>VDFB02058242.1:721300986-721376790 GCA_007258455.2 Sequoia sempervirens | reverse complement strand
CCTCTCCCTACCTATCTCTCAAGTCTCTCCCTCTCACCCTACCTAGCTAAGTCCCCCTCACTCCAACCCCTTATCTCCCACTCCCTCTCTTAAACTCTCACTTCCACCCCCTCTCCCTCTCCCCATCCCACCCTACCTAGACAACTCACTCTCTCTCTTAAAATCCTCCCTCCCTCTAAAGAAATACATAAATACATACAAGCATAATACATATGTACATACAATCCTACATCCATACAATATACATGCACTGATACATATAGGCATACATACATACATACATACATACATACATGACACACTAGCATACATGTACATAAAAACATACAAATATATCAACAAACATTCAATAGAGTGGCATTTAACATAAAGGAAGACATAACACGAGCGCATTATAATGTGCTCGCGTTATGTCTTGCTTGACATGTACCCCAGATAAGCAAAAAAATGTCAAAACTAGGAAATAACACGAGCATGTTATAACACGCTTGCATTCTATCTTGATTTGGGAATCCCCGAGCCTTAGCATTGGTATTTTCCTTGGAATACCAACCCAAAGGCTTGGAGGGCATTCCCAATGACTAGAGATGGGCTTTTGCAAATTATAAATTTTTTCACATAATTGGGTTCATGCTCACCATCACGATTGTATTTGGTTCAATATTGACAAAATCAAACACATGGGTAATGTTAGGCTCTCTCTTAGCTATCCAATGATGTAATTTTTTTCACTTTTTGACAATGTTAAGCCTTTTATCGATAATTTCTTTTGTTTGTATGTCTCTTTTTTTCCAAAAAGTAGTGTTTGGTGTTTTTTTCGTTATAAATTAATCGTTCATTGAAATTTCAAATAAATTACATTTTTAGAAACTAGACTCCATTCTACATTTTTTAAAAATAAAATAAAAATAAATTACTTTCTAAAATTTGTAGGGGGAGCACGGCCAAAATTCTGCTTTTCAAGAAGTGCCCACTTACAAAATTAGTAAAAAATCAAATATTCATTAAAAAATTATTTGAAAAATCGTGCATCAACTAGATACTGTTAGCTAACTTCTGACCGTAGCGATTTTAAAAATACTACAAAAAGTTCATTGTGCTAGGGTCGTATAAGAGTTGCTATGTTATGTTTTTTTGACAAAAACAACACCAATTTGTGTACGTCCCTCTTTTGAACCCCTTAATCTCAACCATTTTCAAAATAAATTAGTAGTTTAGAAAGTAGACTCAGAGCACTTTGATCCTTGTTTTTATTCCATCTCAAAATTTTGAGTGTAACTATCCTCAATTTCACGTCCAAGGTCAGTATTTCTTGATTTCAGAAAAAAGTGGCCACTTAAGCCCCCTTTTTGGGAACCATCTTGGTGCACTTACCCATATATCTATGTTTAAATCTCATTATATTCCTTCTCAGTGGGGTGAATAGTCACACCCCTTTATTACAATTGCATCCTTTACAAAGGATGCACCCCTTCATTCTTAATCGTTGTCTTTCAACTTAAACACTTTAATCATTGCCTCCTTATGAATATAGTTACTGCCTCTTTTATACAATTGCTGCATCTTGTAACTAATACGAGTTTCGCTGCCCATATAATTTCTTTGCTTTACTTTTATCATTAATATTTACTTATATTTTGACAATTTTACTCGATGTCTCTTAACATGTAATCATTGCTTACCATAGCCCTTGTTTGATCGCTACCATTTAGTAATGCTCTTTATCATATTCATTGGTGCCAATAATTTATATCAATATTTTCTATGTTTTATTATTTTAACATATTTGTTTTATATTAATTTTATGTATATTTCATATAATTATAATACTATTAAATTATTAATATTTATTTTTATATTTTAATACTTTAGTGCTAATCATGGCGGGGGCATGACATACATGTTTTAATGTGATATTTATGATGATATAGATGATTATCAGTTTGGTGCTTCCTGATACAAGTTTACATGCATTTTTTAGAGTTGGACTTTGATGGTGACATGTACATAGGTTGTCTTTTGGTTTAAGGACACGAGTTGATACTTGGAGTCTCGTGTTAGTGAGAGTTGAGCACAAGTACAACATTGTTGATGATTATGGTATCATGGTTATGTAGGTTCACTTATGCTTTGGCACAACATGATCGTGTATGTGGTTGTTTGGTGATGGGTTGGTTTGGTGTTAGGAGGTTGTTCTTATCTCCTAGATGCTAGATTGGTTCTTTGACTATGGTTAGTCATTTGTGGACATGTTTGGAAGATCATATTTGTGGTTGATTTGGTGTTTTGAGTCTTGATGTCTATAGGATTATCTTCTTTGATATCTCAGTTTGGAGGTTAGTAATGTGATGATGAATTTGCATGTTTCAGTGTTTGTGATCTACAAGTTATACAATTGTGTGGGCTGATCACCCATTTGGTTGTAGTGGGATGACTCAGATGTGGATTGAGTATATCCATGAGATTGATTCAATGTTGTTGCAGAATTTGTCAATCGGCCTTGTCTGTGGTCATTTGTGCATTGGCATGCTACTTTGGGATAAGAGGATGGATGATTAGAGTGCCAAGATTATTAGTGTTTGGGACTTGTAGCATGTGGTTTTATCACGATGTCATGTAGCTTGGTTACATTTCATTGGTTACACATTTCAGTGGGAGGCTTTTGCAATGATGATTTGGCAGTGTAGGATTGTTTCCTAATGTTTCAATGGTGATTGTATCTTCCTAGCTTGGAGGTCTTGGTCTACTTGTTCTCTAGAGCTGCTGAGATTGTAGTTGAGTGTGTGCGGACCATGGTGATCTTTATTTAGGAAATGGTTGTCACAATGCCATGTGTAGCTCGATATCAAAATTCAGTGGGAGCTATTGGAAATGGTGTAGATTCATCATTGATGATGGATGATCTTCTCTAGTGTTTGTTGTTGTCTTGGAGGAGATCTTAGATGCTATTGTTGCAAAAGAGTTCTTTCACATTTGCAAGCTCACTGTTAGGAGATGGATATCTTCATGTGATTGGAGATGTTGATACTTGGTTTAGAGTATGTTTGGTGTTATGTCATGATGTTCTCTCGATTCTAGATTAGAGTTATGGAGATGGTTAGATCATGATGTCATGTTTGGTTTCTTGATTTTGTGGTTGGAACTTTGAAATTGGTCTTGTTCGTTCTCTTGGTATTTGAGCACATTGGTCATGTGCTTCAAAGCTTCATGATAGTGCGGTGTTGCATTTGGAGCTTAGCATGGATTGATCGGTTTTAGGTGCTCATGGATACTTGGAGACTTAGGTGAGGCCAGAGTTCTCTTGTGATTATAGAAATTTGCTTAAGATGATTACTCGTTAGAGGTTTCAACAAGAAGACCCAGGAGCCTTCACATGGATATAGACGTGAGTTTGTAATGGATCTATAAAGGAGATTGTTCTTGGAGTGAGTCATGATGACTTGGTTATCATGGAGGAGTATTCTCATTCCCCACCCTTGGTATTCTTGGTGGTTTATCATCTGAGAGGTATTTGTGCATTCTTTCTTTCAGATGTGTTATGTTTTTTGCTTTATGTTTAATAGATATGGATCTTGAGCTATGGATAGATGGTTCTAGAGGATTCATTTTGAGGGATGTTTGGCATGGTTATCTCCTTGTGCATATGAGATTATTTATGTTATCATCCATTAATGAGGATCTTAGGAGATGGCTATTAGGTTGATTTCCTAGTTTGGGAATGGATACTTTGAGTTTGGTTTCCTTGGTTAGAGAGGCTTACATCCTCCCACTTCTATAATCTACCTCCAAGCAGGGGGGCCCAGGTGAACCAAACCCACCATCCCATTCGTCTTAGGGCATGGTCGGTGGTTACTTTGGTGGGGTCAGGCAAACTACACTGACCATATATGCCTTACCCACTGACCAGGGCTTCTTTCTTAGGCGGCTCTGCCCACCGATGAACTGGAAGATCCACAAATTGATATTACATTATACATATGTTGCATTTGATCTATGAGATTAAGTGGTTGGGTGTTATTGAAGCTTTTCATTTGGGGTTGTAAGGAGATCATACTTGACATAACTTAGCACTTTGAGGTGTTGGTAGAAGGACATGTTATGATTTACAAGTTTTCTCTCTTCATTCTATGGTTCCTTCTTGGAGGCTAATGTTCATGTGCTTTGGGAGGATTGTGTTGTGAGAGAGTATGCAGTTGTTTGTGTTGCATGTGTGGATCATTGTGATTGTTCTTGGTACTATATTTTTTCATCATTTATCACACCTTGACTTGAATGTTGATTGGTAGGCTTGATATTCCTTGATGCATTTTTAGATTTTATATTACCTATGCAATGAGAATTCCTAGATGTGTATGCTCTTCATTGACATGTTTTATGCAGGGAGATTGATTGTCGTTTAAGGATTGGATATATTGTTGGCATGAATTTATTGATGTTGTTGATACCTAGGAGGTATGGATGGTTGGATGTATTAACATGTGCTGTGGATTTTATTTCTGGTCATGTGGTGTTTTACCTTTGACAACAACTTGGAGCCTCTGTTATCACTTGGATTTGATGCTTGTGTTCTTGGATTGGTGTGTCTTCACCTTGGCTTGTCCCTTTTCTTCCATAGGTGACATGTTGGAGGATGACAAGAGTTCTTACTTGAGATGATGGTCACTTTGGTTTTATTGTAGGTATCTTGATGGAGCACGAGAGCATATTGGAGATTCATGTGGTTTCATGTATGGTTAAGATGATGTATTTCACTGATTGATCCTTATGCAATATATACAAGAAGTGGAAAAGTATTAGGATTTGGTGTTGTACACCATTGCATAAATTGATTTATTATAATGTTGTAATCAAGTGATTATTTAGTTGTGGTGCATCTAGGAGATGTGTTTAGCCACACTAGGTAATTATTTGGGGCCACTTGTAAGTTGTATTGTAACATTGGGTTAATTATTTTATGTGTAGGAGACATAAGATAATGATTTAATATTTGGAAAAAAGTATTTAATAATGTGCAAACTTAGTACCCAATATTAAATGAGGGGTCAATAGTTTTGTGCTCACACGGTTTTGTGGCACATGGTTTATCTTACCACTTGGTTAAGTTGTGTGAGTTTGAGTCTATATAAGAAAGCACATGATTAGTGGTTAAGGTTGGTTGGGTGAGTGGGCTATCATAGTTTTGAGTTTTCTCTTGTGAGTGCATATGTGAAGCACGACATGGGATGTGTGGATTCATTCCTGGACACAAGGAGGATGCATTGGAGAGGCTTGATGTTTCAAGAGTATTCATTATAACTTTGTAAGTGAATGCATTTTTTATTTTCTAAATGATAGATGGAGTATGGATGCTTTTGGAAGTTGAGTTTTTTCCTCTTGAGGGTTTTCCCAAAGTATATCTTGTGTTATCTTGTAGCTTGTCTATTTGATCTATGCATTGTAGTTATTCTATAAGATTGTATGCATGTTTTTCTCTCATGGGGTTATGTAGGAAATGGATTAAATGAATTGGGTACTGATGCATTATTTTCTAACATAAAGGACAAAAGACAACAAATTGCACAGATCAAAGTATTGAAGACAACTACCTAGTGTAAAGTGGCAGAGTTGAGCCATCAACATATCTTTCTTGATGATGGTGATGATTTCAAGGAAGGTACTTTAGTGGATTTTGAAGAAATATTGCCACGATCTCCTAAGACCTAACCATGAGGATAGTTCTAAAGGATATTTATAGATTTAGAATTGGCCAAATTTCAAGGATTTATAAAGGGTGATATTATGTTCATCAACAAAACAATTAGGGGTAATTGTGAAGGAGGCTATGAATGAGGAGTTTGTGGAAGGAAATGTCCTATAACACATCTATCAACAAGATACTTATGATGGAACACTTTGATCTTGAATGTGGGAGGTTAATGCACCAACAAGCCTCACAAAGTAAAATGTTAGTAAGGCCATTTCAGGTGTATATAGGTTGGACTCAATCAAATAGTCAAAATCCTTCCACAATAAAACTATTTGTTATTGCCCAATCAATATTTTTGCCACGTCAAATGAGCAATTAGCTTGTGGGAATCAAATTCCTAGCATCCTACATGAACCTCACCATTTCTAGACATCATTTTCCAACAAATATATCTCAAACATATGAACACAATTTTCAATATCATTTTTAACTATGCATATCTTTTTAGAGCTTTATAGCAATATACCTAGTTTCACAAGATTTAATCATTTGATAGTGATACTGATATGTCAACAATTTTGAACAATAACTTGCTTATTTTCATTTGGCTTCTTGTTTTCAACAAATCTTGGTCATACAAAAGTGCCATTTAAGGCTCTTTGATTTTGAAATCACATATTTTTTTTGAGACTTGTCTACTACTATGATAATATTTTTTTTGTGATGTACCCTTTTCTTTGTGTTCTAAATGTCTTAGTGATTCAGGAGGATCTGTGAACTTTTGATTGACTTTTAATATAATGGCTTGTGCAATATAATCATATCCACCATCAGTTTTAGGAACTCCCCTAGAACACATGGGCATGTCATAATGTTCCATCTCCTCTCCAATTGTTCCACACAATGTCAATAAATTCAAACATGCTATGTGCAACTGTTTTGCAGCATTTCCAGATTTCAAAAGACAAAGTAATCAATTCAATTGAAAATGAACAATTGTGTTTCTTGTAATTGGCAAAACATTACCTTGTCTTCCACATTTGTATATAAATGTAACATGACTGTTCTTTCATAACATTGACGGTTTAATAACAATGGCGGCAGAGACACTAGTGGATCTGATCTCTCATATTTTGTCCAAAACTTTTGTATAATGCCATCTTGCAGTTCACAATTATAACATAGTGTCTTCTCTCTCTTGATCTTTGGTTATTTAATACAATTTGAATAATTGCCTGCATATATCATTTGCATAATTCACTTGCATTCATAACACATTTAAACCAGTTTTAGTGTTGTCCCCCTAGCAACCCTATGTAAGATACCAGGCACTGATTTTCCATACAATTGAATATAATAACAAGGAATAAATTTAAATATTGAAATGCCAACAAACAAGAACAACAACAATAGATTTTCACACAGTAAATTGGAAATATCACCAGAATTAGCAGACAACGGAGAATCCTTACACCAATCCAAAATATATAATGCTTAGATTTCATATGCAAATTCGTTGTGCCCATATTGCTTTCAATAGTATTTTATAGAATAGGGAATAAAATTTGAGAATTACACCTATGAATCTGGGTTGGGATAAATATATATCCAATATCACACCACTCGTAGGTCGTGCAATAGATAGATCATGATGAAGAGTTACAATATGATTGACAAGCCAAACTCGTGAGAGACCCATAGCAAGGTTCGATGACTCCAGTATTTATGATGACTTGCTTCGACCAGTGAATATGCACCTTGAGAGCCTGATGAACATACAGATATGCAATCACTAGTGTCTGCACATGGAAATGATGATGACAGTTCCAAGCCTTTTCTGAGTTCCACTAGAGTGTTGAAGATTCGTATTTTCCCGCTGTGTGATAATGAAGACTGTGACCGGACCAGAGGATGTCACACACCACCAAACAACTTAAATTTTTGATACGACTTAGCCACAACCACCCAGTTATTCGTTCTGACTCGATTCTCTTGAATGTTTATGCTAGAGAGATCTTGGCCTTCAGAGTTCGTGGCTTGGATCACCGCAATTCATCAAGGAAAGGATGCACTGCCAATCACAGAGGATACAAGACTGGCTTGAGCCTTTGGCTCGACCAATATCGCCCAACAAATTGCTCAGAATCTGATCCCACCTGGTATGCAAGTATAATGCCAAACTAAGGAATATGTGAAAGAAAGGATTTCATGAAATGCTAGAGGTTGACATCTCACCTGGTAGCTGACTTGGGGGTTTTCGTCCCTTTGCCGCGAAGACTACGTCCCAAATCGTGATTTCCAAATGATCTCCATAATGAATCGAGCTCAAAGATATAGCAAATAAGCAATGCCTCCCCAAATGCGTCGGCCAAATAGGTCGGACCTTTATTCAAATTTAAATATTATTTTCAATAATTTAAATTTAATTATTTAATATTATTTTAAATATTTATTAAATGTAGAGTAGTGTTTAAAAACACTTTTGTGGTTCCCTCCAAAACTCGTTTTGAATTATCCGGGGTCATGTCAGTCCTACCTGCTCAAATGTTGCTTTCCCTCAAGCAACTTCGATTCTAGATGCTCAAGAGTCACTGCATCTACCTCCTCCTCAATGGAATCATCCAAAACAACCTCAATATAGTAGACGTGTCCTTTCCCTATACACCTGTGACCCCGTACCCAAGATTCCTTACAAGTGAAGTGTAACCCTTTCCCTCAGAGCTCGTTCTTAGACATGTCCATCTTGCTAGACTCTGATGGTGGATTCGTAGATTGAGGAGTAATCTCGTGAGGTGGCTTATTTGGCTACCCTATTGATGCACTCTGGAGTATACGTTTATTCTTCATGGTAGAATCCTCAAGGCTTAAGGCACTCTGAGTGGCCTCCTCTAAAGATATCATCTCTAGAGCCCTCACTAAACCATGAAAGGATTCTGATAGCCCCTCAATGAACAAGAACATGAGTTTCTGATCTGAAATCTCCAGAACCATAACAACAAGCCTTTGAAATTTTGCAACATAATCATCCACTGTCCCATGTTACTTGAGTCGTTTCAAATCCCTGAAGTATACCTTCAAATCCTCTCTATCAAATCTTTCTATAAGCTTTTGTGTGAAATCAACATACGTGGTGACAAGATTAAACCCTTGTGTCACGATTACATGATGCCACTATTCATGTTCTATTCCCTCCAATTACACAATGGCAAACTTGACCCCTTCATCCTCAAGCATTGGGCTAAGTGAAAAGTATGTGTCTAGCTTTAGTACCCATGCTTGTGCTGTCACTTTTCTCGCACCATCAAAAGTTGGGAGAGTCAACTTGCTCACCCTATGTTGTAGATCTCTATTGAAATATTATGCTAATTGTCCTCCTTTTGATCCATTCCTTGCGTTGTGAAACTGAACGGACGAAATTTGACTTCTCACATCTAGATTGATCTATGCATAGGCATCTACGCTAGCATTGACATCACCTTCGACAAGTCTCTGCTCTTCTCCTCCATTGGTAGGTCCATTCTTGGGAAAGAATGAAGGTTGTGTGGGGCAAATACCTTTAATGCGCTGAGTTTTAGATCCATTTTGATTGGAATGGTTGCCTTTTGGGCCATTATTTGGTGTAGATCTAAAAATGTTGGTCATGGTATTCATGGTCTGCATCAACATGCTCATCATTTGTGATGTTTGTTCCTGTTTGTTTGGCCATTTGCTCCTACATTTGAGCCATTTTCCTCAAAGAAATTCTCTCATTGCTCATCCCTATTAGCCATCTTACCTCTACCTCTTATTCTGGATGGCTCAACTTCAGCCTTTCATCTTTCCCTCTCAATAGCTTGCTGATCCCTTTGACTCAAATGCATAACATTACCCCAAGCTGGCTGGATCGAGGCTATGATACAATTGTAAGATACCAGTCACTGATTTTGCATACAATTAAATATAATAACAAGGAATAAATCTAAATATTCAAATGCCAACAAACAATGAACAACAACAATAGATTTCCACACAGTAAACTGGAAATATCACTGGAACTAGCAGAAAATAGGGAATCCTTGAACCAATCCAAAATACATAATGCTCAGATTTTATATGCAAATCCATTGTGCTCAAATTGCTTTCAATAGTATTTTTTAGAGTAGGAATAAAATTTGAGAATTACACCTTTGACTCTGGGTCGAGATAAATTTATATCTGATGTTGCAGCACTCACAAGCCGTGTGATACATAGATCACAAAGAAGAGTTACAGTATGATCAACAATCCAAACTCGTGAGAGACCCGTAGCAAGGTTTCATGATTCCAATATTTATGACGACTTGCTTTGACCCGTGAATATGCACCTTCAGAGCCCGATGGACATACATATATCCAATCACTAGTGTCTGCAAGTGTCAATGATGATGATAGTTCCAGGCCATTTTTGGATTTCCACTAGAGTGCTAAAGATTCATATTTTCCCGCTATGTGATAATGAAGACTGTGACTAGCCCAAAGGATGTGACACACACCAGACAACTTGACTTTCGATATGACTTAGTCGTAGCCACCCAATTATTCGTTCTAATTCGATACTCCTGAATATTTATGCTAAAGAGATCCCGACCTTTAGAGTTCATGGCCTAGATCACCACAATTCGTCAAGGAAAGGATCCGCTACGAATCGCAGAGGATACAAGACTGGACAGAGCCTTTGGCTCAACAAATATCGCCCAAGAAATCACTCAGACTCTGATCCCACCTAGTATGCAAGTATAATGCTGAACTAAGGAATACGCGAAAGAAAGGATTTCAAAAAATGCTAGAGTGAGGTTGACGTCTCGCCTGGTAGCTGACTCAGGGGTATTTGTTCCTTTTCCGCAAAGACTACGTCCCAAATTGTGATTTACAGATGATCTCCATAATGACTCGAGCTCAAAGATATAGCAGATCAGCAGTGCCTCCCCAAATGGGTTGGCCAAATAGGTCAAACCTTTATTCAAATTTAAATATTATTTTCAATAATTTAATTATTTATTATTGTTTTAAATGTATTATTATTTAAATATTTATTAAATGTAGTGTAGTGTTTAAAAACACTTTTGCAGTTCCCTCCAAAATTCGTTTTGAATTATTTGGGGTCATGAAAGCCTAGGTCTCAGATCAATGGTATCAAACCACAAATATCTTAATCCTTTCATGTACTGTGTATGCCCACACACAAAAATTCTAAGTGCAAAAAGCTTGATTTTGAAACTTGCAACCTTCATTGTATCTCCCTTTACAATCTCAACGTATGGCAGACAAATCCACATCAAAGATTCTAAATTCAAAAAGGTTTGCAAGATGATAAGAGCACTTTGCGATGGAGAGAGACAACTTAGAGCAACATTATACATAGGAAAGAGAAGGAATCATGGATCACTTTTCTCAACTTTTGTAGATTCAACAACTCTAGCATCAAATAGAGCAAACATACATATCCCTATTACCTGATTTTGCTTCTAGCTAAATCAAGAAGATTTATGGTTGTGTTTGTATTTTAAACGATAAAACGTTTACATTTAAGTCTACTATGTCACACCCATATGCATAAAGAAATTATCAAAAGATTGCATTATTATATTATGCAATTGCATACAATAGAGAAGAGAGTCAACATGTATTGCAAAGATAGTCTTTACTGATAATCATAAGTGTATAGTCTCCCTCACAAGCTGAGGGAATGACTATTTTAATGCAAATAATGAAAAAACTATACATTTACGGATACAATAAATACAAATGCATATGTAAGGAAGGGGGCCCCATCATTTCCTAAATGACGGATCTCGATTGAGTTGCCTTTGCATTAGCTTCAACCCTCCTATTTATCTAGCCTCTAGTTGTTTCTTGCCCCCTAGTGCTCCAAGGTTTCCTGCATTTGTGAGAAGAGAGTTGGTTAGAGCAATGAAGGATCATCAATTGATACATAGGAAAACATCCATAAACATATGATATGATCCTTATAAACATTAAAATAGCTAGCATATCATAGATGTCCAAGAAAACAAGATAGTTATCAAACACATCTATAATATGGTTTGTTTTATCTAACATGTTTGCTCATTGTACAGGTATAGGTCAAATATTTGTCACTATTTTGTTTCATCTGGTTACAACATGAGGATGTAAAATGTGCTCCCATGAGGGTTGAGCCTAGCATGCTGCCCTCTTGTGTTTTAAGAGCGGTAGGAATGTAAGAAAAATTGAGCAACTTGATCAAATCAATGATAAACCTATTCTTGATGCATTAAATCAATATGGAATCATACCATTTGATCAACTTTCATTATCAGATTCAGAAGATGCAACAAAAAATGTGTGAATAATTCAAAAAGATTACTCTTCATTTTTCACAATGAATTGAACAGTACGTTGCCATCATGTTGATCAAAGGGGAAGTCATTTCTTATTGGAAATATTACTCTATTGGATATGTCTTTCAATATTCTTAATGAACCCATTTTACCTGGGCTTGCAAGACTTCAAAATTAACACATTACTCCAGTGAGCAGAGGTTTGTTGATAAAGTATGACAATAGTTTTCAATGCACGGTGAGGTAGAGGCACAATGACAGTGCTAAAGAAGATACATGGGACAGTCAAGTTTTGGAGCTAAGTTGAAGTGAAGTCCACATACATTTCAAAGAAGGGATAGCCATCACTTAAGGAAGAGAAGGGGTTTCACATTTTTCAAGGATAGCAAGTATTCAAGGAGGAAGACAGTTTGTCTCTTCCCAAAAAATAGATGATTTTTGTGCATAGTGAAAATACACAACAAAATTGGTTCATGGAACCTAATAAATTTGATATATAAATCAGATGGTGTAGAATTGTTTTCTTTGATAGGAGAGATATGAAGACTGAAACACAAATGAGAAGTGGGACTTTATTTGATTCTGGATATGGAGTTTTATTGATAGATCATAAGGACATAAGCACTGTCAAAGCACAATCAACAAGAAATGAATCTATAAAAGGAAATTCTCTTCAATAAGGTGCTTCAACAATATGACAAAGGATTATGGTGGAATGCAATCCTATACACTAGAAATTGATGAGAACAGTGACTCACAAAGTGAAAAGAGCTCCAAGAATGGTAATACATATGTATTCAAAGTGACCAATGCAACGATGGTCTCAAATATGCAATGTGATAGTAAGCAACAGGGGTTTTGTGATGGACTGTCAAAAATGGTTCAGGACAGTCATCCATTCTTGCATTAAAAGACACTACCCAATGATCATCCAAAGAGAAGGGGTACAATAAAACAAAGACAAGGGTGGTTAATAAAAGCCTATTAAGAAATTGCAGCTTTACTCCTTCATTTGGAAGGAGTGCTCTGTATAATTTTGATATGCTTTTGTTCATTATTCATTTGCCATTAGATCTATACATTTTTCAATACCTTTCTATTAAAGGGAAGTTGATGTTTGATTTTAGGGAAATACATTCCTCATAGTAGGATATTGGGTAGAAAAAGCTTATAAAATCTAATGGACAACCCCAAAAATCTTAGTCACGAAGATAATGTGACTGTCATACTTCACAAAGGTCTCAATCCTAAAGAAGCAGTCATCAAGGGTTTCATGGAAGAAAGGTATAGTTATAACATACCATAAAACAATAAAAAAGTGGAAAGTACATTTGATAAAGTTATGTAGAGGATAAAGAGTAGTGGTAGAGGTCCTAGCAAAGCATCATTCATCACAGTCATAGACCTCTAGTATGGAAGAAGAGTAATGCAAAGAACAGTCATAACCCTTCGCATGACTATGACAACAATAGTAGAGATAATAAGAGGCCATAGACAAGGTCAGAACAGTCAAAGAATTTGACAAGTACAGTCATAACATGGAGGTATCCAAGGGTTTGAGTCATCAAAAGGACAGAGGTCCATACTTTCATTTAGCTGCAACAATGACTAATATCTTAATGAACTATGTACTAAGAGATTTTAGTTTCTAAATGGAACCAAGCGGAAACATCTACATTGTAGTTATTAATATGCAACAATGGTCAAAGAAGGGTTTCATTGTTGATGTAGTAGGGTGTGATGAAGAATCTTTAAGAGTAGTCAACAAAAATATAAAGGAGTGATGACGACCTGTAAGTTAAGGAAAAGGTTGAGCTTTTGTTCAGCTATTCATCCTCTCATGAAATCTCATTCATGTTATGATATTGCACGATAGTATCATGGTAAAGGTGATTATGACAATAATGACCGCTACTACATGGTATCAAAAGCAAAACGAAGATACCCAAGTGTTTAAATCAACTGAAAATAGGAAAAGCCATGACATGCAAAGAGGTCAAACCCTTAGCCATAAAATGCATAGGTTTTGGTACCTACAAGGAAATGAAGCTCTTGACCGTGGTAGAAATATAAATCCTTTTTATTAGTAAACCCTAGCGGCCATGATTGAAAGAAATTACTTGTACCTTTTGTATTGAAATGCCATATGAAAATGAAAAAATGTATACACAAAGAGCTTTTAATTTGCAGAAATAGAGAAATGTCATGAGAAGACACATAAAATAGGGTGTTTCCATTATTTTTGCACAATAATAGAGTCAAGTATATGCAGTAAATAGAAATGAAAAAGATGCAGAAGATAATCATTTCAACTTTTTTGTACAACAAAGCTCGAAATGAGCTTTCATTCACATAGTGGAAAATCATAATAAATCCTTCGACCTAATAGAAGAGAGAAAACTTTTACCCTCTACAAGAATACAAAAGTTGTGCCTGAAGATCTCCTTTTTCCTCCTCTTTTTCTCAAAAAGTGCAAGAGAAAACATAAATGATTGAAATATGCTTTTTAAAACACACAACCATGACATAAAGATGCATTAAAATCACAAAGAAATGCATGTAACAAAGTGTTCATCATATTTCAACATTTCGGGCTTGAGTTTGAGCAGTTTTCCTACAGAAATGAAGGTGAAATGAAGGAACTTATGCTTATAGGAAGCTCACGTGAGCTAAAACTGTCAGAAAATGCCTTTTTTTCTTTAGATTTTGCCATGGAAACTATTTATAGATCTCCCTTGAAACCCCTATGTCGGCAGTAATGGAGTTCTCTAGAAACTCGGTGAGGAAAAATGAAATGATTTTTACAAACTTTTGCATTGGTTTTGTTGTTAGGTTTGAACCCTAATGTATGTTGACTATAGAGAAGGTATTTTTTTCCTCTTTTTGCAAAATATACCATGTAACTAATGCAAACAATGGTCCCTTTGATGCCTTAGTGAAAATTATTAGGTGCTATCCTCATATGTGTTATGTGTAAGCCTTCAAGGCTTGTGTTTTGCCTTAACCTATGTAAGGCCGAGCTAGAGTCTCTTTATTTTTGCATTGATTTAGAATGTAAAGCATTTGAATTCAATGATATTGTTATAAATCATTAAGTCACATTGCTATTTTAAATGAAAAAATAGGATACATACCTTACATATGCACTTATGCTTTCATTATGAGCTTTCATATGCTTTGCAAGCATTATGGGTTTGGTTTGAATTAGTTAGTTGACCAAGGGAGAGATTATAGTTGAGTCTTATGCTTTTGCAAAAACACCAAAAGCATGAGTCAAAGTAGCTTGGAGACATAATGATGATTGACCAACATGGGGAAGGTGTGTGGGTTATTTTTGACTAAGGTTTGGAGGGAATGAGACCATTTGGAGGTATTTTGGTAATGATTTTGGTATGGGTTGGGTCATAGCTTGAATTTTATTCACTTTGGAGACATTTTGGAGAGGTTTAGGAAGCTTCTTTTTTAGCTTTTTTGTTGCATCCGACCAAAAGTTTTCTAGAAGGATATGTGTGGGGCAGTTTTTAAAAAAAAGCATAAGTAACTTCAAACAAAGGTTTTGAAGTTAGTTCTTTCTTTCCAACAGTATTGTAACTCATTTTTTGGGGTTATCTTTCAGTAGGAGCAATATTGTAACTCTTTTGACATGTATGACAATGGATACCTTGGATATCAATGCAATTAAGTTATTTTTCCTTCTTAGTTTTTCTATTCTACTATGTGCAAGGGTATGATTGATGAAATTACTTGTGAAGATATCTATTGCCTTGTAGTTTTTGTCTCATTGTTAGCACCTCTTACCAAAAATTGTGTTTGTTGCAGGTTATAAGTTGTGTTTAAAGGAAGATGCTTCTAGTTGTGAAAATATTTTTCCTTCTAAGAGTTATTTGGCATTAAAGCCTTCTTATGAAATATTTATGCAACAACATATAAATACTGAGTTGTGTATGTCAAGCTTTTCCTTTGATTGAACTACATTTTTGAGCTATTTTACAGGTCAAATTAATGTTTTGGTGCATCACCTTAGGAGTTATTAATTTTTAGTTTATCTTACTTTCTTACCCTTTTCTCTAAAAAAGATTAGTTTAGATAGGTTTAGGTGACACTGTTTAGAAGCTAGCCTTATCTAGAGTTCCACTCCAAGTTTAGGTGACCCACATTCTAGGAGTGTTCCCATGTTTCTCCAAATTGCCAAGTTTTGTGACTTAGTAGGGGTGCAGATTTGAGAGACAACAATCCCTATAAAAGCAAATTATCCAAATAACTAGATTACCTTCATTTGCTAATAATGTGGTATATCAATTTCATGATCAAGAAAAAATTTTCTCTATCACTTTTGAGAGTTTCCTTACCTATAAGACATGGTATAATAACTACTACACTACGAATGAGGATAACATTACACCTATAGATATCAAGGATGGTTTCATATATGTTTTGAAAGAAAAATAATTCCTTTGTTTAAATTGTGAGGATCAATACAAGTATTGCTAACTTCACCGAGGTCATGACCAATGTATTCAAGAATACAACAATATATTCCAAACTTTGACATCTAAGTTGAAGATTCACAAGTCCCAGTAAAATATCATTTTCAAATATATGACACAAATGAGACCCTATATGTAGACCAATGTGGACTTCCTCCATATTCCCTCTTTAGGACAAACCTATAGGTATGCTTGCAAATTTGGATTGAAATCCAACCATAATCTAAAAATGAAGATTGCAAGTCCCTAGACAAGTTGGAAAATAAGACTTATAAGTCTAGATCCCAAAAGAATTCAATATGAGTAAAAGGATCTTTTCTTTATTCCCTGAAGAACACATCATCTAAAACGTAAAAGGAAAAACAAGGAATTGAAGGCAAGCAAGTGATATGCAATAAAAAATTCTATGGACACTCTAGTGAGGAATGTCATACTCACTAAGATCTACTTAAATAAATGGAAGCACCCATCCCTACAATAGGTGGAACAAGATAAACATAAGAAGATTGTGGATGTGAACCACACACCTTGGTAGCAACTACTAACATTGTCTCATATTTCAATTTAATTCCACGAATATCGAGCATCTATACCATTCTCAAATGTGATTCAATAGACAACCTTTTGACTTCATTGTAAATCATGATAGTGAAAAGATAATTGATATTCATGATTGCATGCTTACAAAAGGAGACAAAAACTCCTTATAAAGAAATTTACAAGATGATGTTTCTAAAAAGAAACAGTCATTAACTATAGAAAACTAAAGCTAGAAAGTGGAAAGATACTAAAACAAACTAAAGTGTAATAAAAAATTATTAAAAGCTAACTTAGTTAACTAAAGACAAATAGTGACTAATTAAAGCTAAGATGACCACTAATATTAAACATTTAATACTTTAGTACCCTCCCTTAATGTTCATCATACCAAAAAAAACTAATTCTACCCATAATCTTCTAGAAACATATCATCGGTGACTAATAACTGGAGAAGCATAACCACCTTGCGATTACCGATCCTTTCCTGTAGAACAACCAAATCTAGACACCGACACTCAAAAATTGTGAGCTTCCATTTCTTCCAGGTAGTATAACTTTCCCATTGAACCTCTACGTACTTTCTAACATGATGTTGGAAAAAGCAACCATCTCTCCCATTTTCCAAAAATGAGGTAAATATGTGATCATCTAGCAAAAAATTTAGACAGTCAACTGACACAACTTACGATTTTTCAAAAATCGTCTAAAAAGAGGCTCATAAACTATAAGATTTTTTAGAAAAACCTTCGAAAAATTTGAAAAAGTAAGATTTTTTTTTAAAAAATTCCTCAAAAAACTGCAAAATTTTTCTAGAAATTTTTTCAAAAACTCTTTTACTAATTTTAAAAAAGAAAAATTGAAAAACTCTTTGCAAATTTTTTTATTTTTCTCAGAAAAAATATGTCAAAACTAGCTCAAAAATCACCCCTTCAGGCTACCATGAAAACTTCAAATCTTCCCACAAACAATGAAGAACATGATTTTACACAATCACCCAAAAAAGAAATCATGCGAAAGGTCCAGAAAACCCTTTAAAAAATGACACAAACAGATCCACAATTTTTACCTAAAAACAAAACTCACAAAATCTTCCACGAAAATATGAAAAAAAAACTCTACGATTTTTTTTAAAATATTTGAAAAATCCACTTCGAAAATCCTCAAAATAAAAATGCCTTAAATAAATCCGCGATTTTCAACTTATGAATAAATCAGCTTTCAAAAAACCCTTCGTTTCTCAAAAAATCCATCACAAAATTCTTTTAAAATTTTTCTTTGATCTAAAAAAAAAAATTGACTAAAACTAATTAGGTTTGAGCCTAAGCTTGATACCATGAAAAGATAATTGATATTCATAATTGCATGTTTACAAAAGGAGACAAAAACTCCTTATAAAGAAATTTACAAGACGATGTTTCTAAAAAGAAACAATCATTAACTATAGAAAACTAAAGCTAAAAAGTGAAAAGATGCTAAAACAAACTAAAGTGTAATAAAAAATTACTAAAAGCCAACTTAGTTAATTGAAGACAACTAACGACTAACTAAAGCTAAGATGACCATTAATATTATATTTAATATTTTAATAGATAGCAAAAGGAACTTGATTTCTCTAGAAATAGTTTGAAGATAGAATTTGTATATGATAACTAATACCACAACAATATGCCATTGGATGGTTCACCTTAGACTCTAAAAGGCAAGTCACCTCATCAATGCCACTTGGTCTACAAATTGGGCCCTTTTATGGTACAATAATTAATGACTTAACATTAGAGGTATATGGTGTTTTATTTGGGCAACCATATCAGTTTCAACAATATGCAATCTATAAAGAAAATTCTCGAAATATTATCAAAGATGTAGAACAAAATATATATAACACATACTAGAAGCAATCTCTAAGTAGTCACCCATCAGAGCTAAGAAGTGTGAAAATTTAACTAGTTCTAGTAAAAAAAATACTCTTAAAGACCTGAATGTGAGAAGCATAACCATGCAACACCAACTAGTGTAATTCCATTAAAATATTACAACAATTTCATCTATTTATTATTACTTCTCTTCCTTTCTTTATCAAATAAGATTATGGGCAAGATTATATATCCTATAACCTTACTCTCTTCCTCTAGGTTTATAGTATGAGACTAGGATTCTTACTTTTGGCATTTTGATTGAATTTAAGAATTGTTTATAAGTGAAGAATAAAATAGAAAAATTGAATATCACAAATTAGCCATGGGAAAGACCTAGCTATAAAACTCAACCAATCTACCTTTTGGTGTGATGTTAATAGGTAGCATAGGGGTCTCATGTGGCCAATATTTCAGACTTTTCTTTTTCCTCATTTGGGGAATATAATTCCACCACTACTAGTGCATGTTTCCAAATGTGCATGTGTGTGCTCTGTGGAATCATCCTCTTGTAAATGAGCATGCTTGTAAAATCCTCCACTCATACTTTAAAAAAATAAATCCAAAGACCTTTATTGGGAGCGCTTGTTCTCATAATGTAACTCATTTTTATCATCTATACTCAAGTTATCACTCATTTATTGTTGTATATACTCTTGAGTTGTAACTTATATATTGTCCCATATACTCTTTGTTGGTGTAGGTTTTTATTTTCCTAGTGGGTTAAAATTTTCCCTTAGCCCTAGGTTTTTCCTACATTTAATTAAGCTTTCTTAGGATAATAAAGTGAGTTTATGACTAGGAGATAAGTGTGTGGTGTCCCCTTCCTTAAAGGGTGGAACCACTTTCCACTTTTGGTGGTCCATCTCCACTTTTTGTGGTTGATTCCTATTGGTTGGATTTTCCACCTACCTCCTCTCCTTAGTTCTATATAAACTCACTACCTAGCTTGCATTTGTATACTCTTGCATCTTCTATGCATCTTGCTTTGTATCTTTTTAGCTTGGAAGCTCTTAATGCAATATTGTGACATCAACATTGCATAATCTCTCGTAGTCCTAGTTTGCATTCTTATGTTTTTCTAGTTTATGTAACTTTTCTTCTTCTTTTGGGGGGACTTTGATATGTACATGGGTACCTAACATGGCTTCATTTTTTGGGACCCATCATTTTTTACATCATCCTAATTTGTGATTAAGGGGGAGTGTTGGTGTAGGTTTTTATTTTCCTAGTGGGTTAATTTATTTTTCCCTTAGTCCTAGGTTTTTCCTACTTTTAATTAAGCTTGCTTAGAATTATAAAGTGAGTTTATGACTAGGAGATAAATGTGTGGTGTCTCCTTCCTTAAATGGTGGAACCACTTTCCACTTTTGGTGGTCCATCTCCACTTTTTGTGGTTGATTCTTATTGGTTGGATTTTCCACCTACCTCCTCTCCTTAGTTCTATATAACCTCACTACCTAGCTTGTATTTGTATACTCTTACATCTTCTATGCATCTTGCTTTGTATCTTTTCAACTTGGAAGATCTTAATGCAATATTGTCGCATCGACATTGCATAATCTCTCAGAATCTTGATTTGCATTCTTATGTTTTTCTAGTTTATGTAACTTTGATATTCTCTTAAAATGTTCCTTGGGTTATTCAATCTATTTCAAATTTCTATAATGGTACCAAATCTCTTGTTTTGAGAAATCTAAGTTCATAGATTCCTCATTGAGAGATTGAGTTTTCATATAAAGATCTTGTAAATTTTTGTATGCACTTCTTTTGCATTTTAAACAATCTAGAGAATTAGAAAGAATTTGTAAAGATCTAATAACCTCTTCATATTGTATATGTGTTTTGTGAGATCCGAGTGATTGCAACATTTTTGGTTATACTAGCAACATTTTTACTATTCTAACACATCCAAAAGGCTTGAGAAAGTCAAATTTGGCTTTTGTTTCATCCAAATTTGGGGTCATTTGACATAGTTGTAAATAGGGGTTTAATGCAAGCCATTTTTTATTGTAGTCATTTTCATTTTTTCTTCAGAAATCTAGCTTCTAATCATTTGTAAGAAAAATGATTTTTGGGTTTTTTTTCTTAGGGTCAAAATCTCTTTTGGGTATCTTTTATATTTTGCATATCTTGAGTAGATCTAAAGAAAATTACCATCCAAAAAGCATTTCGCGTCTTTTTTTCTACAAACTAAAAGTTAACAAAAAAAAATCATCTTTTGCTTGTTGGATTAAAAAAACATTTATGGGTTTTGTTCTTAGCTTCAAAATATTTTTGGGTTTCCAATATTTTGTACACACAATGAGTAGATTAATCAAAAATCAAATTAGAAGTAAAACATTTTTGCTAAAAAAAAATCGTTTCCTACAAGCTAGATTCAACCATTTTAAAAAAAAAATCATATATTTTGCTTCGAGCATTGGATTTCAGCAAATAAGATATTGTTGAAAAGCTGAAAAATGAGCACTTTCCATCCATAGAGGTATTGAGAAGACTTTTTTCCATAATGTACTAGATATTTTAGGTTGAAGTTGTTTTGTGCTAATTTTTTCAACGAGCCATAACTTTCGCCCTAGTGCTCCAATTTTCAGAAACAAATAGGTGTTGGAAAGGTCTTGGAGAGCACTATAGAGCCATAAGGCTGATTTTTCCAAATTGTCTCAAGTTCATTTTGTATCAGAATTTCTAATTTTGGCTATTTTGAGCCTATTGAGCATTGTATATTGGAAAAAGCTTTGTAAATGCACTGAATTATAAAGTGTCAACCTTGTAATATTTGGGGGGGTGATCTTTGATACTTATTAAAAAGTGTGGGAGTGTATTAATGTTTTTTTGGTGTTCTTTTGTAATCATTTGAGGATTGTATCATGGGTTTTTTGACTCATCCTTCTATAATAATCTTGGATAAGGCTAATTATGAGTCTTAGAAAAAAGGCATTCTAACCCATCTCAGATGGCTAAATTTTTTGTCTTACTTTTATGGGCTCATGCCTAAACCAAACACACCTAGAAAGAAATCAATATGGGGTAATAGAATTGATCATGTAATAGGAATAATTGGTTTTTATGTTGATTATAACACTTTGTTTCCTATAGCAAGAATTGAATGTCCTCACACACTTTGGACCAAGATCTGGGAGATGTTTGGAGACCCTTATGTTTCTCCATTCATAGATGATCCTACTACAAATTGCATCATTCCACTTGATGATACAAATAATATACCCTATGATGATTCTACTTTAGAGGAGCTTAAGTATTATGCACGTCTTGAATGTTTAGATGGCATGGATACTTCTCTTGCTTCACATCCTCAAGTTGAGATTACATTGACATCACTTATTGCAAATTCAGATTCCAAAGATGCTTCTTCGAAAGCCTCTAGTGATTCATTGCAACAAGATCAGTTATGTCTTCTAGATTCAGTTCATTGGGACCAATTTCTACCAAACATTTCTTGCTTGTTTGTAGAGTCCCTCATCTCAGATCTAGATGACACTATTGAGGACATTTGTCTTCTCTTTGAGGATCACTCTTTACATTTCTTGTTACTTTAGAGTCTAGAGTTTCTTCTTCGAAAGGTTCCCATGACTTATTGCAGCAGGATATCCACAATCTTCTTGATTCAACTTGGGATGATCTCTTGACAGTTATTTCAGACTTGTTTATGGACACACATACTGCAAATTTGGGAGACACTATTGAGTGTATTCATATTCTCTTTAATGAAGTTGATTCTTCTTCAGTTGTTGTGAGGGATCACTCTAACCCTCTCAATCATAGTCATTCATTACAATTTGACATGAGTGTGGATACTTTGGATCATCATTTGGAGAAGACATCTTCAAAGGAGATACTTGAGTCTTTAGCTTATACTCTACATCAATCTATAGGAGATTCTGATTTGTCATCTTCAGTAGTGTGGCCTAGAACACCTAATTTGATTATGGTAGCTTTCAACATCGACATGGGGATACTTGAACCAACTTCAGAGACTTCATGTTCATACATCTTACACTTTCTTCATACATATTCCTTTCAAGACATGGGAGATAGTTTGCATACACCTTTGGTTGTGTTTCCTCCTAAGGGAAGGAACGTTGTTTGGAAATTGTGGACAATCATCTCGATCCAATTTCAAGCATCTACCATTGGATCTTCTATTTTGGGGGGCTACTTAGTCCTTTTTTTCTTCTCTCTCTATTCTTGGGGGGTATTCTCTCCATATGGGGGGGGCTTCTTCTTATTTAGGGGGGACTTTGATATGTACATCGATACCTAACATGGCCTCATTTTTTAGGACCCATCATCTTTTACATCCTCCTAAGCTATGCTTAAGGGGGGGTGTTGGTGTAGGTTTTTTTTTCCTAGTGGGTTAATTTATTTTCTCCTTAGTCCTAGGTTTTCCCTACATTTAATTAAGCTTTCTTAAGATAATAAATTGAGTTTATGACTAGGAGATAAGAGTGTAGTGTCCCTTTCCTTAAAGGGTGGAACCACTTTCCATTTTTGGTGGTCCATATCCACTTTTTGTGGTTGATTCCTATTGGTTGGATTTTCCACCTACCTTCTCTTCTCAGTTCTATATAAACTCACTACCTAGCTTGTATTTGTATAGTATTTCATCTTCTATGCATCTTGCTTTGTATCTTTTCAGCTTGGAAGCTCTTAATGTGATATTGTCACATCGACATTGCATAATCTCTCAGAGTCCTAGTTTACATTCTTATGTTTTTCCAGTTTATGTAACTTTGATTTTCTCTTAAAAAGTTCCTTGGGTTATTCAATCTATTTCAGATTTCTAACACTCTTGAGCATTATTGAGAGTTTTTATAACATTGCTTTCTAATTTTGTGTATACTATTGTCCTTTCTTCCTAGCCACTTGTTTCTTTGCTATTTATTTTTTAATTTTATCCACTCTACTATGTGAATTTAACTTTGATGTTCAATTATCTTAAAGCATGCTAGATAAATGAATTGAAGAGGTCAATTTTATTACTTTACCTTCCATTTATACAAGTAATATTGTAGCTAATTTACCAAATAACCCTTTTTCACTTCTATCATTAATGAGACCTAATTTTTTTACTATTATTTTGTTCTTGTTAAACATGGAAACCATACAAAATTTTGTATATTTTGTATGATACCTTTCTTTTCAAACAAAGTTATCTTTCTTTTTTATAATTACCAACACACTTTGGTGGGATAAGTAACCTTCCCACCTGGTTTGATAAAAATATGATGTCCATTAGAACAATTAAGGGATGCTCAAATATAAAGTAAATGGTCATCCCCAAACTACACTTTGATGGATAAAACTTAAAATTCTTCAACTAGCACTTCTTATCTTATCCTTGATGTATGAAATTTGTTTGTAATGATGGCTTCAAAATTCTTAACAAAACAATCTAACCCATTTTATTCCATAAAATTTTCCTTACAGTCTTTGTTAAGAAAATCCTAATGGTAAATGGTCAACCCCAAACCACACTTGATGGCTGAAACTTCAACTTCTTCAACTGGCACTTTTTAGCTTATCCTTGATGTGTGAAATTATTTTTAATGATGGCTTCAATCTTCTTAACGAAACAATCTACCCCATGTTATTCCATACAATTTTCCTTGTAGTCTTTGTTAAGAAAATCCTAATGGTCTCCCTATTTTGGACTTGACCTAATACTTGAATTTTGTTTTATTTTCTTTTATTTTCTTAAAAATGCTCTTTCATCTCCTTTATTAATGGAGTAATCAATAAAACCCCTAAGAAAAATTTATCCTCTTCAATACTACATAAAAGTAATTGTTAAATATTGAATTTTGATGGTACAACTAAAGGCAACCCAAGTCTGGCAAGTGCAGGTGCAAATACAAGTGTGGTGTTTTCCTCTTCTTCAAGATTATTCATTAGAGTGGCTTCTTTCTTTTAGGTTCCAAATCAAAAAATGAAGGAAAAGCTTTGGCTACTCTAGAATGGGTCAAATAAGTTGTTATATCTAGGTTTAACAACTAGAGGTTGGTGGGAACTCCCTTTTTTGTTATGGAACATTTTCCCCAAGTGAAAAAAGAATGTTATTCCCATGTAAGTGACCCTTTGGAATTAAAAGAGGTATAAAATTTATTTTTATATGACCCTTTAGATATCTCCAAGACATGGAAATGCTATAAAAATTCATTGCAACACCCCCTTTTTACCACTGAGGCAAAACATCCCAAATATGTCTTGTAGAAGCAAGGGATGTCTCTAAGAAGTACCCTTGTTGGGCACTACTAGAGAATGCTCCGATGTCCTCAACACAATCAAGGATTTTTAAAAACTCTTAAATCACTAAAAATAATTAATCTACAAAAACAAAAAATACAAAAATCCTAAATTCAATTTTTAAATTGCTAAAATACCCAATTCTTTTATGTTTGTTGTTGTAGCCTCAACTCTATTCGGATGTTGTGATGTCTCTCTAATTTTGAGAACTCCCCAAGTATGGGGTTAAGAAAGGATGAACCTTCAATGGGGAAACCTCCAACCTTTGAGAAAGTGGAGATTTGGGTATGAGTACCCACATTATTGGAGTATGGAGTTTTTGGGTATGAGTAGCTAGGTTATTTTGTGGAGTTGAATGGACTAATAAATGGAGAGAAGTTGTGATGCTTTATAGATCTTTATATACATATGTTTCCCCATTGAGTAGTGGTGTCTCCTAAGCCTCCCCCTTTCTTGAATCTTTGAGAAGATTCAATGTGAATATGGATCCCTAGGTTTGGGTGTTAAATGTATATGAAAGTATGTGTTAAATGTTGTTGTGTGATATGTGAATGTTTGTGACCCAGTTTCTATGATGGCCTTCAAGCTCGGGTGTGAATGATTTTCTAGTCTAAGGTTGGGTGGTGAGCACCCCATTGGCTTTAGAAAACAATTTGTGTCGTGTAGGTTCCACAGGTTTGAAAAAGAACTTTCAGATTTTTGAAAGAACATGCAATTTATAGATTGTTTATGTAACTTTGAAAAAATATTTCTAGAAGCAACATCCCTAAAATGTACAATACCTTGTTAGGGTAGATTTTAGAGGCATCATATGATTATTGTAAATACCTATGAATAAATTATCTCCTGAAATTTTATTGTAATGGAAATAATAATTTCACTCTTATGGTTTCATTCAATGCCTATAATAGCAGTATTAAAACTATCTCTTATGGAGTTCAACAAAAAATTAATCTGTCTTGTATAAAGAAATGAGTTACAAAAATGGAAAATAATCAGATGGACTTTTATGTTACTATTTGCAATATGTGGAGAAAATCAGTGATATGTTGATTCATTGTATTTCTTTTTCTCTTTCTTTTATTTTTATTTTCAAAGCATCTCTAATTCAAAATAGAAAATAAAATATATGTATGTGTGAGAATGAAAAAAAATTAGTTCATTGGTTTTGTGTATTCCTTTTACCATCACAAGAGCACCGCAATGGAGTAGATTTATTAGATTTCTTCTATCCTCTTCTCTATGATACCCCTGCAGTTAATAATATAATGAAAATAAACCAATATAAATTAAAGTGGTTTCTTTAAACTGTGCACACTCATTTATCATGTCCTCTTGAAAAGAAGTAAAATGTTGTCATTGTCATCTCAAATGTAGATTGTTTCCAATGAGATAAATTACACGATTATAATACATTCATAGCAGAAATGTTGCATTGCATAAAGACATAGATTTGAAAACATGTCATCGTCACTCTCTGGTGTAGAAAAAAAAGTTTTATAATAAAAGATTGCAACAATTTTTTTTTAACTTAGACTTGGGAAAATGTGTGTCAACCTTGTAATTATATATGATTTGTTTTTGATAGGAAATATGTTGGTATGTGGTGAATCATCATGCAAATATTGTACACTGGTAGCAAGATGTGGGGTTTGAGGCATTTCCCCAAATTTTTTTTTTGGTTGACACGTCAAGGTTTTTTCTCGTTGACACGTCAAGGTTTTTTCCCACTAACACATCAAGGTTTTTTTCCCCGCTGACACATCACATAAAAAATGACATTGTAAAACCATAATTCTAGAAGGTTCCAAAAAGCTTGTTATAAGAAGTTGGATTGTATGTAGATGAGGGTGTATTCTAATCTAGTCTTATAGCGGTCATGTTGTCTCTTGATCTCTAGTTGTGATACTCCCGTGAGAAGCTTTCTTTGCAAGTATATTGTAATCTTTTGATTTTGAAATACTATATTGTTCAACTTTTGGAGTGTGGGGTTTTTCTCCCAAAAGGGTTTTCCCCACGTAAATCATTGTGTTGTGGTATGCATGATATTTGTGTTTATTTTAGTTTAATTTTGTGTAGCTGTTAAAGATCTGTAAAGTTTGCATTTTTCTCCTCTCAAGATTCGTGTAGGAAGTTATTTTGCCACCTTAGCTTTATTACAAGCCCTACATTAAGGAGAAAAAAAATCAATCATCTTGACCATGAAACCTACAATAAATCTCTCTCTCCTGGTAATAATCTCCAACGTTGCACAAAAAACTCAACAGTTTATTTGTTGGTGGTGTCCCTTTAAAAAAAATCAAAAGTTTTAGATGCTACTTATTGAATAAAAATTTAGGTTTGATGCTTTGATCACGAGTATATTTTAAAGCCAATCCCTAACAGATTTTAGGGATTTCGTCTTGAAAGTGAAAATAGTTTCTTAAAAACCTGCTTCAAATTACAACTTCTTATTTTCTAAAGCATCGATTAAAACCCACTTTTTAGCCGATGCGATTCTTAGGCAATTATCTCATGAGATACAAAGACGATTTGCTTAGGTTTTTTTTCATAAAAGTAAAAATATATTGACATTAAAATATAATATAATAGGGAGCGATGGAATTTTTTTAAGAAGATTTTTTTGCAAAATGTCAAATGACATGTTTCTTTTTATTGGAAAATATGATATAAGTATAAAGTTTTAAACAAGAAACACAATCATAACTTATTTTATACTTTAAAACTATTCTAGCCACGCATTCTTCTCTTTTTTTAAAGAAGTGTGTATATTCTTATAAAGATAATTTAATATACACTTTTAAGACTTTTATATATATATATATATATATATATATATATATATATATAAGTCTCTTTTTAGAAGTATGTATATTTTTAAGGATACAATTAATTTAGATCTTAAAGATTAATTTAATAAAATAAAATATTGAATATATATAAAATTAAAAGTATATATCTCTGGGCTACAACTAGAGGACCTTACAAATTTAACTCAAGTTGAAGAAATGTTGGTTGCACGTGTTAGCCAAATACTACAAGTTACACATGCAATAGATGGTCAGTATAAATACAAAGGACACACAATAATTTTTCCCCAAAATGTTGAACATGTTTCAAAATTTCTGCCATATTCAATACAAAGTTTACCTTGATCATTATTTTTTGAAGGGATCAACATTGCACAAATTATAACTTTATAGTCAATAGAGATCGCGTGTATAAGGCATTAAAATACAAAGTATATCATGAAAATTTTTATTTAGATGTTAGAATTGATGACAATGCTCTCAATGATCTATTGAGAAATTGTGATGAAAATATTTTCAACAGATTATAGACAGTACAATAGAATTTGATTCTGATACAAATGAAATCATATTTGTTGTTCTAGTCTTAGAGACAGATCAAGGTAATATAATTAAGCACATAACATCAGTGGCTTCTAGACCACCTAATACCCGAAGAGAATTGGAATTGATTCATGCATGGGTTAATAACCCTGATGCAAAATCGACAACATTGATGGATTGACTAGGAATAGATGCATTTCCTATAAAAGAATGTCACTTCAAGATTACTTGATATGGCATTCCCAACATTGTTCCCTGAAGGTAAATGTGGTTGGTTAGAACCATGAATAAGGCGAGTGCATCTACATGAATTTTTCAAGCACCTATTGCAGCATAGGGACCATCGCTTTTGTAGTGACCCTTTATGTTGGTCGTCATTTGGGTGGTCATGTCATATGGGTAAGTGTTTATTTGTTAAATGTAATATTTTAAAAGGCCTTGATAGATCAGTTAATTAAATTAAATTTGAGTTACAAGGTAATTCAAGTGAAGTTAAAAATTAAAATAATTATTGAATAAATTAATTTTATGAAAAATATAAAGTAAATAGCTTATTACTAAGTAAAAAAAAAAAATTGTGTTTTATAAAAAAGTATTGTTTGAAATTATATTTATTGATGATCAATAATATTATTATTTTTATGAGGATAATTATTTAAAAGATATAAATAAAAGAAATAAAATCTTAATGAAGATAAGTTTTGAAACTGTTGTTAAAACAAAACAAAAATAGAAAAAGATAAATATTATTGTTACTAGAGTTAACTAATCAAAATATGGAAAGTAATTTGAATTTTAAATTTGTCAAAAGGGATAAGATTTTGGAAAACTGAAGTAAAAAGGGGCGAAAAACACACAATGATAGAAATTTTTTCATGCAAAATCATTCCTAACTTTGAAGGGATTGTTGAAAAAGAAACTCGAAGGTTATTAGAGATTTTCACTTGATTTTGTGAGGGATTCTAAAAGGATCTTTTTGGAGATAAGATAATTTTAATTTTGAGAAAGGAAGGGAAGAGGGGATCGGGGATTGGTTTTAGTTTTGGGAACAAGAAGTTGGTGGGGGATTCCTCTATAGAACAGTTGCGTTTTGATGAATGGTTTTGTTGAAAGAAAATATGGAGTAGGGGAAAAGAATCATTTTGAATTGTGTTGAAGAAATTTGATTATGCATGCTATCACTGTCGGAGACCATGAATAGATC
This sequence comes from Sequoia sempervirens, assembly GCA_007258455.2. Taxonomy (NCBI): domain Eukaryota; kingdom Viridiplantae; phylum Streptophyta; class Pinopsida; order Cupressales; family Cupressaceae; genus Sequoia; species Sequoia sempervirens. Next base: position 721,347,002 of record VDFB02058242.1, on the reverse strand, counting down.
CTTTGCTCTACTAAAAGGGGTCATCTCTTCTGTATAGAAGGTAATCTTGAATTCCTTATGGCCCAAGAGGGTGATATATCAAGGTATGTGCATCATTTCTTTCCCCTTCTGTAGAAACTCTATTTTCATTTTTGGGATTTTAAAAGTTTTTATGTATGTGTCTTGCTTCTACCTGCATCAATTAGGATTTCCGTTTTGAATATTGGGGGTTTTGGGGCCTAAATGTAAGTGTTTTAGAATTCTTTCATTACGTCGAAGGGGAAATTAATGATCTCTGTGTCTGATTTTTTCTTGATATTCTTTCTAATGTATCCTTGCACAAATAACCCAATCTTCTATATTCTGCAAGATAGCCTTGATTCTGACTTAGTTGGAAATCAATATTTTAAGTTCAAGCCTTAATAAATTTGTACCATTTGACTTTCCTCCTTGACCTTACTCATTCTCGTGCCACTCTCGTTCAAGTTGTTGAATCCTTGTTTGGAAAGGAAGATAACAATTACTGATAGTTGAATCCCATGCATGTAACCATCGATTATGTTCTTGGAATCTTAATTTTGTTTTCTTGTAAATGGAAACCTCAAAGAGTTCGTGTCTTCATATTTATGCGTTATGGTGGTCTATTATGCCGCTATCTGGGGATATAATATTCATTCTTGCATGGCACCCAGCGCATAGTACTAGTTTAATTTGATTTTAGCCTTTCCTTTTCTTTTTGTGGTAAATCAAGCAGCCGATTTCTATTTGGTGGATTTGATTTCTCGATTAGGTGGTATCTATATAAATATATACGTGTATTGTGCTGTATTAGTATAAGCGGGTAAGTATAATGATAAATTGTCTTATTAGTGAAACAAGGCATTAGGGAGAAATGCTATTGGTTAATGATAAATTGTCTTATTAGTGAAACAAGGCGTTAGGGAGAAATGCTATTGGTTATATTAGTTTAGTTGCATGGTGGTATGTTGATAAGGGAAAAATAAAACAGAATTTAAAATATACCATAATCTTATTTGTGCTAATAAAAGAAGAGTGGAAGAGAATATAAACTTATTAATATTTAGATAACAAAAGAATTGGATCAGATTATCTTAGGTCAATCATTGAATGTTGTCTTCATCATATTCTAAATTAGGATTATCAATGATAGTTCATGTTAGGATGTAATTTTAATATTAAGTTGAACTTAGACATAAATAGTTATAATGATGTATGTAAATATGCTTATATAAATAGAGATAGGAATAGACATACATGTGTAGCAGGAGTAAAATTAATAGTAAAGTTGTTGAGGGAAATGCGAAGTGTGATATTAATAAAATATGTTCCTATAAAATCATTAAATATAGTAAAATATTTGTGACTCATTGTGAATTATGACTTAGAATAAAATGCAATTTTGGGAAGTCAAAGTAGGTGTTAAGAAGTATTGGGAACATGTTTAAATAATTACTTTAACCTATTGATGTCTTTCTTTAGAACCTAGGTATAATGTAAGTAATGCTTGTATATGTCTTTGAAGTTCATTGCTTTTATTTTGTGAAATTAATGTTTATCAGATAAATAAACGAAATTAGATGATTCTTTGAATTTTGATTTCCTTTATATTCAATTAATCGTTGATTCATAAGTTCCTTATATGGATATTTATTTAGAACTCTTGTGATTGTTCTTTGTAAATGATCTAGTGAACGAATGTTGATCTTGGTTAATTGGGGTTGAGGTGATTGTTAGGATGTATTGATTTATTAAAATTAGAATTGGGACATGAATTTATTGATTTTACTATTGTTGTCTTGGTTCTTGTGATTGGTCATTCGTGTTGGATTGAAAGATAGTCTTGTCGGTATTGTCTTGATGTGATTTCCTCTTGAGTTATTCTGATGCATGTGCCCTTTTTGAGTTCATCTTGATTTGAGGATATCTTATTTATTGAATTTGTGATGAAGTATGCCGATTTTCTAGTGCGATGCTTAACTGTGATGTTTATGTTCTTTGTTGAATGTGATATTTTCTCCTTTGATTTATACTCCATTGATGAACCTTGATACTTAGTTTTATGGGAACCCTCAATGTTTTGTTATCCTCCGTTAGGAGTTGAGGTTATTTGGTCATTAGGCTTCCAGAGGTGAAGGTAATCTTGTTTCATAATGATCCTTCATTGATTTGGTCTTTGCCAATATTTTAATCATAATTGTGATTTTGAGTTTATGTATGGGTTGTACCAGATTTCATAAGCAACTTTGAATATGTCTTTTGGTGAGATGGTATATGCCTCGTGTGTGTTTCAGTTATGAGATTTAGTGCTTTTTCAATATTGGGACAATACCTTGATGCTTTGGTTATGTGATTTGGGTCTCTAGGGAGAGTGGCTCTTGGTGGAGGCCGGTGCACAAAGGGGCAGTCAGGATAAGCCACACAAGAGTTAGTGTAAAAAGTGATAACTTAATTAAAATGAACTTAGTGGATTTGGGCAGGAATAAGATTAACAAGATAAGTAAGGATGCCTCGTCCACCCGTTAGGGCTTTCACAGACTAAGGGAAACAGTTCCACATGAGTCACCCTATGGGGCTGATGCCTAGTGAGAGGCGACTAGGACAACCATAGATGGGGGTTGATGCCTCAGGTAGTCAAGAGAAGTCGGTGCCTGGAGGTGGCCAAGATAACCCATGTAGGACTATGTAATGACACTCTCCCCTAGTACCCCTTATGATTTGTTATCTTTGCAAACCTATGGAAGTGAATTATTGTTTCTATTATAAAGTGATCTATTGATGTTATGTGATATGATTTATTGTTGCTATGTTATGGAAGTGGTTGATTGATGTTATGATTTGTGGTTTATTGTTGTTATGTTTTGAAAGTGATCTTTGATGTTGTGATTATTCTTGTATTCTTGTTACTTGTGATTGGTGTTGAGTCTTGTTCTCTGTTTGGATGTTCTTGGTCAAGGATTATTTCTTGTCAACTCCTTAGCATGGGGGGGGTGGGTCTTCAGACCCACGTGGTCAGGTGGAACGTGCTAAGCACCCCACTGGGTCCCCAGTCAAGGATCGAGATGTGCAGATTTGTGCTACTTGTAGCGACTCTAGAATTGTATCCGACTTGGAGCTAGTCATGATACTTTGTATTTAGCTATTCAGTTGTATTATTATATCTTATTGTATGGTTTCCGTACATGTTGGGAAACACTTTTGTATCATTGTAATTCTTGAACATTGTAATGTAATGAAATGGATGTAATGTATTATTTTATCCTTGGTAGATCTTGTGTGGATTTTGATCCATGACAGTTGTTATTTGATGTGTTGTATCTATGGAAATATGCTCCATTGAGTTCTTATGTTTTTAATGCCAATCTTGTATATGTTGTGGTTATTTAAGTAAATGGTCTCTTATTAATGGATTTAAATGTATACTTTGGCATGGTTTATATTTTGGAATTCATTCTTTGTCATCATTTTATGGATTTAAGTTTCGTAATGTCTCCTCATGTACCCCAAGGGATGTAACTGATAATGGTTTTGTTTAAAATAATTTCATGTTATAACTTAATGTGCATTTCATAAATGTTTTCTTAAAACAAAAAGGAAGTTGTGCGGCGATTGTTGCTTTAGTTGTCCTTTGGGGTTTGCACGGCAAGGCATTACAACTTTGGTAGTCATCCAAGGTTTAGATATTTCATGATGAACATGATAATGAGATATCGAGCACAAAATTCATTTTTTCTATTTGTAAAATGAAGTTTTCAAGAGATGCCAATCACCATCAATGAGTTGCATGAGCATATGAAAAACATGCCACACTCCCATCTAGTAGATAGGTTGATGCGGTTTGGAACAACATTAAGGGGTACAAGGTTGTATTGGACACAATGTAGTGCAGAACTGACTGACATGCTTCATCAATTAGGTTCTCCTACAATATTCTTCACCTTAAGTGTTACATACTTGTATTGGCCTGATTTGCATACATTAATGTCAAGAACACATCCAACTACTCCAAAGGAGGCTCAAAATTGACAGAAATAAAATGTCATTGACTATCCTCATATAGTCGCACATTACATGCAATTGAGACATTCAATATTTAAAAAACCAATATTGGAAAAAGAAGTGAATGTAAAATATTACTGGTGTATATATGAGTTGCAGTATAGGGGCTCACTGCATGTGCATGGATTCATATGGATAAATGGAGCACTGAATATGCAAAGATTGATTGGTCAAATGAAAAGAAACAAAAAAATGTTGAAACTTGATTTCATTATATTGTGCACACATGGAATCCTAGAGAAGATCCACATTACCGAAACATACAGACATTTAAAAAAAAAAAGTTTAGATGTATACATGCAATCTATTAAATAAATTATTTTTGTTCTATGATATAACTAACAAATTTTTATTTCCAACTGTACGCATTCCAAAAAAAAATTCAGCATCCATGTCTTAAAAATACAAGACAACTTGCAAAGATAGATGTTGACCATGACTATGAAGAGGTCTTAAACTATGTAGAGTGACACACAATGTGTAGAGAAGGTGCACGCCTACGAAAAAAGTGTAATAACCCATTCAAAATTATTAATTAATTAACATTATTGTAATGACACATGAATATACTCCAAATTAAAAAGACATAACTAGTGGCTAAAGTCAATCATAGCTACACATGTCCATTTAAAATGAGTCAATATTTTTATATTCACTTCAAAATTCAATTACAATATCAATTTTGACTTGGCTCAATTAAGCCACAAATTCATTGCATTGTACATTTTCTAGCAAGTACATGAATGTATTACATCAAGTTACATCTTAGAATATAATAGTCTTGTGAACCACTAAGGTTCTTCTCTAATGTTGGCCTCCACTAGTGGACGAGAACATGTTTGAAGCGCTTTACCGCCCAACCACGAAGCTTACACTTCCTCTATATTCTTCCAACTTGAAGAATGCCCTACACTACACATAAATTTTAGCAAGAGAACAATTTGCAAGGTGGAATTTGATGCTTGCCCATACATAACCATGCAATTCTATCTACTAGTTACAAAGAGAAATGCATGATCTATGCTAGGAATGATAGGTTATGGTAAAGAAAATCTACTCTTTGAACTCCATTTCGGTACCCGTCCTGGAAGGTAACTTTCTATTATAACAATTATGTACTTTCTAGCAGCATCTACCCATGTGTGTTCTAGTAAATTAAGGTATCACTGTTCAATTCAAATATCTAAACATTCTTTCACAAATATCTTTGAAAGAAGAAAAGGAATACAAATTTATACTCTAAACATAAATCAGATTTTATGATTCATAGAGTATTTCAACAATCAGTCATATCATTCTTATGACTATTTTTTAGTTAATATTTTAAGCATTTTTCCTTTAAAATGTACTAAAAAAAAAAATAAGGTATGTCACGAGTATGTGTATGTGCATACACATATATGTGCCTACTAATGTTTAAGTTTGTGCATACATTCTGAGACATTCATTAGTTCAGATCTGCAAGCTCATCATAGTATTCCACTTGACGTTTCTTTTCAAAAAAAATGAAGTAATCAAAATATATCTATGCTAACAGTTTCACACATACTGTTAATGCATCCTTACAACAATGATAATGTTGTTCACATAATAAAATTTATGGTTTAAGTAGAACAAGTACTATTTTTTACTAAACGATCATAAAACAAGCTATTTCCAAAAGAACATTAATTGTTTGAACTAAATACATATTGTTTCCTACTAAACAGTTATGAAACATGTTTTCATACTAAATAGTTGATTGAGCAAAGATCATTTTCAAAATAACAGTGTCACTTACCAAGAATAATCATCATTTACATCAACATATTATTGTTTTAGACTAAACAGTTACACTAAAGAAAAATACTGTCATTTACTCTATTTGTTGATCTCAAGCAGCTTACATGCTAAGAGTTTCACTTACAAGTAAATGTTTTCTATTTAACAACATAATGGGTTTTTTGCCGTGTTCTACAAATAACAAATCAAATTATCTAGTTCCATACTTAGAGACATAAATTCTATTATTCAAATTCTTTCACTCTTCCATCACTTGGAAAAAATTCATAAATAAATTGGGTTCGACATGTTTGTCGAGAAAATATTCCAATCTAAATAGGCATATAAGTTATAGGTTAAATCAATATTCATGCCTTTACAGGATGCAACAACATCCACAATTACTTTGAATCGAGCAACCTCCATGGTCGAGGGTCTTATTACTAAGCACCAATGATACAATGAAAAATGCCCATAAGGGCTTGTTATTAAAAGAAACATGCATGCAATAAAATTGGACACGCAGACTTTCATTTGTATAATCTACACATTTGGGGTTAGCCTATCAATAATATGGACGATCTCCAAGCAAGGCTTGGAGTTTCTTTAACATATTTAAACTTTCCCATCATTTCTGTCGAATAGTGGTCGACCTCCCATTCTAGACAATACAAAGATATGCAAAGCTCTAAGAGATTTGATACAAGCCTTATACAAGTATTGAACTACTAAAACCATACATTAGAGACATATAATTAAAATGCAGAGGAATCCTATCCTCTCCACAGGATCAAAATTGATCCTTGTCAAGGATTAAATCAACAACATAAAGTAAATCAGATAGCCTACATAAGGCTAGGCATTCTTATGCAGCAAAAAGGGTATAGACCGAGCCGTTGGAGGCTCTCAAGCCTCAACTTGGTTCCATACGGTAACCATGAGGGTTCTATTTCATGTCAATATCCATGTTGCACGGGTCGTAGGCCATGCACCCTTCATGGGGTGGTGGTAATCAAATAAAATATATACTCACATATTTGGCTTCAGGTCGATGGACACACAAAACAATGAACTCATTTCCATGATACCATGATAACACTTGAACAAAAATGAAGGAAAACTCATTGCAAGATTCAACATTAGAAAAAAGCTAAGTCTAAGCAAAGATTATAAGGATCAAATTACCTCTGAAATGAAATATGATGTCATTCTTCCATAGATTTTTCCAGTCTTGGGTTTTTTTTTAGACTGTAGGAATCGGGTAGCACGACCCCCTATAAACTACATTGCACCTAGTAAACTTTTTAACGTGACCAAAAAAATTGGCGCGACTTTCCAATCTTGGGTTTGATCCTCCTTTTTCCCTTACGAATTCTCCAATTACCTTCTTGTTTTTCTTTGCTTTTTCTTTTGCCTGCGTTCTCTTTTCCCAACTGCCACAACAAGAATAGAAACAACACTATTTTTGCATACTTACTAGGGTGATGGCATTATGGCCATATTGTCGGCTTCTAATTTTTAAATTTGTCTTTATGACTTCATTAGACCACGTCCATAGTGGATTCACTGTGATATTCTTCATTTATTTATTTCACAGTCTGATTCATGATGAATCAATTATCCATTTGAATTCAATTTGAATTTAAATATTTATATGTACGTATGTATATGTATGTGTATATATGTATATATAATAAACACACACACACACACATACATACATACATACATACATATATATTGGCATTTAAAAGATTTCATTCTCATTCACCATGTATTCAAATAATGTATATATATATATGCATGTGTTCGATTTACATACATGCATATACATGTGTGTATATATATATATATTTACGTATGTATTTCATAGATAAGTTGGTTGTTTTTTAAATGGTTTATAGCTTTCATACACTATCATTTAAAGTAAAGAACTTGAATTTCCAATTTGAGTATCTTTATATATATATATATATATATATATAAAACACTAAAGAGAAGAAATTTCTTTAAAATGGTCATTTTTGTTCCATTCATATCACAAAGTTTGAATAGACAATTTAATGTATGAACCATTCGTTTACAAGCACATACACAATTCAAGTCAGGAAATTGTATTCTCATATATATGTAAATTCAATCAAATGCAAGTCGACATGTCATTTGTGGTGTGTGCACCTAGATTCCAACTAGCTTACTGTTCAATTTGAATAAAACAATCCTACTTCAACTGTGTTCTCTCCCTTCAACCTGTCACCCTGCAACTACACACACTTGTACTTGCAAATTGATCAGCAACGTTCAATTCTTGGTAACATATAAAAATAAATTTTGCAAAGTCAACATCAGTCAACCTCTTTCATTCATTTTCAAAAATTTCTAGAATCTCCATTTAATATTTAATTGAATTTTTTCAATAATTCACTTTTCCATATTTAATAAATATGCAATAAAATTGGGTTATGACAAAAAGAGAGAAAAAATGGTTTACACCTATAACTATTTTAACAAGTTAAAATATTTCTACCGTAGTCAAATATAATATAATTGTGAATTAGTAAAATTGATGACATATTTATATTGATTATAGGTATAATGCTCCTTGGCCATTGAATTTGGAGGGATCCAAATTATATGAAGACATAGAAACAGGTGAAAAAAAATTGATTCAGTCAGAAATGATGATAGAGTGAACTCACACAATTGCTACATATTGCAATTGTGGAGAGAAAATATATATTGAAAACCTATTCTTTCCAAATGTGTTGTGATCAAATACATTGAAAAGTATGTAACAAAAGTAGAGAAAAGCTCTACAACATACCACCAAATGTTGACACGTCTTAAAAACATAGAAAATGTTGATGATTTAGTTGCAAGAGCATATAGAAGGATTTTGATAGAGATTATTATAGAAAGAGGCATTGGAGCTCAAGAAACATGCCACATGGTACTAGAACTTCCATCAGTAGAGAGTAGTAGAATATTTTTCAATCTAAATGTATCACATGAGGTGTTCAGACTTGTAAGTGTAAATGATGAAGAAAACAATGAAGAATAGTAAAAAAAAATCATTGATGGATATAAAACAAGGCCTTTTCTATGGAAGCTATCACATTGATTGATGCAACTATCTCATGGATATATAATCCTAAAAGAATATGAGATAAAAAATGGGGGTCAAGACAAACAACTGCTATTGTTAGAGTATTTCCTAGGTTTTTATCCATTTCTCCATGTGAGTCAAAAAAATGGATTGAATTTTGCTTATCAAAGTTGTTATTGTATAAACCATTTTGTGACATGGATAGAGATATTGGTCACAATAATGACTCCATTATAGAAAACTCATAGTCATTTCACTATAACCCTTGGCATGTGGAGTGAAAGCAAATGTAGAAAATGTTGAAAACATCAGCGATTTTGAAATTGAAGACAATGAAAATATTCAACAAAACATTACAGAGCATGAATGGAAAATAATATCCAAACTAAATAATGGGCAACATATCAAAGTTTTTGAAATAGATATGTTGGGTAGAAGAGACGTTCATAGACAAATAGACTAGTGTAATGAATACCAAGGTGGAGTGTACACATATCAAGCAATTAATTTCATAAGCAACATGAGAGATCATGGGTCTCATACATGATGATATACCATAGTGTATTGACTATACAACCCTCAATGATAAACAAGGAAAGGCACTAAATATAATTATGGAACACTACCATAATAATCAGAATCCATCACCATTGTTGATGATAATTCAAGGAACAACAAGAACAAGAAAGTCATATCTAATTGGTGCTATTAGTCAATCTCTTGAAAATGTAGTGATCCTAGGTCATTCTCCCTTTTTATTACTTGCACCAACTAGAGTTGCAGTGTTCAACATAGGAGCATCCACAATTCATTCAAAATTGAGAATCCCAATAAAATATTTTCTCAACTCGAAGGAGCAAGACTAACAAGTTTTCAAGAAGAAATAGCATACATCAAATACATTTTGATTGATGGAATGAGCTTCATCAATCAAAACTTGCTAGAGAACATAGATTATTGATTTCAACAAGCATTCCTACAAAATGCAAACATTAATTTTGTAGGGATACAAATGATTAAGATTAACACAAATAACTACTTTATATTCTAATACAAGAATTTACAAATGTAAAATTTTTATAGATATAAATATAATAGTATTTGATAATAAATTTCATCTATTATCTTTCAGGTATATCTATGATAATAAGTTACTATGGTAAGAATTTAAAATGATGGTTACTCTAGACAAAATATTTAGACAAGATGGACAAAATATCCATCAACAAAGATTTCATCAACTATTGACAAATCTGAGATATGCAAACCCAATAATTGATGATTGGAAATTGCTTCTAACAAGAACCACTATTAGTATAGATGCAACAAGAAATGAAGATTTTTACAATAGTGTTCTTTTATTCTCCACAAATGATAATATTCATTACCATAACAAGAAAATGATATACTCATTGAAGTGTCTTATTGCACGTAGTGTTGCAACAAAATTAGGAAGTATTAATGTAGTAGAAGGATGCTCAAATGATGAGCTTGATTTGGAATTATTGATCTTTAAGGATGCCAAGGTGATGTTGACCTCAAACCTATGGATACAACTAGGTCTTGTGAATGGAGCTTTAGGATATATTTGAAAGATTGTATACAAACCTGGAACTGGTCCATTAGAACCACCATCATATGTAATGGATGAGTTTGAAAGCTATTCAAGAATACCATTTGATGAACATAATCCAAATGTAATTCCTATCACAACAATAAAAAAGGGGAGGACAATCCAAATACCATTAAGATTGGCTTGGGCATTGACAATTCATAAATCACAAGGTTTGACTCTTTCAAAGCCACCATTGATATTGGACCAACAGAAAGAATAGGATTAACATTTATCCTCATATCCCACGTAAAGTCTCTAGACGGCCTAAGAATTATGCCACCATTCACATATGACCATTATCAAAAAATGAAAAAGGGTAGACAACTTTCCAAAATAAATGCTGAAGAGAATAGACTAAAATTTTTAGGAAATAATTGATCATGTAACATGTTCAAATTTGTTTCAATGAATATCTCATTTTCAAATGCTACATATTTGTATGAATTTTATGCTCATGGTACTTAAATTCTTTTGTCTTTAATGTATTTAAAATTGGTCAAATAAAAGTCTCTCATGTAACATATTTCTAATACTTTTCAATTGTTTCTAATGATTTGTAGTAAATTTAAAAATCATTTTGTATGCATGTGGATTTTTCATATTTCACATCATAATTGAAATAATTGATATGTTTCATATACTTCTCACATATTCAATAGGTTTTAATACTTGAAATATAATTTAATCTAGGTGTCTTTCCTTCTAGGTCATGGACAATCATGTACAAAAAAATAAAATAAATGATGTTCTAGATACTGCATCAAAATAATCTGTAACAAGTCCATTGAATGTTTCAATAAAATCAAACAAGTTTATTGAAACTGAAATTGAAAATTTTGGAAGATCCATTTCAAAGAATTGTGATAAATTTCGTTGCATAACTTGAAGTGATAGCAAGCCAAGTACATGCAATTGAAGAAGAAGTTTTTACAATTGAAGAAACTGTTAAAAAATCCCATGCCACGTACAAGAAACTAGCTGCATTTTGTAGCTTCTTGATAGAATTATTTTACGATAGACAATACAATGAAGGCGATTCCAATCGTATTGTTGAAGAATTTTAGATTTACTTGGATAATGTATAAACTCCCTACAATTGTACTAGTTTTTAGTCCAATGCTTTTTTTTATAAAAAACTATTAAGTTTTTCAAACTTGGATATTTTTAGTACAATGCTTTCATATGTCAAAAACTATTAAGTTTTTAAAACTTGGATTTATTAATATATTGAGAGATATGATAGTGTTTTTTTAAAATTTTATGTGACAAACTATTCAATTTTTTCTATACTCCGATGTCATTAATGAAATTTAAATAAATATGTCAAATTATTTTGTGATAAATGGTTCACTATGTGTAATTTCATAAGATAACATTTCTTTGAGACATTATGCCCTACAATTCACATACCTTGTTTCTTCTTCAATTCTAATACAATGGATAAACCAATTGATTGTTGTCATATTGCAAAATATTTTTTTTCAATTCCTACATTTATTAAATTTAAATTTTAATATATATATATATTGGAATAATTAATATATATTCATTAAAGTAAATTATCATAAAATAATAATAACTTTCAGTCGCATAATCTATGTTGTCTTTATGGTTATTATTAATAATAATTTTCAATCACATAATGTATGTTGTCTTTATGGTTATTCTTAACTAAATACTTATACATATGTGTGGTTATATTTTGAAGCATATATGTGGTTTAAAAAAATGTATGTCATATATCTTCTCTAAATATGATTTTAATAATTTTCAATCACATAATCTATGTTGTCTTTGTGGTTATTGTTAACTAATTGCTTATGTATATGTGTAGTAATATTTTCAATCTTTTTTTCAAAATGTGTAGTAATGCATCTATTGCACTCTTATGTGACAAAAAATATTAAAAATAAATGCCTTGAGAAGGATATATCTCGGCTATTTAATTTATAAATATTATTAAAATTATATATATATATATGCTCAAAACTGAATTATTATCCTTTCAAAAAAATATTTAAATCCGCTAAATTATAGGGGGACTATCCGATTCGTGCAGTCTAAAAAATTGGCACAACCCATTAGTTTATGTCATCTTGAAATTCTTGGCATTTGTCTAATACAAGTGACATAAATTAAAAAATGATAAAAAATAATGATTTTGAGTATCCTTAGGTCAAAAAGTGGAAGACACTATTGTGAGATCACTCATCTAATATAGTAATTGAATTTCATTCTTGTACATGCTTTGAAGGATGTGTTGACCTTTATTTCAATGGTGGATTTATGATGTGAGGATACAATTCAAACTTTCAAGTTGTAAAATGGAGGGCCAAGTTTGCAAGAGAAATGTACAACAAATTGGTCAAGCAAAAACGTAGATATGTAATATGCAAGTTAAAAACAAGTTAGTTCAACACAAAGAATGTGTAACAAATTCACAAGTTGTGTGTGGAGAAGAAAAGAATGAACACAAAGGGTAGGATTACAAAGGTTGCACAATTACATGTTAAGCTTACCACAAATATGGTATCAAAACTAAAATTTTTGAAGTAAACATTTCCAAAACTAAATTATTATCCTTTTAAAAAAATTATTAATGCTCAAAAAATAAATATAGTATCAAACTTGTTAACTATCTATTTGAATTACTTTCACGTCTATAAAATTAATCAAATAATTAAAATTCCCATTATCTTTTTAAGGTTGTCTACTTTCCAAACTACCTCAAAAAAATTACTTGAGCAATTTAAAATTGATTAATTCTCTGATTTATCATTTACTTATATTTTAAAAAAGTAAAATAAATTATAAAATATAAAACTAGTGGTTTATAGTGGTGTAATACTTCCCTCTCAAATATTATAATAATAACATGTATTTTCCCTTGTAATGTAATGATTTCAACTTTTCATTTTTATAATGCATTATGTTAATTAACATGTTCAAATGTTTAATTATAATTGTGGATCAACAAATGAATTATGATAATAAACAGTAACAACAATAAACTCAATCACAATAAAATCAAATCACTCAATGAAGCATAAGGAAATTACATAAAAAATGAAGCAAACCTGCAATAATCACATCATACAATCACCTTGATTAACTCTATTGTTCTTCAATTGCACCTTGAAGAATGGTAGTGTAGTTTCTCTACAATTTTGCACAAAGTACTTAGAATAATAATGATCACAAAATTATATAGATTTTTGGAGGACCAAATGAGATGGATGAAGGTTGTATTTATAAATTGTGTGTTGATATCGATCAATGGTTGAGATTGGAAGATATATCAATGGATGAGTATACTTGAGAGGAATTGATTGATAGATCTAAGTAATTAACTAATTGTATGATTTGATTGAACTAATTGTATGGTGCATGCTCATGGGTGGTTGAGTGTGGGGTTGTGGGTGCTGATTTTGGTTTGTGGTGGTCTCTTGTTGCTCATGGGGGGTGGGGTCTTCAAAAAATTTCTACTTTCAAGGGTGGGGTTTGGGCTTTTTTTGTATTTGGGGGTGGGTTCTTTCAGATTTCAGGTGTGGGGTTGTTTTTTATTCGGTGGGTAAGGCCTTTGTTGTGTTCTTTTGTTTGGATTATTATGGAGCATCAGGTCTCTTATAGTTTGGTGGTGGCTAGCGGTGGTGTGCCTCACAACGACTCTTCTTCAAATTTGAAATCTCAGTAGTCAGAGTTGTTTTCTCCTAAATTTGTTGCTGATGATCTGTTTCTTATTAGAGTCAACATGCTCTTATTTGAAAATTTCTTAGGATCCGTATACCTTTTTCAGCTTTCGATGCTTGGATTAGGCATTCATGGTAGGTTGAGGGAGACATGGAGCTTTTGGTGGCTACAAATAGTTACTTTGTGGTTTTTTTTTCCAATATGGCTAATAGGAATCAGGTTTTTGAGGGAGGACCCTACTTTTATAATCATGTAGGTTTGTTTATCAAACCATAGCATATGGGTTTTAATTTAGATGAAGACTTGCCATCAAGGGTTCCTGTTTGGGTCCGTCTACCACAACTTCCCTTGGAGTTCTAGAGAGAGGATATCCATTCTGCAACATATTGTTGCTCTTCTTGGTAAGCATGCTAAAATTGCTCAACAAACCCTTGAAAAAAAGGTTATTTTTTTCTCAGATTTGTGTGGAGATAGATTTGAACAATCCCTTGACGAGTTCTTTGGAAATTTGTCTTGGTTCTTTGTCTTGGATTTAGCAAATTGATTATGAATCCCATCCTTTTTGTTGTTGGATTTGTCATGAGTATGGACATCTTTAGAAGAAATGTCCTAGGATTAATAAAGCTCCTCCTAATCCCTCCCCTTCATCTTCGATACTAAAAGTTGTTAAGGAGGATAAAGGGAAATCTTCCATGATGGAGGGTGATTTAGATAAGGATGGCTTTATTCTTGTTAAGCCTCAGGCTAAGGGTTGGGGTCAAAAGAGATCATTGAAGGACAGGTAGACTGGAGACGACTTTAATCAGTTTGAGGTGTTGGACACCTCAATCTTGGAGGAAGGAATCCTGACAGATGTGCCTTCTGGTGTTGTTGGTATGGGTTGTGATGTGGTGCAAGGAAAAGGGTCTAATCCTGATCTCCATTTCTCACAGGGGGTGCAGGATCATCTAGTGTCTTTGAATGGTCCTATGTAGGATGATGATGATATTGTTTTGGAAGATTTGGCAAAGGAGGGGCTAGATTCTGGCAAGAGTAAGGGGTCTTCTCTAGCTTTGGGGGTGCAACAACGCACCCTTATGAAGGGATCAACTGAGCAATCTTCTAAAAGTGGCTACAAAAAGGATCTTAAGAAGATTAAACATATTAGAATTTTTTGGTGGAATATGGGTCTGTTAAACCCATTGATGCTCACTTTTCTCCATCTCCTCCATGATTGTTCTATCATGGAATGTATAGGGGTTGAATAGCACCCCCTGTCAAAAGGCTATTCATGATTTGGTTGCTATCCATTATCTAGACATATTTTGTGTTTAGGAGACTAAAATTTCAATTGATTTCATGCTTCAGTGTGCTTCTCATATCTGGTATTTTGGTCAATGTCAGTGCATTGGTTCTCAAGGGAGATCTAGGGGTTTGGATCTTTTTGGGACCCAAGAAAGGTTGCTCCACTATGGTGGATCTCTAGTCATTCTACTATCTCCATGGTTGCCTCTACTTTGGAAACATGTGAGACCATTTTGGTTACTAATGTTTATGCCCTGACTGATATTCATGGGAAAATCTAGCTTTGGGCTCATATAAGGTATGTTAGATCTTGTGCTCCATATCTTCCTTGGATCCTAGCTAGTGATTTTAATTCAGTGTTGAGTTTGGAGGAGAAATGAGGTGGGTTGCCTTGGCTTGGGCCTGCTTTTGATCTTTTTTGAGAGAATGTGGATTCTCTAGCTTTAATTGATGTTAAGCCTTCAATGGGGTTTTCACTTGGAATAACAGACAAAGTGGAGAGGAAGCGATCTCTAAAAGGCTAAATATATTTCTTGTGTCCTATTTTTGGGTGGGAGGTCGATTGGTTATTGGTTCTAAGATTCTTGATTGGAAGGGTTATGATCATTGGCCAATTAAACTTTCAGTAACTTCTTTTATAGTTCTCAAGAATCCTCCTTTTAAGTTTTAGCTGATGTGGATTTGGGAGTTTTCTTTACATGATCTTATGGCCTAGTGGTGGCGGGATGGATGCCCTACTTATGGTACATCTATGTACACCTTTGTTAAGAAACTTCAGTATGTCAAATTGCACCTTAAGAGATGGAATAGGTTGTGTTTTGGAAACTTAAAGGCTATGAAGAGGAATGCTCAGGTGTGCCTTGATGTGATTACTCGCCAAATTTGAGGTTATGGTTTTTTGAATGCTTTAGGTAAATAAAAATCCTAGGTTGTGAGAGTAGTGGAGGAGTGGGAGCTCTGAGAGGATATTTTCTAGAAGCAAAAGGCTCGAATTGATTGGCTTCAGGAAGGGGATTGGAATACTGCTCACTTCCATCATTCTATGCAGGCTCATTGTAATAGGAGTTTTATTTCATTTCTAGTTAATGCAAATGGGATCCACATATATTCTCTGTAGGCTTTGTCTTGTGATGCTAGATAGTTTTATTCTGCTCTTTTTTTTCCGAGGTTTCACCCCTATAGAAGATGAGGAGAATTTGATCCTTTCTTGCATTCCCTCCCTAATCTCCAATGAGATGAATGATTTCCTCATCTACCCAATTTATTTGTCTGAATTGGAAGAGGTGCATTTTGGGATGAATAAGGGTAAAGCTCTTGGTCTGGATGGATTTCATGTTGAATTTTTTCAAGAATTTTGGGATATTATAAGTTTGGATTTGTTAGAGGTTGTCTATGAATCTCTTCGTAGTAAGAAAATGTTTCAATCCTTGAACTCTAATTTTTTGGTACTCATTCCTAAAAAGGAAGCTGCAGATCAGCTTGAATTCTTTAGACCTATTGCTCTTTATAATGTGGTGTACAAAATTATTACTAAATTGATTGTAGAGAAGCTCAAAGTTTGTCTTCCTTTTGTTATCTCTAAGGAGCAAGGAGGATTTGTGGTTGGTAGACAAATTCTGGATGGGGTGGCAGTTGCCTTTGAAATCATTCATTCTATGGCGACTTCTAAAGAGAAATCTATGTTCATCAAGTTGCATATGGCCAAAGATTATGATAGAGTTAAGTGGCATCTTTTGCAAAAAATTCTTTTAGGCTTTGGTTTTAGTCCAAATTGGGTCAGTTGGACTATGAGTTGTGTTACCTCTTCATATTTTTCTATTATTATGAATGGGGAACCTTTTGAATTTTTTGGGGCTTCCAGGGGCCTTTGTCAAGGAGATCCTCTCCTCTTATCTGTTTATTATTCTGGTTGAGGGTCTAGACAAATTTCTTAAGTCTTGGGTTTCCCAGGGCATGATCCAAGGTTGGTGTTGGGGCAATGGGCTGC
Source organism: Sequoia sempervirens (assembly GCA_007258455.2). NCBI lineage: Eukaryota > Viridiplantae > Streptophyta > Pinopsida > Cupressales > Cupressaceae > Sequoia > Sequoia sempervirens. Next base: position 721,329,503 of record VDFB02058242.1, on the reverse strand, counting down.
CACAACTCTCTCATCTTCAGTTTGTGGATGACACTACTCTTATGGGGAGGGCTCGCCTTCAGAAGGCTACTTCTTTTAGATAGGCTTTGGATATTTACCTTGCTGCTTTGAGTCAAAAAGTCAATGAGCACAAGTCATCTATCTACTTTTTAATACTCCTTAAGCTATTCAACAATGAATTGCTAATGTTTTGAGGTTTCAGATTGGGTATCTTCTCTTTGTCTATCTGGGAATACCTCTTGATGTTGGTAGGTAGCCTAGGTCTTCCTGGTAGAATTTTCTTGATAAGCTACACAGTAAGGTCACTCATTGGACTCATCATTGGCTATCTATTGTTACAAGAGTGACTCTTCTAAATTTTGTTGTCCGGGCTCTCCCTATTTATAGGTGTTTTGTTTAGGTAGCTCCTTTGTATTTCCTGAGGGAATTTGATGCTCTGTCAGGATAATTTCTCTAGAGTGGTAACTTGCAGATAGCTAAGTGGAGTCTTGTTAAGTGGGAAACTGTGTGCAAGCCGCATAAGGAGGGGGGCCTCGACTGACATTATGTTGTTTTGAATGGAAAAGCTCTAGCAACCAAGCTATATTGGCATTGGTGTACTAGTCAACATTGGCTTTTGGCTTGTATTCTCACCCATAAGTATCTTAAGGATGTTAACACTTTTGATGTTCCTTGTTTCCCTTTAGAAGGAAGGGGATCTATGATTTGACATACTCTAAAATTGGGGGCTCATTTGGTTAAGAAGGAGCTATTTTGGATTTGTTATATGGGTTCTTAGACTCTTTTTTGGTGGGATTCTTGGGACGTTCATCCTCCTATTCTTTCCACTTACCCTCACCTACAACCTCTTTGCGAACATTTTACAGTTGTAGGTTGGAATACAATTGAGCATTATAAGACTATTCAGAATCTTGGGTTGGCTTCTAGTCTTAGATGGAAGCACTCCTCAAATTGGCTACTAGGAGGGTCAGAGGAGGATAGGAAAGAGTTGGATTAGATTCTTGAATTGCGTGAATGCAATACCTTGGAGGGGCAGGATGTCTTGGCTTGGAGTAACAATGATTTATCTGGTAAGTATAATGTTTCAATAGGTTATGGAGAGTTGGTTAGGAAAATGTTTGGGGACACTGAGGTTCCTTGGTGGAAGCACATGTGGAAAAAATTTTCTTGGCCCAAGTGAAATTTTTTTATGTGGCAGGTAGTCCAAAATTGGTGTCTTAATTGGGATAACTTATGCAAGCAAGGGTTTCAGGGTCCCTCGATTTGTGTTTTTTATTGTAATAGTGAGGAGAGCGTCTCTCATCTCTTCTTCCAGTGTTCCTTCTCTCGGGAGCTATGGAACTTATGGTGGGGTGTGTGGAACTAGGCTTGCTGACATGTCTCCTCTTTCACTGAGTTTTTTTCCCAATGGGGGAAGGCCCCAGTTAAGACTTCCTTTCTTCAAGTTACTTGGGCTCTTGGGTCGACCTTTATTATTTGGAATATCTTGCTGGAGAGGAACTACATGATTTTTCAAGATGTGAAGTTGGTTTTCCAACATTTGTGGTGGAAAATTCTTCATTCCTCTAGAGAAACTATTTTGGTTAAGTGTGACTTGGATGAGGGTGTGGATCTGGGTGAGGTTTCCTGTTGCACTCATCTCAACCTTCCTCTTCAGAGGGGTGTTGCACAAGGTGTTGGATAGATCATGAGAAATATATGTCGACATCCTCTTTAGAAGATAAATAGGGAGGGGCATTGGTATCCTCCTCCTCAGGGTGTGTTGAAAATCAACACGAATGGTTCTTCTTAGGGAAATCTTGGTCATGCTAGTATTGGGGGTGTTGGGCAGAATAGTTTTGGGATTGTTTAATTTATCTTTTCTATTTATAAGGGTCCGCATCCTAACAATGTGATGGAGGCTCTTGCCATTTTATATGATGTGAAGCGTGGTTGTACTCTTGGGTGGAGATGAATCATTTGTGAATCCAATTCTTAGGTGGTAGTGATTGTTGTCTACTAGAGTTGCACCCTAGCTAAGTTGCAGAACTTAGCACTCTAGAGAAACATGGAATCACTCATAGGTTGTGGGTCACCTAAAATTTGGAGTGAATCTCCAGATAAGGCTGTCTCCTAGCTAGTTATCACCCTAAAACTATTGATTTTGCAAAGGAAAAGGGAGAAGGAAATGCTTAAAATGAAAGTTGGAAAATACTATCTCTATAATGATACACCAAACTGACTATATGAGACCTATAAATACAACTTGATCACACATTTCAATTAATAATTAAGAAAAGATCACACAACTAATTTTCTGTATATTGCTCATATAAGTACTTTATAAGGAGATTTTGATATGAATCCTTAGAAGGAAAAAAGTATCTCACAACTAAAAGTTTCACATCTAACACACAACTTATAACCTATAATAATATACTATTCTGCAACAAGGTGCTTTTATTGAGACAAAAATAATAGGAAAAATCAAGTTTCACAAGTAATTCAATCAATTACCATAAAGGATGCACACAAGAAAGTCGATAAAGAGAAGGAAAAATGCTCAATGCTATTAATATCCAAGGTACTTACTATTTTACAAGTTAAAAATGAGTTACAAAGCATGCTCAAGTCTGAGAAAGGACTGCAAAAATCATTAAGTCCATAAATTGCATAATAAGAATTGATTACAATGAGTCAACAAAAAGTGACTATATCTCTCAACTCCCTCCAAAAACCCACTAAAAGTGGTTCTAGAAACAATTGAGGTTGGATTCCCTCAAAAATCCAAAAATATAGCAACAAGATCTCCAACAAATGAGCTCCAAAAGGATGAAAAAGTCAAATTTGACCTTATCCAACCAAAAGGCACAAGAAAAGGTCCGTAAATTTTCTCCAAGTGCTCCAAAAAGTAAATGAAAACCTATATATTCCCTCCTCATATTGGCTAACCTCCTTCAACCTCCTTATATGCTTTAAAAAGGCATTAAATCTTCAACCACACTCATAAAGACCAAAAAAAGGGGTACGCACCCTATCTTTGCATAATAACACATGATTTAAATGATTTATAAGATCATCATAAAAAATCATATATGTTTTACATTTATATTCCAATACAAGAACAAAAGGTAGGCTATAGTTTTGGTTCTTTACATGGTCAAAGGTAATCAATAAGTCACAAGACTTAAGGAAAATTTCATGGCACATCATAGTTTTCAAAAATAAACAAGGTTTATTTTACCTAAGGCATAAGACATATATTCTTAGCCCTTGATAGACATTAGTTAACCTTGCAATTTTTAACACATAAGGAAAAATATGACGTCATCAGTCTTTTAGGTTTCACAAACCCTAAAACAAAAAGCAAGGAAAAAAATGAAACATTCATTTCATTTTGCATGAAGCTTCTAGAGGAAGTTAGAGTTGGACGACATAGGGTTTGAGGAAGCACTGTGGAAGGCTTTTCATGGTGGATTTTACCAGATATAGAATTTTTTTGTATAAAACCCTTGTGGTTTTCCTCCATATAACACTAGTAAGTTGTTTTATTGAACAAAAAGCTTCATTTTAATGATCTTAGGCCTCTCAGGCCATGGTTCCTATAGCTTGCTCTAATGTTTTGCATGTGTTCTACTTTTCTCTATGTTTGGTTGCCATGGAAAATCTCCCATTGAGAATTGAGAAAGCATTTTCAAACAAATATTTTGGAGAACATAACAAAAACCAACTGGGTAAGTTTTTCCCCTAAATTTTATATGCAAATTTTGTCTCTTTTGAAAGGAAAACAAAAACTTTGTTTCAATGGCCGCCATATATGTTGTATAGGTATCTAATTTTTTTTGTTTTCTTCCAAAATTGTGTATCCTTGCATTTTTATAGATCTTTGAAGCTTCTATTGATGAAAAAAACTTCCATTCATTCATGGCACAACCCCTATATTTTATATTATGGGCTTGAAACACAAAAACTCCAAGTGGGTTTGTATGTATTATGAAAAATAGGCTTTCCTCCTATAGATCTTTATTGATTTCATGAACTTGTATGAGGAAATTTTATATTTCAGTTTTCCTTTTGAAACCCCAAATGAGTTTAAAATTTTTTATAGAAAAAAAGCATCTGGGTTACTAAAACTTGAGCTCCATTTCATCATTTCTCCTCTGTATCTATTGGTCGAGGCTCAGCTTTTGGGTCTACAGGAGAACATGAGGATTTCACTTTTCTTACCCATATTCAGGGGTCCCTTTGCATTTTATTGTAACTATAGTAATGGCTTCTTTTATTGTTCCTTTTGTCATTTTCTAAAGGAAAATTCCTTGCCATTGTATGACTGAGCTTTGTCTCTTAATAGCTCTCTTTGACACAAGATTTTTTCCTTCAATTTTTGACTGAAATAATCACTTGGACTTGCCTATATTATGTATCCTTTTCATGTTTCATTTATATCTTTGGGTTTGAGATTTCACCCAACTCAAGATTTGAATCATGTAATGCCCAAAAATTTCCACCAAAATACAGTAAAGAACAAAACACAAATTTCAAATTTCATTCACATATGCTTACAAATCTCTCAAAGTTTGCTACCAAAAAGGTATACTACATGAGAGTGTACAACTCTTGACCAATTATAAACTATAATATTTTAGTCGGATACTAAATTTCTTAAACAATCAAGGGTGGGAATCAAATGGAGACATGGAATCCACATCACCAAGGTAGACTTTATTAGTTCCATGAACTCATCAATAATCACAAACTTAGATCAAGTCACAAGTTATGTAAATATAACATATATTTCAATAGTATCTTGAAGTATATTCAATAAGAGAACAAGCCTAGGGGCCAGACCTAATTCCTCAGGGGCCCGTCTCTGACAGCCTTGCCTACGTATATAATTCGCAGAGGAACCGTAATTCGACACTTGGACTTCAACCATCTCACACATGGTTGAATAGCAAAAGGGATAACTCTTAGGTTCAAGGATGACTCTACCACAGTCACACTCATAACCCAATTACACTAACATACTCTAAACTCAATTCTCTACTCAACTTCATATTATGCCTCTAGTCCATTAATTATAAACTAATAAAGTGGGTATGCAACCCTTTCTAGGGCCCTTTTCCCCAGACAGTTTCCTAGTCGGCTGCCACCCACTTAGGTGAAGCCAGGGATCGGAAAACCTGCTAAGGATATGTACAATTTTAAAATGACAATTTTTTCGTGAACAATGCACATCACGCTTTCATGGAAATTTATTGGTAGGAAATAATATTTGCCTCTCTACAAGGCCAACAATCCCAATTAAGAGGAATGATAAGAAGAAAAGTAACAATCGTCATAGTCGTTATGATACGTTTAGTCATTAAACTAAACATTGTTTGAAATTATATATCAATTAGATAGGCCATAGTTGAGCTTCATGAAATAGCTCCTACATATAACAATATAGAACTTGATTATAACTCTGAAAACTAACAACTTGGTTTCTATGTGAAATGATATAATATAATCATAATTTAACAATACGGTTTCAAGACAAAATTAGTAGTAATATGAGCATTATAATGATACATGAAAATTAATCCTATTTAAAATAACTTTATTGTTAACTAAAGAATGGATAATAACAACCTCACCCTTTTAACTTCCAAATTTAAATAAGGACCTCATATCATGCTCTTACATTGACACAATGTCACATTTTATTTAAATTAAACTTATAGAAGGAAACACATGGAAATAAGGTACTCTCAATGACAGTAAAAAGTCAATGAAAATCATATCTTACATATTAAGTTGAAAACAATAGCTCATTAGTAACTTGTTCTAGAGGAATTCCAAAACACCAAGCACAAAGGCACCAAAAAAGACAATTCAAGTATAACAAAAAAAGAGGTAATAATTCCTATAGAGTCAACACATTTACTTTTATTAAATGACATATTTAATTATATGGTTTATATTGTTATAATCGTTAGTAAACTAGATATATCATTAGAATATTTACCCCTAATAATGAAGACAACTAGAAAATATTGGGTGTACGATGATAATCATCAAATTATTCAATGTTGAGCAGTAATAAAACTTGAGGTTTTATAGAGATACATGCATGAGAATTTTAATGAAAATACAACTTTCACATTAACTATAGTCGATTATGGATTTATAGATTGGTCAACTATAAAGTTTTATAGAATGCTCATTTCTTTCAATAATTTGACGCTACCATAACTTTCTAAAAACCTCAATACTATAATGCATATGATATGTAGAACTTCACCATAAAAAAATAATATCAAAACAAACATAATCACAACCCCACTTTATCCTCCTAAAGATTGACCATAGACTCAATACTATTGTAAGCATACTCAATGACTATTGACAATGATAATGATTATTAATTTAAGAATAATAATAAACAAATACTCTAACTAAAATTCTCTAAGGAAAATAATATTAAAATGTAATTGTAAATCCCACCATTTTGATTATTAAAGGGTTAGAAGGGAGATATTGTGGTAGTTCAAAAAGTTTCCATAGGTGAAAGCATGGAAAAGGCTTCAAGGTCAAGGGCTTTAAATTCAGCTATGGCCAATACCCTTCCTTTTTACTTTTGGTTATGGTGGAGTATACCCAAGGGTAGTTGAAACTGTTATTGTGTAGAGCGCAATACATAAAATCTAATACAACCAACATATATAAGAATGACAAAACTACTTTCTTTGCCCAAGATGATGTCTATTGGTTAACTTCGCTTCATTACAAACAATAAATATTACTTTATTTTCCATTGGTCTTTTGGTCGTTCACGGATTAATTTTGTATTCTATTTCATAGTAACAACATCATCAATTCTTAAAGTTCATGAAAGTGAGTGGCTCAAGTTCATACTTCCCTCATGGAATAAGGAAATCCATAGTCTCGGTGGGCATGCGGTGAGTTTGTAAGAGAATACATATGAGGGAGATTTAAATATGACCTATGTTCAAACGTACATAAACATCCAATCATTTTATTTAGTAGTAAAAAGTAAAACAAGCGACTGTAGGTCTTCCATTCTATTATAAAGTTTTCATTTGAAAACCTTAGATATTTTGTCAGAGCTTTACCTAGGTTCAACCGCACACAACTATTCAACTGTTTTATTTATTTGCAAAAAAGTAAAGCAAGCTAATATAGGTCTGCCTTTCAATTTTTAGTAGTACACCTCAAAGTTTTGTCAGAGATTTAACTGAGATTTCCTTGCAATAGTTAATTTTTTGAGCAATGTTCCTTTCGAACCATGTTTCCACAAAGTTTAGAATTTGGAGAGCTCCCCTATTTGGGAGAGCTATATTTGTTTGCTTGTTGTTTAGAGGCCTTGCCTCCAACTTTTGGAAATATGGTCAACCTAAATACCCTAGACATTAGGAACAATTTTCTGTCAAAAATTCCATCAAGTTTCAAATATCTGAGATCTTTTAGCATATTTTAAGGAAACCAAAAATAATAATGAACTTCTAGAATTTCTCTCTCTTCCCAGTAATTATTTCATTTGTTTAGTATAATAGTTTGTTTTATTTATTTATTTATTTATTTAGTGTGTATTATTGTAAAATATTATGCATTTGTTGTAAAAGAAGTAAACAGTTGTGGGTAGGTTACCTCTATCCTGTCACACATATAACTACAACCAATGCTTCCCTTTAATAGATAAAAATAAATAAAATTGCTTTATAATGAAATAAATTACAACAGAAACGGTCTAGCCGCATACAGACTTCTCAAACAAAATAAAAGCACTGAAGACATGGCCATCGAGTTACCTCAAGACTCTGCAAAAATTGTATCATGCTAATTCAGAATCCACACTTTTAATAGCATCCTCTATCTACGCCGAAAATGGAAGCTTGAAATTAGGTATGTACATCGACCAAGCGTATAGGATGAAGACATTTTGTAAACATGTTGCAGTTGCAACTGCCCTGGTCAATATGTGCGCAAATGTGGGTGTGTAGACCAGTCACATGAATTGGTTGAAAGAATGCCTCAAAGAATGTGGTATCAAAGAGTGCAGTATTTGCAGGATATGCATAAAATGGATTTGCTGAGGAGGCTCTAGAAAATTTTAAGCAAATGGAATCAATGGGTGTAAGGATAGGTTCAGCAAATTTTCTCAGCATCCACTCTGCCTGCAATTTTTCTCAGGGGCTTTGGAATGGGATATGGACAGTCATCAAAATATATGCCCACACACACACATGGAGGCGGGGTAAATGCACTGTGAGTGACTTTGCATCTGTTCATATTTAGGCAGATGCAAATTTGCATGTGTAATGCCGAATTCCACAACCTTTGCTAGCATCGTGTCAGAGAGATCTAAGCTCATGGACTGAAATGACTACATCATATGTGCCCGCCCCTACTTGACTCCATGGAAACAATTGTTGTATCTTTCAGATCAAATAAGAGACATGGACTGCTTGACAGGATACCTCCCAATTCCCCACCATTCACTCGTGCTTCCACCCTTAACTCTCTTTTTTTTTTTCTTCTCTCTCTGTTACTATCTACCCTTCCTCGACCTCCATAGGCTGCAACTATTCTATGGTCTATTTTCCTCACTACTCATACCTGGATCTCTTTGCTTGCTGTTTCTAATCTAACACTTGGGGCCCAAGACCCCATGAAATCTCCCCTCTCCCTCATTATGACTAGCACCTTAAATTCCCAGTCCATTCCCCCCAAAACAAGAAAAATTAAATCCATCATCTATCCACCCAAATCTGGTTCAACCAACCATTTCTAGAGCACCATTAATGAGTAAGTGAGTGTTATGTAATATACGTAGACAACACACCATTGGCGAGTGTAGCAGTATGATTACCGATCAAAGAAAAGAAAATCACTTACACAAGATCTGAAGAGACATTCACTGGTGGTGAGCATAAAGAAAATGATAAAAACAATAAATACATAACACTACTCTGACATAAAACATTAATAAGGAATCGAGTTTATGCAGCATCTTATTCAAGGAATTCTACTTTCCTTGCTGGGTGATCTTTGCCTTAAATGGCCCTTCTGGCACCATCATAAAAAAGGTTGTTGCAAGTTAGGAAGGGATATAAGTGAGCTTTCTGAAAGTATAATAAGTTTCATTTAAAATTTTCATCCGTAAGCTTCCTTAGCACCCCACACTCAAATTAAAGCTCGAGTTCAATTCATGCTTAATAAAGAAAACATTATATTGTTAACATTCAGAATAACCTTGCAAACTATGCTATTGATATTAGTATTATTATCATCTCCATCAATAATCACATTAATATTAAGTCTAAAATTAATGTTAATACCACTTTGCTAATAATAATACTATTTTATAAGAGGGTGAATTGGTATTATTCACAGTGAAATCCATAATAAAAGTAACACAATATGAGTAACGATATTAGGTTAAATATTATTATTACTAAGAACAATAAAATTAATAATGGTATCAATTTATGTATTAATGATATTAAAATTAATAATAGCATTAATGATAAAATTATAATTAATAAAGATAGTCATATTATTATTGATATTATGAGTACCATTTTTCCAAATTAAATTATCAATTAAAAGTAATAGATTCAATTCACATAATAAATCAATCCAACATGATTAATCGACAATAATGGTACCCACTAAAAGAATTGCGAGATGTAATTATTGCACTAATGGTGGGGCCTTACATTCCCTCCCTTAGATTGGACTTCCTCCTGAAGTCATTAAGGGTTGGAACTAACTCCCCACACAAAATCACACATTCAAAGAAAACCACTATAGTGCAAGTATCCTTCACCATATCACCTTGACACAAATAATACACCGTTCTTGGTCCCATTCCAAACCTAATACAACTTGTTTTAACTTGACTCTTAAATTAACCAACATGTTAATCTAACAAGAGTTACTCAAGTATAAAGAAAAATCACATTGATGCACACACATAAATATAAGAAGTCTATAAGGTTCAAGACTATAATCTAAAAAAAAAAACACACACATAAATCTATTAAACATACTAATTATAGGTTACCATTTTTCTTGATGAACTAATCAAAACATCCAACTATAAGCACACATTAGAAACATCATTTCTATGCATTACTCATCCAAATTATTGAAGGACAATTTTCACAATAGAACCTTTATCTTGTACACGCTCAATATAACAATGTTAATGACTATCGTTGTAGTTATAAATTATTAACCATGTAACCATACTCTAACTTTACAAAAGGATAAATCAACTCATGTTTAGCATTCTTGGATAGACATCAATAATTTTTTTGCACCATAAACATCACTCATGATGTCAACAATATTTTGTTTTAATGGCCAATCATGTCTTAGATTTATTAACTTCACATTTGTCCAAATATGTCCTTAAGAGGACAGTTTGCCTTATAATTATGGTACTCATACCATATCTCAATCATGACACTCATACCATGTCTCAAGGAATATTAACTTGCACCATTTGTTACTTTCACACATAGTTCATAAGTATGCCACATCACATTTACTTGCAATTTCACATGTACAAAAACAATAGCAAGGATGCTCTTCCCAATGGGTGAGCTTGTCCTCATACAGTCACATAATTTACAACATAAGGTTCACACAATGGGGTTTACAAGGATGGATATTCTTGGATACCACTCGAGGCCCTTCTCTAAGGACTCCTCCATATAGATAAGAACAATCATAGGATGAGGGAAAGAATGGATTAATGACTGTCCCATACCAGTCCCATTCACAACCCTTTTCAAAATAATTCCCCAGCGCATCTACTCCCCCATACGAACTACCAGGGAACCCCCCGGGATATGGCAGTTTACAGATTTCACATTACACCACACATGCCAACAATTTGCAACCAATGAGAAAGCCTCAAACTAAATAACATAAGATCACAAACCTAAGTTTTAATAAAACTCCCAAAGAGGAAACTATAAATTCAAGAGAAAAACCAAATAAAGATCAATTGTAGCTATATTGCAACCTTTCAAACTTAATTAAAAATGAATATTAAACAAGTCCTTGAGGAAAATTGGACTATAACAACCTTCAAATGGCTAAGTAGCCTAATAAAATAATTGTAAAATTCCACATTATTGGCGCATAATAAAGTAAAACATCAATAAAGAATTATGAACAATTCATATTTCAACAATACAATTTTCACATCACAAGCACCATGTGACTTGACAAGCCACCTAAGGGGAGGAGGGGAATGGTGGTTTTCTAACCACAGAAGTATAATAGCATGCAATAACTGGTGGTCCTTGACCACATAAATATGAATAACTGGTGGTCCCTGACCACATAAAGATAAGTAACTGGTGGTCCCTGACCACATAAATATGAATCACTGGTGGTCCCCGACCACATAAATATAAATCACTAGTGGTCCCCGACCACATAATTATAAGTGAACTGGTGGTCCATGTAATTCCATCCTTTACCCATGGGTTATAACATCAAGGAATAGGTTTGCACTATGAACCAACAAGTGTGGCTCTCATATGTGGGGGAGTAGGCCACGGTCAACGTCCATGGGAGGATTACAATGACTCGACATAGATCCTTTTTCAGGATTAGGGACAATGCCCTGAGCTGTAATTTCCCGATGGGAGAACATGTGCCTCTCAACCCCTATTTACACTAGCTGGCATCACACTCCCATAAGGAGGGAACCAAACACTAGAGGTACACATTTAACATACAAATAAGACTAACATAAGGGAATACATCATATTTCATTTAATAAATACACATCCACACATTTCATGCTTACTCCACTTCACAACAAATCAACTACACAAGATAATCACGAAGGGTACACATAGGGGATCGTACTAGACGTCCACCACCCTTATCCCAAGTTGAATAACTTGTATCTCACACTTGGGCACAACACATATACTGGCTTTCCACATGACATGCCACAACACCATATACTTTATGTAGTTCACCACACCCTAGTACAAATGTTGTTACATCCACACACACTTGGTTACTTTACAACATGATCACTTACTTCAACCATTTTGTTAACATCTACTCATTTGCATAAATAAGAGAATTTTTCAGATGATATATATCTGTAGCATAGATATTACTCTAATTTCGTAGATTTGGAAATACATAATGCTTCACACTCTTTATCTTATTAATTGGTACTTGTGTTACACATCTGGTCAAGTCAAACCTCTATGTTCAAACAAGGCTTTATTTTCATTTTCATTCAACTAGATTTGTTATGTTTACTAATGAGTCTAGATAAAAGGGAAATTCCATTCTAGTTTACACTACATGTTGCAAGGATGTTCCTAGTTACAAATTAATTTGACAACCATCATCTTTTGGAACATTGCATCAGAAGGAAATATTACCATTAGTGCATAATATACAAGATAATATATTCAACAACTTATTGTAACACATTAGCCTTCATATATCTTACAACTTTGTACTATATATCCTAGGATTGAATCACCTAACTTGCTATGTTCTTCATTTTTAAGATGACAATCTCCTCTAAACTTTATAAGACACAAAGGCAAACCAAGAAGTAGAAAGTACTAGAAATTTAACTAGCTTCAATTTTCCTTGCTTATACTCATGTGTATACGTTCTTTTAGGTGAATACAAGCTAGGGATATTAACACACAACAATAATAGAAATTTTACTTTCCTATTTTAATGCTTCCTATTTATATGATTTAATCCACCATTCGCATAATTCACCATACTCACACACAATTCATTACTTGACTAAAAACAAAACTAACAATTAATTAACCAACGCGAGAGAACTCTACAAATTTTAAGTACAACTCCCACTTGCTTACGCTACTAATTTCTTTCTAACATCTAAGTTTTATTATTCTTGCACTATCAAGTCTCTAGTCCTTGGCAATGTATAGGAAAATAAAAATGAATAACTTTCCACATAAATGGTATTTTAATTACTAATCCGCATTTAACAAGGTCCTTCCAAAAAGGTCTGAAATTTATCTAACTAGCAAGGGACTCATTTAACACCACATTAGCTGGCCTTCAACCCTCATATCTTGTTATGGTGTTCCATGCATTTTCACCTTGGAGTTGAATCTAGACGATCATGTCCTTTTTATTTTTACCTTAGTTTTTAAACAATAGAGCATATAGTTTGGGTAGAATCACATATACATCATAATCATAACGCATGCAAAATTTTATATATATATATATATATCAACACCAATTAATGTCTATTAAATATTCCTCATATATATATGCCTAATAGTGACATAATCAAATACATCAAAATAAAAGTGCTCAACACATAGCCCTCTTAAATCCACTGAACTAGTGTTTACTTAGGAAGATACTTAAGCAAGTTTATAATTTCACCATTTACCTTAAGATGAGATATAAATCCATTCATTTATCTAAACAAGGTCGTGAATTGTAGTGGATTTTATTAATCATGTAGTTTTACTTACAAACAAAAAGTAAATTTTCTTGGGTTTTTTTTTTTTTTTTTTAAAGCACTTAATAAGAAGGCTCCTTCATAAACTATATCACGATCTTAAGTTGCACGTAATTATCTCTAAATGGAGCAAGGCTCAATCACTCCATAGGTGGCATCCTTGATTTTCTTCCCATCAAAATCCAATTATAAATAGGGATTGCTTGATTAACTATGTTATTTCTAATCTAATCATTGAAATTATTACTTCTTTAATAGAGTAAACTTTAACCATTTATTTCAAGATAACTTTGCATAAGGCTTAGTAGGTTCAATCTTTAATTAATCTTCTACAAAATTTCATTATGCCTACTACGGTTAAAGGAGATGACTAATCTTACCAAGTTTAACTGCATGATCAACAATAATTTTTTTATTTAATTTGTCAAGTCTGTGCTACACTATCCATAAAAATCGGTAGATCAAAATCTATAAAAGATATTAATATCCTTTCAAGTTTATGGATGTGCAAGGTGATATATTTAGGTTTACATTTAAGTTAAGATGCTTCATATTTTCCCCACTATCTTAATAAACTCCCAACAACCATATTTAACATCACCTACCTTTTGAGATTGAGAACAAGAATAATAAATAGATATAAATTTGACTTGATAATCGTCATTAATTAAACTATTAACTTTTCTCGGCATTTACATCACCAAAAAAAAAACACAATGATCCTATTGGTTTGATCTTCACAAAATTGTGTTTCTTCAAGAAAATTAATATTAGCTAAATATCTTCTATGGTCAAACTTTTATAATCAAAATATATATATACAAAACCTAAATGAGGTCACTTATTGTAATTTGTTTTCCACATTCAACCCACAAAATTTAGTAATTAGGTTCAATTCAAAATTGATTGATTAACATGTTGACAACACTCACAATATACAAAACTATAAGACCCATATTAATCCAGGGCGGTTTATCCCTTTTGCTATTCAACCATGTGTGAGATGGTTGAAGTCCATGTGTCGAACTACGGTTCCTCTGCGAATTATATACGTAGGCAATGCCGTCAGAGACGGGCCCCCGAGGAATTAGGTCTGGCCCCTAGGCTTGTTCTCTTATTGAATATACTTAAAGATACTATTGAAATATATATTATATTTGGATAACTTGTGACTTGATCTAAGTTTGTGATTATTGATGAGTTCATGGAACTAATAAAGTCTACCTTGGTGATGTGGATTCCATGTCTCCATTTGATTCCCACCCTTGATTGTCTAAGAAATTTAGTATCTGACTAAAATATTATAGTTTATAATTGGTCAAGAGTTGTACGCTCTCATCCTTTTTGGTAGCAAACTTTGAGAGATTTGTAAGCGTATGTGAACAAAATTTGAAATTTGTGTTTCGTTCTTAACTGTATTTTGGTGGAAATTTTTGGGCATTACATTTGGTATCGAACCCGAGGTTTTCTATGTGAAATGATAGAATATAATCATAATTTAACAATCGGTTTCAAGACAAAATTAGTAGCAATATGAGCATTATAATGATACATGAAAATTAATCCTATTTAAAATAACTTTATTGTTAACTAAAGAATGGATAATAACAACCTCACCCTTTAACTTCCAAAATTTAAATAAGGACCTCATATCATGCTCTTACATTGACACAATGTCACATTTTATTTAAATTAAACTTATAGAAGGAAACACATGGAAATAAGGTACTCTCAATGACAGTAAAAAGTCAATGAAAATCATATCTTACATATTAAGTTGAAAACAATAGCTCATTAGTAACTTGTTCTAGAGGAATTCCAAAACACCAAGCACAAAGGCACCAAAAAAGACAATTCAAGTATAACAAAAAAAGAGGTAATAATTCCTATAGAGTCAACACATTTACTTTTATTAAATGACATATTTAATTATATGGTTTATATTGTTATAATCGTTAGTAAACTAGATATATCATTAGAATATTTACCCCTAATAATGAAGACAACTAGAAAATATTGGGTGTACGATGATAATCATCAAATTATTCAATGTTGAGCAGTAATAAAACTTGAGGTTTTATAGAGATACATGCATGAGAATTTTAATGAAAATACAACTTTCACATTAACTATAGTCGATTATGGATTTATAGATTGGTCAACTATAAAGTTTTATAGAATGCTCATTTCTTTCAATAATTTGACGCTACCATAACTTTCTAAAAACCTCAATACTATAATGCATATGATATGTAGAACTTCACCATAAAAAAATAATATCAAAACAAACATAATCACAACCCCACTTTATCCTCCTAAAGATTGACCATAGACTCAATACTATTGTAAGCATACTCAATGACTATTGACAATGATAATGATTATTAATTTAAGAATAATAATAAACAAATACTCTAACTAAAATTCTCTAAGGAAAATAATATTAAAATGTAATTGTAAATCCCACCATTTTGATTATTAAAGGGTTAGAAGGGAGATATTGTGGTAGTTCAAAAAGTTTCCATAGGTGAAAGCATGGAAAAGGCTTCAAGGTCAAGGGCTTTAAATTCAGCTATGGCCAATACCCTTCCTTTTTACTTTTGGTTATGGTGGAGTATACCCAAGGGTAGTTGAAACTGTTATTGTGTAGAGCGCAATACATAAAATCTAATACAACCAACATATATAAGAATGACAAAACTACTTTCTTTGCCCAAGATGATGTCTATTGGTTAACTTCGCTTCATTACAAACAATAAATATTACTTTATTTTCCATTGGTCTTTTGGTCGTTCACGGATTAATTTTGTATTCTATTTCATAGTAACAACATCATCAATTCTTAAAGTTCATGAAAGTGAGTGGCTCAAGTTCATACTTCCCTCATGGAATAAGGAAATCCATAGTCTCGGTGGGCATGCGGTGAGTTTGTAAGAGAATACATATGAGGGAGATTTAAATATGACCTATGTTCAAACGTACATAAACATCCAATCATTTTATTTAGTAGTAAAAAGTAAAACAAGCGACTGTAGGTCTTCCATTCTATTATAAAGTTTTCATTTGAAAACCTTAGATATTTTGTCAGAGCTTTACCTAGGTTCAACCGCACACAACTATTCAACTGTTTTATTTATTTGCAAAAAAGTAAAGCAAGCTAATATAGGTCTGCCTTTCAATTTTTAGTAGTACACCTCAAAGTTTTGTCAGAGATTTAACTGAGATTTCCTTGCAATAGTTAATTTTTTGAGCAATGTTCCTTTCGAACCATGTTTCCACAAAGTTTAGAATTTGGAGAGCTCCCCTATTTGGGAGAGCTATATTTGTTTGCTTGTTGTTTAGAGGCCTTGCCTCCAACTTTTGGAAATATGGTCAACCTAAATACCCTAGACATTAGGAACAATTTTCTGTCAAAAATTCCATCAAGTTTCAAATATCTGAGATCTTTTAGCATATTTTAAGGAAACCAAAAATAATAATGAACTTCTAGAATTTCTCTCTCTTCCCAGTAATTATTTCATTTGTTTAGTATAATAGTTTGTTTTATTTATTTATTTATTTATTTAGTGTGTATTATTGTAAAATATTATGCATTTGTTGTAAAAGAAGTAAACAGTTGTGGGTAGGTTACCTCTATCCTGTCACACATATAACTACAACCAATGCTTCCCTTTAATAGATAAAAATAAATAAAATTGCTTTATAATGAAATAAATTACAACAGAAACGGTCTAGCCGCATACAGACTTCTCAAACAAAATAAAAGCACTGAAGACATGGCCATCGAGTTACCTCAAGACTCTGCAAAAATTGTATCATGCTAATTCAGAATCCACACTTTTAATAGCATCCTCTATCTACGCCGAAAATGGAAGCTTGAAATTAGGTATGTACATCGACCAAGCGTATAGGATGAAGACATTTTGTAAACATGTTGCAGTTGCAACTGCCCTGGTCAATATGTGCGCAAATGTGGGTGTGTAGACCAGTCACATGAATTGGTTGAAAGAATGCCTCAAAGAATGTGGTATCAAAGAGTGCAGTATTTGCAGGATATGCATAAAATGGATTTGCTGAGGAGGCTCTAGAAAATTTTAAGCAAATGGAATCAATGGGTGTAAGGATAGGTTCAGCAAATTTTCTCAGCATCCACTCTGCCTGCAATTTTTCTCAGGGGCTTTGGAATGGGATATGGACAGTCATCAAAATATATGCCCACACACACACATGGAGGCGGGGTAAATGCACTGTGAGTGACTTTGCATCTGTTCATATTTAGGCAGATGCAAATTTGCATGTGTAATGCCGAATTCCACAACCTTTGCTAGCATCGTGTCAGAGAGATCTAAGCTCATGGACTGAAATGACTACATCATATGTGCCCGCCCCTACTTGACTCCATGGAAACAATTGTTGTATCTTTCAGATCAAATAAGAGACATGGACTGCTTGACAGGATACCTCCCAATTCCCCACCATTCACTCGTGCTTCCACCCTTAACTCTCTTTTTTTTTTTCTTCTCTCTCTGTTACTATCTACCCTTCCTCGACCTCCATAGGCTGCAACTATTCTATGGTCTATTTTCCTCACTACTCATACCTGGATCTCTTTGCTTGCTGTTTCTAATCTAACACTTGGGGCCCAAGACCCCATGAAATCTCCCCTCTCCCTCATTATGACTAGCACCTTAAATTCCCAGTCCATTCCCCCCAAAACAAGAAAAATTAAATCCATCATCTATCCACCCAAATCTGGTTCAACCAACCATTTCTAGAGCACCATTAATGAGTAAGTGAGTGTTATGTAATATACGTAGACAACACACCATTGGCGAGTGTAGCAGTATGATTACCGATCAAAGAAAAGAAAATCACTTACACAAGATCTGAAGAGACATTCACTGGTGGTGAGCATAAAGAAAATGATAAAAACAATAAATACATAACACTACTCTGACATAAAACATTAATAAGGAATCGAGTTTATGCAGCATCTTATTCAAGGAATTCTACTTTCCTTGCTGGGTGATCTTTGCCTTAAATGGCCCTTCTGGCACCATCATAAAAAAGGTTGTTGCAAGTTAGGAAGGGATATAAGTGAGCTTTCTGAAAGTATAATAAGTTTCATTTAAAATTTTCATCCGTAAGCTTCCTTAGCACCCCACACTCAAATTAAAGCTCGAGTTCAATTCATGCTTAATAAAGAAAACATTATATTGTTAACATTCAGAATAACCTTGCAAACTATGCTATTGATATTAGTATTATTATCATCTCCATCAATAATCACATTAATATTAAGTCTAAAATTAATGTTAATACCACTTTGCTAATAATAATACTATTTTATAAGAGGGTGAATTGGTATTATTCACAGTGAAATCCATAATAAAAGTAACACAATATGAGTAACGATATTAGGTTAAATATTATTATTACTAAGAACAATAAAATTAATAATGGTATCAATTTATGTATTAATGATATTAAAATTAATATTAGTATTAATGATAAAATTAGAATTAATAAAGATAGTCATATTATTATTGATATTATGAGTACCATTTTTCCAAATTAAATTATCAATTACAAGTAATAGATTCAATTCACATAATAAATCGATCCAACACGATTAATCGACAATAATGGTACCCACTAAAATAATTGCGAGATGTAATTATTGCACTAATGGTGGGGCCTTACACAACACAACCTTTCCCCCTCTTTTTATGTGTGTAGGATAGATTTGAAAGTTTGGAGCCAGTCATAGGAAAGACAAAGCAGATTGTAACCTACCTTTTAGATTTTTCAAATCCAAAAAAAGTAGCAAATCAACTCTAGGGTGCCCACACCCCTATCCACCTAATTTAGGCTCAATTTTTAAAAGTAGGTTCATATCTATATCTTCTTCTCAGATCTATAATTGTTTTTGAAAATTTTCAATTTTTGTTTGTGCAATAAATTAAATTTTTAAATATAGATTTTATGTCAAATATACTTGTTAAAACACACATAAAACTTGTCATCTTTGCAAATCAAGCGAATACAAACCCTAGGATATTGTCTCTCCTCATGGAAGCAATCCAATCATCAAACCCTAGTTGGTTTGTATTCAAATGTGGAGTTAAATTGAAAATAATTTAATGCTAGATAATCTAGATGGATATAGGATCACTTTTCCTACTATACATGAGCAACGTTTATTTATTCTTTGGAAAACTAGCATTAGGACCAAACATTTTCTTGAACACCCATTTATATCTAACAAGTTTACATCCTTCAAGAAAAGGTAATAGATACATTATGTGTCTTGCACCCATTCCCTATTTTGGTTTATCAAAATGGGGAAGCCCTTTTTTGTGCTTTTCTTTCTTTTCTTTATGTTTATCCCCTCTTGTTTTTTCCTTGTCTTTTTCTATGTTTGTTAGAATTTCAAGGTTTTCCAACTAGGCATGACAAGGGTGTTGGATTTGATTCTTGATGATTTATTTTCTTCCCCTTGCACTCTTATCATCATTTGGAATGTCAAACATATTAATTTTTATATTTAAAAATGAACAACCCTAATACTTCTATTCTTAATGATGATGATCAAGGTATTCATCAAGCAAGCTACTCTAATAGGATATTAGAGTTTTTCTTGATAGAATGCCTTAGGGTGAAAACATAATTCTTTGATATCCAACACAAGAATTGTCTTGTTAGCCTACCTACCAACAAAAATGTCACATTAATTTTACTAACATACATTAATGGCAATTTTAGACACATGACTTTGTGGTGTTTTTATGATCGGTTGTCTCAATTTTGGGGTCATTTTTCCTGTGTTTTGAGCATTCACACATACTTTATATTTTACTTTGGCCTTGTTTGTTTAGGGAGCTCATGGGTTTGTCCTAGTTAATTTGGGTGCTTGTGTTTGTGTATGTGTTTGGTACTATGTCTATGCATACGTTTGGGATCATGTTTGTTGGTGTCATTTTATGCATCCATAGTGTTTTTAATGCCCTTGCAATTTGATGCCAATTAGGAGTCTAACCCTTCCTTTTTGGTTTAATGGAATTTTGAGGATTTTTTTTGTTTTCTCTCCTTTTATTATTTTCCTTTATTTTTCCCTATTTTTCCTTTGTACTAATTTCTTTGTTTGTCTTATGAAGTTCAAATTCACTCTTTTATTTTTAATTTTTTCTTTCATTTTTTTGTCTATTTTTGTTTTGACCATTGTTGATTCCTCTTTGGTCTCGAAATGTTGATCAAGGTTTTTTTTTATGACATCACTATACCCCACCAAATATTTAGATCATTTAATGATCCCATAATTTTTAGCATGAGGTTAGGATTCCCTCTAATCCTCTATCTTCGATATTCCCTTGAAAAAAGACTATTTTTTTGGATTTTGGCAATTTATTTTTCCTTATTTCAATCAAAAGAATAGTATAATTTTGAGGTCATTCTCAACCCTTAAACCTCAAATTATGACACTTTACACTACTATGATTATTATACATTGATGGTTGGGGTTATCTTATTTGGGTTGGTATTTAGGCATGGGCCAAAAGGTTATCCAAATGACCAATTCTTGACCATGCAAAGTCTTATTCATTCTAAGAATCAGGTAATCGAGGTGTATTATATTGTTCTACTATTTTGATATGGGGTACAAGATATTCCTAATTTTTGATCCCTAATATAGGTTTATTCCTAAGTTGATTTATCTTTCTAGGATAGATTCTCCCTTCAAATCTTATTTTCTTTGAGTAAGGTGCATGTAATAGGCCTTACACTTGACCCCCAATGATTCATATTATGTATTCACTTATAGGTTGGGGTATTTTAGTGATATATTTGCTTGTATGTCTATGTTTTATGAGGCACTCAATAAAGCTAAAAATTAGCACTCAACATTCCATTTTATGCTTCACATGAAGAATCAACTTATCAAAGACTATGAGGTAATTTTTTCCTATATGATATAAATTAAGTGGAACACTCAATATGAAATCTTTGATAATGATTAATGTTATACATTTTTCACAATTGTGGTATTAGGGTGTCTCTCAATTTATTACCTTTTGAGTATTCATCAAGGGGTATGCCAAAAAATTTGTTGCCCAAATAGACAAATTTTAATCCTAAGTATGAATTCAATGCATTCTATATTGATTGGCATGAAATATTGGATAACCCCTAAACCTAATAAGAGATTTTATTGGAATTTTTACTAAGTATTGACCTTAGAAAGATTTTTATATGGATTTTTTATGTTTCCTCTAATTATCCTTAATCATGTACTTATACGAGTTTTGCAAAATTATGCAAGGATAGAAAGAAAAGATGAAGTATGAATTCAAGGGGTATAATCCCACTTCTAATATTTTCTCTCCCTACAATGAGATTGGGGATATGGACCTTGGGTACATTGATATTGTAGATTTCCTAAGAAGGTTTTATTTTAAAGTAAATAGGATCAACATTGCACAATGTTTGGAAACCTCAAGATTAGTGGAAGTAGTTACCTTTCTAGTTTCAGTGTAATCTCTTGAGTTAGTATTAACTTGTGTACAATATGATAAACAAACGTAGAAAAATAAATTTGCCATTCTAGGGGAAGTTGTGTTGTAGATAAGAGGATAAAGTATAGAGATGGTATTTGGTTTCCAAACAAATGCACAATATGATGAAGTAACTACAAATAAAGCCCTCAACTTTTATAAAAAATACAACACATAGGATACAAATTTCATTAATGGTCAACTTCTTCTTGTTCCCAAGAAGGATGCACAAAAAATGCTAAAGGTAAAAAATAGGAGTGAATTCAAGGAGAATTTATAATATCTCATTATACTTCTTAGTAGGGTGCATAAATATCCCAATGCTAAATACTGCAAGATTCAGTATGACTTCATAATAGATGTATCTATTGGCCTACTAGGCTAGTTTTCTAGGATTAAAAAGAGTGGGTTCCCTCAAACTAGGAGAAACAAAAGTATGCCATCACTACCCCTAGTTGGAGCTAAAATAAATATAGAATAATTATTTTCTTGTTAATGATGCCTTCATTTTTATAGTGATAAGAGGAATATAAAATATTTTTTCTAAAAGGATATCCATAAAAGAAACCTTTGAGTTAAAGAATTGGGGGAATTAGTATATCCAATTCAATAACTTTACCTATATTAGGGTCACATTATTTCACAAATAACCATACAAGTTACCCAAATATGCTAGTGATAAGTTGATCCTATTATAAATTTATAGACAAGTTGCAGAGATTCAAAAATTGATATAATAAAAAATCATAAATTTAGATGTCTTCCCTATAAATATTGGCATTTATTCTTGTGCAACATGCAAGCATCCAATACTATAGAAATTGATGTCTCCTCATAACATGGATCTATTTGGAGACATTAGGTATAAATTTAACCTCATAGGGAAGATTGGTCCAATTATAAGGGTGTATTATAAGCATTAGCCCACCCTAGAGGACCATTGGGCCAAATGTTTAGATGTGAATGATGTGAGACTTAAGGAATATTGTAGACTATTTGTGGATATAATTAGGGAATGTAACTTGAGAAAAATACCCAAGGAATTAAAATATGATGGAAATGTGATACATCTTGCATATAACATGTAAAAATAATCTTTGGCTAACCTATAGATGTAATGGATTGATTAGTTCCAAATGATTATTAAATTTAATAAAAGGCTATAAATGTGGTGACTAGGTCTGTACAATGGCTAAAGACACCATATCTAATTCTAGAGTTGTGTCCTAAGGCTCGAGACTATAAAAATGAATTGGAGAATATTTTAGGGAAATAATAGGGGGAAGAACATTAAAGTAGAAAAGATCCATCAATACTAAGAGGAAAAGGTTGGAAAATTTAATAATTGTGCACTCAATTGAGGAGGAAAATCCAATATTCCAGTATGTTTCAACCAT
The DNA here is from genome assembly GCA_007258455.2 of Sequoia sempervirens. NCBI lineage: Eukaryota > Viridiplantae > Streptophyta > Pinopsida > Cupressales > Cupressaceae > Sequoia > Sequoia sempervirens. The sequence goes on along the minus strand of VDFB02058242.1, from coordinate 721,306,059 downwards.
AATGTGCAGAAAAGAGAAAGGGCATATGTCTGATCATTTGAAGATTTATACTTGTTTCTAGAAGTATTTAGGGCCCAACCAAGTAGGAAATGACTAGAAGACTCTCCACTATGTCAGTGGATGAGAAAGGAAATAGAGGGGCACAAATAGCCACCCCCATGGTAGATAAGCTTGAGGCCCAAATAACACCTAGCGACTATGACATACAATAAGTAAATTTGGGGACCATGATGAGATAAGAGAGAAGTAATCATTGTAGTTAATTGTGACCACTATACTTGAGAAAATGAGGAAGGATGAGAATATTAAAAAGAAATTAAGGCTCAAATTTTTGGCATTGGTTATCATTGATATCAACACTTAGTGGGATTGTTGCATTGGTTGTATTGTTAGCATTGGTTGTCTTTGATGTCAACACTTGGTGTGTTTGTTGGCATTGGTTGTCAACACTTGGGAGATTGTTGCACATTTTGTGAGATTATTTTTTGGCACTGATCATCATTGTTGTTGTTAATACTCTATGATGTTGAAGTTCATGGTTGGATGTCATGCCATATCTAATGTTAATGAAAGAAGTATTGAGTATGGTTTTTGTCAACATAGTTGGTTTTATGATGATATATTAAGATGAGGATTAGTTATGTTGATGGTGGAGAGATCTTGCTTATGGTCTATAGTATGTTATATGCTCTCTCATGTTGTTCCTAAAGAAGTATGTGTTATTGCAAGTTAGTTTTGGCATCTATAATTTGGTAGAAAGTGTCTAATTTAGAAAGTTGTTGTGAAGACTATTTGGGAGAATTATTTGCATTCCTCTTTGAAGATGTTGTCTTGCAATTTGAGATTTAGTGTTTGTGCTTTATGGACATTGCACTCCTATATTTTTAGGTCACTTGTGTTGTTGAGGGGGATTTTGTTGATTGTAGAAGTTTGGCAGTGTTTTTGGTTGTCTAAATTGGTCTGAAAATTCTCCACATTTCTCTGCATTGATGTCTCTACTCTTATGGCTTGGTGGATGTGTTATCAATATTTGTGCAGTGTCTTAGTTCAAATTTCAAGTGTTGAAGTGGTCTGCAAGTTGATTTGTTAATGTTTTATCTCACAGTTGTGTATTTTGTGCCTTTGGGATGAAGTATTCTACTCCTATTTCATTTGCAATATATTTTGGTGACATGACAGTGTAAAAGAAGAATCTAGAAGTGTTGTTTAATTTTCATGGAATATCTCTCTATGATCTGCACATCAGTAGTTGATTTCTTTTGGTGTTGCATTGTGGTTGATTGGTCTTCTAGGTGATTTATGGATATATATCCATTAGGGTTTTTCATCTTTCTTGTGCTATGTTCTTGAGGGTTTGCACCAATATATGAAGTTGAGTTAAGGTGTATTTGGGTGTTGACCTATCTTGGTTAGAACCATATTGGGTGAAATTAGTTAAATTTATGTTTTTGGGCCGACTGGTATTGGGTTACATGCTTTATCTACAAGTTTCATCATTTCTGACTTGAGTTGATGTGTGCCAACATGTGAGTTATTTGGAATCACATTGGAAGATATAATAAGGATTGTTTTCGGTCCTCTCTATCTCCTGAATAGGACCACACTATGTTTTTGTGGCTGAATTATTGAAATTATTTTTTATCTTTCTTTTAGATAACCTAATTGAAGTTGTGTGAAGTTGGGGAGGATATAAATGTAAGATCAAATCAGTTGAAAAGTGAGACTTTGAGAAATGTATATAAGATCATGTAGAAGAAGTGTGAAAGTGTGTGGAAGATAGATTAGATGTTCTTTAATGCCTCAGTCAAGATAGTGTATTGTTGACATTTTTTGTAAATTCTAAATCTTCATGTATCCCGCTCTAAGATAGTTAATCTCATTAGGTCCTTTGTATCTTTCCTTGGAGTTATACACTTCAATCTACAAGTTCTTTGTATCTTGTCCTAAGGATGTGTGCCTTAGTTTACAACTCTTTTGGTAGTGAGCCTTATTGTAACTTTTGTAAGCAGTGATCTTCATATCTTGTGAGTTAAATCTCATTGTGTTTTTTCCCTCTTTGGTTTTTCCACATAAACATAGTGTTATCTTGTGCATGTGTGTTATCTTGTGCATGTTTCATTGTTGCTAGTTTGGTTAAGTGTTGAATTAATGTATCTTTCATTGTTGATGGTTGTTGACCTTGTTAAGGAACTGATGCAATGATAGGGAGTTCATTGACATACTCAACACATTATGAGATCCTTCAACCACTTTTACAAATGTCAAAACCTTCTCTAGGGTTATATTCTTTGTAACCACCCTACTTGCCTAGTAGGTAACAAAACATTGTTTTTAGGTCTTATCTCTCAATCACTCTAAAAAATTCACCAACCATACACCATTATGTGCACCCATTATGCCTATTCACAAAACATGATGAAATCACTTAAGGTCACTTTGGACCAACTTCTCTTAAAGTGAGTTTCAATGCTGAAAAGAGCTATAATTAGCCCACTTTTCCAAAGGAACTCATATTCAATCTTGCTACCAACTCAAAACATCACTTGTTAGTCCTCAAACTGCTTCCAAAACCTCAGATTCTCCAACCTTTGAGTCAAAACTCACTCTCTATGACCCTCTTTTAGGAAACCCTCATTTTCCACCAAATAAGCAAGGGTTTATTGAAAAACCCATCTCCAAACCACATAAAACCTCAAAAACTTTTCAAAAACTCTTATTTCACCCTACACAAACTTAATATTCCTTTAAATTATGCTTCCCCCAAAGATCTCACACATGTCCTTCTTAAAACCACTGAAATTCACCCACTTTCACTCTTTGTTCAACTAGGGCTTCATGCCCAAACATAAATTTGACCTCTCCTATCCTTTTATAACTTAAAACACGTGAAAATAAACCCAATACCACCAAAACCATCTCATCTTATCCTTGTTCAATTCAAATTCTTCAATCTGCTACTTCAAACCATGCATTTTAGGCCTAAACACATATTTTCCATTGGGGCAGCGTGGAGAACTCCACCAAATGACCTTTCCAAACTCAAATAATTATTCCTACACCTAAATTTACCCTAAAGAGGCCCATTCCATTGAACTACAACATGCACAGTAGGTGGAATGGCCTCTTAATTCATTCTAACCCTCAAACCCTTAAATTCAACTTAAACAAGCAACTTTAGAAAATGAGGCCTAACTCCCTTCAAATTCAGTATTAGACCTTCAAACCAAATAAAAAATGCAACTATTTCATTTCTTCAATGAATTATACACAATATTGTATCAAAATTCAACTATACGGACCGTACACAGGCTAGAAATGATGAAAATACACAAAAAATGATAGTAAAGCAAAGATATTTTATTGTTTTTCTCCTTCAAACCCTTTCAACCTACATTAAAATTATTTTCTCACATATATATATCTCAACCAACCCCTTACAACACCTATATCCACCTTTCAACTTCCCATGACCGTTGGGCTTCTACAAGATTGCATTTTTTTGCAATTTTCAGTTTTTGACATAACAACATTTTTTGCAACATTACATTATTTGCATCATGAACCCACCTTGACTCAAAAACTAAAACAAACATTACATGATGGCCTACCATGGCCTTATTTTACAACATCAAGACTAAATAAACCTAACTTGACTCATTTCACAAAATTGAGAAGCATAGTGCTCTACACCATTCACCCGACCATGAAATCTTTCCAAGTCCCTTGGAAGTCTTCAACTCTTGAACTTGCAATAACTCTTTGATATCCATCTCTTTGATGCTCCTTCTTGTTCTTGCAACAGCTCCATCTTGATCTTCATATTCACCTTTGGCTTAAACTTGTCCATGCAAAGTAGTCCTCTTCTTGCCTTATCATTTTGGATCTGCATCTTCATGCTATGATTTGTTCTCAATTGCTTCATCCATCTACTTCCACTTTTCTCTCTAGCTTCATTCATTTCAAAATATTCCACACTTTGTATTTCCTCTTTCATCTTGACCCTTGGTTTGACTCCCATCAAAATAATTATCAAAACAAGGAAGTAATAAAGGACTTCCTTCACTTTTTCCCTCTTACCCTTTCTCTTCACAACCATCTTTAGGTTCACCATTCTCTGAACCCCTATGCAATTAGGTTTAACAACCTCTTTCAAGCTAGAATACAACTTCCCCTCAATGAATCTTGTCATCTAAGGACAACTCTCTGTCCTTACCACAACACTATCTCTTTTCTCCACTTCATTTGGAGACTTCACAATCAACCTTTCCTTGGCCTTCTCTTGGCCTATCACTATCAACTTCACACCTTTGGTCCCTTCCATCATTGAGACCTTTTCCAAACTCATTACCTTTACCACTTCACCTCTTGGGGTTACTGCAACTTCCCTTTTCTCTTCAATCGCTACAAACTCTTTTACTAACCTTTTCCATTCTCCTTGGCTTACTATCTTCTTGTCTTGCACTAAACTCTCTACCTTTTTCATCACTGTATTCTCAAGTTCATTAACTACTTGTCCAATCAATGAAAAATGTACTTTACCCACCATGCTCTCTATTTTATTTCCTTCAACCTCTTTCACTTGATAATTTCCTAGGCTCTTTGCATCTCACTCTCATAACTTGCATTAGACTTTATGCCTCTATCATCACTGTATTTTCAGACTTATATACCTCTGTCCTAGCATTGCTTGACTGTCCATTGTCCTCATTTACCTTCAAGGGACACAACACTACCCCCACCATAATTCTAACTATTTCCTTAACAAAGTGTAATTGAGGGTAAATAGCACTAAGACCCCTTATGAGTTGTGGTATGGAAGATCTCCTAGTGTCAAATCTTCAAAAAAATTGGCAGAAAATATTATATCAAGAGAGATGAAGGAGGCCTTATAAATTTTGATTCAAGGTGTGATGAAGGGATCTTTCTTGGTTACTCAACTAGGAGTAAGGCTTACAAATACTACAACAAGATATTGGAAAAAATTATTGAAAGCATAAATGTTAAGGTAGATGAATACTTGTATTAGATCTCACAATAAAAAGAGGTTTATGGATCTAATATACCTCCTCGGAT
>VDFB02058242.1:721141882-721300886 GCA_007258455.2 Sequoia sempervirens | reverse complement strand
ATTAAGTTTTTTAAGCTTGGATTTATTAATATATTGAGAGATATGATAGTGTTTTTTTAAAATTTTATGTGACAAACTATTCAATTTTTTCTATACTCCGATGTCATTAATGAAATTTAAATAAATATGTCAAATTATTTTGTGATAAATGGTTCACTATGTGTAATTTCATAAGATAACATTTCTTTGAGACATTATGCCCTACAATTCACATACCTTGTTTCTTCTTCAATTCTAATACAATGGATAAACCAATTGATTGTTGTCATATTGCAAAATATTTTTTTTCAATTCCTACATTTATTAAATTTAAATTTTAATATATATATATATTGGAATAATTAATATATATTCATTAAAGTAAATTATCATAAAATAATAATAACTTTCAGTCGCATAATCTATGTTGTCTTTATGGTTATTATTAATAATAATTTTCAATCACATAATGTATGTTGTCTTTATGGTTATTCTTAACTAAATACTTATACATATGTGTGGTTATATTTTGAAGCATATATGTGGTTTAAAAAAATGTATGTCATATATCTTCTCTAAATATGATTTTAATAATTTTCAATCACATAATCTATGTTGTCTTTGTGGTTATTGTTAACTAATTGCTTATGTATATGTGTAGTAATATTTTCAATCTTTTTTTCAAAATGTGTAGTAATGCATCTATTGCACTCTTATGTGACAAAAAATATTAAAAATAAATGCCTTGAGAAGGATATATCTCGGCTATTTAATTTATAAATATTATTAAAATTATATATATATATATGCTCAAAACTGAATTATTATCCTTTCAAAAAAATATTTAAATCCGCTAAATTATAGGGGGACTATCCGATTCGTGCAGTCTAAAAAATTGGCACAACCCATTAGTTTATGTCATCTTGAAATTCTTGGCATTTGTCTAATACAAGTGACATAAATTAAAAAATGATAAAAAATAATGATTTTGAGTATCCTTAGGTCAAAAAGTGGAAGACACTATTGTGAGATCACTCATCTAATATAGTAATTGAATTTCATTCTTGTACATGCTTTGAAGGATGTGTTGACCTTTATTTCAATGGTGGATTTATGATGTGAGGATACAATTCAAACTTTCAAGTTGTAAAATGGAGGGCCAAGTTTGCAAGAGAAATGTACAACAAATTGGTCAAGCAAAAACGTAGATATGTAATATGCAAGTTAAAAACAAGTTAGTTCAACACAAAGAATGTGTAACAAATTCACAAGTTGTGTGTGGAGAAGAAAAGAATGAACACAAAGGGTAGGATTACAAAGGTTGCACAATTACATGTTAAGCTTACCACAAATATGGTATCAAAACTAAAATTTTTGAAGTAAACATTTCCAAAACTAAATTATTATCCTTTTAAAAAAATTATTAATGCTCAAAAAATAAATATAGTATCAAACTTGTTAACTATCTATTTGAATTACTTTCACGTCTATAAAATTAATCAAATAATTAAAATTCCCATTATCTTTTTAAGGTTGTCTACTTTCCAAACTACCTCAAAAAAATTACTTGAGCAATTTAAAATTGATTAATTCTCTGATTTATCATTTACTTATATTTTAAAAAAGTAAAATAAATTATAAAATATAAAACTAGTGGTTTATAGTGGTGTAATACTTCCCTCTCAAATATTATAATAATAACATGTATTTTCCCTTGTAATGTAATGATTTCAACTTTTCATTTTTATAATGCATTATGTTAATTAACATGTTCAAATGTTTAATTATAATTGTGGATCAACAAATGAATTATGATAATAAACAGTAACAACAATAAACTCAATCACAATAAAATCAAATCACTCAATGAAGCATAAGGAAATTACATAAAAAATGAAGCAAACCTGCAATAATCACATCATACAATCACCTTGATTAACTCTATTGTTCTTCAATTGCACCTTGAAGAATGGTAGTGTAGTTTCTCTACAATTTTGCACAAAGTACTTAGAATAATAATGATCACAAAATTATATAGATTTTTGGAGGACCAAATGAGATGGATGAAGGTTGTATTTATAAATTGTGTGTTGATATCGATCAATGGTTGAGATTGGAAGATATATCAATGGATGAGTATACTTGAGAGGAATTGATTGATAGATCTAAGTAATTAACTAATTGTATGATTTGATTGAACTAATTGTATGGTGCATGCTCATGGGTGGTTGAGTGTGGGGTTGTGGGTGCTGATTTTGGTTTGTGGTGGTCTCTTGTTGCTCATGGGGGGTGGGGTCTTCAAAAAATTTCTACTTTCAAGGGTGGGGTTTGGGCTTTTTTTGTATTTGGGGGTGGGTTCTTTCAGATTTCAGGTGTGGGGTTGTTTTTTATTCGGTGGGTAAGGCCTTTGTTGTGTTCTTTTGTTTGGATTATTATGGAGCATCAGGTCTCTTATAGTTTGGTGGTGGCTAGCGGTGGTGTGCCTCACAACGACTCTTCTTCAAATTTGAAATCTCAGTAGTCAGAGTTGTTTTCTCCTAAATTTGTTGCTGATGATCTGTTTCTTATTAGAGTCAACATGCTCTTATTTGAAAATTTCTTAGGATCCGTATACCTTTTTCAGCTTTCGATGCTTGGATTAGGCATTCATGGTAGGTTGAGGGAGACATGGAGCTTTTGGTGGCTACAAATAGTTACTTTGTGGTTTTTTTTTCCAATATGGCTAATAGGAATCAGGTTTTTGAGGGAGGACCCTACTTTTATAATCATGTAGGTTTGTTTATCAAACCATAGCATATGGGTTTTAATTTAGATGAAGACTTGCCATCAAGGGTTCCTGTTTGGGTCCGTCTACCACAACTTCCCTTGGAGTTCTAGAGAGAGGATATCCATTCTGCAACATATTGTTGCTCTTCTTGGTAAGCATGCTAAAATTGCTCAACAAACCCTTGAAAAAAAGGTTATTTTTTTCTCAGATTTGTGTGGAGATAGATTTGAACAATCCCTTGACGAGTTCTTTGGAAATTTGTCTTGGTTCTTTGTCTTGGATTTAGCAAATTGATTATGAATCCCATCCTTTTTGTTGTTGGATTTGTCATGAGTATGGACATCTTTAGAAGAAATGTCCTAGGATTAATAAAGCTCCTCCTAATCCCTCCCCTTCATCTTCGATACTAAAAGTTGTTAAGGAGGATAAAGGGAAATCTTCCATGATGGAGGGTGATTTAGATAAGGATGGCTTTATTCTTGTTAAGCCTCAGGCTAAGGGTTGGGGTCAAAAGAGATCATTGAAGGACAGGTAGACTGGAGACGACTTTAATCAGTTTGAGGTGTTGGACACCTCAATCTTGGAGGAAGGAATCCTGACAGATGTGCCTTCTGGTGTTGTTGGTATGGGTTGTGATGTGGTGCAAGGAAAAGGGTCTAATCCTGATCTCCATTTCTCACAGGGGGTGCAGGATCATCTAGTGTCTTTGAATGGTCCTATGTAGGATGATGATGATATTGTTTTGGAAGATTTGGCAAAGGAGGGGCTAGATTCTGGCAAGAGTAAGGGGTCTTCTCTAGCTTTGGGGGTGCAACAACGCACCCTTATGAAGGGATCAACTGAGCAATCTTCTAAAAGTGGCTACAAAAAGGATCTTAAGAAGATTAAACATATTAGAATTTTTTGGTGGAATATGGGTCTGTTAAACCCATTGATGCTCACTTTTCTCCATCTCCTCCATGATTGTTCTATCATGGAATGTATAGGGGTTGAATAGCACCCCCTGTCAAAAGGCTATTCATGATTTGGTTGCTATCCATTATCTAGACATATTTTGTGTTTAGGAGACTAAAATTTCAATTGATTTCATGCTTCAGTGTGCTTCTCATATCTGGTATTTTGGTCAATGTCAGTGCATTGGTTCTCAAGGGAGATCTAGGGGTTTGGATCTTTTTGGGACCCAAGAAAGGTTGCTCCACTATGGTGGATCTCTAGTCATTCTACTATCTCCATGGTTGCCTCTACTTTGGAAACATGTGAGACCATTTTGGTTACTAATGTTTATGCCCTGACTGATATTCATGGGAAAATCTAGCTTTGGGCTCATATAAGGTATGTTAGATCTTGTGCTCCATATCTTCCTTGGATCCTAGCTAGTGATTTTAATTCAGTGTTGAGTTTGGAGGAGAAATGAGGTGGGTTGCCTTGGCTTGGGCCTGCTTTTGATCTTTTTTGAGAGAATGTGGATTCTCTAGCTTTAATTGATGTTAAGCCTTCAATGGGGTTTTCACTTGGAATAACAGACAAAGTGGAGAGGAAGCGATCTCTAAAAGGCTAAATATATTTCTTGTGTCCTATTTTTGGGTGGGAGGTCGATTGGTTATTGGTTCTAAGATTCTTGATTGGAAGGGTTATGATCATTGGCCAATTAAACTTTCAGTAACTTCTTTTATAGTTCTCAAGAATCCTCCTTTTAAGTTTTAGCTGATGTGGATTTGGGAGTTTTCTTTACATGATCTTATGGCCTAGTGGTGGCGGGATGGATGCCCTACTTATGGTACATCTATGTACACCTTTGTTAAGAAACTTCAGTATGTCAAATTGCACCTTAAGAGATGGAATAGGTTGTGTTTTGGAAACTTAAAGGCTATGAAGAGGAATGCTCAGGTGTGCCTTGATGTGATTACTCGCCAAATTTGAGGTTATGGTTTTTTGAATGCTTTAGGTAAATAAAAATCCTAGGTTGTGAGAGTAGTGGAGGAGTGGGAGCTCTGAGAGGATATTTTCTAGAAGCAAAAGGCTCGAATTGATTGGCTTCAGGAAGGGGATTGGAATACTGCTCACTTCCATCATTCTATGCAGGCTCATTGTAATAGGAGTTTTATTTCATTTCTAGTTAATGCAAATGGGATCCACATATATTCTCTGTAGGCTTTGTCTTGTGATGCTAGATAGTTTTATTCTGCTCTTTTTTTTCCGAGGTTTCACCCCTATAGAAGATGAGGAGAATTTGATCCTTTCTTGCATTCCCTCCCTAATCTCCAATGAGATGAATGATTTCCTCATCTACCCAATTTATTTGTCTGAATTGGAAGAGGTGCATTTTGGGATGAATAAGGGTAAAGCTCTTGGTCTGGATGGATTTCATGTTGAATTTTTTCAAGAATTTTGGGATATTATAAGTTTGGATTTGTTAGAGGTTGTCTATGAATCTCTTCGTAGTAAGAAAATGTTTCAATCCTTGAACTCTAATTTTTTGGTACTCATTCCTAAAAAGGAAGCTGCAGATCAGCTTGAATTCTTTAGACCTATTGCTCTTTATAATGTGGTGTACAAAATTATTACTAAATTGATTGTAGAGAAGCTCAAAGTTTGTCTTCCTTTTGTTATCTCTAAGGAGCAAGGAGGATTTGTGGTTGGTAGACAAATTCTGGATGGGGTGGCAGTTGCCTTTGAAATCATTCATTCTATGGCGACTTCTAAAGAGAAATCTATGTTCATCAAGTTGCATATGGCCAAAGATTATGATAGAGTTAAGTGGCATCTTTTGCAAAAAATTCTTTTAGGCTTTGGTTTTAGTCCAAATTGGGTCAGTTGGACTATGAGTTGTGTTACCTCTTCATATTTTTCTATTATTATGAATGGGGAACCTTTTGAATTTTTTGGGGCTTCCAGGGGCCTTTGTCAAGGAGATCCTCTCCTCTTATCTGTTTATTATTCTGGTTGAGGGTCTAGACAAATTTCTTAAGTCTTGGGTTTCCCAGGGCATGATCCAAGGTTGGTGTTGGGGCAATGGGCTGCCACAACTCTCTCATCTTCAGTTTGTGGATGACACTACTCTTATGGGGAGGGCTCGCCTTCAGAAGGCTACTTCTTTTAGATAGGCTTTGGATATTTACCTTGCTGCTTTGAGTCAAAAAGTCAATGAGCACAAGTCATCTATCTACTTTTTAATACTCCTTAAGCTATTCAACAATGAATTGCTAATGTTTTGAGGTTTCAGATTGGGTATCTTCTCTTTGTCTATCTGGGAATACCTCTTGATGTTGGTAGGTAGCCTAGGTCTTCCTGGTAGAATTTTCTTGATAAGCTACACAGTAAGGTCACTCATTGGACTCATCATTGGCTATCTATTGTTACAAGAGTGACTCTTCTAAATTTTGTTGTCCGGGCTCTCCCTATTTATAGGTGTTTTGTTTAGGTAGCTCCTTTGTATTTCCTGAGGGAATTTGATGCTCTGTCAGGATAATTTCTCTAGAGTGGTAACTTGCAGATAGCTAAGTGGAGTCTTGTTAAGTGGGAAACTGTGTGCAAGCCGCATAAGGAGGGGGGCCTCGACTGACATTATGTTGTTTTGAATGGAAAAGCTCTAGCAACCAAGCTATATTGGCATTGGTGTACTAGTCAACATTGGCTTTTGGCTTGTATTCTCACCCATAAGTATCTTAAGGATGTTAACACTTTTGATGTTCCTTGTTTCCCTTTAGAAGGAAGGGGATCTATGATTTGACATACTCTAAAATTGGGGGCTCATTTGGTTAAGAAGGAGCTATTTTGGATTTGTTATATGGGTTCTTAGACTCTTTTTTGGTGGGATTCTTGGGACGTTCATCCTCCTATTCTTTCCACTTACCCTCACCTACAACCTCTTTGCGAACATTTTACAGTTGTAGGTTGGAATACAATTGAGCATTATAAGACTATTCAGAATCTTGGGTTGGCTTCTAGTCTTAGATGGAAGCACTCCTCAAATTGGCTACTAGGAGGGTCAGAGGAGGATAGGAAAGAGTTGGATTAGATTCTTGAATTGCGTGAATGCAATACCTTGGAGGGGCAGGATGTCTTGGCTTGGAGTAACAATGATTTATCTGGTAAGTATAATGTTTCAATAGGTTATGGAGAGTTGGTTAGGAAAATGTTTGGGGACACTGAGGTTCCTTGGTGGAAGCACATGTGGAAAAAATTTTCTTGGCCCAAGTGAAATTTTTTTATGTGGCAGGTAGTCCAAAATTGGTGTCTTAATTGGGATAACTTATGCAAGCAAGGGTTTCAGGGTCCCTCGATTTGTGTTTTTTATTGTAATAGTGAGGAGAGCGTCTCTCATCTCTTCTTCCAGTGTTCCTTCTCTCGGGAGCTATGGAACTTATGGTGGGGTGTGTGGAACTAGGCTTGCTGACATGTCTCCTCTTTCACTGAGTTTTTTTCCCAATGGGGGAAGGCCCCAGTTAAGACTTCCTTTCTTCAAGTTACTTGGGCTCTTGGGTCGACCTTTATTATTTGGAATATCTTGCTGGAGAGGAACTACATGATTTTTCAAGATGTGAAGTTGGTTTTCCAACATTTGTGGTGGAAAATTCTTCATTCCTCTAGAGAAACTATTTTGGTTAAGTGTGACTTGGATGAGGGTGTGGATCTGGGTGAGGTTTCCTGTTGCACTCATCTCAACCTTCCTCTTCAGAGGGGTGTTGCACAAGGTGTTGGATAGATCATGAGAAATATATGTCGACATCCTCTTTAGAAGATAAATAGGGAGGGGCATTGGTATCCTCCTCCTCAGGGTGTGTTGAAAATCAACACGAATGGTTCTTCTTAGGGAAATCTTGGTCATGCTAGTATTGGGGGTGTTGGGCAGAATAGTTTTGGGATTGTTTAATTTATCTTTTCTATTTATAAGGGTCCGCATCCTAACAATGTGATGGAGGCTCTTGCCATTTTATATGATGTGAAGCGTGGTTGTACTCTTGGGTGGAGATGAATCATTTGTGAATCCAATTCTTAGGTGGTAGTGATTGTTGTCTACTAGAGTTGCACCCTAGCTAAGTTGCAGAACTTAGCACTCTAGAGAAACATGGAATCACTCATAGGTTGTGGGTCACCTAAAATTTGGAGTGAATCTCCAGATAAGGCTGTCTCCTAGCTAGTTATCACCCTAAAACTATTGATTTTGCAAAGGAAAAGGGAGAAGGAAATGCTTAAAATGAAAGTTGGAAAATACTATCTCTATAATGATACACCAAACTGACTATATGAGACCTATAAATACAACTTGATCACACATTTCAATTAATAATTAAGAAAAGATCACACAACTAATTTTCTGTATATTGCTCATATAAGTACTTTATAAGGAGATTTTGATATGAATCCTTAGAAGGAAAAAAGTATCTCACAACTAAAAGTTTCACATCTAACACACAACTTATAACCTATAATAATATACTATTCTGCAACAAGGTGCTTTTATTGAGACAAAAATAATAGGAAAAATCAAGTTTCACAAGTAATTCAATCAATTACCATAAAGGATGCACACAAGAAAGTCGATAAAGAGAAGGAAAAATGCTCAATGCTATTAATATCCAAGGTACTTACTATTTTACAAGTTAAAAATGAGTTACAAAGCATGCTCAAGTCTGAGAAAGGACTGCAAAAATCATTAAGTCCATAAATTGCATAATAAGAATTGATTACAATGAGTCAACAAAAAGTGACTATATCTCTCAACTCCCTCCAAAAACCCACTAAAAGTGGTTCTAGAAACAATTGAGGTTGGATTCCCTCAAAAATCCAAAAATATAGCAACAAGATCTCCAACAAATGAGCTCCAAAAGGATGAAAAAGTCAAATTTGACCTTATCCAACCAAAAGGCACAAGAAAAGGTCCGTAAATTTTCTCCAAGTGCTCCAAAAAGTAAATGAAAACCTATATATTCCCTCCTCATATTGGCTAACCTCCTTCAACCTCCTTATATGCTTTAAAAAGGCATTAAATCTTCAACCACACTCATAAAGACCAAAAAAAGGGGTACGCACCCTATCTTTGCATAATAACACATGATTTAAATGATTTATAAGATCATCATAAAAAATCATATATGTTTTACATTTATATTCCAATACAAGAACAAAAGGTAGGCTATAGTTTTGGTTCTTTACATGGTCAAAGGTAATCAATAAGTCACAAGACTTAAGGAAAATTTCATGGCACATCATAGTTTTCAAAAATAAACAAGGTTTATTTTACCTAAGGCATAAGACATATATTCTTAGCCCTTGATAGACATTAGTTAACCTTGCAATTTTTAACACATAAGGAAAAATATGACGTCATCAGTCTTTTAGGTTTCACAAACCCTAAAACAAAAAGCAAGGAAAAAAATGAAACATTCATTTCATTTTGCATGAAGCTTCTAGAGGAAGTTAGAGTTGGACGACATAGGGTTTGAGGAAGCACTGTGGAAGGCTTTTCATGGTGGATTTTACCAGATATAGAATTTTTTTGTATAAAACCCTTGTGGTTTTCCTCCATATAACACTAGTAAGTTGTTTTATTGAACAAAAAGCTTCATTTTAATGATCTTAGGCCTCTCAGGCCATGGTTCCTATAGCTTGCTCTAATGTTTTGCATGTGTTCTACTTTTCTCTATGTTTGGTTGCCATGGAAAATCTCCCATTGAGAATTGAGAAAGCATTTTCAAACAAATATTTTGGAGAACATAACAAAAACCAACTGGGTAAGTTTTTCCCCTAAATTTTATATGCAAATTTTGTCTCTTTTGAAAGGAAAACAAAAACTTTGTTTCAATGGCCGCCATATATGTTGTATAGGTATCTAATTTTTTTTGTTTTCTTCCAAAATTGTGTATCCTTGCATTTTTATAGATCTTTGAAGCTTCTATTGATGAAAAAAACTTCCATTCATTCATGGCACAACCCCTATATTTTATATTATGGGCTTGAAACACAAAAACTCCAAGTGGGTTTGTATGTATTATGAAAAATAGGCTTTCCTCCTATAGATCTTTATTGATTTCATGAACTTGTATGAGGAAATTTTATATTTCAGTTTTCCTTTTGAAACCCCAAATGAGTTTAAAATTTTTTATAGAAAAAAAGCATCTGGGTTACTAAAACTTGAGCTCCATTTCATCATTTCTCCTCTGTATCTATTGGTCGAGGCTCAGCTTTTGGGTCTACAGGAGAACATGAGGATTTCACTTTTCTTACCCATATTCAGGGGTCCCTTTGCATTTTATTGTAACTATAGTAATGGCTTCTTTTATTGTTCCTTTTGTCATTTTCTAAAGGAAAATTCCTTGCCATTGTATGACTGAGCTTTGTCTCTTAATAGCTCTCTTTGACACAAGATTTTTTCCTTCAATTTTTGACTGAAATAATCACTTGGACTTGCCTATATTATGTATCCTTTTCATGTTTCATTTATATCTTTGGGTTTGAGATTTCACCCAACTCAAGATTTGAATCATGTAATGCCCAAAAATTTCCACCAAAATACAGTAAAGAACAAAACACAAATTTCAAATTTCATTCACATATGCTTACAAATCTCTCAAAGTTTGCTACCAAAAAGGTATACTACATGAGAGTGTACAACTCTTGACCAATTATAAACTATAATATTTTAGTCGGATACTAAATTTCTTAAACAATCAAGGGTGGGAATCAAATGGAGACATGGAATCCACATCACCAAGGTAGACTTTATTAGTTCCATGAACTCATCAATAATCACAAACTTAGATCAAGTCACAAGTTATGTAAATATAACATATATTTCAATAGTATCTTGAAGTATATTCAATAAGAGAACAAGCCTAGGGGCCAGACCTAATTCCTCAGGGGCCCGTCTCTGACAGCCTTGCCTACGTATATAATTCGCAGAGGAACCGTAATTCGACACTTGGACTTCAACCATCTCACACATGGTTGAATAGCAAAAGGGATAACTCTTAGGTTCAAGGATGACTCTACCACAGTCACACTCATAACCCAATTACACTAACATACTCTAAACTCAATTCTCTACTCAACTTCATATTATGCCTCTAGTCCATTAATTATAAACTAATAAAGTGGGTATGCAACCCTTTCTAGGGCCCTTTTCCCCAGACAGTTTCCTAGTCGGCTGCCACCCACTTAGGTGAAGCCAGGGATCGGAAAACCTGCTAAGGATATGTACAATTTTAAAATGACAATTTTTTCGTGAACAATGCACATCACGCTTTCATGGAAATTTATTGGTAGGAAATAATATTTGCCTCTCTACAAGGCCAACAATCCCAATTAAGAGGAATGATAAGAAGAAAAGTAACAATCGTCATAGTCGTTATGATACGTTTAGTCATTAAACTAAACATTGTTTGAAATTATATATCAATTAGATAGGCCATAGTTGAGCTTCATGAAATAGCTCCTACATATAACAATATAGAACTTGATTATAACTCTGAAAACTAACAACTTGGTTTCTATGTGAAATGATATAATATAATCATAATTTAACAATACGGTTTCAAGACAAAATTAGTAGTAATATGAGCATTATAATGATACATGAAAATTAATCCTATTTAAAATAACTTTATTGTTAACTAAAGAATGGATAATAACAACCTCACCCTTTTAACTTCCAAATTTAAATAAGGACCTCATATCATGCTCTTACATTGACACAATGTCACATTTTATTTAAATTAAACTTATAGAAGGAAACACATGGAAATAAGGTACTCTCAATGACAGTAAAAAGTCAATGAAAATCATATCTTACATATTAAGTTGAAAACAATAGCTCATTAGTAACTTGTTCTAGAGGAATTCCAAAACACCAAGCACAAAGGCACCAAAAAAGACAATTCAAGTATAACAAAAAAAGAGGTAATAATTCCTATAGAGTCAACACATTTACTTTTATTAAATGACATATTTAATTATATGGTTTATATTGTTATAATCGTTAGTAAACTAGATATATCATTAGAATATTTACCCCTAATAATGAAGACAACTAGAAAATATTGGGTGTACGATGATAATCATCAAATTATTCAATGTTGAGCAGTAATAAAACTTGAGGTTTTATAGAGATACATGCATGAGAATTTTAATGAAAATACAACTTTCACATTAACTATAGTCGATTATGGATTTATAGATTGGTCAACTATAAAGTTTTATAGAATGCTCATTTCTTTCAATAATTTGACGCTACCATAACTTTCTAAAAACCTCAATACTATAATGCATATGATATGTAGAACTTCACCATAAAAAAATAATATCAAAACAAACATAATCACAACCCCACTTTATCCTCCTAAAGATTGACCATAGACTCAATACTATTGTAAGCATACTCAATGACTATTGACAATGATAATGATTATTAATTTAAGAATAATAATAAACAAATACTCTAACTAAAATTCTCTAAGGAAAATAATATTAAAATGTAATTGTAAATCCCACCATTTTGATTATTAAAGGGTTAGAAGGGAGATATTGTGGTAGTTCAAAAAGTTTCCATAGGTGAAAGCATGGAAAAGGCTTCAAGGTCAAGGGCTTTAAATTCAGCTATGGCCAATACCCTTCCTTTTTACTTTTGGTTATGGTGGAGTATACCCAAGGGTAGTTGAAACTGTTATTGTGTAGAGCGCAATACATAAAATCTAATACAACCAACATATATAAGAATGACAAAACTACTTTCTTTGCCCAAGATGATGTCTATTGGTTAACTTCGCTTCATTACAAACAATAAATATTACTTTATTTTCCATTGGTCTTTTGGTCGTTCACGGATTAATTTTGTATTCTATTTCATAGTAACAACATCATCAATTCTTAAAGTTCATGAAAGTGAGTGGCTCAAGTTCATACTTCCCTCATGGAATAAGGAAATCCATAGTCTCGGTGGGCATGCGGTGAGTTTGTAAGAGAATACATATGAGGGAGATTTAAATATGACCTATGTTCAAACGTACATAAACATCCAATCATTTTATTTAGTAGTAAAAAGTAAAACAAGCGACTGTAGGTCTTCCATTCTATTATAAAGTTTTCATTTGAAAACCTTAGATATTTTGTCAGAGCTTTACCTAGGTTCAACCGCACACAACTATTCAACTGTTTTATTTATTTGCAAAAAAGTAAAGCAAGCTAATATAGGTCTGCCTTTCAATTTTTAGTAGTACACCTCAAAGTTTTGTCAGAGATTTAACTGAGATTTCCTTGCAATAGTTAATTTTTTGAGCAATGTTCCTTTCGAACCATGTTTCCACAAAGTTTAGAATTTGGAGAGCTCCCCTATTTGGGAGAGCTATATTTGTTTGCTTGTTGTTTAGAGGCCTTGCCTCCAACTTTTGGAAATATGGTCAACCTAAATACCCTAGACATTAGGAACAATTTTCTGTCAAAAATTCCATCAAGTTTCAAATATCTGAGATCTTTTAGCATATTTTAAGGAAACCAAAAATAATAATGAACTTCTAGAATTTCTCTCTCTTCCCAGTAATTATTTCATTTGTTTAGTATAATAGTTTGTTTTATTTATTTATTTATTTATTTAGTGTGTATTATTGTAAAATATTATGCATTTGTTGTAAAAGAAGTAAACAGTTGTGGGTAGGTTACCTCTATCCTGTCACACATATAACTACAACCAATGCTTCCCTTTAATAGATAAAAATAAATAAAATTGCTTTATAATGAAATAAATTACAACAGAAACGGTCTAGCCGCATACAGACTTCTCAAACAAAATAAAAGCACTGAAGACATGGCCATCGAGTTACCTCAAGACTCTGCAAAAATTGTATCATGCTAATTCAGAATCCACACTTTTAATAGCATCCTCTATCTACGCCGAAAATGGAAGCTTGAAATTAGGTATGTACATCGACCAAGCGTATAGGATGAAGACATTTTGTAAACATGTTGCAGTTGCAACTGCCCTGGTCAATATGTGCGCAAATGTGGGTGTGTAGACCAGTCACATGAATTGGTTGAAAGAATGCCTCAAAGAATGTGGTATCAAAGAGTGCAGTATTTGCAGGATATGCATAAAATGGATTTGCTGAGGAGGCTCTAGAAAATTTTAAGCAAATGGAATCAATGGGTGTAAGGATAGGTTCAGCAAATTTTCTCAGCATCCACTCTGCCTGCAATTTTTCTCAGGGGCTTTGGAATGGGATATGGACAGTCATCAAAATATATGCCCACACACACACATGGAGGCGGGGTAAATGCACTGTGAGTGACTTTGCATCTGTTCATATTTAGGCAGATGCAAATTTGCATGTGTAATGCCGAATTCCACAACCTTTGCTAGCATCGTGTCAGAGAGATCTAAGCTCATGGACTGAAATGACTACATCATATGTGCCCGCCCCTACTTGACTCCATGGAAACAATTGTTGTATCTTTCAGATCAAATAAGAGACATGGACTGCTTGACAGGATACCTCCCAATTCCCCACCATTCACTCGTGCTTCCACCCTTAACTCTCTTTTTTTTTTTCTTCTCTCTCTGTTACTATCTACCCTTCCTCGACCTCCATAGGCTGCAACTATTCTATGGTCTATTTTCCTCACTACTCATACCTGGATCTCTTTGCTTGCTGTTTCTAATCTAACACTTGGGGCCCAAGACCCCATGAAATCTCCCCTCTCCCTCATTATGACTAGCACCTTAAATTCCCAGTCCATTCCCCCCAAAACAAGAAAAATTAAATCCATCATCTATCCACCCAAATCTGGTTCAACCAACCATTTCTAGAGCACCATTAATGAGTAAGTGAGTGTTATGTAATATACGTAGACAACACACCATTGGCGAGTGTAGCAGTATGATTACCGATCAAAGAAAAGAAAATCACTTACACAAGATCTGAAGAGACATTCACTGGTGGTGAGCATAAAGAAAATGATAAAAACAATAAATACATAACACTACTCTGACATAAAACATTAATAAGGAATCGAGTTTATGCAGCATCTTATTCAAGGAATTCTACTTTCCTTGCTGGGTGATCTTTGCCTTAAATGGCCCTTCTGGCACCATCATAAAAAAGGTTGTTGCAAGTTAGGAAGGGATATAAGTGAGCTTTCTGAAAGTATAATAAGTTTCATTTAAAATTTTCATCCGTAAGCTTCCTTAGCACCCCACACTCAAATTAAAGCTCGAGTTCAATTCATGCTTAATAAAGAAAACATTATATTGTTAACATTCAGAATAACCTTGCAAACTATGCTATTGATATTAGTATTATTATCATCTCCATCAATAATCACATTAATATTAAGTCTAAAATTAATGTTAATACCACTTTGCTAATAATAATACTATTTTATAAGAGGGTGAATTGGTATTATTCACAGTGAAATCCATAATAAAAGTAACACAATATGAGTAACGATATTAGGTTAAATATTATTATTACTAAGAACAATAAAATTAATAATGGTATCAATTTATGTATTAATGATATTAAAATTAATATTAGTATTAATGATAAAATTAGAATTAATAAAGATAGTCATATTATTATTGATATTATGAGTACCATTTTTCCAAATTAAATTATCAATTACAAGTAATAGATTCAATTCACATAATAAATCGATCCAACACGATTAATCGACAATAATGGTACCCACTAAAATAATTGCGAGATGTAATTATTGCACTAATGGTGGGGCCTTACAAATCACCTCAATACCACAACTTGTAAATCTTCCTTCAAGCCCTCGGGGACCATAGTGCAATACTCTTCCTTATGAAAAAATAGCTACTCTCTGTCACTTCATTGGAGCTTCCATTATGCTAGATCACTGTAGCATAAATTTTATTTGAAATCCTTCTTACTTTGCATGTTGATTGTAAGATAGCCACCTACAACCATGTATGGTTTAGAATAACCATTTAACATTGTCATTTTTCATTTCATTAATGCATATGAGGCTGCCAAAATATGATTCCATGCTTGATACCCACTGTTTGGGCTATGGTCACTTATTGAATACACCTCTTTTGCATTCACTATCACCTATAGAAAAAAATAAATGTGCTACTATAATATCACGATATTAACTTTTTGGATATTTTGTCCCTTAATGTTGAGATAGCATTTTCATGTATTATTCATTTTACATTGCCATGTTTATAGACTGTCTTCAACTAAAATTGACAAATAAATCACTATATTTTGAATGATGTGAAATGTAAAATATTGTACAACTATTTTATACTCACTTGTAGTGCTCTATTGTGTTATGAGATCTATCACTCATACATTACCTTCATGGTGATTGAAGGGGTGTAACTAAAGAATAGTGCAAGCATATCAGTTGTTACAAATTTCTCTTTGATTGCACACTGTACTTATGAATAATCATTTACCAACATGTATACACCTTATTTTTGTTTATTTGCTTCCATGTCATTGCATAATGAAATGCTTCCTTGGTGGATAGACATAGTTCTAAGCTTATTCATTAGCTTTAAACTGAACCCTGTGGTTTTGCCTCCATTTCTGACATATTCTGGTAAAGTCCTCAAGAAATAATGATAGATGAATTTAGTATAGGAATATTCACCTCTTCAGTAATGATGTTCACATAATTATTAGCTCTTCAGTTAGATAATTTGCAAGTACCTGAATAACAAGACTTAAGAGGTGGATATTCCCATGATATGGATGGATATTTTTATATCTTGGTACTTATCAAAATGTGTAGAAATGACTCAAGATAAGACGCCTAGTTCAATAACACTTCATCCCTCTAAACATAAGAGGGAAACATGTTGGGCTCAACCCTCGTGGGAGCCACATTTTACTCCACATGCTGAACTTTGATAAATCAAAACGACAACATTATTTTTCCTATACTTGCATATGAAGCAAACATGTTAGAAAAATATGTGCATATGACAAATGTGTTTGATCATTCTTGCTTTCTTGGAAATGATACATGCAAACTGTTTTAATGAAAATTAGGGTCAGATTGTATGTTTATAAGGGTATGTGCATGTATGGATTAGTGACCTTTCATTTCTCTAACAAAACACCCTCTCTCAAATGTAGACAACTAGGAGCAGCAGTTGGATATAGGACAAGCAGAAGATAGAAGATGATGCAAGACAACTCGGTCAAGACTCGTCATTTAGGAAATGATGGGTCACCCTTCCTTATATGTGCATTTATTTTCTATAAATGTATAATTTTTTCTTTCATTTACATTAAAAGAGTCAATCTCATGGCTTGTGTGAGACCTTATACATTTACATTGCCAATAAAGATTACTTTTCTTGAAAAGATTGTGCAATATTCTCCTATGTTATATGCATTTGCATGAATGCAATCTAATAATATAATCTTTTGATTTTGTTTATGCACATGAATGTAATGTATAGCAAAAATAAAATGTACCTTATTCTTTTGAAAACCATAAAAGCTCTACCTGATTGAGCTATTTAGCAAAATTAGGTAAAAATGACTTTATTGAAGCGACAACAATTAGAGGATGTCAGTTGGCATTTGGCTATAATTATAAAATAGATTCTTAATCTATGTGCTTCTTTGGAATCTGTTAGTTTTTGTGACATTCCTAAAGAATGGAATGGGGTTGCAAATTGTTTGGCCAAATGGGCTTCCAATCATTTGCAAAATTGGAGCATTGTGGATAGGGGTCAATTACCCCTAGATTTGTCACAAAAATTGGATCACTTAGTGGAGATTGACAGGGGTGTGTAATGCCCTTGCTTTGTACTACTTTATTTTGGTTTGAATAAATTTTTACCCCTCTTTAAATAGTTTTACAGTAAAGAGTGAACAAGAAGTGACTGTGAGTTAATTGGTGAGGTGAAAAGTGCATGAAAAACTAATAAAAGAATTTAATAAATAAATTATGTAGAAGAAGATAATTTATGCATGAGTAATTAGAAATAATTATTCAATTATTGAGATTTAGAAGAGATTAATTGAAATTGAATTAATTAAAGAATTAGAAATTATTTAATCAATGTGCAAGAGAAGAATAATTAATGAATCAATTAAATTAATTTTAATATAGAGGAAAATGATAAATTAATGAATTTAATTAAATAAATTTACAAATGATTTAATTCAAGTAGAGTCGAAGAGAAAATTCAAATTTAAATAATTAAATAATTAAGATTATCTAATTACCATGAATGAAAGGTAAATGATGTTAATTACATTAAATAATGAAAGTATTTAATTAATAATCAAAAGAAGAATTGATGAAAAATGATGATGGAATGGGTTAGTCATTTCTAGGTGTGTACAATAACAATGGAAAGTTCAAATAACATTTCTTTTTCCTTGTATTATGTTAATTAAACTAGTATGAACATCTTAACTTTATCTATCTTAAAAGCACCAAGAAATAGTATCTTTGAATTATTTTAGTTACTTCTAAGCTATTTTATTCGCTACATGTGTATTTCATTATGCCTAGAGGTGTTTTATAGTGACACCTAGAATAATCTCAAAGATAATATCAAAGTGTTAAATTTTAATAATAAATATAATAATCTCATTCATGGGATTCTAGATTCACTTTCAAAATCAAAGGCTCATCACCTAGTCAAATGGTCCAATCAATAAGTGAACTCTTGAAAACTAAAACTTAATACTACTTATAGGGGAAATCCAATTCCATCAAGTGTAGGGCATGTGATTAGAGACTCAAGGGGAAAACTAATCAAAGCAATAGCTAATAAATTGAGCCATGGAACAAGCAATGAATTGGAGGTCAAAGACTTCTCATGATGGTTGGCATTGTCAACTTTATCTTGAACTAATTATCACAAGAATAATTAAACTAACTCAAGATGGTGGCAAGTGAGGGCTATTATTTCTATAAGGGGTGGTACCTTCATATTTTTTTCCACTCACATGACAGTCATTATAATTAACAATACTAAAATATGATAATTAACAAAAATTACATTTATTTTTATTCACATAATAAAACTTACATTTTTTTTCAAAGAATTACTATACTATAAAGACAAATACTAGCCATGACATGACACTTGTTATTGTAATGTCATAATAATATAGAATCTTAATTATTAATCTATTAAATAATTAAATATATAATAAATTTAATATGAAAAATATTTAGCAATAAGTATTAATAATTATATTGTGATGCATAATATATTTAATATTAATAAATATTATTTATTCGTACTTGAGTTTCAACTCATTTTGTTAATTGGTTATGAATAAGTTGGTTTTGAACCAATTAAAAACTAGAATTTTATGCTCTTTAAATATGATTTTTTTTTTAAAGTGAACATGTTAAATACTTAATTTAAAAATTGTTAAAAATATTTTTCTTGAACATAATTGGCTAAGAAGTGTACGAATTTGTAGGGAAAGTATAAACTATTTTTTTAAATGATTTTTCATTTTTTGCTTTATAAAGTCATTTCATTAAATCTTTCTATTAAAATAAATAAATGTTACTTATTTTTACATTTTTTACTTTTTTTTTATAAAGATAATCTTTCCAATTTGATTTTACATAATTAAAATAAAAATTTAAATTAAATCTTAAATTATTTGATATTGCCACTTTTTTATTTTCCAAATTTTATTAACTTCAAAACATGCATAAATACAAATACACATTAAATTAAAATAAATAAAATTATAATTCCAATCCTATTATTATTAATTATTATAATATTATAATCAGAATTAGGATTAAAATTAAGAATAAAGTAAAAATAATGGTTAGAACTATTTAAAAATTAAAATAAATTAAAAATATATATATTACTAATAAAAATCTCTAAAATATGATTAATAGATATAATGCTCCAAAATTTTATTCACCTAATATCTTTATTTCAAATCTTATTCCCAATATTAATTCATAGAATTTTTTTTGTAATGTCACTCTATAATTATTTATTGTTAGGGTTAGGGTTACGACCATAGTTAGGATTAGAGATAGGTCTAGGATTATGATAATGGTTTAGAATTTATTGTTAGGATTAAGGTTAGAGTTAAGGTGTGAGTTAGGATTAGGGTTAGGTTATGAACTAATTAATAATACTAAAATACTATAATTAACAAAACTTACATTTTTTTTTCATAATCTAGAAAACAATAATTACAATATTATAAAGGAAAGCACTAACCACTACATGGCACCTATTTTATTTTAAAACTATTCAATTTTATTTTATTTTATTTATATTATTTATTACGTCGAAGGTGTTCCTCGGATTACGATAATGGTTTAGACTTTATTGTTAGGATTATGGTTATGGTTAAGGTGTGAGCTAGGACTAGGGTTAGGTTATGAACTAATTAACAATACTAAAATACTAAATTAACAAAACTTACATTTATTTTTATTCACATTAGTAAAACTTACACTTTTTTTTTCATAATCTAGAAAACAATAATAACAATACTATAAAGGAAAGTACTAGCCACTACATGGCACTTATTTTATTTTAAAACTATTCAAAATTGTTTTGTTTTATTCCAATATTATTTATTACGTCGAAGGTGTTCCCTATATGTGTGAAAATTCTATTGCAGTTATTGATTATTAATCTCCTATCTAATATAGATTATTTGACTGCGAAAAATTAATTCACAGCAAATATCAAAAAATAACACAAAATTTTATTGCAGTTACTGATTATTAATCTCCTATCTAATATAGATTATTTGATTCCAAAAAATTAATTCACAACAAATATCAAAAAATAACACAACTGCAACTTCACAAATAAAACTCACAGGAATAGAGAAGAAAACATGCACAATAAACCACTATTGCATATGAGGAATTTTATTAAACTTCAACAAATTAAGGAATACATAAACTACTTAAACTTCAACAAATTAAGGAATACATAAACTACTTGCCTCTTACTGGCAGAGCTCCGACAATATTCTTCTCCAAAAATTCCTCCCTCAATTTCTCCTGCAACTGCTATCCCAACGCTATCACTGTGCCCTTGCTATCACTGCAAGACTATTTGCTCTCACTACAAATCTACTTGCTATCATTGCAAGTCTTTCTCAAGTGTGTCTACTTGCTATCTTTGCAAGTCTACTTGAGTGTGTGTTCTCGAAAAGCCCATTGGTCCCCTTTTATACTTTTCTCATTGGAAAACCAATGGCCATGATTTAATCTCAATCAATGGCTAAGATTAAATAGACTCTAACAACCCTAACTAACTCGATTCTAGAAGTCTCTAGAGGAATCAATTATTTAATTACATAATTATCTAGACAACTCACTCCTTTCTAGAAGTCTCTAGAAAATAATGAAATAAACACTTCTTGGGAATGGAGACACCTGTCCAAGTACATAAAAATCAACAATATGAACATTACTGCTGAATTTAATAATCAATGGTTGAGAATGTGGTAGAATGATGGTTGATTATTGAAAATGATTTAACTGTTTGATGAAGTTAATATAAAACAAATAAAAACAATATTAAAAAAATAAAACATTTATGCAAAGAAAGAAGCGAAGAATCATATATTCTTTCTACATTTTCACTAGAAAATATGTTTTACATTCATATTATAAAGGTCAAAAACAAAAAACAAAGAAAAAAGCAAAGAATTAGATATTGTTTCCAAAATTTTCCACTAATATTCAAAGTGTATAAATTATATTATTATTATATATAATTATATAAAGTTGTTATAATTTATAATTTATATTGTTTTTCAATATATATATATATATATTTGTGACATTCTTTATTTTAGATTATAAAGTATAATTTTTTAAAATATTCTCAATTTAATATTATAAATTACATCTTATGTATTTAAATTTTTTTAGTATAATATTATAATATTTAGATATTATATATTTAATATTTATATACACAATTATAAATTTTTAAATATAAATACCATATAACTATTTACATATATTATTAATTAAAACATGAAATATATTATAAGTTTAATATTTGACCATATTTATCTTTTAATTAATAATTTTTATTATTTATTTTTTATTTTAGATTATAAAATATAATTTTCTAGAATATTCTTAATTTAATATTATGAAATAAAATTACATTTTATATATTTAACTATTTTTAGTATAATATTATAATATTTAGATATTATATGTTTAATATCTATATACACTATACATTATTAAATATAAATATAATTTAACTTTTTACATATATTACTAATTAAATATATTATAAGTTTAATATTTACCTATATTATTTTTTAAATATATATTATATTTATTAAAAATGATTAAACATATTAAACATATTAGAAGTTTAATATTTATCTATATTTATTTTTAATATATATATTATATTTATTAAAATATTCAATTTATATTTATTATTACATATTACATGAAATATGATGTATATTATTAAATATAAATATTATATACATACACTTCCTTTTCCTCCGACCCTATCTTTATATCTATACCTCTTCCCCCTCTCTACTACTTTTCTCTATCACCTCATGTATCTCTCACTCTTGCACCCTCTATATATTCATCTCTCTACCTCTCTCTCTATATCACTTCCTATATCTTTATCTTTCTATCTCTCCATCTCTCCCTCTCTCAGCATCTCCCTCTTTCTATTTGTATTTCTCCCTCTCCCTCTTTCTCTCTCTTTCAATCACTCCCTCTATATGTTTATCTATCTTTCTCACACCACTTCAATATTTCCTAAGTTATATCTATTTATATCCCTATCTCTCCCTCTCTCCTTATCACTCCCTCTTTCTATTTATCTCTACTCTCTCCTCTCTCTATTTATCTCCCCCCTCTCCCTCCCTCTCTATCTATTTATAAATATGTATCTCCCTCTCTATATCTCTCCATATATCTCACTCATAAGCACACACTCCCTCTTTCTCCTTCCCTACCTCTATTCTATCTCTATATCTTTTCACCTATCTATACCTCTCTCTATTACTTATCTCTATCACCTTCTTTCTCTCTCAATCTTGCCCCCTCTATCTCTATCTCCCTATCTCTCTCTCCCTCTCTATCTATATCTCATTATGTCTACTTCTATCTCTTTCTCTCTCACTCCTCTCTCTATCTCTTTCTATCTATATCTCTCTATATCTCTCTCCCTATCTCTCTCCCAATACATCTACACCATTGCCCTCTCCCCTCCTCTCTCTATCTTATTCACTCCATATCTCCCTCCATCTCTTCTACTCTATATCTTTATCTTTATTTCTCACTCATCTCTCTATCTCTTTATGTCCATATCCTTCTCTATGTAAATCTCCCTATCTATCTATATCCTTATCTCTTTATCTCTTTTCATATCCCTATCTATCTCTCTATATCACCCTCTATCTATATCTCTCCATCTCCCTCTCCCTCTCTACATATTTCTCCCTCTTCCCCATCTTCCCTCTCTCCCTCTTCTACCTATCTCTCTCCCTTTCTCTTGCTCCATCTCTCTATCTCTCCCCATCTCT
The DNA here is from genome assembly GCA_007258455.2 of Sequoia sempervirens. Classification (NCBI taxonomy): domain Eukaryota; kingdom Viridiplantae; phylum Streptophyta; class Pinopsida; order Cupressales; family Cupressaceae; genus Sequoia; species Sequoia sempervirens. The sequence goes on along the minus strand of VDFB02058242.1, from coordinate 721,277,618 downwards.
CTGTCTCCTACTCCCTCCCTATCCCCCTATCCATCTTTATATCTCAACCTCTCTCTCCCTTTATCTTACCATATATCTATATATCTATATATCTATTTCTTTCTCTTCCCATTTATCTATCTCCTCCTCTTTCTCTCTCTCTATCTCCCCCTATTTCTATCTCCCTCTCCATCTCTATTTGTCTTTTTCTACTTCTCTCTATTTTTCTCTTTATCTCTCTCCCTCTCTCCCTCTCCCTCTCCCTCTCCCTCCCTCTATATATCTCCTTATATCTCTATTTCTATATCACTCTATCTTACCACATATCTCTCTCTCCCTCCTCTTCATCTTTATCTCTTCCTCTCTATCTATCCTTCTCTATCTCTCCCCCTTTATCTTCCTATTTCTCTATCTTTATTTCTCTCTCTATCTCTTTCTATATCTCTATCTATTTGTCCCCCTCTTCCTCTCTAATTCTATATTCATCTCTACCTCTATCTATTTGTCTCACTCTTCCTCTCTCTCTATATTCATCTATACCTCTATTTTCCTCTCTCCCCCTCCATCTCTAGAAATGTCTCCCTCTCTCTATCTTATTCACTTCATCTCTACCTCCATCTCTTCTACTCTATATCTTTATCGTTATTTCTTGCTCAATCTCCCTCTCACTCATCTCTCTATCTCTTTTTATCCATATCCTTCTCTACGTATATCTCCCTATCTCTTTATCTATTTTTGTATCCCTCTCTATCTCTTTATATAATCCTCTATCTATACCTCTCCCTCTACCTCCCCCTCCCTCCCTCTCCTCCCTCCCCCTCTCTACATATATCTCCCTCTTCCCCATATTCTCTCTCTCTCTCCCTCCTCTACCTATCTCTTTCCCTTTCTCTCCCTCCCTCTCTCTATCTTTCCCCATCTCTCCCTCTCTTGTTCCCTCCCTATTCCCCTATCTATCTTTATATCTCAACCTCTCTTCCTTTATCTTCCCATATATCTCTATATTTATTTCTTCTCTACCCATTTATGTCTCCCTCTTTATATCCCCCCTACTTCTATCTCCATCTCCATCTCTATTTTTCTTTCTCTACATTTCTCTATTTTTCTATCTCTTTATCTCTTTAACTCTCTCTATATCTCCTTATATCTCTATCATTATATCACTCTATCTTGCCATATATCTCCCTCTATCTCTCCCTCTTCTTCCTCGTTATCTCTTTATCTCTTCCTCTCTATCTATCCCTATCTATCTCTCCCCCTCTACCTCCCTATCTCTCTCTATCTTTATTTCTCCGTCTATCTCTCTATATATCTATCTATTTGTCTCCCTCTTCCTCTCTTGTTCTATATTTCATCTAGATACCTCTATCTATTTGTCTCACTCATCTTCTCTCGCTCTGTATTCATCTCTACCTCTATATCCCTCTCTCCACCTCCATCTCTAGAAATGTCTCTTCTCTACCTATCCATCTCTCTCCCTATCTCTCCCCTTCCCTCTTCATAGACCTTCATTGTCTTCTTGATTCATAAATTTTCTTTTACTCATTCTTAGAGACCTTTGTTGCACAAACAATATAATTTTCTAAATGACCAACCAATTAAACTCAAGTAATACACAATTTTATGCAAAAAGAAAAGTCTTAGATTTTCCCTAATTGGCATTCCACAGCTCTTCGGTGTACCCATTGCACACCAAGGTGCGATTGCTAGTTTTATTTTTAGTTGAAGAGTTATATTTTTGAAAAATAGTTGATATATTAAGATTTGCTTTATTTACTCAAAAGTTATTTTATATTTTATATTTTATAATAAATGTATATTTTTTATTTACAAATTATTTTTATTTATTTTAAAATTATTTAAAAGTTTTTATTTTTATTTTTATTTATTTAATAAAGACTAAAATAAAATTTTTATTCTTTTATTTACTTAAAAGATTTTTTTTCCTTTAAAATCATTCAAAAATTATTTTATTTTCTTTAAATTGATTGTATTTTAATTTTTTATAATACCTCTTAATATAATTAGATCAATTAATATATTAATTAAAATATATTTGTATAACATTATAATAATAAAATATAAATACAATATAATTATTTATAATATAAAATAAAATAAAATAATAAAGTGTATTTATATTTGTAAATAAAAGAATTTTAATAAATAAAATAATAGATAAATAAAAATAAATAATACATTTTATAAAATTTAACAAGATTATTCAATAAATTAAAAAAAATTACAATCAAATTGAACAACTTAATTACTTTTGGAAGAATCTTTTATTTGTGGATGACCTCTCACTCGTTCACCTGTGCTCTAATAGATACCAAGCCCAAAAGCAGCTTAGCTGACATGCCGAAGTGGTAAAAGATGTTGAGAAATGCTTCAGATTGAAGAATAAATTTCAAGGAGTGTTAAACATGCATATTGATTACTGAAACATAAGACATCCACGACAAAGATTTCATTGACAACAAACAAAGTAATCAGGTGTGTTAACAAATTTTTACACACCCTTCACTTACCTAATCAGCTGTGGAACGTTCCCAATGGAATCAGGGAGGTCTTTTAAACCACGACACCCTTTTATGTTCAAGTGCTGCAGCTGTTGAAGGTTGCCAATGGAATTAGGGAGGTTATTTAAATTTCTACACCATTTCATGTTCAAGTTTTGCAGCTGTGACAGTTTGCCAATGGAATCAGGGAGGTTATTTAAACCACAACACCTTTCCATGTTCAAGTACTGCAGCTGTTGAAGTCTGCCAATGGAGTCAGGAAGGTTATTTAAACCTTCACACCCATTCATGTTCAAGTGCTGCAGCTGTTGAAGGTTGCCAATGGAATCAGGGAGGTTATTTAAACCTGTACACTCTTCCATATTCAAGTGCTGCAGCTGTTGAAGGTTGCCAATGGAATCAGGGAGGTTATTTAAACCAGAACACCTTCCCATGTTCAAGTGCTGCAGCTGTTGAAGTCTGCCAATGGAGTCAGGAAGGTTATTTAAACCTTTACACCCATCCATGTTCAAGTGCTGCAGCTGTTGAAGGTTGCCAATGGAATTAGGGAGGTTATTTAAACCTTCACACCAATTCATGTTCAAGTGCTGCAGCTGTTGAAGGTTGCCAATGGAATCAGGGAGGTTATTTAAACCTGTACACCCTCTCATGTTCAAGTGCTGCAGCTGTTGAAGTTTTCCAATGGAATTAGGGAGGTTATTTAAACCTGTACACTTTTCCATGTTCAAGTGCTGCAGCTGTTGAAGGTTGCCAATGGAATCAAGGAGGTTATTTAAACCTGTACACTCTTCCATGTTCAAGTGCTGCAGCTGTTGAAGGTTGCCAATGGAATCAGGGAGGTTATTTAAACCTGTACACCCTCTCATGTTCAAGTGCTGCAGCTGTTGAAGGTTGCCAATGGAATCAGGGAGGTTATTTAAACCTGTACACTCTTCCATGTTTAAGTGCTGCAGCTGTTGAAGGTTGCCAATGGAATCAGGGAGGTTATTTAAACCTGTACACCCTCTCATGTTCAAGTGCTGCAGCTGTTGAAGGTTGCCAATGGAATCAAGGAGGTTATTTAAACCTGTACACTCTTCCATGTTCAAGTGCTGCAACTGTTGAAGGTTGCCAATGGAATCAGGGAGGTTATTTAAACCTTTACACGCTCTCATGTTCAAGTGCTGCAGCTGTTGAAAGTTGCCAATGGAATCAGGGAGGTTATTTAAACCTGTACACCCTCTCATGTTCAAGTGCTGCAGCTGTTGAAGGTTGCCAATGGAATCAGGGAGGTTATTTAAACCTTTACACCTTTCTATGTTCAAGTGCTGCAGTTGTTGAAGGTTGGCAATGGAATCAGAGAGGTTATTTAAACAAAAACACCCTTCCATGTTCAAGTGGTGCAGCTATGACAGATTGCCAATGGAATCAGGGAGGTTATTTAAACCAAAACATCTTTCCATGTTCAATTGCTGCAGCTGTGACAGATTGCCAATGGAATCAGGGAGGTTATTTAAATAATAACACCCTTCCATGTTCAAGTGCTGCAGCTGTATATCAGTAAGTGAAAATACGGGGAAGATAGAAAGGCTGTCAAAGCTGGAATTTAATAGTCGCATAATCTTCAATTGCCAATTGTTATTGGAGTGACGTGGATTCTTTACTGCTCTATTCATCTTAGAGTAACAATATTCCAGTCTCAACCAAATCAAACTTGATGAAAGCATGGCTAGTGTGTGTTGTGGCATACCTTCAATGGTCAGATTCTGCAAATGAAGATAGCGAAGACCAGGCGTGTACAACATTTCAAGCCTTTGTGAATTGCCTCCATTAAGTCGAATGCGAGAGAAATTGATGTTGTTGGATATGGTGCTTAAACGGCTAGCCTCCCATAGTCGGGTACACTCTTTTTCAGCAATACTTCGCCCCATATCTCGCAAATGATCATGCATATCAAATCTACCATCATCATCAATCTTTATCAACGACTTCATCGAAAGATTAGATACAGCAGATTTTACCATCTTGTACAAGGATTTCCAGAAGACGATGGGACATGATTTCTCTTCTCCAATAAAAAAGCAAGCAATGTCCAATAATATTTCCTTTTCCTCATCATTAAGAGCACGATAACTGATGTAAAGCCTTTCCTGAATTTCTGGGTGGCGTGTAATGTTGCCAAGAGCTTCCATCCAACAATTTGTGTCATTTTGTTTATCATACAAGAAGGATTCGATCACTTCCAATGAAAGAGGATGCCCCTTACAAGCTTCCACTATTCTTTGGGACAGATCTTCATAATTTGGACTTGGAGATGCTTTCAGAAAAGTGTGGAGACCTTCATTTGTCTCCAACCCACTCATCTCATGAATGCACTTGGATGAGACCCCAGCAACATTGAGAATGTGTTTGTCTTTAGAAGTAATAATAACTCTGCTCCCAAGGGCCAGCCAGTCCCCAACCAGAGCATTCAATTGTCCCACATCATCCAAAATTAGCAGCACACGTATACCTCCCAAACGATCCTTCAACAAAGACATGCCATATCAACATTGTCCACTTTCCCATCATATTTGATTAAATCCTTAAGAATTTGCTTCTGCAATTTCGGAAGGCCTGTGGCTTCTGCAGCAGTGGAGCGGACATTACATACAAAAGAAGCAGCATCAAAATCAGTATAAACTTGATTATAGACGGCCTTGGCAACTGTGGTCTTGCCAATACCACCAATAACCCATATTCCAACTTTCACCACCTCGTCCATTGAATTGAGATTTAATTTGTTAATGAGAGCATCCTCCACACTGTCCATTCCCACTGGATACTTGGCAACTTGTAATGGTACTATGTCCAATGTCTTAAGCAGGTCATTCACCACCGTCTTCATTAGCCGACCTTCGAAGCTGCAATGACCACAAAAGTACTTATTATCCTTGCTATACTTCTCTGTAGAGAATTGCAAGAGAACTAGTATAAATAAAACAAGTACATATCTTAATATGTGATGGAAATTTTTTGGAAAATAGAACATTCTTCTTTATACATATTAAAGAGCATTTTGAAATATTATTTAGGTTTATAAAGCAGCATAGTATTTTATTTTATAGTTAATTTATAAAGATATGTATAATATTAAAGAAAAGAGTTGATAATTTAGTAGTAGACAGATTTTAAAATAATAGTTAAAAATAAAAAAATATTTATTGATTTATTAATTTGAAATAAAATTTGAAAACAAAATATTGAATAAAAATATAATTTATCTTTAATAACATAATAAAAAATCATTATTCATTTATTTTTGTGAGTTTGTTTTTATTATTTTTTATTTTTACTTTGTAAAAGGATTAAAAGTGGTCATTAGAAGAATTAATCAAACCAAAAAGAAATAAAAATTTCAGACTAAATTATTATTGTTAACATGTTAATATGTAAATTTTAAAATTAAATAATAATATTTGAAACATTACTAAATTAAGGGTTGAGAGTAGTTATGAATGTTACTTAATTATTATATGTCAATCAAATAAATAATTGATGAAAAAATATATAAAAAGAAATAGAAATAAAGATTTAAAATTAGATTATGATTTTTTAGATAAAAGTTAGCTAAAATTTCATCAATTGAAATTATGAAAAAATAAAATTAAATAAATTATTTTTTGATAATTTAAAAAAATTAAACAAAGTAATTTTTTTATAAAGACTATTAAAAATTACATAAAAAATATTTTTTTGTTTTAGGTAAAAGTAAGAAATTTTAAACAAGAGATATATTGTGTTAGAATTTTGTAATGAATTGTAGATTTAAATTTTAAATTGTATTTAGAGTTGATGTATGATTTATGAAATGAGATAGCAATAGATATATAATTGTACATTGTTTAAAATTAAATACTAATCAAATTAGATTTATTTGGTGATTCATGAGCTTCCCTATAGTCTATACATGTGTATCCAGACTTTCTCTTTTTTACTTTGCATCTTATGTTATGTCTTGTTTGTGGTGCCCTCACATTTCCTATATTTCTTTCCCCTACTTGTTTGCTCTTATGCCTGTTTATTTCTCTCTTATAAATTGTTGTGCCCTTTCATGCCTTATTTATTCTTATATTTTTCCATTTGTACCACATCAATTTCTCATTCTCTCATTGCTTCCTACTCTTATATACATATCATTATGCTCAAGTCCTTACCATGATCTTTGTCTACCTTTTTTCTCCATGGTTATCCACCTATACTTCTATCTTCCATACTTAAAGATCATCATCACATGAGTGCTCGCGTCTATGCTATATTATGTGCCTTAGCTTATGCTTAGTTGGCCTCTATATGTGTCACTCACATGTTGCTATATTATGCTTTCATTACTAAATTACACTATTACATTAGAGGCCACCATATCTCCCCCATACTATATTGTGCTTCACTTATCATATCTTGCTCCTATAACTATCCTACTATATTGGTGGGCAACTTTCCTTCCCTACCCCTTTCTATGATATCTTTTTACACCCTTTTACATTAGATGACATCACACTTCCCCCCTTCTTATTTTGAGTATATTTATATCATTGTTAGGGACCTACTATCTCACCTCAAACATTGGTTTCTCATGTCTTTGATGACACATAGGGGGCATGCATGGTTAGCCTAATGTCATATATAAATTTATATGAGTGACTTTGGCTATCAAGCACCACAACCATTTTCATTTGCCCATGTTGGGAGCAATCTTATTATTTGGTGTCATCTCCAACTTCCCTCCATCTTTTTATTGATTCTTATTTGTAAATAGAATTTGTTTAACATTTAAATTTGAGAAATACTATCAAAGGGATTTAGGCACATCAACTTAGATTTTTTCATCTTATTGATATTGTATATGTTGAATGCAACTTATACCTAGCGAAACTTCCACAATTTTATTCTATGATCTTAACCCTTGTTATGATAAGACTAGTTAAGGAACAACAATGATTGTGAGGATGGTTAATCCAAATAAATATATGATAAAAGTTTTGAATCTTGAAACTTAAAGTACAAACAAGAAACATATATGTTTTATACAAGCATTCTTGGTTTAAGGGAAATAAATAAGGAAAAGTGAGGAAGTAGAATTTAGAAGTCATGGAAAGTGGATGAGAAGCTTCTAAAATCTACAACCTTATGTTTTTATGTTACAACATGAGTGATTTTTTTAATAATAGTTGATTGATGATAGCTTATTTTTTATTATTATTCTAAAAATATAATTACAATAAGATTTGAAACAATCACTTTAAAGAAAATAGATTATAAAAAATTAGAAAAATAAATTTTAAAAAAATTATAATTACAAAAATAATATTAACAAAAGTATTAAAATATGACATCAAAATAAAAATTATAAAAATTATTTCAAACATTTTCCCAATTATTTTATATTCATTATCTATATTTTTCCAATCCAAAATAAAAGCAGAACCCCAAGCCCCTTCCCTAGAACCCTAGAACCCTATACTTGGATAATTATATTTCAATACTTCTTATCCTGCAGTAGTCATGAAATAATAAAATAGAAGTATGAAAAACAAATGGAAAGTGAGATTGATTACTTACCCTTCAGTTATATCCATAGACTAGCCTGAGTGAGAACAGATCTGTTGAAGGGCATCCTTCTAGCATTCAATCTTCTTTCTCGGGTATCAATCTGGATGGCTATAATGCTTGAGAAATGCTTGCTTATAGGGATTGGACTCATTCAGAGGATATATAATATGAGTTGGATTCACATGATAAAATAGAGGAATGATCAAGCCAGGGGAGCTCAGCATTGCAGCGGCCTCCTTGAGACACCATGCTTGTTGAGAATCGTGTCTCAACCTTGCAAGCTTTTTTCAGAAAATTCTAGAATCTGTTTGTGGTAGTTCTCCACATGTTTACGCGTTGGAAAAAGGTGTATGAGTTGTTAAAAATGTGCCTTTTCCCTATTAGAATATAGGAGGGTTTTTTTTAGAGTATAAACAACTCATTGTATGAATTTAATGGGGGTCTAAACTAGAGGACAAAATTATGGACGAAAATACTATTTTAACTTGGTTGTGGGTAACATGTGGCATGGTTGTTTTTCCCATGGTTTTGTAAAACCACAAATGGTTTCCAAGTTGTAAATCACTATAAAAGGAGGGCTTGGGGAGATGTTTGAATCATTGAGTTCAGTTTGCAAGACTGAGTGCTAGAAGGAGTCTCTCCAAGTCCGAGTTCGAGTTGTGGTGATGCGCTCCTGTAAGAACTTGCATTGCAAGTGTATTGTAATCTTCTTGATTTGATAATACATTGTGCGACTTTTGGAGGGTGGGGTTTTTCTCTTGAAAGGGTTTCCCCATGGTAATTACTGTGTTATGTGTTTATTGTGATATTTCATTTATGCATGTTTATTTTTCCATTGAAATATCTGTAATACTTAGTTGAATTTGCATAATCGTCCTCTCAAGATTAGCCTAGGAAGCAATTCCGTGCACCTTTGCTTCCTTACAAGTGGTATCAGAGCCTAGCCAGTTTTGGTTCTATTTGTTGGGTACAGGGTTTTTTGAGCTAATCAAGGTTTGAGTGGGAGCTTGTGGAGAGTATTTTATTTTTTGTATTGCAGGATTGTAAAGATGGCAAGCATGTTGGGGAGGATTGATGTAGAAAAGTTTTCTAGCACAAACTTTAAGATGTGGAAGTTGAAGATGGAAGATCTGTTAATTGATCAAGATCTATGGGATGTGGTGGATGAGAATATGTTGAGGCCCGTAGATCCAACTTTAGCTGCACAATATGATGTAATGGATAGAAAAGCTAAAGGTCTCATCAGATTGTGTCTTGCAGACTCAATTCTGATTAATGTCCATGAAGAATCTACTGCAAAGAAGCTTTGGAAGAAGCTAAGTGAGATCTATCAAGTGAAATCACTTGCGAAGCAATATTTTCTTGAGGAAGAAGTTGTATTCCTTGAGAATGGAAGAAAGTGGACAAATTTCTGAGCATCTGGAAAGCTTTAATATGTTGGTGACTCAGTTGACCTCAGTTGGGGTGAAGATGGATGAAGAAGAAAGGTGCCAAATCTTGCTATGTTCGTTGCCAGACTCATGGGACAACCTCGTCATGGCCATAGGGAGCACTTCGGTTGTCTTGAAGATGGAGGACGTTGTTGGTTCTCTACTTTCTGAGGAGATGAGAAGGAAGGTCTCTCTGAATGCCAAAGAGGCTTTGAGTGTTTGAGGAAGACCAAAAGAAAGAGGCAAGAACGAAAAGCAGCATGGCCGTTCTAAGTCCAAGAATAAGGGGAGATCAAAATCTCCTGGTAAGTCCAAGGCAATTTGCTGGAATTGTGGCAAACCTGGACACTTCCGAAAGGACTGCAGAAGAAGAAGAGAAGAAGAAGAAGAAGAAGAAGAAGCAAGATTCTAATTCTGAGTCTGAGAAGGAAGATGGAGATGCTTTCATCGTAGCCTTGGCCACTCATGCAGGTGACAATGCATGGTTGATAGACTTAGGTGCATCTTTCCACATGACTCCTAATAGAAACTGGTTTAGTAAGTATGAAAATTTTGATGGTGGTAAGGTGTATTTGGGTGATAACTCTATTCTTGATATTGTTGGTCGTGGAAGTATTCGTGTGAAATTTTTTGATGGTAGAATTAGAAGATTTGATGGTGTCTTGCATATCCCGGGACTAGCAAGAAATTTGTTATCTGTTAGCAAACTAATAGATGCGGGTGTGCTTGTATAGTTTTCTAAAGCAGGTGTGAAAATGGTGAGAGGTGCTATGGTAATAGCAAGAGGAAGCAGATTGGGTACATTGTACCAGCTTGATGCATGCACGTTGAGTGCAATAGTACTTCTGATAAGATTGTGAAAAGGACTACTTTGTTGGAGAAGGAGAGGGTTTCTCTTTCAACAGATGGTCATGGTTTTTGGGTACCCAAGGGTGCTCTATCTACCGAATCAAAGTTTCCTGCAGAGAAGACCATGTTATGGCACCAAAGACTCGGCCACATAGGTGAGAAGGGTCTACGGACCTTGAAAAATAAAAACCTTGTTGATGGGTTGAATGACTGCAATCTTGAGTTTGATTTTTGTGAGCATTGTATCTATGGTAAACAAAATCGTATTCAGTTTTACTCGAGTTCTCATAAGTCTTCATGTATTTTGGATCTTATCCATTCAGATGTATTTGGTCCAGTTGATGTTTCTTCTATTGGTAGATCAGTTTATTATGTTTCTTTCATTGATGATTTCAGTAGAAGAACATGGGTTTATTTTCTTAGGAGTAAAGCTGAAGTTTTTCAGTCATTTCAAAGAATTTAAAGCAATGGTTGAGTTGCAGACTGGAAAGAAGATAAAGTGTTTGAGAACTGATAATGGTGGTGAATATTGCTCTAATGATTTTGACACATTTTGTAAAGATTGTGGTATTAAAAGAGAGAAGACGACTCTGTATTCTCCATAGCAGAATGGAGTTGCAGAAAGAATGAACAGGACCTTGATGGAGAAGGCTAGGAGTATGCTGAGTGGAGCTGGACTGGAACAAAAGTTTTGGGCTGAAGCTGTAGCCACTGCCTGCTACCTGATAAACAGGTCTCCTACATCAGCTCTTGTTGATAAGACGCCAATGGAAGCGTGGTCGGGCCACAAGCCTTCACTTAGACATCTGAGAGTGTTTGGTTGCGAGGCATATGCTCATGTGCCAAAGGAGAAGTGGACAAAATTGGACAACAAAGCTATCAAATGTATCTTCATCGGATATAGTTATGGTGTGAAAGGATACAAGCTTTGGGATCCTGTTGCACAAAAGGTATTTTATTCCAGAAGTGTTATTTTTAGAGAAACTAAGCCTTCTTCTGTTATAGTGCAGCCAGAACAGATGGAAGAAAAGAAAGATGTGATTCAACTGCCTACTACACCTGAGAAAGTTGAATCGAGGCCCTTAGAAAGACAAGATGTTGAGGAGAGCTCTACGAGTTCTGAATCATCAGAGGAAGAGGGAGAACCTGAACCTGAACCAGATCTTGTTCGAAGGTCTAGTAGACAGAGGAAAGCACCATAAAGGTATGGATATTCTCCTGATGATTGGAGGTGTATATTTGCTTTGAATGCTAATATTGATGAACCAAGATCTGTAGAAGAGGCTCTTGGTATGAATGATTCAGAGTCCTGGAAAATAGCCATGGAAGAAGAGATGGCAGCTCTTAAGAAGAATGACACATGGGACCTTGTACCATTGCCTGAAGGACGAAAGCCTGTTGGTTGTAAATGGGTGTTCAAAAGGAAGATGGGTTCAAATGGAAGCATTGAGAAGTATAAAGCACGTTTGGTTGCAAAAGGTTACTCCCAGGTTGCAGGAGTTGATTATGGTGAAATTTTTTCTCCTGTAGCAAAAATGACATCCATTCAATTTTTACTTTCTATTGTAGCTGCTTATGATCTAGAGGTTGAGCAGATGGATGTGAAAACAACTTTCCTTCATGGAGATTTGGAGGAAGAAATTTATATGACACAGCCAGAGCACTTTGTGGTGAAAGGTAAAAGTCATTTGGTCTGTAAGTTGAAGAAATCCTTGTATGGTTTAAAACAAAGTCCTAGGATGTGGTACCAGAAGTTTGATACATATGTTTTGAGTTTGGGATTTGTGCGATCTAAATCTGATCATTGTATATATTACAAGTCTGATGGTGATTATTTCCTGGTTATTGCCTTATATGTTGATGACATGTTGTTTATTGGCAAAGGAAAAGGTTTGATTGTAGAATTAAAATCTCAGCTCTCAGCAAAGTTTGAAATGAAAGATCTTGGTGCAAGGCATATTCTGGGAATGGAGATTATAAGAGATAGGAAAAATAGAAAGCTTTGGCTAGGCCAGAGTAAGTATGTTGGTACTATTCTGAGAAGATTCAATATGCAGGATTCCAGACCATTGAGTGTTCCTATTACTATGGGAACAAAGCTTTCTAGCTCACAGTGTCCTACATCCCCATTGGAGATGGAAGAGATGAGTCAAGTACCATATCAGAGTGTTGTTGGAAGTTTGATGTATGCTATGGTCTGTACAAGACCAGACATTGCCCAAGCAGTGGGAGTACTTTCCCATTACATGTCTAATCTAGGAAGAGAAAATTGGGATGCAGTAAAAAGAGTTTTCAGATACTTGCAGGGTACCTCAGAGTACTCTAAATGTTTTCATGGAACATGAAACGAGCATTCCTTGGATATTCAAGGCTACGTGGATTCAGACTGGGCCGGTGATGTTGATAGAAGAAGATCCACCACTGGTGCATATGTGTTTACATTATTCGGTGGTGCAATTAGTTGGATGAGCAAGTGACAAGCTTTGGTCGCTTTGTCCACTACAGAGGCAGAGTATATGGCAGCTACTCATGCCTACAAGGAAGCCATCTGGCTAAAGAGAATGTGTTCAGATATAGAGTTCAAACAGGGTGCAGTGACAATTTATAGTGACAGTCAGAGTGCAATCTGCCTAGCGAAGAACCCGACATTTCATGCCAGGACAAGCACATTGATGTACAATATCATTTTGTGAGAGATATGGTCAAGGACGGCAAGGTGAAACTGGAGAAGGTGGAGACTTTGGTGAATGTTGCTGATGCATTAACTAAGCCTGTGAGCATAGAGAAATTCAGATGGTGTTCAGAGTCTATGGGGCTCTCGGCCCCTAGCAATTAAGTCCATGACACTTTGGATCCCTTGACTCTTGCAAGGTGTTCGACAAGTGGGAGAATGTTGAGAATCGTGTCTCAACCTTGCAAGCTTTTTTCAGAAAATTCTAGAATCTGTTTGTGGTAGTTCTCCACATGTTTATGCATTGGAAAAAGGTGTATGATTTGTTAAAAATGTGCCTTGTCCCTATTAGAATATAGGAGGGTTGTTTTTAGAGTATAAACAACTCATTGTATGAATTTAATGGGGGTCTAAACTGGAGGACAAAATTATGGACGAAAATGCTATTTTAACTTGGTTGTGGGTAACATGTGGCATGGCTGTTTTTCCCATGGTTTTGTAAAACCACAAATGGTTTCCAGGTTGTAAATCACTATAAAAGGAGGGCTTGGGGAGGGTTTTGAATCATTGAGTTCAGTTTGCAAGACTGAGTGCTAGAAGGAGTCTCTTCGAGTCTGAGTTCGAGTTGTGGTGATGTGCTCCTATAAGAACTTGCATTGCAAGTGTATTGTAATCTTCTTGATTTGATAATACATTGTGAGAGTTTTGGAGGGTGGGGTTTTTCTCCCAGAAGGGTTTCCCCATGGTAATTACTGTGTTATGTGTTTATTGTGATATTTCATTTATGCATGTTTATTTGTCCATTGAAATCTCTGTAATAGTTAGTTGAATTTGCATAATCGTCCTCTCAAGATTAGCATAGGAAGCGATTCCGCGCACCTTTGCTTCCTTACAATGCTGAGTCTACATAGCCTTGGGAGAATATAGGAATGCGTATGGCACTACTCTCTATTTCTCTTTCCAAGCTCAACTCAATGATTTCCCCCCTTTCCAATTTGTCACTGTCTATTAAAACATTGAGTCCTACTGTGGAGAGAGCTTGGTAGAGATGATCAACCAGAGTCTTTCTGACATCTAGTCCCCTAAAACTCAGAAACACATGATACCTCTTATTGTTGTGGAAGGAAAGCTTGCTTGAGGGAGGGCTGTATTGTTCCATCTTAGAGCTGGATATGAAAGAGGAAGGCTTACTAAGAATAAAAAAGAAACAGAGGATTCAACCTAAATTTTAGAGATGTTGAACTCAATCATACAAATGCTTTGAATGCACAATCTATTTGTTGTTTGCAAATGACAGCCAACAGCGGGCGAGCATACTTTTCCTAAAGTATGTTTCATTCCGTCAAGACAATTTACTTTTTCCCCAGTTTCTTACTTTTCCTAAAGTAGGTTTTCTTCTTGTTTCAATGCCCAGTCTTCTACTTTTTTCCCTATTTGGTTGGCTATAACTTTGTCATGTTCACATGGTATGTTCATAGAAACTACTCCACCTTGGAACAATATTCATGCACCCAAGACATGAAGGTTGAAAAAATAATATACAAAGCTACATTAAAATCATTTCAAATGGTTAACAACATAAATTTTCCAACCATTCATTGATGGTATGCATGAATTCTCCTTTTGTATGATACAATCTTCCTAAAATTTAATTGTATTTTACATGATAAAGTTGTATAAATCAAACCATATAACTTTACCTCATGATCTATCTTAACTAGTTTGTCACACATTCCCAACCACATATTCATCTCTTCAAAATTATTACGTAGTGTACGAAGTAAAAATTCAATTTATTGGTTGCAATAGTTGTTCAAAATTGTTTTCATTTCTCATTTTTATTGTAATATTTATTCAACTCTAGCAAGCTAATTATAATAATTTCAAGATAGTATGATATTTAATTGCAATCCTAATGTATATTTTATGTCATGTCTCCAAACATCTTGGAGAGGGTAGATGGATTCCCTCTATATGGATGAGAGATATTAGTTTTTTATTATTTTCTTTTGGCTTGGAACATTAATTATAATGTTCTTCATAAATAAAATGGAGTTAGCAATGTTAGTTACAAAATTCATTTATGGCATATTCTCTTTCCCAAACACTGTGGAGTGAGTTACTTAGCATCTTGCAAGTTGTAAATGAGATCGACATGCATGATGGGACCAAAATAGAGCATACAATTTTTGGGCCCTAGTTAGGAGTTACAAGACAAAGATGTTCTTATTATGTCTATTTTGGAATTCAAGATTGCATTTACTATTTATGCCTTATTGGGAGTTACAACTGATCTTGCTTGATTCTAGAACTTGCATTTACTATTCTAAGAGGTCGTGCATGTGAGTGGGGTGTTGGATTTTTGAATGAGGTTTTTGGATTCCTAGTATGGGCCCATGTTTTTCACCTCTTGTTTTGTAAACCTCTTATAGTTTATTGTTTGTAGTTGATCCATATATATTAAATACTCAAGAAAATAGAATGATGAGATGTTTTATAGGTATGTAGGTGCTATTGAAATGCTAGCGGATTGAAGGGCGGTTAGAGTGTTGCGTATGTGTATTGTACTTAAATATTAATACACTCTTGAGCCTCTCTTTGATGATGGAGTTATTTCTAAATAGGTTTCTACACATACATCCAAAGTTACATTCTACTCTTTTATGGTTTGCTATTTTTTTGTAAACGCCATACATAATCTTA
The DNA here is from genome assembly GCA_007258455.2 of Sequoia sempervirens. Lineage (NCBI taxonomy): Eukaryota > Viridiplantae > Streptophyta > Pinopsida > Cupressales > Cupressaceae > Sequoia > Sequoia sempervirens. The sequence continues at coordinate 721,261,893 of VDFB02058242.1, read as the reverse complement.
TAATGAATAATCTAATGTTATATAAAACAATAATATTTGAATAAATTTTAAGAGCTTTAATCTATAATTTCTTGTTTAATTTTGCTTCTGGATTCGATTGTGTGCAAGTTTTTTCATCAACGTTTCGGATCACACTCCACGATCCATCATTAGGATAGAGAGCTGAAAGGAGATGCAAAATCATGAGCTACAACCCCAAAAAAGGTTTAAGAAGAGAGGAAGGAAAGGTACTCAACACGAGGCAACACAAAAAAGTGGAAAAGAAAATTTCTTCACCTTTATTTAACAACAAATATAAACTTTACCAATATAACAAGTTGCATAAGTAGACCACATTCTAATTTTAATGATTTTGGAGTTAATTAAGTTTTCAACACTTTACTATGATTTATAGATTAAGGAAAAGAAAAATTATATGCAAAAATATATGTTTAAGTAAATATAAATTTATTTTATAGAAAATTTAATAGAAACAATATGTAAGAAGAATAGAAAAAGGATAAAAAATTTAGAATTAGTATTTCCAAATAGAGAAACTAGGCATTCCAAAATCTTAAATATTTTTACTTGTGATATATTATTCTTGTGTAGGTACTACTAAAATAAAATCAAGCTGAAGCCTCCTCTAAACAAATACAATCATATTGACATCCAATCACATTTCAAACATATTTGAGAACACTAAGCACATTATACACACCATGAAGAGTGAAGCACATTAAGATATCAAATTCGATCAACTCTATAATCTATAGTATTTATTTAAAGTACACATCCTTTAACTAAATTTACTTATCATCCCCTACTCCCAAGCCATCAAAGTCCTTATAGTACAATCATTGACATCCCAACAATCAAAAGTGCCCTTCCTCCAACCCCTAGAAAAGATATCAAGAAAGAAAATTATGCATATACAAACTAAAATCGCCAACAAAAAATTTGAATATTATATATTTGATCCCAACAAAATATCATGCCTAAGACCTTTCACCACAAATTCTCCTATAAAGTTGGATATCCTTAGGCATTATAGTGACCCTCTTTTCATGAATTTCATACAAATTGGTATCTTCAGATAAGCTCACAAGGGATGCATCTACAACTTAAGATTATCTGCTATTGCCTACTTTTAAAATCACAAGGTAGTTGAAGGACAAGAACATGTGTTTATAAAATGTGTATTACAATTACATTTAAGGTTATATGTTATTGCCTAAATTTTTTAAATAAAAAATATACTTATATATGTAAATTAAAATCAATCCTGATTACATTGTTTTCTTTGTCGAAATCAAAATTTTGGATATGACAATACAAATACCACCTATATTATTACATTTTTAAATATAAAATTATTGATTGCTTCAAATAGGAATTATGAGACATGTAATGTACATGCACTCCAAGTCTATGGCAATTAATCTACACCTTAGACTTTCTAATTCCCAACATACAAAATAAGAATTGTCTAATGTAGTTCAAACCTCTTATGAAAACTAGATTTAGCAAACAGTGTACATGCAAACTCTTAAGTTTTCTAGAATGAATTAACACCTTACACGTTTGACGATCTAAACCACTTTAGTGAATAAATTCTTGATACTCTATGTAATAAATCTGTATATTACATATTAAGAAATTTAAGCTAGACATAATATTATGTGTCACAGTACTAAATGATTAACAAACCTAACACTTTTAAACAATACACAACACTATTACTAATATATAACATTTTTTATTTTGATATTAAATACTACAACTTTTCAATGATCATTTAATACATATTTCATATTTAATATTAGCAATTTAATAAAATATACATAAAAACAACTCCCTTCAATATAATTAATATTCTTAAAATAATATTTCATAATTATATTTTCACTAATTTCATGATGGACATGATATTTTTACAATATTTTTGAGTAAAAACCCAATTTTCTTAAAGGGACACTCATATTTTTGAAGAAAGTTAGGTTTGTTCGTTTCTTTTCTTTTTGTGGAGAAGTAACCAATTCAAAAAGTACAGAGCATCTAATTTACTTTATTTGTGGACCCAAATGCTTCGAATTCCTTTCACACGGTGGTGGAAATAAAGTAGTTAACTTTATTTGTGGACATCCCACTTTTCCTAAAGTTAGTTTTATTCCGTCAAGACGACTGACTTCTTGCCCGTCTAAATTTTTTCAGTGTTTGGTTGGCTTCAACTTTTTTCACGTTCACGTGGGCAAAGTCCCTACAACGACAAAGTATTATGGATTTAGTAAATTATGTTATTATTATTTTAAAAATTCTAAGATTGTTTTGTTTAATTTAACAAGTGTCGTGGTAGGGGTTGGATTTAACCAGCACATTCTAAGTCTTTAGAAACTTCCAACCAAATGTAATTGGCAAGTATAAAGCCAAAATCTACAACTTTTGCCAACAACATTCCAATATGTGCCAATGGGAGCTTTGGAATAGGGTATGGATATCCATCAAAGTATAAAGGGTAGAGGAATTTTGTCAGAGGTAATTGTAACGATTCTAGTAGACATATATGTAAAATGTAGTTACATATTATAAAACCTACATATTCAATTTCTAGAGTAATTTTCATACTATGTATTCAATTTGTAGTGTTTTTTGTTTGGATTAATTGTTAGAATGAGACATCACAAATCAATTTAAGGGGTAATAAAGTGCATAACACATGCACATGTAATTAATTCATTCACTATCTATGAGCATCTAATTAAAAATGATAGTGTCTAAAGGGTGTATAACTATCTTCCTAGTTACTTGGAACGACATCAAAACTGATAACCTTGCACATAATCACCCCTCTACCTATGATGGTAGGATATAATGAGTGGACAATCTTTGAACATTGGTTATCTTTCATAACAAAATTGATACACTAACTCTCTTCTACCTTAGTGTAGCCCCTTGTTTCTATTTGATAGTACTTGGACAACCCATTATCATCATTAAGGTTTAGCTAGGATTTTGATTACAAATATGATTAACCTTGAATCTAGTGTGATTTTTGAAGTCTATTTGAATACTAAAGATTGTCTCCTGATGTAGGCAAATAATGGTTTAAAGATAGGACAACCCTCCTTGATTTTCAACTTCCTCTAATGACACCATTTCTTCTATGACACTTTGACTATAGTAGTCAAGTATTAATAGTCCTTTGGTAGTTACGATGCGATTATTACCCTAAATTAATTGTTAGAATGGGACATTATAGTGCTCATGGCTTGATGAAAAACATTACTTGGCATATAGATAATTTTTTACTATCATATGATTGGTGTGATTATTCTTATGACCATAGGGTAGTAGTCCTTTCAGGGTAATTGTTAATGTTTACACAATGAAGTGAAGTAATAAGTATACAGAATTATTATGCTACAATGACTATCTCCCTTTTTTATGATAACCTAGACTTTATATGTTTGATAATTTTGTATTTAAAAAGACTATCACATCTTTATGAATACAATCTTGAGACCTTGATAATAATGCTTCAACAGTAGAGGATTATTAATGGATATATTGTCCTATGGGTGACTAGGTGCATGGGATTCATCATGATAATACTACTCTCATTTATGGTAGTCATTGAGATAATGATGATTATCAATATGTCTAGAAATGAATGTTAGAGCTTGAGGGTAGCAAGGCATAGAGTGTCATGATTAGCATTGGTATTGATGATGAAGTTTCCCCTTAATAGGGTAATACATATAATAATTCCATAGTAATGTGTATATTTATTAAATATTATTGGTTACCATGATGCTTTTGACTTGATAAGACCCATATAACACAATCTATAATAATATTTTTTCTAATATTAAAGATAGTCATTATTATCATGACCATATGAGTAACTATGTCTATTATGATTATGGCTATAGAATAGCCTTGGGATAATGTGTTGTGTTTTGGAGACCAATCAAACTCGAAAATGAATAGTTACAATATTTACCATAAAATTATAAGACAATTGAAAATAGTAAATGTAACTGCCCAAAAGAAAAGTGTTATTGGGTGCATGAATAAAAACCAATGGCCATGATTTGTTTCTAATTAATGGGACATGCATTGGAGGGTATAAAAACACTCGGTTTTGAGTTTTGAGGGTGGTTGGGCATGAAAAGCGTTAGCATAAGTTCACAATTTAGTAGTTGGAAAAATGCAAAAAGTGTCACGGGTACACATAGCAAAGGCTATGTAAAAACAACAGTGGTAAAACATGGAGAAAAATATCATTGTAAGCTTTGTAACTTGGTTATTTACTGGAATTTTAATATATATTGGACCCTCTATTGATGGATGTAGCCCGGTTTTGGGTGAACCATGTTAAATCTTTGTGTTGTTCTTTTGTTTTCCATTATTTCTGTGTGTTTAATTTTCTCTATTTATACTTGTAAATTTACATTTAACTGATAGAAATCTATGCTCAATCTCTAACAAGTGGTATAAGAGTGGGTTGTGTTCAGTTATCCTCTACATGAAGGTCTCATAGTTGAGTGGGAGTAATGGGAGATGAGGGTAAATTGAAGGTAGACAAATTTAATGGGTAGAACTATCAATTATGGAAGATGCAGATGGGGGAATCTCTATCAAAAGGATTTATGATAGACATTGGAAGGGAAATCCAAGAAACCATCAGCAATGTCTGATGAGGATTGGAATATTCTAAACAAAAAGGAACTTGGTAGTATTTGTTTATTCCTGACACAATCGGTGGCATTTAATATTTCACCAACAAAGACACTGACAAATCTAATGCAGACCCTGATGAAGTTATATGAAAAACCTTCTGCTTCAAAAAATGTATTTCTTATGACTTGTGTTTATTTCATATGAAAATGGTAGAAGGTTGGTTAGTTGTTGATCATTTAAATGAGTTTAATATGGTTACTTTTCAATTAACTTATGTAAATGTAAACTTTGATGAAGAAGTTAGGGCTCTTTTAATTCTATGTTCTATTGTGTGGTCTCACAACACACTCAAAGACTATAAGACTTGGGGACCCTAAGTGAAAACTAATGCTTATGGAAAATGCTAGCTAGTTGGAAAGATCACTAGAAATGAAGAGTAAAGAGAAAACTTTTCTTTAAGAGAGTACTTTGTAATTCAAGTGTTCCAGGTACTGGGAACAGAGAATGTTTAAAATGAAAAAGGTAATACAAATGTTGAGCAAAGTGTTTTGGTCCGATAGTCGAGGTCTGGTAAAGATGGATGTTTTGGTAAAACCGAAGTCTGAGAAAATCATGGGTAAAGTTGAATATCGGGTACAGGGTATGCGGTAACGATGCAAAGAAAAGTTTTAAAATTTTAAGGTTATATAAGTCTGATAGTCTGATAACCCGGTATACAAAAGAATAATTATGCAAGAATATGCGGTTTTCTTGAAAGTGTGTTATTTATGATGGATTTACATGATAACAAATTAATGATGGTTTTATTTACATGAGATTTTATAATCTTTTTTTTTAAAGGGATTTAATATATGGAATTTGTGATTGCAGGACAAGCAGATTGTGATGCAGAGTTTGGGTATGGACGGTCAAGAAAATTTGAATCACGGATATAATCATATCCAGATTGAGCTACATATTCTAGGAAGTTATATGCAGAGGGGTTTGAGTCCACTAGAATACTATGGATCTCAATATTTCACATATGGTTACAGAAAGCGCCAAACTCCGAGGAAGCTCATTCCTGAGAGTAGAAAGCCTGAGGCATAACCAAAGTGTTGGGACAGGATGATGACTTAATCGTTCTAAATATATGGAAATTTCCTACACACTATCCTAGTTCAAGTTACTTTCCTGGAGATAATAAGAAGATGAAAAACCTGAAAGACTTCAATGTGCAAATGGAGGTTGACCTTCATTGAATTCATTTGCAATTCTCTTACCAGTCACCATATTCCACGTTCCTTGATGTGATTCATCCCTTGGATTTCCTCTCATGTATTTGTCTTATCCTACCTATGTCTTACTTCTATAAAAGGCTAGGGGATACTTCTTTTTAATTTAATATCAAAACTTGTGGATGTCGAAAGAGCCAAAACTTCTTGAAGTTTTGTTCTTTTTTTCTATTTTCTAAATCATTCCGGACTAAAAACTTGTATGCACATAGAACTTAATCAATATTGAAGCCAATTTTATAGCTACCTATCTCATGTATTTTTTTAGTTGGTCTTTATTAGTTTAGCCAAACAAGACAGTGTGTTGCACTGTTTAAGGGTACATGTAGAACCTACTCGGTGTCCAAACAAAACCCCCCTCTTTAAAAGCTTGCACCGTTTTATGCCTCACTGTGAAGTAATCTAGGGAAGTATAAAGTGGTTTGCTTTGATTTGATTAAATCTTTGGGCATGCGTGGAGAATAATTAGGAGAAATTTTATTTTTCATTATTTTTATGCTTTATTTTAGATTAAATGTTTAAATTTTAGAAAATGTTCCCAAAAAAATGATGAATGAATGGAAATTTATTGGAAATATTTTATTTTCTATGAATTTGTTGAATGCTTAAAGCTAAATCTACTTAACTGATAGAAAAATTGTTTGATGTTCGTGAAATATTATTGCAAATATTTTGATTTCATGAAAATATTATATGATTGGACTAGAAATCTTTTATCTAATACTTATGATTCTTAATGAAACTAGTATTTGAGATTAGAAATATCCATAGACCACTTGAGATTAATTGCAATATCACATCATGCCCTAGAGTGAACCTAGTATGGTCAAGACCTAACTACTAGAGACTTGGGATTGAGCTGAGTCAACCTTTTTCCTATTACACAGACACACCCCCAAGGTTGCCCTAGTTAAGTCTTTCAAGAAGGATAGGTTCCTCGCGGTTTGCCTATGAGGATTTTATCTATACAGTTGTTGCAAGTGACATAATCGTAAATAGGAATTGGCACTAGAAGGAGGGCCTCATTTCACTTTTCTTCATATCTTTATCTCCATGTTTTATTTAGGAATATGTATTTGTTCCAAGTTTAAAAGGTAGCTTGTAAGGCAAGTCTAATGCAAGTCTATATTTTGAAAATGGAAATTAAAAAACTCTAGAAAAATTTTAACCAAAGATTACATCCTTTGAGTTTACTCACATTTGGTAGAGTCATAGAGTGTAGAATTCATGATCCAACTGACCACGATGAATTCGATTGTGAAATGTTTCTAACTAGGGTAAGTTTGGCTATGTGTAAGGTGATTTCGTTAACAGAAGAAGTTCTAATTTCTAAAAGAAAGGTATTGTTAACGAGAAATATGTTGAATCCTGAAAGAGATTATAGCCCTAGTGGATTTGAAAATGTTAAAAAATTAACTGATATATCAAAATAATTTGATAACTACAATTGTTAAAAAGAAAATCTTAAAGATTTGCAGGAAGACAGGTGAGAATGTCGAGATTTAGAAATATTACACCACAAATGAGAAAATGACATCAGTGAGTCATCATTCTCTTTAAACGTGGAAAACATAAATGAAGAAAAGGAGCAGGAAAATTGAGTGGGAGATGCATTTTTTTGTTCCAAATTGAAAATTCACAAGCTAAAAAAGGAAATTTTCCTAATTTTATGCAAAAAAAAGTATCGAGCTTTTACTTTTTCTCTTTCCAATAACAATATAAATTGTGATATCGCTTGGTCTAACAAAGTTCAAAATGAAGATAGGGACAAGGAAGTGGAATTTTTTGGAAGAGAAGAAAGTCAAGAAATGGACACAACTGTTCATGGAACTAAACAGAGTAAAGAAGAAAATTATGAACCAGGGCTAGAAGAAGGTAGAGTATTGGTAAACTAGAGAAGGTGTGTGTGACCGACCTTTATTGAGGTTGTTTTCATACATATGATCCAAATTATTGGTAAGTATGCCTTTGAATTTATGTTTGTTAAATGCAAAAAATTTAAAGAAATTCATTGTAACAATAGAACATTTGAAATTTATCACAATGAATTCAAGGATAAACCTGTTGTAATTCATACCAAAACAACAGTGAAAATAGTTATTGATCTTAAAATAAATTGCTTTGTTAGGGTTAGTCATTTGTTAGATTAGGGTTTTGGTTAGTTAGGGTTAGTTTTCTTTTGTAGGGTTTGTTTTTCCTTTGTTTTCCTTTGTTTTTTTTTTGGTCGACCCTTTGCATTAGAAAATTTTGCTTAACTTATCATACACATGAGAGTTAATTCAAACATTTGTAACATTGTGTTGTGAAATATAAAATCATAAAACCATACACAATAAATACACGCTTTAAAATGTATGACAAAAGTAAATATATATGTGTGTGTGTGTGTCACGTATATGCATGGAAGTACCAAAATTCTTGTTGTAAAAAAATCAAAATAGAAAAAGGAGGGAGTTGAGCTGCAAAGAAGAGTAGCCATTCAATCAATCTGGGATGCCTCATCCGTCGGGGCTAAATACCTTGTGTAGGCCATTTCCCAATGAACTTCCTTGTATTCCAAGAACCGAGGAATATCATCCATGGAAGGAATTCTGATGGTCAGATGTGCAACAAACGAAACAATATCCAAATACTCAGGCTGCACTATCCAATGTGCAACTAAGAAAACATCTTCAACAGGTAGCTCAATGTCCAGGAGTGATGCTACAAAGTGAGAAGCTAAGTCAAAATAAAACTGATAGTAACCTCTAGAATTTACATATTGTTCCCCAAGGACTAAGCACAAGATTGGCATAGTGAAACTGGTAGTCTAAACAATGAAAACCTTTTCAAGTCTTTGAGTCATGATACGACCCAAGAAAACATTATGGCAGTGAGAGTAGGTCAGGAAAATTGGATCCATGACCTAGAAGCAAGCAAGCACAAGTGGAACAAGTAAATGCAAAATAAAAAAGAAGGCAAAGTAAAAGTGTAAAAAATTTGAGAAAAGTGCAGAATTTATAGAAAACCATGAGGAAGTTACGATACATAGTTGCCTGGATTGAAATCTTGGAAATCGCAAGCAAGATGGCAACCAGATGGTTTCTCCAAAGCAAAATGTTAAATCAAATTAATTTTTACACACAATTGGTGACAATTTTCTTTAAATTCATCTAGTACGAAGATTACAAATCAAGCAAGTTAAAGATTTTGAAATTAATGGGGGTCATTTCATCATGTGTTTATTAAGCCGTATTAATCATGAAGGTGCCTATGTGTGTGAAGCATAAAGGAAAATTAAGCCAGTAAGGCAGCACACGTTATCACCTGTGAAATTTGAAGGAAGTAATACATGCACATTAAGGCATGTGAATTTAATGCAAAATAATGTGATCATGTTTAAGTATCATCATGACATTTTTTGATCCATTAATGTGGTGCAACACCATCAAATTAGAATTGCTAGCTAAGTATTTAATAGTTTCCATAAAATTTGATCGAAAGGGTGGAAACTAATGGTTCTAAATTTAGATTTAAATTTGGTGATTAAGTTGTTTGCTGCTAAATTTTAATTTATGCATATTTTCTAACATATAGCGATTTACATTTAACTAGAATTTGGCATAAAAGTAGTAAGGTTTAACCAAGAATACACACCAATTGGGAATTATTAAATGAGTTTCTGGGAAGTAGTGAATTGATGAAGGGATTTGCATTGAATGAAAAATCAAAAGGTAACCTTCACTACCACTGTAATTCCCAACCTAATAGTGGGATTTATTGCTTGCAAGTTAAAAAATGAGCTATCAAAAGAATAATGAGCTATCAATGAAATATCAAAAAAGAAAAAAAAGAAGAAAAAATATATATATCAACTCTTTAGGCCATCCAAATATCTCTATCGGGCTATAGATGCTTGGATGGTAGTAGAGCTATGTTTGGGGCAATTACAAAGATAACCTTGTCAATGTTATGGATGCTTGACTAGTAGCAAGGCTCTATCCCTAGTTGGCTTTGGAGGATTACCAAATTATGTAGTTCAATGTCAATGAACTAAATTTTTTTCATTGAGTTTTGAAAACTGGAATTAATCAAAGCACACATGGATATTTTTGGAGGAATTTTATTATTTTTATGTCAGAATCTAGGTAAAGGTAAAGAGTTATTGTTTTAAAATATGCATAAATTATAATTTACAACTCGTGATTTAATCCCAAGTTTTGATTTAAATTTGGTTTTATTGTTTGCAAGTTGTTGTGTGGTCTCCAACACACCCCAAGATTGTAAGACTTGGGGACCCTACGTGAAAACTAATGCTTATGGAAAATGCTAGCTAGTTGGAAAGATCACCAAAAGTGAAGAGCAAAGAAAAGTTTTTTCTTTGAGAGAGTACTTCGTAATTCAAGTGTTTTAGGTACCAGGTACCGGGAACCAGGAATGTTTAAAATTAAAAAGGTAATACAAATGTTGAGCAAAGTGTTTTGGTCCGATAGTTGAGGTCCGATGAAGATGGAAGTTCTGGTAAAGCCGAAGTTTGGGAAAATCATGGGTAAAGCTGAATACCAGGTACTGAGTAACGACGAAAAGAAAAGTTTTAAAATTTTAAGGTTATCTTGAATACAAAAGAATAATTATGCAAGAATAGGTGGTTTTCTTGAAAGCATGTTATTTATGATGAATTTACATGATAACAAATTAATGATGGTTTTATTTACATGATATTTTATAAATGTTTTTGAAAAGGGATTTAATATATGTAATTTGTGATTGCAGGAGAAGTAGATTGCGATGCAGAGTTCGGGTATGGACGGTCAGGAAAATTTGAATCACAGATAGAATCATATCCATATCGGGCTACATATTCTAGGAAGTTATATGTAGAGGGGTTTGAGTCCATTGGAATACTAAGGATCTCAGTATTTCACATATGGTGACAAAAAGCACCACCCGAGAGTAGAAAGCCTGAGGTAGAACCAAAGTGTAGGGATGGGATGATGACCTAATCGTTCTAAATATATGGAAAGTTCCTACACACTATCTTGATTCAAGTTACTTTCTTGGAGATAATAAGAAGATGAAAAACCTGAAGGACTTCAACATGCAAATGGAGGTTGACCTTCGTTGACTTCATTTGCATTTCTCGCCGGTCTTAACAGGAGCCTTACCCACCGGGAAAAGAACTCCACTAAAGAAGAGACATGCCAACAAGCCTAGTTCCACAAAACCCACCAAAGGTGCCAAAGCCTCCTAGAAAAGGAACATTAAAAGAAGAGATAAGAAACACACTCTTCACTTTTACAACACAAAACACACATTGAGGGATGCTAGAACCCTCTCTTGCACAAGATATCCCAAGTAAGACACCAATTTTGGACCACCAGCCACAAAAAAAAATTGCACTTGGGCCAAGAAAATATATTCCAAACTTGCTTCCACCAAGGAACCTCAATGTCCCCCACCACTTGCCTAACTGACTCACCATAACCTGCTAAAATAAAGTACTTACCAGATAAATCACTGTTACTCCAAGCCAGTACATCCTGCCTCACCATGGAATTGCATTCCTATGATGCAAGAATTTGAGCCAACTCTTGCCTATCCTCCTCTAATCCTCTTAGCGGCCAATCCAAGGAGTGCTTCCATCTAAGGCTAGCAGCTAGTCCAATATTCTGAACAAACTTATAATGCTCAACTGTATTCCAACCAACAGCAGTGAAATGATCACAAAGAGACTGGAAGTGAGGGTAAGCATAAAGAATGGGAGGGTGACCATCCCAAGAATCCCACCAAAAAAGGGCTTAAGAACCTGAATGACATATCCAAAATAGCCCCTTCTTAACCAACTGAGCCCCTGATTTGAGGGTATTCCAAATCATAGAACCCTTTCCTTCTAAAGGGAAATGAGGAACAACAAAGTGTTAACATCCTTAAGATACTTGTGGGTAAGAATGCAAGCCCAAAGTTGATGTTGACTAGTACACCAAAACTAATATAACTTGGCTACAAGAGCTTTCCCATTCAAAATAGCATAATGCAATCCAAGGCCCCCCTCTTTTTGCGACATGCACATTGTATCCCACTTAACAAGACTCCACTTGGTCGACTGCAAGTTACCACTCCAAATAAATTGTCATGAGAGAGCATCAAATTCCATCAGGAAATACAAAGGAGCCACCTAAACAAAACCCCTGTAAATAGGAAGAGCCTGGATAACAAACTTCAGAAGAGTCACTCTCGCAGCAGTAGAAAGCCAATGATGCGTCCAATGATTGACTTTACTACGCAACTTATTTTGGATTATATACATATTGTTTTACATTTGTGCATATCTTTGGCATGAGAATGCAAAGGATATTCATAGATATGACAATCTTAAATTTGTGACACTACTATGAGGGTCAAAACCTACCTAATTCTCTATGTTTCCAATTTATGTTATTGCTTAGTGATTATTAGACCATATGCTTTATGGATTGTCAATGCCCAAACCATTTTTAGTATGATTTCTTGCTGGTCACTACTAATGACGAACAATTTGAATTATTTGTGGCTCTTATGTGTCCTATTTATGTGATGTAGGGGAATTCAAAAGTCTTCAGAAAGTTGAGGCAGTTTACAGTGAAGTTGCAGAGTAATTATAGATCATTGAATTCTATTGTTAGAGGTTATGGATTAAAGGGTTTGTTACTGAAGGTGTCTAGTATTTCCATGTTAATTTTTAGGGATCTACATGAAGGACCAATCGAGTTGTGAAGACCTATGTGCTGGAAGTTGTTCAGTTGTTCTAGTTGGTGTTCCTGAGGGAAGATGATGTGATTCTAGTACGTGGAGTTGTTGCAGACATTGTTGTGGTGATTTGTGAGGTTCGTGGATGTTTCCAGATCGTGTGTTGTTGGTCCACATTGATCTGTGTGCCCGCGATTGGTGATTTTCTTTTGTGAGGTCATGTTTACCTTGTTCTTGGCCAACATGGCATTGTGACATTTTGTGGATCTTCAAGGAATAATCTAGAAGGTGTTTGCGTGATCGAGGATGTTGATTTGGGTCTTGGAATTTTTGTGGTTGACCTGGGTTGATTCACATGGTAAATTGTTATTGTTTGGGGGCCAACCTATCTGAGTTGGCACATTATTTTACTAGTCATTGTAATTGGGCTGACATGTTAAGGTTGGATGATTTGCGGATGATATAAGTAGAGGAGAAAGGATTGCTACAAGGCATCAAAAGAGGGATGGATCAGTAAGGTGCTCGATAGTGTGAAGGATGAAGCACGGTGATGAAGCATTCTAATCTAGGAGATCCCCTGAGTCGAGGGAGTCTGGAGTAGAAAAAGAAGTCGATGGAAAATTGTAGTGAAGACTGTCATTATTTGAGCTACTTATAATCCTTGGGCTGCGACCTAGAATCTATAAGCCTGTAAGGAATTTGTAATGTGTTTTGAGATTATAATATAATTAGGAATGAGCTTTGAAGGCTAGGTTTCTCCTTGTTAGGTTTTTTCCAGGATATATCTTATGTTCGGTGTTCTTGAATGTCTTTTATCGTTCTATGGATTAAATGTTAGATTTCCATTGCATACTTGTGTAATCATGGAGTTGGTAGTTTAGGCTATAAGGCTGGATATGCCTTAATTGGATCCTCCTACCTTGACTACATCAGATGGTATTAGAGCAAGTTACAAACCTGTGAATCTTTAGATGAGAGTTGGTTGTGAGGGGGTTGAGGTCCTTGTGGTATTCCTTGGGTGAATAGATCGCCGATTTGAGATAGGCTATAAGTTTGTTCAATAGATCACCGAGTGAGAGGCAATTGAAACCTTGTAGTTAGACCGCCAAGTTGAGGCAATTGCACCTGCACAAAGGAAGAGAACTGGAAGAAGGTGAAGCATTAATCTTAAGGAGAAATTTTATGTACCAGAGCAAAGTAAATGTGAATGAAGAAATAGAAGAGGACAATGATTTTGAGGCAACTTGCAGAGAAGGATTGCTTAGACTGTCGACTAGTGAGGCGGTGCAAGGCTTGCAAGTAGATTGCCAAACCTTGACCACAACAAGATGAAGAACAGAAGGAAACTTGCAAGGTGGGCTTGTTCAGATCACCGACTAGTGAGGCAATGCAAGGCCTGCAAGTAGATCACTGAACCAATTAAAAGAACCTAGAAGAGCTTGAGGCAGTTTTGCAAGGTGGACTTGAACAAAACGTCGACCTTGAGGCAGTTGCAAGTACCTATGGGCAGATCGCCGAACCCATTTAAGGAGACAATATTAGAATTGATACGGTATAGACCAAAATGAAGGAGATCCCTTTTCAAATAATCTTAAGAGTTTGATGCAGGGGCATCTGGAAGTCTTCAAAAAGTTGAGGCAGTTGACAGTGAAGTTACAGAGTTGCATAGTACTGGATCATTGAATTCGATTGTTAGAGGCTATGGATTAAAGGGTTTATTGTTGAAGGTGTCTAGTATTTCCATGTTAAGTTTCATGGATCAGTGTGAAGGATGGATTGAGTTGTGAAGACCTATGTGCTGATAGTTGTTCAGTTGTTTTAGTTGGTGCTCCTGAGGGAAGATGATGTGATTCCAATACATGGGGTTATTGTGGATGTTGTTGTGGCAATTCGTGAGGTTTGTGGATGTTTCCAAATCATGTGTTGTTGGTCCACATTAATTTGTGAGCCCACGATTGGTGATTTTCTTTTGTGAGGCCATGTTTACCTTGTTCTTAGCCGAAATGGCATTGTGACGTGTTGTGGATCTTCAGGGAATAATCTAGAAGGTGTTTGCATGATCGAGGATGTTGATTTGGGTCCTGGCTTTGTTGTGTTTGACTTGGGTTGATTCACATGGTAAATTGTTATTGTTTGGGGACCCACCTATTTGAGTTTGCACATTATTTTACTAGTTGTTGTAATTGGGCCGACATGTTAAGGGTTGGACGATTCGCATATGATATAAGTAGAGGAGAAAGGATTGCTACAAGGCATCAGAAGAGGGATGGATTAGTAAGGTGCTCGATAGTGTGAAGGATGAAGCACGGTGATGAAGCTTTTTGATTTGGGAGATCCCCTTAGCTGAGGGAGTGTGGAGCAAGAAAAGAAGCCAATGGTATATTGTGGTGAAGACTGTCATTATTTGGGTTACTTATAATCCTTGGGCTAGGGCCTAGATTCTATAAGCCTATAAGGAATTTGTAATGTGTTTTGAGATTATAATACAATGAGGAATGAGCTTTGAAGGCTAGGTTCTTCCCTGTTAGGGTTTTCCTAGGATATATCTTTTGTCTAGTGTTCTTGAATGTCTTTTATCTTTATGTGGATTAACTGTTAGATTTCCTTTGCATACCTATGTAATCATGGATTTGGTAGTTTAGGCTACAAGGATAGATAGTCCTTAATTGGATCCTCCTACCTTGATTGCATCAATATGACACACAAGAAAGATAAATGAGGTGGATTGTTCTCATTTTTGTAGAACACTATAACTTTGTGGCAATAAATATAGGTTGATCAAGTGACACACTCTCATTTATGTAAATAATAGAAACTACTCCACCTTGGAACAATATTCATGCACCCAAGACATGAAGGTTGCAATAACAATATTCATTTAAGCTACATTAAAATCATTTCAAAATGGTTAACAACATAAAATTTCCAACCATTCATTGATGGTATGCATGAATTCTCCTTTTGTATGATACAATCTTCCTAAAATTTAATTGTATTTTACATGATAAAGTTGTATAAATAAAACCATATAAATTTACCTCATGATCTATCTTAACTAGTATGTCACACATTCCCAACCACATATTCATCTTTTCATAATTATTACATAGTGTACTAAGTAAAAATTCAATTTATTTGTTGTAATAGTTGTTCAAAATTGTTTTCATTTCTTATTTTTATTGTAATATTTATTTAACTCTAGCAAGCTAATTATAAGAATTTCAAGATAGTATGATATTTAATTGCAATCCTAATGTATATTTTATGTCATGTCTCCAAACATCTTGGAGAGGGTAGATGGATTCCCTCTATATGGATGAGAGATATTAGTTTTTTATTATTTTCTTTTGGCTTGGAACATTAATTATATTGTTCTTCATAAATGAAGTGGAGTTAGCAATGTTAGTTACAAAATTCATTTATGGCATATTCTCTTTCCCAAACACCGTGGAGTGAGTTACTTAGCATCTTGCAAGTTGTAAATGAGATCGACATGCATGATGGGACCAAAATAGAGCATACAATTTTTGGGACCTTGTTAGGAGTTACAAGTCAAATATGTTCTTATTATGTCTATTTTGGAATTCAAGATTACATTTACTATTTATGTCTTCTTGGGAGTTACAACTGATCTTGCTTGATTTTAGAAGTTGTATTTACTATTCTAAGAGGCTGTGCATGTGAGTGGGGTGTTGGATTTTTGCATGAGGTTTTTGGAGTCCTAGTGTGGGCCCATGTTTTTCACCTCTTGTTTTGTAAGCCTCTTATGGTTTATTGTTTGTAGTTGCTCTATATTTATTATATACTCAAGAAAATAGAATGATGAGATGTTTTATAGGTATGCAGGTGCTATTGAGATGCTAGTGGATCGAAGGGGGGTTAGAGTGTTGCATATGTATATTGTACTTAAATATTAATACACTCTTGAGCATCTCTTTGATGATGAAGTTATTTCTAAATGGGTTTCTACACATACATCCAAAGTTATATTCTACTTTTTTATGGTTTGCTATTTTTTGTAAACCCCATACATAATCTTATAATGAATAATCTAATGTTATATAAAACAATAATATTTGAATAAATTTTAAGAGCTTTAATTTGTAGTTTCTTCACCTTTATTTAATAACAAATATAAAATTTACCAATATAACAAGTTGTGTAAGTAGACCACATTCTAATTTTAATGCTTTTGGAGTTAATTAAGTTTTCAACACTTTACTATGATTTATAGATTAAGGAAAAGAAAAATTATATGCAAAAATATATGTTTAAGTAAATATAAATATATTTTATAGAAAATTTAATAGAAACAATATGTAAGAAGAATAGAAAAAGGATAAAAAAATTAGTATTACTATTTCCAAGTAGAGAAAGTAGGCATTCCAAAATCTTAAATGTTTTTACTCGTGATATATTATTCTTGTGTAGGTACTACTAAAATAAAATCAAGCTGAAGCCTCCTTTAAACAAATACAATAATATTGACATCCAATCACATTTCAAACATATTCAAGAACACTAAGCACATTATACACACCATGAAGAGTGAACCACATTAAGACATCAAATTCGATCAACTCTATAATCTATAGTATTTATTTAAAGTACACATCCTTTTACTGGATTTACTTATCATCCCCTACTCCCAAGCCATCAAAGTCCTTATAGTACAATCATTGACATCCCAACAATCAAAATTGCTCTTCCTCCAACCCCAGAAAAGATATCAAGAAATAAAATTATGCGTATACAAACTAAAATCACCAACAAAAAATTCAAATATTATATATTTGATCCCAACAAAAATATCATGCCTAAGACCTTTCACCACAAATTCGCCTATAAAGCTGTATATCCTTAGGCATTATAGTGACCCTCTTGGCATGAATTTCATACAAATTGGTATCTTTAGATAAGCTCACAAGAGATGCATCTACAACTTAAGATTATTTACTATTGCCTACTTTTAAAATCACAAGGTATTTGAAGGACAAGAACATGTGTTTATAAAATGTGTATTACAATTACATTTAAGGTTATATGTTATTGCCTAATTTTTTAAAATAAAAAATATACTTATATATGTGAATTAAAATCAATCTTGATTACATTGTTTTCTTTGTCGAAATCAAAATTTTGGATATGACAATACAAATACCACCTATATTATTACATTTTTAAATATAAAATTATTGATTGCTTCAAATAGGAATTATGAGACATGTAATGTACATGCACTCCAAGTCTATGGCAATTAATCTACACCTTAGACATTCAAATTCCCAACATACAAAATAAGAATTGTCTAATGTAGTTCAAACCTCTTACGAAAACTAGATGTAGCAAACAGTGTACATGTAGACTCTTAAGTTTTCTAAAATGAATTAACACTTTACACGTTTGACGATCTAAACCACTTTAGTGAATAAATTCTTGATACTCTATGTAATAAATCTATATATTACATATTAAGAAATTTAAGCTACACATAATATTATGTGTTGCAGTACTAAATAATTAACAAACCTAACACTTTTAAACAATACACAACACTATTACTAATATATAACAATTTTTATTTTGATATTAAATATTATGACTTTTCCATAATCATTTAATACATATTTCATATTTAAAATTAGCAATTTAATAAAATATACATAAAAACAACTCTCTTCAATATAATTAATATTCTTAAAATAATATTTCATAATTATATTTTCACTAATTTCATGATGGACAGACATGATATTTTTACAATATTTTTGAGTAAAAAACAATTTTCTTAAAGGAACACTCATATTCAAAATCTCATAAAATAATAGATATGGAATAAAGTTAGGTTTCTTCGTTTCTTTTCTTTTTGTTGAGAAGTAACCAATTCAAAAAGTACAGAGCATCTAATTTACTTTATTTTTCGACCCAAATGCTTCGAATTCCTTTCATACAGTGGTGGAAATAAAGTAAGTTTATTTTACTTTATTCGGTCAAGACAACTTAACTTCTTTCCCAATCTCTGTTACTTTTTTTCACTGTTTAGTTGGCTTCAACTTTTTCACGTTCACACGGTGGGCAAAGTCTCTACAACGACAAAGTAATTTTCTCTTTCTTTTCGTATAGATCTCCTCAGATTTTTTATTTATTTACTAATTTACAAGTTATTTGATTTAGTAAATTATGTTATTATTATTTTTAAAATTCTAAGATTGTTTTGTTTAATTTAACAAGTGTCATGTAGTAGTGGTTGGATTTAATCAACACACTCTTAAGTCTTGATCGCTTAGGTGGCTGATGTGGACCTCCTTAATTTGTCTCATTCATCATTTTCTATCGTTATTAGTACTTGCGATAGGCAATACTATTTGCAATGAGTTAGTTTTATCTTAGTTAACTAGTTATTAACTAACAATCGCACCTTGGTGTGCAATGGGTATGCCGAAGCAAATGTTAATTATGAAAAATTTTGGTCTATTTTTTTCAATATATTTGTGCAATACATCTATAATGAAGAAGACAATTAGGCAAATAATTAAGTTCCATTATCAATACACTAATGTTTTTTTTTTTTTACAATAGAGAGAGGGAGAGATAAAGAGGAAGAAAGAGAAAGATATAGAGGAAGAGGGAGAGGGAGAGAGAGACAGAGATATCAATAGAATGATAGAGAGATAGAGATATAGAGGGAGAGGGAGAGATAAAGTGACAGATAAAGAGATAGACAAATAGAGAGAGGTAGGATAGAGAGACAGATATAGGGATAGGGAGGGAGTGAGGGAGAGATGGCAAGAGATAGAGAGAGGGAGGGGGAGAAAAGGGGGCTTATACCGTTACATATTATTGTAATTTCACTTTAAATAGACACAAAATTAAAATAATTCCAAATTTAAATCTAAGTTTAAAACTAAAAGAGTAAAATTTATGTTTATATGTTATTATTGAAATATTATATTATAAAATTATATATTTAAATTAAATATAGCAGGTGTAATATACTTATAGTAGAATGTTTATATATTTATTATGTAATTATATTTATTTTATAAATAAAGTATAGAAATATTTATGTTTCTTATTATATAGTATCTAATATAATGTAAATTTTTAAATATATTTTAAGAAATTATTATATTGTAAAAATATAAAAACAATATTTATGAATATTTATTATTTGATGATATATGTTTAATATTTATATGCTTATTATCTTTTTATGTTTATTTTATAAATATAATATATTTATATTTATTAATATATAATGTTTTTGATATAAAAAGCAACAAAACTAGGATGTTGTCCTTTTAGTATATAATGTTTAATAGAATGTAAATTAGTAAATATATTTAAAAGAAAAATTATAGTACAAAAGTATATATTTGATATATATGTATATTTATTATTTAATTATAGATTTATTTATAATTGTAGAATTTATATCATCAAATTTTATATATAATAATAAATGTAAGCATAATATATAATGTAATTTTTATTTTAGTAATTTTTATTTAAAAATAATATAAAATAATAATTCAATTTATATTATATAAAAAATTATATATAATGATAAATATAATTATATTATATAATTTTTAATATGTAATATATAAAAAAAAATTATATTTATATTTAATAGTTTGTATTATAAATATATAAATATAAATATAATCATAATATTATTTTAAAGAAAATTTACATTGTATAAAATGTTAAATATAATATTATAATTTATTTTAAACAAAGGGACCTTTGAAAATATGGGGCTTTATTTGTCAAATGAAATTTTGATAAAGTGTGGAGGAAAAGTTATGCTAACAGACATAATTGAACCCAAAACCTCAAAGAGAAAACCCAAGACTCAAACCAACTCCTCTAACCCATGGGGGAGTGAAAGTGAACTATTATTTTGCCTATATTTTAGAAAATTAACTATTATCTTGTCTATTTTTTAGAAAATTGAACTATTATTTTGCATAGAATCAATAAGCACTCTGAGCGCTCCATTAGCAAAGCCAAGTCCCTTGTAACATATCTAGAATACATTTTAATAAATAAATAAAATCATGTATTTAAAGTTTTAATTATTAATGGGTTTATTTATTTATTTAATTTTATATTTATTATTTTTGTAATATTAAATATTACATGTTTATGTTTATTTTGTTGTGTTTTAAATTTTTATGTATATTAATGAAATATTTCTAAATAGATTCATGAACACAAATAGATTCTATTATACATATTATTATTTACCAAAATAATTATATGAATTTTATGTTTAAATAATAATTATTTAATTCAGATTTCTTATAATTATATTATATAATCATTTCATTTTATTTAATATAGATTCTTTTTAAATATATAAAAAATTTATATATCTAATCAATAAATATTATTTAATGCAATATAGTAAATTTATATTATATTATACATAGTTACATAATTATTAGATAAATTTTATATTTATATAATTATGTTTTTTCCTTTTAATTATATTATACTATCATTTAATTTTTATTTATTTAGTTTGATATTTATAATTTAATATATAATTATTTTTATATAAGATTGTTGATTTTTATATAATATAGTTAAGATAAGATTAATATATTATCTTATATAATGTAAATTATAATGATTAATATATTATTTACATAATGTTAATAAAAAATAACATTAATGTGACATTTGTAAATGATTTGTTAGTATTATAATTAACAAAACTAACATTTAATTTTATTCACAAAACTTGCATTTATTTTTATTAAATTAAAAATATTATAATTAAAATACTATAAAGGCAAGTACTAGCCACTACGTGGCACTTGTTCTTGTTTATTGTTAATCTTACACAATTTTTTTAAAATCATGCCTATAACATCTCCATATGCAACAAATGAGTTTTTGAACCAAAAAATTTGAATTTGCACGGGTACTGCTGACATGTGGGAGAATGGGATCTTTGGAACAAGGTATGGATGCCCATAATTATTGTTGCAAATGCTTTGGTAGACATGTATGTAAAATGTGGAAGCATAGACAAGGCACATGAATTGTTTGACAAAATACCTCCAAGAATTATTTACAGAATGCCATGATTGTAGGATATGCCAAATGTGGAAGCATAGACAAGGCACTTGAACTCTTTGACATAATGCCTCAAAGCACAATGTTCTAATAGAACACCTTGATTGTAGGATATTAACAAAATAGTTTTGTTAAAAAGGCTTTAGAAACTTCCAAACAAATGTAATTGGCAAGTATAAATGTAATGCCCTGCCATGCAACCCTAGAGGAAGTTGCAATTTACTACTCAAACATACTATTTTTTTTTTTTAAAAAGTACAAATAACATGCAAGATCACTATCCATTGCTAACAACCTCTAAGGTTATGCAACTGAGATTAATTAAAACCCAATCATGAAACAAGAATTAAAACATAACATTTAATTACTTAACAAATTAAATACGGATACCTTCCATCCATGATAAAATTACAACAAAGGCATAAGAAATACTGCATGTTCCCAATAATATGAATTAAAATAAGTTTACAACACTCATTCCCCAAATGAGGTAATTCCAATAAACAAGGTTACAAATTACATCCTCCACCTCGATACAAGAGGGGTAATAAATTACAATAATAACAGAAAAGAATAAAGCATGAAAGAATTGGATCCCACGAGCTCTCCAACTGGAAATATCATCCACACTAACAAGAAGACGACTCAATGGATTTAGGTGCACGTTCCACCCAACCATGTGATACCCGAAGGCTCACCCCCTGTGCTAAGAGATAGTAACAAGGAATTCTAGACAAGACCATCCACCTCTAGACACAGGATAACTCACACTGACCCAACCAATCACATGAACCATACAACCATAAGGATAACACAAGAACAACTCCAACATCAATGGCATAGGTCACATTACTTCCAGAAATAAAATAGATTGAGTATGATAAGAAGACCATACACATAAAACCAAATACCAACTGTTGTCGTAGAAAGAGTGTCATCACACAGCTCATCATGGGATCTCCTCTGGGAATCTTCCTAGGCTCTGGCCCCCACTATGGGTTGTCTTGGTGGCCTCTACTGAATCCCGACACCCATGCTCACTCATGTGAAATCAAATACCTCTCATAAGGACAAGATAGATGACCTTGCCATTCTAGGTCTTCCCGTCTCATCCCAAGTCTATACAAGCCCCTGCGTCTATGAGCGAGGCTCAATTATCTTAATTAGTGTGAAATACTACCTAACATCTAAGTACATTGATTTAGTTTTCACTTGATTAAACCACATCTGAAGGTTTTGCAGTTTACCTCTTTGGGCTTTGGCCCCTAATAGAAGCCACTCTTCTACTTGAAAACATACTAAACAAAACCAATCACCAAGGAAATCCCAAGTGCAACCATCAAGATAAAAACCACTCCAACTTTAGGAGGAACATAAAATGAAAATCCACTCCAACACAGGAGGAAACAAAAGTAAAAAATCTCTCCAAACACTGGAGGCAACAAAGGTCAAAACCCTCTCCAAAAATTGGAGGCAACAAAAGACATACTCCACTCCTTCCAAAGGAGGCACAAACCACATAAACCACTTCTAATACAAAGGAGGCACAAACCATCCCCATTCGTGAAAACTGGGTAAAACTACATGATACAACCAAACGCCCTACCCAAGGCAATACAACGATTGACTAACCTAGTAACGCAACCCGAAAAGTTGAACCCCTTTTGGAAGACTTACATAACAAGCAACTCCAAATAGAATAAACAACTCAATCAACGAGTTCCCTAGCCTCTGGAAACAAAACTCAGAACTACCAAAGTACACTCATAAATTTACAATCATAACAATATTTCCCATACAATACCAACAAGAATTCGCTTAAATCAACAATCATAAAAATACACGTTCTTTAAATAACTAAAGATGTATTTTGACAAAACCATCTTTTCTCATCAAACAGGAACCAAAGTACATATATACATCATATACTTAATCTTTTTTCTATTCATATAAGTTCTAAACCATATAATTTTTATGAACCTTATCTATTCCTTGCAATCTAGAAAACAACAACATTCCCTATTCACCATTTAAGGTAATAGAATATAGAACTTTTAAATAACATTCTACCCATTATAATAACATCATAATAAAACAACCCTTTTCTTTACACATATTAAATATAATCAATTTTTCTCCTAATTATAATCCATATAACTTAATTACGTACATAATTCTCACATTTAACAAATCATTTACAAGAACTTCAAGATTCCATTAAATCAAACAAGTCGTTGAAAACACATTAACCATATTTATTTTGATTACAACCCTAACCTTTAACAATTATTTAATCATTGCACTAACCTTAATTTCCAAAATACAATAGCACTAGTTTTAAAATCAAAACTCACATAAACAATATCTTCATTGCCCAACACCGAGAATGAAAGAAAACGTCATTCGGGAAGCATTTTAGGCAACTAAATAACTTTTGTTAGGATTTCCTAAATCCAATCAATCTCAGTATCCTTTACTTACATTTATCCAATTAAATATACTCAATTCATTTCACGACGTTGAATTATTTAAACACCAATCATTTACTCTAAGTTTCACAATTATATTTCATAATCAAAATCACTTGATAAATAAAATATTTAATTAAAATAATTCAAACTTTATTTCAACCTCGAATAAATTGAGCAACTAAATTTTATCTATACATGAGTACAATTAAAACAAAATATATATACATAAAGATATATACTTGGTGCATATATATATTTTATATATAAATACTTAAATTTTTAATCTCATTGAAAATTAAACAATTCAACACAATAAAATAATTTATTTAAAATATATAACATATACATATATACATTATATATATAATATATATATATATAAATAAATAAATTATTATAACATAAATATTAAAATAATATTATATATATATATATATATTATATAATATATAAAATATTAAATAATATTTAAAAAAAATGAAATTAAATTTTAGATAGAAAACAAACCCCATACAGGGTGCGGGCTCCTCCCATATGGGGAAGGGCACCAGCACAACCTCCCGTATGGAGGGTGTTGTGTGCGTGGCGCTGCTGTGGGTATGTGTTGCTTCCACACATACTCCCATGTCTGCATGGGGCAGCGCCTCCCATATGGGGCGTGGGGGGTGCGGGGCTTCGGCCCTCCCCTCCACAACCAATTTTTGCATAATAAAAATGTTTTAAATCTGCAGAAGCGGTGTCCCTGTGCATTTTAAAAACTTAATTTTTGAAAAAGATTAAAACCCAAGTATATTTGTAAATATATTTGTATATATATGTATGATATATATATATATATATATATATATATATATATATATATATATATATATATATATATATATATATATATATATATACAGGTATATTTACAACTATATACAAAGGTTTCATTTCCAGCTCAAGATAGAGCAAAAGAACAACACATTTTTTTTTTATAACAGAAAATAAATTTTCCAAAACCACAAAAGGTTTAAAATTTCAGTTTGTTAAACACATTTCATTTGGTTTTTCTTCATATTCTCATTGTGTTTGATATTTTGGTTTTTTTTTTTTTATTTCAAAATCCAACAACAAATTTGCAAGTTTTGAAACCATTTTACATGAGTTTTTCATTGAATAAAAACAACATTTCTAGATTTAAAGCTCTTCCAAAATGAAACAAGAAAATAGAAGAAAGCAAAGAATGAACCTGGTGTTTTCTCCACAAGTTTGAAGACTCCAACAATGGTGATTCCAATCTCCCCTTCACTCCAAATTCAGCCACAGCCAAACTCTCCACCAAAATCCAAAATTGAAAAATAAATGAATTTTCATTTCTTACATAGAACTTTCCCCAAATTTGGTCAAACCCCTAAAATATCCCACCCACTAAATTTATTGAGATTTTAGAGGATATTTTCTATTTTTTTTTTTAAATTTTAAAACAATTTACTTTCAAAATCCTATTTCATGCATTTTAACATTTCATAATTCCAATTAAAACCAAAAATCTCAAAGTTGTAAAAATATGTTTTATTCAAAATTCAAAAAGTGAAATATAATCCTCATTTCTATTTTTATTTTAAATTTAACTTAATATACAACATGATTCCCATTTCCATTTAAATTTTAAATCTAAATAAACAATAATGACAAAATAACTATTTCATTTAATTTATGACCATTGGCCTAGTTAACCAATAAACTAAAAATGATTTTATTAATTAAACCAAGATAATCCATGAAATAAAATAATATTCAACATTGAAACTAGATATGTTAAATCATCACTTTTAACTTCAAAATCCATTTAATAACCTTTATAAAATGAAATTGAATAAATAACCAAAGAGGAAAGAACCAAATTAAAACCGCTAAACCTGATGACAACTTGACAACAAACTATAACTAGGGTGACGACTTGGCACGGAAAACCTAGCTACTATCTCCCAATTGATTACCGTTGGTAAATGGACATGCTCAACCTGGAAATTAGGTGGAGTCGATGTCATGTACTTGTCAACTTGCAAACAAAGAGCATATCGAACATGCATAAATATGATATAATAACACACATCGTGAAGAAGAAAATCTCAGAATCGTAGGGCGCTCACAAGCGAGTGATACAATCCTGTCCCCTCCACCAATACACTCATCATAGATTGACAATTCCATCATAAAAAAATATCTCACACAATAACATGTTACAATAACTAATCATCCTTACACCAATTTAAATCATGTCAAATAAAGCATCAAATAAAATACATCACATTACACCAATAAACTATTGCTCTATAATTATCGATCAAATCGCACACACATGATACAACATCTCAATAACCAAAAAACACATCAAAGCAGACACAAACACACTGTCTAGCCAAAACGCAAAACAGAGGGGTATTACAATAAAGCCAAAATCTACAACTTTTTCTAGTAACATCCCAACATGTGCCAAGTGGTAGCTTTGGAATAGAGTATGGATATCCATAAAAGCATATATGGGTAGATGAATTTTGTTAGAGGTAATTGTAACCACTCTAGTAGGCATATATGAAAAATGTAGTTACATATTATAAAACCTACATATTCAATTTCTAGAGTAATTTTCATACCATGTATTCAATTTGTAGCGTTTTTTGTTTGGATTAATTGTTAGAATGAGACATCACAAATCAATTTAAGGGGTAATAAAGTGCATACCACATGCACATGTAATTAATTGATTCACTATCTATGAGCATCTAATAAAAAATGATAGTGTCTAAAGGGTGTATAACTAGCTTCCTAGTTACTTGGAACAACATCAAAATTGATAACCTTGTACATAATCACCCCTCTACCTGTGATGGTAGGATATAATGAGTGGACAATCTTTGAACATTGGATATCTTTCATAACAAAATTGATACACTAACTCTCTTCTACCTTAGTGTAGCCCCTTGTTTCTATTTGATAGTACTTGGACAACCCATTATCATCATTAAGGTTTAGCTAGAATTTTGATTAAAAATATGATTAACCTTGAATCTAGTGTGATTTTTGAAGTCTCTTTGAATACTGAAGATTGTCTCTTGATGTAGGAAATAATGGCTTAAAGATAGGGCAACCATCCTTGATTTTCAACTTCCTCTAATGGCACCATTTCTTCTATGACACTTTGACTATAGTAGTCAAGTATTAATAGTCCTTTGGTAGTTACAATGTGATTATTAACCTAAATTAATTGTTAGAATGGGACATGATAGTGCTCATGGCTTGATGAAAAACATTAAGGCATATAAGTAATTTTTTACTATCATACGATTGGTGTGATTATTCTTATGACCGTAGGGTAGTAGTCCTTTCAAGGTAATTCTTAATGTTTACACAATGAAGTGACGTAATAAGTATAAAAAATTATTATGCTACAATGACTATCTCCCTTTTTTATGATTACCTAGACTTTATATGTTTGATAATTTTGTATTTAAAAAGATTATCACATCTTTATGAATACAATCTTGAGACCTTGATAATAATGCTTCAATGGTAGAGGATTATTAATGGATATATTGTCCTATGGATGATGGTGCATGGAATTCATCATGGTAATACTACTCTCATTTATGGTAGTCGTTGAGATAATGATGATTATCAATATGTCTAGAAATCAATGTTAGAGATTGAGGGTAGCAAGGTCTTGAGTGTCATGATTAGCATTGGTATTGATGATGTAAGTTTCCCCTTAATAAGGTAATAAATATAATAATTCCATAGTAATGTGTATATTTATTAAATATTATTGGTTACCATGATGCTTTTGACTTGATAAGACCCGTATAACAAAATCTATAATAATATTTTTTTTAATATTAAAGATATTATCATGACCATATGAGTAACTATGTCTATTATGATTATGGATATATAGTAGCCTTGGGATAATGTGTTGTGTTTTGGAGACCAATCAAACTCGAAAATGAACAATTACAATATTTAGTTAAAATTATAAGACGATTGAAAATAGTAAATGTAATTTCCCAAAAGAAAAGTATTATTGGGTGCATGAATAAAAACCAATGGCCATGCTTTGTTTCTAATTAATGGGACATGCATGGGAGGGTATACAAACACTCAGTTTTGACTTTTGAGGGAGGTTGGGAATGAAAAGTGTTAGCAGAGGTTTACAATTTAGTGGTTGGAAAAATGCAAAGAGTGTCACGGGTACACATAGCAAAGGCTATGTAAAAACAACAATGGTAAAACATGGAGAAAAATGTTGTTGCAAGTTGCAGTAGTTGCTACAAGCTTTGTAAAGGTTATTTACTAGAATTTTAATATATATTGGACCCTCTATTGATGGATGTAGGCCAGTTTTGGGTGAACCACGTTAAATCTTTGTGTTGTTATTTTGTTTTCCATTATTTCTATGTGTTTATTTTTCTTTTTTTATACTTTTAAATTTACATTTAAATGATAGAAATCTACATTCAATCTCTAACAAGTGGTATTAGAGTGGGTTTTGTTTTGTTATCCTCTATAGGACGGTCTCATAGTTGAGTGGGAGTTTCATGGTTAAGTGGGAGTAATGGCAAATGAGGGTAAATTGAAGGTAGACAAATTTAATGGGAAAAACTATCAATTATGGAAGATGCAGATGGAGGAATCTCTATCAAAAAGATTTATGATAAAAATTGGAAGGGAAAGCCAAGAAACCATCAACAATTTCTGATGAGGATTGGAATATTCTAAACAAAAAGGCACTTGGAAATATTTGTTTATGCCTGACACAATCGGTGGCATTTAATATTTCAACAACAAAGACAATGACAAATCTAATGTAGAATTTGGTGAAGTTATATGAAAAGGCTTTTGCTTCAAAAAAGGTATTTCTTCTAAAGTGTTTATTTAATATGAAAGTGGTAGAAGGTGGGTCACTTGATCATTTAAATAAGATTAATATGGTTACCAGTTAATTAACTTCTATAAATGTAAACTTTGATGAAGTTAGGGATCTTTTGATTTTATGTTTTGTTGTGTGGTCTCACAACACACCCCAAGACTGTAAGACTTGGGGACCCTAAGTGAAAAATAATTCTTATGGCAGATGCTAGCTAGTTGGAAAGATCATCGAAAGTGAATAGAAAAGATAAATCTTTTCTTTAAGAGAGTACTTCATAATTCAAGTGTTCTAGGTACCGGGAACCGAGAATGTTTAAAATGAAAAAGGTAATACAAATGCTGAGCAAAGTGTTTCTGTCCAATAGTCGAGGTCTAGTGAAGATGGAAGTTCCGATAAAATTGAAGTCCAAGAAAATCATGGGTAAATATGAATACTGGGTATTGGGTACTAGGTAATGATGCAAATCAAAGTTTTAAAGTTATCTCAGAAGTCTGATAGTCCGGTAACCCGATATACAAAAGAATAATTACGCAAGAATGTGTGGTTTTCTTGAAAGCATGTTATTTAAGATGGATTTAAATGAGATTTTATAAATATTTTTTTAAAAGGGATTTAATATATGGAATTTATGTTTGCAGGAGAAGCAGATTGTGATGCAGAGTTCGGGTGTGGACGGTCAGGAAAATTTGAATCACGGATAGAATTATATCCATATCAGGCTGCATATTCTGGGAAGTTATATACAGAGGGGTTTGAGTCCACCAGAATACTAGGGATCTCAGTATTTCACATATGGTGACAAAAAATGCCAACCTCTAAGGAAGCTCATTCCCAAGAGTAGAAAGCCTGAGGTAGAACCAACGTGTAGGGATAGGATGATGACCTAATCATTTTGAATATATGGAAAGTTCCTACACACTATCCCAATTCAAGTTACTTTCCTAGCGATAATAAGAAGATGAAAAACTTGAAGGAATTCAACGTGCATATGGAGGTTGACCTTTGTTAACTTCATTTGCAATTCTCATACCAGTCACCATATTCTACGTGCCTTGATGTGATTTGTCCCTTGGATTTCCTCTCATGTATTTGTCTTATCCTACCAGTGTCTTACTTCTATAAAAGGCTAGGGGATACTTCTTTTTAAGTTAAGTTCAAAATTTGTGGATGTTGGAAGAGCCAAAACTCCTCTAAGTTTTGTTCTTTTTTCCTATTTTTTGAATCATTCCAGACTAAAAACTTGTATGCACATAGAACTTAATCAATATCAAAGACAATTTGATAGCTACCTATCTCATGTATTTTTGTACTTGGTCTTTGTTAGTTCAATCAAACAGGACTGTGTGTTGTGTCGTTTAAGGGTGCATGCAGAACCTACTTGGTGTCCAAACAAAACCCCCTTCTTTAAAAGCTTGCATTGTTTTATGGCTAGCTGTGAAGCAATCTAGTGAAGTATAAAGTGCTTTTATTTGATTTGATTAAATCTTGGGGCATGTGTGGAGAATAACCAGGAGAAATTTTATTTTTCAATATTTTTATGCTTTATTTTAGATTAGATGTTTAAATTTTAGAAAATGTTCCCAAAAAAATGATGAGTGAATGGAAATTTATTGGAAATCTTTTTTTTTCTATGAAGTTTTTGAATGCTTAAAGCTAAATCTACTTAAGTGATAACACAATTGTTTGATGTTCATGAAATATTATTGCAAATCTTTTGATTTCATGTAAATATTATATGATTGGACTAGAAATATTGTATCTAATATTTATGATTCTTAATGAAATTGATATTTGAGATTAGAAATAACCATAAACCCCTTGAGATTAATAGAAATATCACATAATACCCTAGAGTGAACCTAGTATGGTCAAGACCTGACTACTGGAGACTTGGGATTGCGTTGAGTCAACCTTTTTCCTATCAGACGAAGACACCCCCTAAGGTTTCCTTGGTTAATTATTTCAAGAAGGATAGGTTCCTCGTGGTTTTTCTGCGAGGATATTATCTACACTATTGTTGTGAGTGACATTGTTGTCAAAAAGAACTAGTGCTAGAAGGAGGGACTCATTTCACTTTTCTTCATATCTTTATCTTTGTGTTTTGTTTAGGAATCTATATTTGTTCCAAGTTTAAAAGGAAGCTTGTAAGGTGAAAGTCTAATACAAGTTTGTATTTTGAAAATGGAAGTTAAAAAACTTTGGAAAATTCTTAACCGAAGATTACATCCATATATACATGGAAGTACCAAAATTTATGTTGTAAAAGATCAAAAAATCAAAAGGAGGGAGCTGAGCTGCAAAGAAGAGTATCCATTCAGTCAATTTGGTATGCCTTGTCCATCAAGGTTAAATACCCTATATAGGCCATTTCCCAATGAACTTCAAAGTTAGGAGTATGGAGGCTAGTAAGAAATAGTTGGATTAGAACCACTTCCACGTGTTCTAGGAATCGAGGAATATCATCCATGGAAGGGATTATGATGGTCAAATGTGCAACAAATAGAACAGTATCCAGATTCTCCAAATATTTAGGCCGTAATATCCAATGCACAGTTGAGTGAACATCTTCAACAAGAAGCCGAATGTCTAGGAGTGATGCTACAAAGCGAGAAGCTAATTCAAAATAAAACTAATAGTAACCTCTAGAATTTACATATTGTTCCCCAAGGACTAAGCACAAGCTTTGCACAGTGAAACTAGTAGTTCGAATGATGAAAACCTTTTCAAGTCTTTGAGGCATGATACGACCCAAGAAAGCATTCTGGTGGTGAGAGCAGGTTAGGAAAATTGGAGTATCTATGACCTAGAAGCAAGCAAGCACAAGTAGAACAAGAAAATGAAAAACAAAAAAAATGAAGGCAAAGTAGAAGTGTAAATTTTTTGAGAAAAGTGTGGAATTTATAGAAAACCATGAGGAAGTTATGGTACATAGTTTCCTAGATTGAAGTCTTGGAAATCATAAGCAAGGTGGCTACCAGATGGTTTCTCCAGAGCAAAATGTTAAATCAAATTAATTTTTACACACAATTGGTGACAATTTGTTTTAAATTCATGTAGTACAAAGATTCCAAATCAAGCAAGTTAAAGATTTTAAAATTAATGATGGTCATTTCATTGTGTTTTTATTAAGCCATATTAATCATGAAAGTGCCTATGTGTGTGAAGTAGAAAGGAAAATTAAGCTGATAAGGCAGCACACATCATCACCTAGGAAATTTGAAGGAAGTAATGCATGCACATTGAGGCGTGTGAATTTAATGCAAAATAATGTGATCATGTTTAAGTATCATCATGACATTTTTTGATCCATTAATGTGGTGCAACACCGTCAAATCGGAATTGCTAGCTAAGTATTTAGTAGTTGCCATAAAACTTGATTAGAAGGGTGGTAACTAATGGTTCTAAATTTATATTTAAATTTGGTGATTAAGTTGTTTGCTGCTAAATTTTAATTTATGCATATTTTCTAACATATAGCGATTTACAGTTAACTAGGATTTGACATA
Source organism: Sequoia sempervirens (assembly GCA_007258455.2). Classification (NCBI taxonomy): domain Eukaryota; kingdom Viridiplantae; phylum Streptophyta; class Pinopsida; order Cupressales; family Cupressaceae; genus Sequoia; species Sequoia sempervirens. The sequence continues at coordinate 721,229,276 of VDFB02058242.1, read as the reverse complement.
AAAGTAGTAAAGTTTAGTTAGGAATACACACCAACAGGGAATTATTAAATGAGGTTTTGGGAAGTAGTGAATTGATGAAGGGATTTGCATTGAATGAAAAATCAAAAGGTAACCTTCACTACCACTATAATGCCCAACCTAATAGTGGGCTTCATTGCTTGCACTTTGAAAAATGAGTTATCAATGAAATATCAAAATATCTATATCGGTGCTATAGATTCCTGGCTGGCAGTAGAGCTATGTTTCAGGGAATTACAAAGATAACCTTGTTGGTGCTATGGACACTTCATTGGCAGCAAGGCTTTATCCCTAGTTGGCTTTTGAGGATTACCAAATTATGTAGTTCAATTTCAATGAACTGATTTTTTTTCACTGAGTTCCAAAAACTAGAATTAATCAAAGCACACACGAATATTTTAGGAGGAATTTTATTATTTTTATGTCAGAATCTAGGTAAAATTAAAGAGTTATTATTTTAAAATATGCATAAATTATAATTTACGGCTAGTGATTTAATCTCAAGTTTTGATTTAAATTTGGTTTTATTGGTTGCAAGTTGTTGTGTGGTCTCACAACACACCCCAAGATTGTAAGACATGGGGAATCTAAGTGAAAAATAATGCTTATGGAAGATGCTAGCTAGTTGGAAAGATCACTGGAAGTGAAGAGCAAAGAGATGTGTTTTCTTTAAGAGAGTACTTCATAATTCAAGTGTTCTGGGTATCGGGTACTGGGAACCAAGAATGTTTAAAATGAAAAAGGTAATACAAATGTTGAGCAAAGTGTTCTGGTCCAATAGTCGAGGTTCAATGAAGATGGAAGGTTCGGTAAAATTGAAGTTCAAGAAAATCATGGGTAAAGCTAAATATCGGGTACTAGGTAACGATGCAAAAATAATTTTCAAAATTTTAAGGTTATCTAAGAAGTCCGATAGTCTGGTAACCCAATATAAAAAATAATAATTATGCAAGAATATGTGGTTTTCTTGAAAGCGTGTTATTTATGATGGATTTACATGATAAAAAATTAATGATGGTTATATTTACATGAGGTTTTATAAGTGTTTTTTTAAAGGGATTTCATATATATAATTTGTGATTATAGGAGATGTAGATTGTGATGTAGAGTTCGGGTATGGACGGTAAGGAAAAATTGAATCACAGATAGAATCATATCCAGATCAAGCTGCATATTCTGGGAAGTTATATGTAGAGGGGATTGAGTCCACCGGAATACTAGGGATCCCGGTATTTCACATATGGCAACAGAAAGCACCAACCTCCAAGGAAGCTCATTCCCAAGAGTAGAAAGCCTGAGGCATAACCAAAGTGTATGGATAGGATGACCTAATCATTCTGAATATATGGAAAGATCCTACACACTATCTTGATTCAAGTTACTTTCCTGGCGATAATAAGAAGATGAAAAACCTGAAGGACTTCAATGTGTAGATTGAGGTTGACCTTCATTGACTTCATTTGCAATTCTCTTACTAGTCACCATATTCCATGTGTCTCAATGTGATTCATCCCTTGGATTTCCTCTCATGTATTTTTCTTATTCTACCTATGTCTTACTTCTATAAAAGGCCAAGGGATACTTCTTTTTAAGTTAAGTTTAGAATTTGTGGATGTCAGAAGAGCCAAAAATTCTCTAAGATTTGTCCTTTTTTCTTGTTTTATGAATCATTCTAGAATAAAAACTTGTATTCATATAGAACTTAATCAATATTGAAGCCAATTTGATAGCTACCTATCTCATATATTTTTGTAGCTGGCCTTTGTTAGTTCAGTTGAACAAGACTGTGTGTTGCACTATTTAAGGGTGCATGCAGAACCTACTTGGTGTCCCAAAAAACCCCCTTCTTTAAAAGCTTGCACCATTTTATGCCTAGCTATGAAGCAATCTAGTGAAGTATAAAGCAGTTTGCTTTGATTTGATTAAATCTTGGGGCATGTGTGGAGAATAACTAGGAGATTTTTTTTTTTTTTAGTATTTTAAGCTTTATTTTAGATTATATGTTTAAATTTCAAAAAATGTTCCAAAAAAATAGATGAATGAATGTAAATTTATTGAAAATATTTGGTTTTCTATGAATTTGTTGAATGCTTAAAGCTAAATCTACTTAAGTGATAGTATAATTGTTTGATGTTCATGATATATTATTGTAAATCTTTTGATTTCATGAAAATATTATATGATTGTACTAGAAATATTGTATCTAATACTTATGATTCTTAATGAAACTAGTATTTGAGATTAGAAATAACCATAGACCCCTTGATATTAACAACAATATCACATCATACCATGGAGTGAACCTAGTATGGTCAAGAATTGACTACTAGATACTTGGGATTGAGCTGAGTCAACCTTTTTCCTATTACAAAGACACACCCCCTAAGGTTTCCCTAGTTAAGTCTTTCAAGAAGGATAAGTTACTCACGATTTTCCTATGAGGATTTTATCTACACTATTGCTATGAGTGACATCATCATAAATTGTTCTTTGCCAGAAAGTTGGAATATCTTGGTAATGGTAGTTAGTAATTCTATTTCTAGTTCGAATACATTGAAATTTGATGATGTTGTTGGTGTTATTTTGAGAAAGGAAATTTTTAGGAATAGCTCAAATGGTACATCCACATCAGGTAGTGTTTTGAATGTAGAAAGCAGGGGTAGAAAAAAGGAGAGAGAAAATAAATTTGGAGGTCATGGGAAGTCACGAGGAAAATCAAAGGAAAAGAGGTCCCAATCCAGAGAGAAGAAGGATTGTTGGTAATGTGGTAAGCCGAGTCTTTTAAAGAAATATTGTTGGTCTTAAAAGAATAAATGAGAGAAAAAGGAAGGCAATAAAGAGGAAAATATGGTAAGTAATAGATTTGATGATGATGCTTTGATTCTTTCCCTTGATTTAATGTTGATTATTTTTGGGTGTTAGATTTAGGGGCTTTATTTCATGCTACACCCTATAGAAGTTATTTTCTTGATTATGTCCAAGGGGATTTTGGGTTGGTTTATTTGGGAGATTAAAAACCTTGTAAAATTGTTGGAAAGGGAAGAATCAAGATTAATTTGTAGAATGGGAATCATTAGATACTACAAGAGGTAAGGCATGTTCCAAGGCTGAGGAAAAATTTAAAATTTCAGCAGGGTAACTAGGTGATGAAGGTTGTGTTGTTACATTTAGTGATAAAAATTGGAAGGTTACAAAAGGTACTTTAGTGGTAGCAAAAGGTGTGAAAGTAGGCACCTTATAACTTTGTAGAGGTCATACTGTTCCTTCTACTTTAGCTATTGTAGATAAAAATAAAATAGGGAAGTTGTTGGAAAAATAGCTACAACACTTATTGCAAGTTTTGTAATAGTCTCAAGAATAGTTGTTGCAAGCAGCAGGCAAAAAATCAGACAGTTGTTGCAAGTGAAACAACGTTGTGGCATAATAGACTTGGGAAAATGAGTGAAAAAGGTATGAAAGTGCTCCATTCAAAGAAAGTTCCACCAAGTCTAAAATGTGTTAATATGGATTTATGTGAAAGTTGTGTGTATGGAAAACAAATGAGGGTTATTTTTCTCAAGGATGTGAAGCAAAAGAAAGATGAGAAGTTGAAGCTTGTGCATACAGATGTATGGGGACCAGCTCTGGTATCTTTTCTCAATGGCTCTCAGTATTATGTTAAATTCATAGATGATGCAACTAGGAAGTATGGGTTTATTTCCTTAGGTATAAATCTAAATATTTCCAAAATAAATTAATAATTTGACATTATGAATATAATTTTAAGACATAAATCTCATAGCTATTTTCCAACATAGCAATTTCATGTCCTTAATAATAAAAAAAATAGAATATATATATATATTTATTTCCAAATGTCAATAGACAATATACATAGTTTGAATTAGCACTCAAACACCACATATTCAATACAATAATTACATCAATGATACAAATACATAAAATAAGATAGAATTCCATTGTAATTCCTCTTCGATAATTCACCTCCATTGTTGGACGAGAACATGGTTTAGGTGCTTTTCCACCCAACCATGAAGTAATGCTTCCTCAAAATTATTTTCCATTGAAGAATACCCAACCCTACATGGAACACTTAGCAAGAGATACAGTTTGCAAGGTGGAATATGTGCATGCCTAACTACATGTATTTCTATCTAATATTAGAACATGCAAGTTCCATGTTAGGTATAAAGAATAAAGAAGAAAGAGAGAGAATAAATAAATAAATAGTTTATTTTGAATAATGATTGCAAAGCTTGGCCAAGATCATGTTGCATCAATGCAACTTAAATTAGATTTGGAAAAGAAAATATAGACTCCCTGGCACCCATTCTTTGAAGATGGCTTATCATAATAAAAGGGTATCCCTCCCTTCTAGACCATCTACTAGCATCATTCATCAGTGTGCTTCAGTCTATCTAGTACTTTTATATCATTCCATTTCAACAATCATCAAGCAAGTAATTCATTTAAATCTGGTATATCCATCCAATTATTCATCATATAACTATATTTCCTTAAAATTCATATTTGCATTTCAACACTGTTCCTTTTATATAGTTCTTTGCTTTGAAAATGAAATTAAGCAACATACTCAAATGAAATAAGATGAAATAAGAAGGTATACCACATGTATGTGTACATGCATAAATGAAGAGTTTATGCATGTGCACAGATATGCACATTATTCATAGTTTGTATATGTGTATACATTCTTTTAGAATAATAAAATAGAATCCATTCAACATGCATATTTCCAGATCAAAGATACATTGATTTATTCAGATATGCAAGTTATGGTCTTATCCACTATATTCCAATAATAACATAATAAATATCTATACAATGGTTCAAAATTTTATCAAATAATAGAGTTCCAACTAAAACGATACAAAGTCATTTACTTTTAATAGTTAAAATCAATTTCAAAAACATTATGAGAACCAATATTAATTCTTTTTAGTCATCAGCTTGAATTGCTTACTAAAGGCATAATATTTTCCAATATTCAATCTATTTTGAATAGATAATAGGTTGAATGGTTAACTACAAATCATATAATCTCTAAATATAATTTAGAAAATTATAATGTTCTACGGTTTGAACATCTTTAAATCACACACATATGTTTATATAATGAGAATAATAGGATTGATTAGAATTAATCCTGCTATTGACTTATACCCTTCACATATTATTCCAATGGTACTGTCGACCTCATACCCAACCCACTGGTTTATCATTTGAAAATAATCAAAGAATAATTTACCATTCAAATATGTATAATTCAAACACACAATCGACCGAGCATGCACATATATACATGTATGTGTGTGTATGTCTGTGCATATATATATATTTGTGTGTGTGTGTAGACACTTAAAAATGTCTTGAATTATACTACACACTTGAATTTGATATATTAACATTGTTTCATCCTAAATCCATCTTCTTTTCACTTGTTTAATTAAAAATTAACCTAGTCATTTAATCAAATTCCTCATTAGTCATTTAATCAAATTTCTCATTTTCATCTATTAATCTAACTGACCTAATTAGGTTAACTCACTCTCCATCATATTCACTAATATTTCATCCTATCTAATTGAATAATGCAAATTATTTAATTAGCCTTCTTATGTCTTCTTATTTGATTAAATAAATCCTAGTTATCCTAGTTATTTAATTAAATATCCTAATCTCACCCCTTTCATTAAATAAATTAATTATTCAACACTAAATCCTAAATTCCTCCAAAAGGGAATATTCTTAGGGAATATCCCTCCTCTTTGCACATTAAAACTTTGTTTTATTTAACTAAATGCTAATTTTCCTCATCCACTTGCATGAGAATATTTTTTGAGAATATTCTCCCCTTTCACTCATTCAAAAAAGGGAATATTCTTCCTTGTAACAAACTTTCAACAAACTTCTTGAGCAAGTTTTGAAAGTGTGCTTCTTTGCATGATTGTGAGCCCTTGATTAAATATCAACTTGCATTCTCAACCCTTGATGGGAATCCATGATCCATGCCTCCCTCATCTTTCCATCCCAACCATTGATTGATTCTTTCGATCTTGACCATCAGTTTCCTTTTTGCCTATTCTATAAATAGACCTTGCATCCATTGAATAGGGATCCACCTTTCTAGAAAAAACTTATGTTGTTGAAAATCACACCCATTTGCACTCATGTTTTACATTTGATAAGAATTTTAGGTTAATTTTCATGCATTCTTAGCTTAGCATCCATTAATGGCTTCCATGATAACTTAGTTTGTATTCATTTAGTATATTTTAGAATCTAGGGCTTGCATCTTTGAATATTGCACACATTTAGAATAGGTTTACATAAAATTTCATCAAACATCTTAGCTTTTATCATGTTAATTTATCTTTTATCATGCTTTCATTTATCCTTTTCATCAGTTTCCATCAATTTTAATCAATAAAATTGATTCAGAAGGCTCATATTATCTAAGGGATTGGGAAAGGGTCGCCAATCCACATCAATGGGATACCACTCCCCCAATAGGATAAGATTCAATGTATTAGAGTAGATGTTTTTCAAGCTCTCCTGTTTTAGAATGCTAGTTTTAATGACTTCCTCATTTTTATTGATATTGAATATCTTACTGGGATTGATGCTTAATGGATTAAATATGCCTCAAATCCGTATGGATCAGGTGTAGTTAACCTATACTATGTCGTTGGTAAAATTTTGGGGCTAGAAGGAGGGCAATACTAATCAAATCTAAAGAATTTTTCTTTAGATTCTCATTTTCTTGTGTTTGTGGGTTCAACAATGCACTTTATCAAAATCAACGATGCACCTGGGACACATTGTTGTATAGTGACACACTTCAGTTTGATTTTAGCAATGCACAACTAATTTAGTGACGCTTGATTTAATTTTGTCATCGCACATTTAAAATAGCAACGCTAAACTTATTTTTACTCGCATCATGAATTTCATTTGAGTGACGCACTTGATATAGCGATTGATGTCACTATTTACTATAGAGCGACACAAGTGATTTTTCAATATAGTGACACACTTTCAATATAGCAACACATCTGATGAAATTCAGCAATGCAATTGATTTCAATGTCACTATTTACTAATAAAAAAAAAAGAAACTAAATTTTGACATGTGCTTAAATTTTTTTATTTCATCTGATTTCTAACATGTCACAGACTTCTGGTTTTTGTTTTTGAGGCTAACTGCTTTTGAAACTTTAGGCAATAAAATTTGAAGTGAAGGAGCATATCATCATTTGATTATATATTGTAACAAGTGTTTTTACACTTATGGGGCAATTATAACCCATTTTATGATGCTTTATTTCACATTTTAGAACCAACTAAATCTCTTTTTGGGTTTAAAATTAACATTCAAAGTTGGTTAAAACTAAACCCACATATCCTTATTTTGTAATAATAGTTTAAAATTGAACAAAAAAATCCCAACACTTCAATTTGGTGCTTAAAATGAATTCATTATGCTTGTCAAGGTTAAAATGAATGTGTGTTTGATTTTCTTACGTGTACTTGTTGTGTGTATCCTCTCCACTTGTGCTTTGTGTGATCTTGGGTGAAGAATAACACACAAGTATACCTTTTCTTCTTGGAAGCACCTATCCTCTCCACTTGTGCCTATTGGCAATCTTGGGTGATGAAAGAATTTTAAGCTTCACAATCTATGTTACCTTTAGTGGGCCTACTTTCCAACTTGTGAGAGGGAATGACCCAAGCGGTGCTTTCATTTTGGTCCACTATATAAATAAATTGGTGTGACGAAAGTCATTAACTAGCTATTGTTGTTGTCTTATACTGACAGATGTCTCCCATCCATGTGATATGTCAAAACCCTTAAATGTTTCTAAGGGTTGGTAGGCCTCTTAATTGAGTGAATCACCACATGTATAGGTGCAAGTTTATCCCAAAAGTCCTGATTAAGAACCTTTGTTATTAGAGGCTCACCAATTTCATCTCTGAAGCATATTTTGAAGTAGTGCACTGGACTAGCACTACTCCAAGAAGTTACTTACCATGCTCGATTTTTGGTTGAGGAAATAAATCAAATAGGGAAGGGACTCTTTTTCTTTGCATGTCAAGATGTTACATTTCCTTGACATAGCTTATTTTTCCATTCCATCTTCATGGATTAATCATCTCTTAGGCGATGATGGTAAGCCTTCTAAGAAATATGTACCCACTTGAGCTAGGATTGTAAATGCTTGTGAGTTAGTTTAATACTTTCTTGGTTCCAAAACTTTGCAAAAAAACATCAACAATCTTTCAAGAAACCATAAGCACAATTCCCTTCCCTAGAACTGTATGCTTAGATAATACTTATTATCATGAAATAATTCAATTTTTTTTTGAAAAACAAGGAAAATGAGATTGATTATTTACCCTTTAGTTAGATCCATGGACCAGCCTGTGCGAGAAAAGATATGTTGAAGGGCATCTTTCCACCCATCAATCTCTTCTCTTGGATATCGATTTGAATGGCTATAATGCCTAAGAAATGTTTGCTTATAGGGATTGGACTCATTCAAAGGATATCTAACATGATTTGGATCCACATAATAAAATAAAGGAACGATCGAGCCAGGGGTTGTCAGCATTACAATAGCCTCCTTGAGACACCATGTTGAGTGTGCATAGCCTTTGGAGAATATAGGAATGTGTATGGCATTTCTCTCGATTTCTCTTTCCAAGCTCATGTCAATGATTTCCTCCCTTTCCAATTTTTCATTGTCCAAGAAGACGTTCAACCCTATTATAGAGAGAGCTTGAAAGAGATGATCAACTAGAGTCTTTCTCACATCTTCTCCCCTAAAACTCAGAAACACATGATACCTCTTATTGTTGTGGAAGGAAAGCTTAGTTGAGGAAGGGTTGTATTGCTCCATGTTAGAGGTGGGTCTGAAGAAGGAGGATTACTAACAATAAAAGAAAAAGAGGATTCAACTCAAAAATTTAAGATATTGAACTCAATCATACAAATGCTTCAAATCATGTCTATTTGTAGATTGGAAAAGACAGTCAACAGTGGGTGGGTCTACTTACTTTTCCTAAAGTAACTTTTCTTCTGTCAGGCCAACTTAACTAGCATGACAAATGTTCCCACTTTGATTCTTGTTTTGGGGGTTCAATCTTCTTCCTTTTTTTCGTGCTTTGTTGGCTTCAAATTTTGGATTTTTCACACATAAAGCTATGTAGTCTTTATTGGTTCCAATATATCTCTTATTGAATGATGTTTATTTACTAGCTAATAGATTTAAAGATTTGATAATAGAATTTAGTAAAAAAAAAAAAACTATTTTATTACTTATTTAGCTCACTAATTTTTTTTAAAAAATTATTGTTTGTTTTTTTTCTTTAATAAGATTGAATTTTTTTAATATATTAAGATAAATATATATGAAATTATATGAAATAGGATTTTTATTAATTTATTTTGGATTTTTTTAAATGATGTTTCTCTTCTTTCTATTAGATTATATCATATTGTTCTACATGTGTGTATATATCTTTATCATAGGAATACAAATGATATTTGTAGATTTGACAATATCAAACTTGTAACACTATTTTGAAAGTTAAGACCCTAATGGTCTATGTTTTCAACATATTCCCTTTCATCACCTTTGATTAAATAATTTTTTAATTATTTAATTAATTAAATCATTTTCTCTCATCCACTTTTAATTAAATAATTTTGATTATTTAATTGATTCTCAAAATTCCTCTAATGCACATAATTAAATAATTTTTAATTATTAAATTAATGATCATGCATTCTTTCTTATCTCCCATGATTAAATAATTTCCTAAGTATTTAATTAGCTAATTTCTCTTCCAAGATTAAATAAAAACTTTAATTTATTTAGTTGCACATTCCCTCCAAAAATGAAATATTCCTTCTTTATTATTTCAAATTCAAATTCAAATATATATTTTAAATATCTCTTAAAAATAAGAAAGGAACTTTAGTTAAATGAACTATTCCTCAACATGCATGGTCTCTTGGATCTCATTCATCCTCAACCCAACTTCAATTGTTGATCTCAAGTCTTAACAACCTATAGAACAAGCATTCTTCCTTTCATGATCACATTCACCCATTCTTTGATCACTCCTTAATTTGGCAATCAAAGTTCTCCAATCTTGATCCATAACACATCATCATCAAGCTTTTGCACAATTGGGTTATGCTAAGCATGAGAAATCCACATATCTTAAGGCATAATCTCACATTTTCAACAATGGAGTAAGGGTTTGTCATTCTTTGGATGAGGTAAAAGTAGAGTTAAATTTGGTTTATGTTCTTGGTCTTTAGATTTTCTTTCATTTGATCTTTGTTAAATCACTTCATTGGTAATGGACATAGTTCAATCATTAGGTCTTGATGTTTTGTTGATTTAATCTAACCCTCTTGTTTTTTTGAGTCATTTGGTTGATCTTTCCATTTATTCTCATTCACAGTAGTAGACAAAAATATTTTGTAAGGAATCCTTCAAAAGTGGATGTTTACCTACCTAAATTAATAGCATCCCTTTCTACATAGCCAATTTCTTTTGAATCCTTTCCACTATACCATTCCAATAATTGTTTGAGAGTTTGTTTGTGGATAAAGGGAGCCTTGAATAAGTATCAGGAAGAGTAGTCAATTGGCAACCAAGGATTTTCATTATTTTTTCTTCTAGAGGGATCAATATTGAACAAGTAAAGCACACTTTTATTATAATTGATGTATTGTTCAGACAACTTGGCATTATTATCTAATAGAGACTTTCAATGTTTATCTTTCAAAATAGAGGCAACCCCAAACAAGATTGTATCATCAAAAAAATATTGGTGAGAAGAAGGGGATAAGGAGGAAGAAACTTTAACACTTGATAGGGTTTTAGAATCCAACAATTTTTGGAAATTCCTTCCAAGGACTTTTGCCATAATTATAGACAGATAAGGAGACAAGGGGTATCCCTATCTAATACCTTTTCCACATGAAAAATAACCCCTAAGAACACCATTTACCATAACATAGCACTTAGTGGAAGTCACAAAAGATTTTATCAATTTTATAAACTTGCATTTTTTTTATATTATGTATAAGAAGAGCAGAGAATACAATCACAGCAGCAATGAGTTCATAGCAGTCCCAAATAAAGGAACAGAAATCCCCTCATTACAGAACAAAAATCCCAAAGAAGCATAGCCCCAGGTGCGAAAAACAGCCCCCCTAACTACCCAGATACATTTATCAGAAAAGGAGACCCCTGAAGAGGAATATCCAGAGTCCAAACACCACTGTGTATTAGCTTGTAGCAATTACAACATAAACAGAAATATACAAAAAACCATAATAGAATATATCACAGTATAGAGTTGTAAGTAGCAGAAGTACACAAAAAGGATATAATCATAAAGAGCAGTTTAGGAAGCCTCTTGACCACCACTCAGAGCTGCAAAAGTCTCTGCAACAGCCAGACCCTCTTTAACCACTTGCCCTGTATGCACCAACTTCCCATCCTTTATCCTCTGCGCATTAGCAAGGTCTTGCCAAAAAGCCTGAAGAGTTTCCCTGAAAACCTCAATCCCTAGATGTCCCTCCAGCCATAGCTATCCATACCTGTCCTCCATAATACTGGTAGTAACCTGAGTGTTCTCCAAATAGCTCCAAAAATTATCTTTTGAAAGGGACACAGTGAAATAAACCTGCATAGCAATAGTGTAGAAAATGAGTCTCCTAGAAGACTCAGTAAGAAACCTCCTCTTTCCTTGAAAACAATCCTCATTTCTAGCCTTCCAGATGAACCACAAGATGCTAGAAGAAAGACAAAGCCAAAATAAAGAAACAACTTTCCCCATCTTTATGTTATGGTTAAATAGAATTTTTCCAAGGAGAGGATGTCCATCATTCCCCCATATATCTTGTTGATCACAGAAAATTCTCCAAATTTCTTTTGCAAAGATACAGCAAAAAAATATATGATGAATTGTCTCAGGAACTTTATAGATTCTACATATGTCAATATCATCTAGTTTAATTTTGAATGAGAGTTTATGAATAATAAGAAGCCATCTAAAGAAAGCAATTTTAGCTTCAAGTTGCCTTGACCAGTTAAAGATAAATATTTTCTGCCATTGATCTTTATTCCATTGTAAGTTCCAGATTTGATTTAAATGTTCAGTCAGATCCAAGTGATCCGTTAACATGGTGTATAATTCTCTGAATTTAGCCCTTCTTATGTTAGTACCATTCTTCCAATGAAAATATTTGAATTGATTATCATTCATCTTGGAAATCACAAGGAACTTAAGCCATTTATAGGCCTCTCTAAGGATAGTATAGGTTCTCTAATTAGTAGGAGGTATATTCAATTTAGTGGTTAGCTCATTCCAGTTTATCAATTTTCCATCTTTCAAAACATCATTAAAGAAGTGGATACCTTTCTGGGCCCATCCTTTAGTAGAACACCCCTGAAGAAGAGCCAAGGGTTTTCCATTATGTCTTAAATTCCACCATATAGATCTGTGCCCATGTATAACCCCAAAATCCACCTTGGTGAAATGATGGTTGACTAGATGCTTCTTCATCACATCCCAGGCCTTCTAGATTGTCCTAAATACCTTGGACCCTGCTGGTAACATATCATGCTCACTACTCAAAATATCACTGAGAGGAAGAGCCCTCCATGTATTTGGATGCTTAGGAACAACATTAATCATATTCTATCTGACAAGAACTTTCTATGGCTCTCCCCCTTCAAGAGCCCCAATCACCCATTTGGTAGCTAGGGCAATGCCCTGTAGCCTTAGATCCTTTAATCCCAGACCCCCGTTGATTTTATCCAGTGTACACCATTCCCATTTAACCATACGCTTCTTTCTCTTCCCCTTACCATCCGACCAGAGAAAGGCCCTTATTTTTTTTGTATCTCATTAATTTGATAAGAGTTAAAAAACCAGACAGAGGCAAAATAGACACTATAAGAAGAAAGAATCTTTTGACAAATTTGTATGCGACCAACAAGAGATAGAAATTGTCTATTCCATTTAGCAATTTTATCTTCAATTTTATCTCTAATCCATTGCCACATTTCTTTTAGATCAGGATCAATTGCAAAGGGTATTCCAAGATACCTGACAAGTTTTTGGGGACAACCCCATTGAATCCCAAATTTTCTGAGCCAATACGGGGGTCTGTCCTTCCAACCTAAAATCCAAGATTTTGAGGGTGCAAGCTTAGCCCCAAATTTATAAGAAAAATATTTCCAGCTTCCCAATCAAATTAGTGAAATTAACCTCTTCTAGGATTGACAGAATGGAAGTGTCATCAGCAAATTGCAAATTAAGAAGTTCACTATCATCCGGTAATTTAATACCTCTCACTTTTGGAACCAATGTGTTATCCCGTAAAACATAATGAAGAGCATCAGAAGCAATAACAAAAAGGGCCGGAGCAAGAGGGCACCCCTATCTTATCGATCTCTCAAGAGGAATTGCTGATGTAAGAGAGCCATTGATGTCCACTTGGGCAGTGGCATCCCGAAAAAGTGTTTTGACCATGTGACAAAAAGGATCTGGAAATCCAAAAGCTTGCAAGACCAAAAACAAAAAGTCCCATTCAATCCTATCATATGTCTTTTCAAAATCCAAAAGCAACATGGCAGCATTCTGATTCGTCACATTCACCCAGTTCATCACTTCCCAACTGGTAATCAGGTTTTCAAGAATATATCTGCCCTTTATGAAACTAGTCTGAGTGGAGTTAATGATGGAGGGGAGCACAAGAGCAACTCTATCAGCTAGCACTTTGGCTAAAATATTATATGAAACATTAAGCAAAGTGATAGGTCTCCAATTCTTCATTAGGGATCTGTCACCATCCTTTGGGATGAGTTTGACAATCCCTTTATTGATCTTGCTACCAAGAGAGCCTATATCAAAGGCCTCCTTATATACCCAGTACAAATCCTCACAAACCCATTCTAGAAAAGTTTTATAGAACTCAGCCGACAGACCATCAGCCCCAGGTGATTTGTCATCTTTGAGGGAAAGGATAGCCTTTCTAATGTCCTCCTGAGTTACCTCCCTCCCAAGGTCCAAAGCCACCTCATCATTGATCTTTTTTGGAATAATTTTCTGAATGTACTCTCTGGAAAAGTTAGTAGAAGCCTTCTCCCCATCCAAGGAGAAAAGAACTTTGTAGTACTAAAAAAAATGATCCCTTATCATGCCCTGATTCTCCACTAAGGAGTCATCTATAGAGATTCGATCAATCTACTCCCTAACTTGTTTTTCCTTAATATATCTGAAGAAGAATTTGGTGCCTTTGTCACCATTTTCAAGCCAATTCATCTTGGCTCTGACTCTTAGTCCTTGGATCTTACGATTTTGGAGCCTTCTGAGAGAGTCTTTGGCCATAACTAGTCTATTAGTGAGGATTTCATTCATAGGGCTAGCTTGCAGCTCAGATTCAGCTTGAAGGAGCATGTCTTGGAGGGTAGCTTCCTTCCTCTGGCAATCCTTAGCTCTCTTAATCCCAATTGTTTGGAAGAGAGTTTTCCAGAATTCAACATTTAAAGCCCATCTGTCAATGGAAGAAATATGCTTATATAACCACCTGTTGATCTGTTTGAGGCAGAAGATTGCACTTCGACAATCCCTATCCTTCAAGAGATTAGTTTTAAGACAAAAACCAAAGCTAGAGCTTGTTGGCCTGGGGCCCCCAACCTTCAAGAAGAATTTGGCTCTAATAGGGTGATGGTCTGAAAGAGACTATGGGTAGACCTCCACCAAGCACCCAACACACACTGAAGAGATCGAGAAAAAGGCCTTGCTAGCATAAAACCTATCAAGTCTACAATATATTCTTCTTCCCCCTCTTTGGGAGTTACACCAAGTGAACCAAACCTTCTAGGTAGCATCCTTTTGTCCACCAATAGGGTCCTCAATCCCTAACTTAGATTTCATTCTCTGCCAGTAAAAATTTTCATTGCCTTTCCAATTAAAACCTAACCCTTCCCATTTATCTTCATCTCTCTCCACAAAATTGAAATCCCCACCAATTATCCAAGGAACATCTTGTAGAGTGTAAAGCCAATTCCACAACTGAATTCTATCCTTATAATCATTAGGGGCATAAACTGAACACACCCCAAAGCAGTTTGTATCCTTTTTTATGATCACCCAGACAACCCTATTGCAAGGAGACATCCCAAAATTGTGAATATGATGAGCCCATTTATTAGCCATCAAAATAGCAGCCCCTCCTTTTCCTTTTTCATGGTTTGTAACAAATTGGGTGGCCTCCTTCCAGATGACTTTTAATCTTGTCTCA
This sequence comes from Sequoia sempervirens, assembly GCA_007258455.2. Taxonomy (NCBI): domain Eukaryota; kingdom Viridiplantae; phylum Streptophyta; class Pinopsida; order Cupressales; family Cupressaceae; genus Sequoia; species Sequoia sempervirens. Next base: position 721,213,900 of record VDFB02058242.1, on the reverse strand, counting down.
AGGGTGAAACCAATTGCTTTGACCTCTTGCAACAAAACAAAGTCCCTTTGCATCTTTCGAGTGAGAAATCTTCTTACCACATGTTTCTTGTCAGGGGTTTCAAGCCCCCTCACATTCCAATAAATACACTCAATCTCCATCAGAACTATTCATTAGGTGGATTTCCTTTATCGCTCTTAAAATTATCAAAGCATTTGGGAAGCTTGGATTCAACTTCCATTCTCTTTGCATTGGGTGGTAGGATACCACTCAACTTTTTCCTCTTATCCTTCAAGGGGTGGTTAGAGTTCACATCACAGGGGACCTTATCCCATTCTAAACCTTTTTTCTTTCTATATCTTTGAGTTTTATTGACAGCCACTTCCATGGGGTGCTCATCACCATCAGTGGTCTCTTGAGTAGAGAGTAAGTCTATGCCATCAGTAGAGTCCCTTCCAGACTGCGATGCAAAACCATCTGAGCTCATCATTCCATCAAGGGAGTGGGAGAGAGTTCCTGATGTGCAAGGCACCTGGATTTCATGTACTTTTTCATTACCAACTAGAAAAGAAATAGTATTAAAGGAGAGAGGCTTCTCAACTCTGCTCCTTGAATCCACAGGTTGGAGAGACACAAGACTGTTATTATGTTCAACAAGAGATCCATCTTCCAGGGCTACCTCAAAGTCAGGGGGGCTCTCCCAACTACTCAGGGTATTCACAGGGGTTTGAAGAGCCTTTTCTTTAGATTCATCCAAGGAACCTATATCACTTTGATTCCCCATCTCTTTACTTTCCTTGAAGTATTTAGAATTAAAGGTATATAATTCTATATCTGGTTTGGGGTTAAGATCAATGGACTGTTTGTGTTGTCTTAAACTTAGTAAAGCCAATTGTTGAGCATTCAACTTTAGGTTACAATCAATTTTAGCAGGATTTTTGATGTTAGCAGACACAGGTTCTTCCATCACATTTTGACAAGTATTCCTATCCAGATGCAAAAGAGAAGCCAAGTTCTCTTCAACAACACTAGTTAGGGGGTTATTTCCAACTATTTCAACTTCCCCATGAAGTGGCAAGGTGTTCCTAGTTTTTTTACTAGCATTTGATGGAGAAAATTCCTCATCAATCTGCTATAGAGTGGGGACCGAAGGCGCAACATGTCCACAAATCTTAATATCATTCTCCACCCGACCCTCTACTTTAGAGGGTTGTTTACTGCTCTTATTGTTTTTGTTCATTCCACCATAGGCGGGTTTGTTATTATTACTACTTTTTATTAACAGACAATTCTGTCTAATGTGACCTTTGTGTCTGCAGAGAAAACACGCATTTAACCCTCCTAGGGTTTCAACTTCATAGCAGATTATACTAGACTTCAAGTGAATCTCAAGAACCCCTAGCAATTCCTTTCCAGGAGATAAGGAAATTAAGACCCTTGCATCAGAATGTGGCAATGGAAGCTTAGTATCATCAATTTGCAAGACATTGCCATAGGGCTCTAGAAGAAGCAGAACAAATTTCCACAACCGATGAGGGATCCATTTAATGATCAACCATCTAGGGTTGGAGAGAGCTAGAACCTCATCTTCAATAGCCTCTAGAGTCTAGGACAAAGCCTAAAAAACAACCGTGCCCACATTCCAGAACTACTTTTTAATGGCTTCAACTTGAGAGACATGATTATTAAAGAAAATCACATATAAACCCAGTTGAATCATTCTACAATAATAAAAGTGCAACCCTAATTTTTTCTCCCAGACATTTTGAAACCACTCTTCCATATATTTCTTCACCGGAACCCTAGAAGGGTCAACAACCGCAAAAAAGATTGCAGTTTTAATCAACCTAGAATCCTCTTCTGAAATTGCTTCATCTAGAGAAGCATTAGGAATCAAGACAGCCCTCAAGGATTGAGAGGTGGGATGCTTACCTTGTACTCTTTCATCTTGCACCGATACAGCACACCCACCAAATGAGAATCTGGCACCTTCTGGTAACTTCCCATGCTCGCCAGCAACGATGTCACGAAATGATTTAATAGAGACATTGTTGTCCGATTGGGAAGCGATGTCTTTATTAGACCCTCCTGGCGGATCCGTATTGCCATCCATCACCTCTAGGTCCTACAAGGATTCCACACATATGGCCAGACCCCAGAAGAGGCGTCAGCACAAAGGTCACGCCTCACACAAACACAGATCAAGGTATAAACAATCCGCCCACGGCCTAAATTTGCATTTAAATTCAAACACTCAAAGAAATGTAGTCATTTATTATTGAATTAAGTTTTATTTATATACTCATTTTCGGATTTGATAATTTATAAGCTCACAAAAGCTTTGGGATAATAGTATGATGAGATATTTTATAGGTAAAGAGCTGATGTCAGAATTCTATCAAATTGAAGGGAGATTAGAGTGTTACATATGTATAATATACTTGAATATTAATATTGTAAGGCCTTGTCTAGCACGTGATTAATACAACCCTAATTTTCTATATGTTTTTCCTAAATAGATGGTTAGATATATTATGGGTGATAAATAAGGTGAATGTGTGGAAACAATCTTGTATTTCATTTTGACATTATGTTTTATTGTCACTACCATGAAAGTGTTATGCACTCGTAATTTGTGAAACATGAATTACAAGTTTAAATGGATTTTTGTACAATTAAGTTTAGAATATTCAGCTAGCAAATTAATGTGATATACAATTATTACTTATGATCATGGTGGTAATGTGCAAGAAAGTAATGGTGTCAATATGAGAAAGGAAAACCATCGAGAGAAAACTGGAAGACTTCTTCATGAGGATATAAATTTGTCCCTTTTGGGCTTAGAAAGAAATAGAGTTAATGTGTTGGAAGACTACAGTTGTGAGGGTTCATATTTAAGGGGATAATTTAATTATGGTTTGTGAGGGAATTTAATTGTGGTTCATGTGAGGTGTAAGTCAAGGGATAGGTTTTGGGAACCCCTCGCTAAGTTTGAAACTTGGATGGACCCTTGAATGGGAATTTAAAGAGAGTTGTTTGTTAGTTTACTTGTGTGCAGAAGGGGGGTTTGCTACTCTTGAGTTCTCTTCATTTAGAGAGCCTCACAGGGTGAACTACCCTAAACTACCTCAAGGAGTAGTGTGAGAGTTCTAGAATCTAAAATGGCAGGTCACAAAGATTCTTTGGATAACATATAATAATTCCAAAGTAATGTGTATATTTATTAAATATTATTGGTTACCATGATGCTTTTGACTTGATAAGACCCGTATAACATAATCTATAATAATATTTTTTCTACTATTAAAGATAGTCATGTTTATCATGACCATATGAGGAACTATGTCTATTATGATTATGGCTATATAGTAGCCTTGGGATAATGTGTTGTGTTTTGGAGACCAATCAAACTTGGAAATGAACAATTACAATATTTAATATAAAATATTAAGATGATTGAAAATAGTAAATGTAAACACCCAAAAGAAAAGTGTTATTGCGTGCATGAATAAAAACCAATTGCCATGCTTTGTTTCTAATTAATGGGACATGCATGGGAGGGTATAAAAATACTCAGTTTTGATTTTTGAGGGTGGTTGGGCATGAAAAGCATTAGCAGAAGTTCACAATTTAGTGGTTGGAAAAATGCAAAAAGTCTCACAGGTACACATAGCAAAGGCTATGCAAAAACAATAGTGGTAAAATGTGGCGAAAAATGTTGTTGCAAGTTGCAGTAGTTGCTGCAAGATTTGTAAAGGTTATTTACTAGAATTTTAATATATATTGGATCCTCTATTGATGGATGTAGCCTAGTTTTGGGTGAACTACATTAAATCTTTGTGTTGTTCTTTTGTTTTCCATTATTTTTGTGTGTTTAGTTTTCTCTATTTATACTTGTAAATTTACATTTAAATGGTAGAAAACTTCATTCAATCTCTAACAAGTAGTATCAGAGTGGGTTGTGTTAAGTTATCTTCTATAGGAAGGTCTCACAATTGAGTGGGAGTAATGGTAGATGAGGGTAAATTGAAGGTAGACAAATTTAATGGGTAGAACTATCATCTATGGAAGATGTAGATGGAGGAATATCAATAAAAAGGATTTATGATAGACATTGGAAGGGAAAGCCAAGAAACCATCAACAATGTTTGATGAGGATTGGAATATTCTAGACAAAAAGGAACTAGGTAGTATTTTTTTATGCCTAACACAATCAGTGGCATTTAATATTTCAACAACAAAGACAAACAAATCTAATGTAGACCCTGGTGAAGTTATATGAAAAGCCTTCTACTTTGAAAAAGGTATTCCTTATGAAGTGTTTATTTAATATGAAAATGGTAGAAGATGGGTCAATTGTTGATCATTTAAATGAGTTTAATACGGTTACCATTCAATTAACTTCTGTAAATGTAAAATTTGATAAAGAAATTAGGGCTCTTTTGATTCTATGTTCTGTTGTGTGGTCTCACAACATGCCCCAAGACTGTAATACTTGGGGACCATAAGTGAAAACTAACACTTATGGTAGATGCTAGCTAGTTGGAAAGATCACCAAAAGTGAAGAGGAAAGATAAATCTTTTCTTTAAGAGAGTACTTTGTAATTCAAGTTTTTCGGGTACCAAGAACTGAGAATGTTTAAAATGAAAAAGGTAATACAAATGTTGAGAAAAGTGTTCTAGTCCAATAGTTGAGGTATGGTGAAGATGGAGGTTCTAGTAAAATCGAAGTCTAGGAAAATCATGGGTAAAGCTGAATACTGGGTACTAGGTAACGTTGCAAAGAAAAGTTTTTAAATTTTAAGGTTATCTAGGAAGTCCAATAGTCTGGTAACCGGTATACAAAAGAATAATTATGCAAGAATATGTGGTTTTCTTGAAAGTGTGTTATTTATGATGGATTTACATGATAAAAAATTAATGATGGTTTTATTTACATGAGATTTTATAAATGTTTTTTTTAAAAGGGATTTAATATATGGAATTTTTGATTGTAGGAGAAACAAATTGTGATGCAGAGTTTGGGTATGGATAGTCAAACAAATTTGAATCATGGATAGAATCATATCTAGATCGGGCTACATATTTTGGGAAGTTATATGTAGAGGGGTTTGAGTCCACTAGAATACTAGGGATCTCAGTATTTCACATATGGCAATAGAAAGCGCCAACCTCCGAGGAAGCTCATTCCCAAGAGTAGAAAGCCTCAGGAAAAACCAAAGTGTAGGGACAAGATGATGACCTAATCATTCTGAATGTATGGAAAGTTCCTACACACTATCTTGATTCAAGTTACTTTCTTGGTGATATGAAAAACCCGAAGGACTTCAACGTGCAGATGGAGGTTGACATTTGTTGACTTCATTTGTAATTCTCTTACCAATCACCATATTCCATGTGCCTTGATGTGATTCATCCCTTGGATTTCCTCATGTATTTGTCCTATCCTACCTATGTCTTACTTCTATAAAAGGATAGGGGATACTTCTTTTTAAGTTAAGTTTAGAATTTGTGGATGTCGAAAGAGCCAAAGCTTCTCTAAGTTTTGTTCTTTTTTCCTATTTTTTGAATCATTTTGGAATAAAAAATTGTATGCACATAGAACTTAATCAATATCGAAGCCAATTTGATTGCTACCTATCTCATGTATTTTTGTAGCTGGTCTTTGTTAGTTCAGCTGAACAAGACTATGTGTTGTATCATTTAAGGGTGGATGCAGAACCTACTTGGTGTCCAAACAAAACCCCCTTCTTTAAAAGCTTGCATTGTTTTATGCCTAGCTATGAAGCAATTTGGATAAATACAAAGTGGTTTGCTTTGATTTGATTAAATATTGGGGCATGTGTGAAGAATAACCGTGAAAAAATTTATTTTTCAAATTTTTTATGCTTTATTTTAGATTAGATGTTTAAATTTTATAAAATGTTCCAAAAAAAATGATGAATGAATGGAAATTTATTGGAAATATTTCATTTTCTATGAATTTTTTGAATGCTTAAAGCTAAATCTACTTAAGTGATATAACAATTGTTTGATGTTCATGAAATATTATTGCAAATCTTTTGATTTCCTGGAAACATTATATAATTAGACTAGAAATCTTGTATATAATACTTATGATTCTTAATGAAATCGATATTTGAGATTAGAAATAACCATAGACCCCTTGAGATTAATAGCAATATCACATCATACCCTGGAGTGAACCTAGTATGGTCAAGACTTGACTATTGGAGACTTGGGATTGAGCTAAGTCAACATTTTTCCTATTACACAGAAACACTGTTGGGACTTTCAAATTTTGCAAATTTGAAGTGCCAATATTGAAAATTTTGCCTCTACACTCTCAAAAGTGCACTTGAAAATCTTCCTAAGTGACCTACTTTGGAGGGTCATAATTTCGTGCATGTTGATTTTCATGCAAAACCCCTTTTTCGACCCACTCATGTGACATATGTGAGTAGGCATGTCAATTTTCAGCTTCACACGATAAGTTTTGATAGGGTTTTGAAAAGCGAAGCTGGAGGGTTTTTGGCACTGTTTTGTTGTTTGCAAACTTTTAGTTCTACAAAGTAGCCTCCCATTCAAGCTTGTGTTTCTCAATTGGTGGATTGCCATGATGAAATTATTGTTTCTCTCCATTATCCATACGTTCATGTGCTCCCACATCAAGTTGTAGAGCCTCATGATCTGATTTACTATTTTTCTGAGGTCAAAAGCAAATGCAATTTGTTTAGTTTTGCACATGCATTTTTTGAAACTTTTCAAGGTGGTCAACTTTGACTTTCAATATATTTTGATGAATGATGATTCAAGCAAATCCATCTTGTACATGTGCTCACTGCATCTAGATGAGCTTGTGTTTCCAATGGCAGCTTCCTAAGAGTTGATTTGGTATTTTTTCAACGAGGTGATTTCATGAGCTTTAATTGGTTTTGAACAACTGCAATTATAGAAAAGTCTGACTGAGCAACTTTGACAATGAATATCTTTCACCTCATGATCTATTTTATTGAACCGTCTTTTGCACTCCATTCTTGGTTCAAATGTCTACATGCCTATAATTTTTCATAGCTCTAGGAGGTTGTTTGATTGTTTTTCCAAGGTGATTCCAAAGCCCACCTGGCTAGTTTTGCTCATTGTTCAAACATACCAAAAGCCAAGTTATAATGAGAACCCATTTCAAATTTTCATGCCAGATGCATTCAAAAGGAAATGACAAGTTAATTGAGCATAAAACTTGTTTCAAAATGAAAAAAAATTAGTCTGGCCCACAAGCGGAGTTGACATGTATCACATAGGTTCAGGAAAACATTCAATCATTTGAGTGTAGTATTGATTCATATACCCTAAACTCTATTTCAAAACTTTCTATTGTTGTGAGTACAACATTAGAAATTCTTGCCCAAGTATAAGGGTCTTGCATATGGGAGAGATTCTATGCATTGAAGGTAGAAGCCTTTCACCAATTTCTTTTAGACAAGGACATATTGGTAAAAACATCTATAGGTTCTTATATTGATTTGAAGTGCCAAATTGATATGGCCACTAAGAAGTTGATAGACTTCTTTGAAAGGGGTAATTCTAGATGAGATATTGATGATTAATCCTTGCCTTCAAAGGACATCATATCCTGAGGAAAGCATTCTTTTGCTTACTAAGAAAGTGGAAGGAAGTAGTTTGAATTACTGTGGGATAAAGTTAAAACACAGTGTAATATTGTTACGTGGCTTAAAAGGCTACATGATATTGAAAGAAAAAATATTTTAACCTACCTGGAAGGATTGAGATTTTTTTATCTAACTATGGGGTTTGTCATGTCATCAATTTTGAACACACTAAAGCAAATGTGGCTGATCCTTTTATGTTATGGAATAATTTGAAGTGACAGTAGAACACACCAACTGGGCTAAAAACCTATTTCCTATTTTCATTTGGCTCAACCACAATCTTGAGAAGACTTCAGAGTGTATTTGCAAGCATTAACACTGAGAGTTCACATCGAAATATTAATAGGAAGAAAGTCCCTTAAGAACTGTGGTTTTCGAAGGAACAAAAAACCCATGGGTTTAAATGTCTGGTGCATAAACTATCTTATTTTTAAATAGGGCACATGATATTTTTGATAAAGTGGCTTAGAGAAATGACTTCATTGAGTGTCATGGCTATTGAACATATACCACATGACTTCAGGCTATTAGCACTATGTCTGTTCCAAAGGCCATTGTAGCATCAATTGAGTTATGAGAAGCTTAATGAATGGGAATGCTGGAATAAGGTAGACATCCATCAAAACATAGAAAATAGATGACTTCGGTTTGGAGTATTTTCCAAGTGAAGGAAGGGTAACAGTAGGCAAGGCATCTTAATTTGTTCTACTTCCCAAACAAATATGGCGACATGGGATGCTACACTTGCAATGTATGCACAAAATGGATTTGGTGACAACGCTTCATAAATTCTCAAGCAAATGCAATTCATAGAGGTCAAGCTTGATGCCACCTCTGTGCTAGATGAAGCATAGTCTGCTCCTACGGTAAAAATACATCAAAATTGTTAAAAGAAATTCAATTTTCATACTGAAACCAGGAAATTGTTCTAGCTCAAATACCCGATGTATGGGAAAATTTAGCTTAGTGACCACATGGGTGGAGATGATTCAATAAGGGTGCAACAAAGAAACTAGGAGTTTGATGGTGGGTAGATTTAGTAATATTCACTTCACATAAAGCAACCACTACACTAAAGTAGGGCATGTACGAGGTGGGCGTACCATATGACAACAATTTTTAAAGAATTTGGTCTCATGTCACACCAAAAGGCAACAAACACACAAAACATATCTATTGAAAGTCCTCAACAACTTTCAAGAAAATGCAATTTTCTTGCGTCGGCTAGGGAGGGCTCGAATATTGCAATCAAAGCACATGGCAATGCATCAAGAGAAGGTGCCATCAAACTAGTTGAAAGAGGGTATTTTCTAGAGCATATAGTGAATAAGTTGCTTGTACACTTGTTGCATAGCCTTCAAGTGGATTTGTTGAAAAGGCTTCTAAAATTTTCATGGGAATGCCATCTCGCATTTCTTGTGCAAACAGTGAAAAAGTATCAAAACTTCTTTGATGTAATGCTTGGCTGCCATTGCCATGGAGGAAATAGAAGATTTACAAAAATAAATTGTAGAGCAACGAATGAATATTTAGGGAAAAACAGTGGCCAAATGAAAACAACGGCCAAAAACAAATGTGAGATGCAGCCATATCTTGGTCATTCCCTGCCAACTCTTAGGTCTAAAATGCTTGCTTGTTATCTCATGTGAGGTGCACAAGATTTTTGGAAGAGAGGACTTTGGTGGGCCCATGACATTCTATGTGCACGAATAAAGATTTTAAAAGGAGGCATGATGAAATATTAAAGGCCATCATATTTAAAATGTTAAAGGATTTAATATGTGCAAAGGTGGGCCTAGCAGAAATTTAAAGGCTTGAATAAAGCCTTCTATTTGCCTGATGTTTTAATATTTCACATCCTCCATTTCAAAAGAAAAGGGCAGAGTATTATTCCTAAAATATTTCTCGTGAAATATTTAGTAAAAAAACTTTGCGAAATGAAAGGTAAATAAGGGTGAGCAAGCAAATGTCTTATCTGAAGGCCTGATAGTATATTTTAAGAGGCCTTCATTTTGGTGAAGTATTTCAAGCTGAGTGGTAAATATTTAAATATTTTCCCAAGGGACGTGAGTTTTTTTTTCCTTTAAGGGAGAAATGTTAGAGCAACATGAGTATTCATAAGGCCCCGATGAAATTTTTCCAAAGCCATGCTTTTAAATGCAAGGTGAAAATATAAGGTTCCAGGTAGAAATGTATTGTTTTTATTGCCTGATGAGTAAATGCTATCAAACATTGTTGGGAAAAGCATATGTGAAATGGCATGGGGGTAAAATATTTTGTAGAATAGGAAAAATATTCTAAAATGCAAAGTGAGAATACTTTACTTGCTGAAGGTAAAGTGTAAAATGAAAATGAAATAAAGCAAATCAACAAAAATAAGAGGCTTTCACTGAGGGAAGAAATATTTTTCACAATGCAGGTTAACATGATGCAGATTTTCATGGAGGAGTGAAATTTTCTGTGTTGAACAACTTGAAGCAAAGGAAAAATTGAGAGGAAAATTTTGTTACAAGGGAAGAGAGAAGAGAGAGGCTTTATATTTTGCTGATCAATGGTGGATGAATTTTCCAAATGTCATCAATAGATCAACTTCTAGATTTTTCCTTCATTCTATATCTTCTCTTCTTTTCTCATTTGTAGGGGTTCCATTTTTTGAAAGCTCTACAAGGCAGGCATAACCTTTGGGTAAATTTCTAAAGCTAGGGTGAATTATGACTGTTAGTCATCAATCTAAGGTGTTTGTGTTCTAAATTATGCTTTCATTTTTATATTTTATCAAAGGACTATCTCCATGGCTGAAATGTAATGTTCTTTTGAATTCAATAATCAAAGATTATCTAGGTTTTTTCATGCACATTTGTTGCATTTGAGTTGCAATAGTTGTTGCCTTATGTTCTATGAATAATGTAATTGCTTTAATGAATGACAATTGCATTTATTATTGCCTATTGTTCAAGGGATAGTGTAATTGCTTCAACAAGTGTGACAGGAGTGTTATGTTTCAGGTGGATTTGTAAGAATGGTTACCAAATAAAGCTTTAGTGATCTTGTTGTCATAATGTGATAACATTTGCAAAGATCTTCTAAACATGTCTAACATTATAGGATGAAGTGCTAGTTATATGACTCTGTAGCCCTCTTTTTGGAAATGGTCAATCTTTATGCATCTGTTGTTTTTCAATTTGCTCCCAATTCTTAAAATTAAAAAACCATATCAATTCTATATTTTGAGTTATTTGTGTCATATTCTCCATGTTGGTTAATGAAATTCACTCAATGTCTTAGCCAATGTTGAGTGGTATTTTATATTTCTTAGCATAATTTGGTGAGAGCATATATGTTAAGCAATATCCTATTTAGTATTTGGTTAGTTAGGGTTAGTTTGCTTTTGTAGGGTTTGTTTTTCCTTTGATTTCCTTTTTTTTTGTGTTCATCCCTTTGCATTAGCAAATTTTTCTTAACTTATCATACACATGACAGTAAATTCAAACATTTGTAACATTGTGTTGTGGAATGTAAAATTATAAAACCATACACGGTAAATACAAGCTTTAAAATGTACAATAAAAGTAAATATGTGTGTGTGTGTGTGTGTGTGTGCATATGAAGTATATACATGGAAGTACCAAAATTATTGATGTAAAAAGATTAAAAAAAAAAGGAGGGAGTTGAGATGCAAAGAAGAGTAGCCATTCAGTAAATCTGGGATGCCTCATCCATCGGGGATAAATACCTTACATAGTCCATTTCTGAGTGAACTTCAAAATCAGGAGTATGGAGGTCAATAAGAAATAGTTGGAGTGGAACCACTTCCTCATGTTCCAAGAACTGAGGAATATCATCCATGGAAGGGATTTCGATGGTTGGATGTGCAACAAACAAAATAGTATCCAAATTCTCCAAATATTCAGGTTGCACTATCCAATGCATAGCTGAGCAGACATCTTCAATAGGAAGCCCAATGTCTAGGAGTGATGCTACAAAGTGAGAAGCTAAGTCGAAATAAAACTGATAGTAACCTTAGGAATTTACATATTTCTCCCCAAGGACTAAGCACAAGCTTGGCACAGTGAAACAAGTAGTTCGAATGATGAAAACCTTTTCAAGTCCCTGAGTCATTATACGACCCAAGAAAACATTCTAGTGGTGAGAGTAGGTCAGGAAAATTGGAGTATCCATGACCTAGAAGAAAGCAAGCACAAGTAGAGCAAGAAAATGAAAAATATAAAAAGAAGGAAAAGAAGAAGTGTAAAAAATTCAAACAAAGTGCGAAATTTATAGAAAACTGTGAGGAAGTTATGGCATATAGTTTCCTAGATAGAAGTCTTGGAAATCATAAGCAAGGTGGCAACCAGATGGCTTCTCTAGAGCGAAATGTTAAATCAAATTAATTTTTACACACAATTGGTGACAATTTACTTTAAATTCATCTAGTACGAAGATTGTGAATCAAGCAAGTTAAAGATTTCTAAATTAATGGTGGTCATTTCATCATGTTTTTATTAAGCCATATTAATCATGAAGGTGCTTATGTGTGTGAAGCAAAAAGGAAAATTAAGCCAATAAGGTACCACACATCATCACCTGGGAAATTTGAAGGAAGTAATACATGCACATTGAGACATGTGAATTTAATGTAGAATAATGTGATCATGTTTAAGTATCATCATGACATTTTTTGATCCATTAATGTGGTGCAACACCGTCAAATCAGAATTGTTAGCTAAGTATTTCATAGTTGCCATAAAATTTGATCAAAAGGGTGGTAATTAATGGTTCTAAATTTAGATTTAAATTTGGTGATTAAGTTGTTTGCTACTAAATTTTAATTTATGTATATTTTCTAACATATAGCAATCTATAGTTAGCTAGGATTTGGCATAAAAGTAGTAAAGTTTAGTCGGGAATACAAAACAATAGGGAATTATTAAATAATTTTTTGGGAAGTAGTGAATTGATGAAGGGATTTGCATTGAATGAAAAACCAAAAGGTAACCTTCACTACCACTATAATTCCCAACCTAATAGCAGGCTTCATTGCTTGCAAGTTGAAAAATGAGCCATCAATGAAATATCAAAAGAAAATTGAGCTATCAATGAAATATCGAAAAAGAAAAAATATATATATACCAACTCTTTAGGCTATCCAAATATCTCTACTGGGGCTATAGATGTATGGCTGGTAGTATAGCTATGTTTGGGGGAATTATAGAGATAAAATTGTTGGTGCTATGGACGCTTGATTGGCAGCAAGGCTTTATCCCTGGTTAGCTTTGGAGGATTACCAAATTATGTAGTTCAATGTTAATGAACTGATTTTTTTTCACCGAGTTCTAAAAACTGAAATTAATCAAATCACACATGAATATTTCTGGAAGAATTTTATTATTTTTATGTCAGAATCTAGGTAAAGGGAAAGAGTTATTGTTTTAAAATATGAATAAATTATAATTTGTGGCTAGTTATTTAATCCCAAGTTTTGATTTAAATTTGGTTTTACTGGTTGCAAGTTGTTGTGTGGTCTCATAACACACCCCAAGATTGTAAGACTTGGGGACCCTAAGTGAAAACTAATGCTTATGGAAAATGCTAGCTAGTTGGAAAGATCATTGGAAGTGAAGAGAAAAGAGAAGTCTTTTCTTTAAGAGAGTACTTCATAATTGAAGTGTTCCAGATACCAGGAATGTTTAAAATGAAAAAGGTAATACAAATGTTGAGAAAAGATTTATGGTCCGATAGTCAAGGTCTGATGAAGATGGAAGCTTCAGTAAAACTGAAGTCCAAGAAAATCACGGGTAAATCTAAATACTAGGTATCGGGTAACGATGCAAAGAAAAGTTTTAAAATTTTAAGGTTATCTAAGAAGTCCAATAGTCCAGTAACCCGGTATACAAAAGAATAATTATGCAAGAATATGTGGTTTCTTTGAAAGGATGTTATTTATGATGGATTTACATGATAACAAATTAATGATGGTTTTATTTACATGAGATTTTATAAATAATTTTTTTAAAGGGATTTAATATATGGAATTTGTGATTGTAGGAGAAGTGGATTGTGATGTAGAGTTCAGGTATGGACGGTCAAAAAAATTTGAATCACAAATAGAATCATATCTAGATTGAGTTGCATATTCTAGGAAGTTGTATGTAGAGGGGTTTGAGTCCACTGGAATACTAGGGATCTTGGTATTTCACATATGGAAACAAAAATTGCCAACCTCTGAGGAAGCTCATTCCTGAGAGTAGAAAGCCTAAGGCAGAACCAAAGTGTAGGGACATGATGATGACCTAATTGTTCTGAATATATGGAAAGTTCCTACACACTATCCTAATTCAAGTTACTTTCTAGATGATAATAAGAAGATGAAAAACCTAAAGGACTTCAATGTGTAGATGGAGGTTGACCTTCATTGACTTCATTTGCAATTCTCTTACAAGTCACCATATTCCATGTGCCTTGATGTGATTTGTCCCTTAGATTTCCTCTCATGTATTTGTCTTATCCTACATGTTTCTTACTTCTACAAAAGGTTGGGAGATACTTCTTTTTAAGTTAAGTTCAGGATTTGTGGATGTTGGGAGAGCCAAAACTTCTCTAAGTTTTGTTCTTTTTTTCTATTTTCTAAATCATTATGGACTAAAAAATTATATTCATATAGAACTTAATTAATATCAAAGACAATTTGATAGCTATCTATCTCATGTATTTTTGTAGTTGGTCTTTGTTAGCTCAACCGAACAAGATTGTGTATTGTGTTGTTTAAGGGTGCATGCAGAACCTACTCGGTGTCCAAACGAAACCCCCTATTTAAAAGCTTGCACCGTTTTATGCCTAGCTGTGAAGCAATCTAGTGAAGTATAAAGTGGGTTGCTTTGATTTGATTAAATCTCAGGGCATACGTGGAAAATAACCAGGAGAAATTTTCTTTTTTAATATTTTTATGCTTTATTTTATATTAGATGTTTAAATGTTCCAAAAAAATAAATGAATGAATGGAAATTTATTGAAAATATTTCATTTTCTATAAGTTGTTGAAAACTTAAAGCTAAATCTATTTAAGTGATAGCACAATTGTTTGATTTTCATGAAATTTTATTGCAAATATTTTGATTTCATGAAAATATTATATGATTGGACTAGAAATCTTGTATCTAATACTTATGATTCTTAATGAAACTGGTATTTGAGATTAGAAATAACCATAGACCCCTTGAGATTAAAAACAATATCACATCATACCTTGGAGTGTACCTATTATGGTCAAGACTTGACTACCAGAGACTTGGGATTGAGTTGAGTCAACCTTTTTCCTATTACATAGACACACCCTCTAAGGTTGCCCTAGTTAAGTCTTTCAAGAAGGATAGGTTCCTCATAGTTTTCCTATGAGGATTTTATATACATTGTTGATGTGAGTGACATCATCATCAACATGTTATTTTCCTGAAAGCTAGAATAACTTGGTAATGGTAGTTAGTAATTTTGTTTCTAGTTTGAATACATTGAAATTTGATGATGTTGTTGGTGTTATTTTGAGCAAGATTTTTTTTAGGAAAAGCTAAGGTGGTACATGCATATCAGGTAGTGTTTTGAATGTAGAAAGTAGGGGTAAAACAAAGGAGAGATAAAATAATTTTGGAGGTCATGGGAAGTCATGAGGAAAATCAAAGGAAAAGAGGTCCCAATCTAGAGAGAAGAAGTATTGTTGGTACTGTGGTAAGCCGAGTCATTTAAAGAAATATTGTTGGTCTCAAAACAATAAAGAAGGAGAGAAAAAGGAAGACAATAAAGAGTAAAATGTGGTAAGTAATATATCTGATGATGATGCTTTGATTCTTTCCCTTGATTTAATATTGATGATTTTTGGGTGTTAGATTCAAGGGCTTCATTTCATGCTATGCCCTATAGAAGTTATTTTCTTGATTATGTCTAAGGGGATTTTGGGTTGGTTTATTTGGGAGATAAAAAACCTTGTTAGATTGTTGGAAAGGGAAGAATCAAGATTAATTTGTAGAATGGGAATCATTAGATACTACAAGAGTGAATACATGTTCCAAGGTTAAGAAAAAATTTAAAATTTCAGTAGGTTAACTAGGATGAAGGTTGTGTTGTTACGTTCAGTGATAAAAATTGGAAGGTTACAAAAGATGCTTTAGTGGTAGGAAAAAGTGTGAAAGTAGGAACCTTATACCTTTGTATAGGTCATACAATTCCTTCTACTTTATCTATTGTAGATAAAAATAAAACGGGGAAGTTGTTGGAAAAATAGCTACAACAGTGGTGAGTTTTGTAACAATCTCAAGAATAGTTGTTGCAGGTCAGCAGGAAGAAAATCAAATAGTTGCTACAGGTGAAACACCATTGTGGCATTATAGACTTGGGAACATGAGTAAAAAAGGTATGAAATCATTCCATTCAAAGAAAGTTTCACTAGGTCTAAAATGTGTTAATATGGATTTCTACGAAAGTTGTGTGTATGGTAAACAAAAGAGGGTTAGTTTTCTCAAGGATGTGAAGCAAAAGAAAGATGAGAAGTTGGAGCTTGTGCATACAGATGTATGGGGACCGGATCTAGAATCTTTTCTTAATGGCTCTCGGTACTATGTTACATTCATAGATGATGCAACTAGGAAGGTATGGATTTATTTCCTTAGGAAAAAATCTAAATATTTCCAAAATAAATTAATAATTTGACATCATGAATATAAATTATAGACATAAATCCCATAGTTATTTTCCAAAATAGCAATTTCATGTCATTAATGAAAATAGAATTCCATTGGAATTCCTCTTCAATAATTCACCACCATTGGTGGATGAGAACATGGTTCAGGTGCTTTTCCACCCAACCACGAATCAATGCTTCCTCAAAAAAAATTGTCCATTGAAGAATACCCAAACCTACATGGAACACTTAGCAAGAGATATAGTTTACAAGGTGGAATATGTGTGTGGCTAACTACATGCATTTCTATCTAATGTTAGAACATGCAAGTTCCATGTTAGGTATAAAAAATAAAGAAGAAAGAGAGAGGATAAATAAATAAATAGTCTATTTTAAATAATGATTGCAAAGTTTGGCCAAGATCATGTTGCATCAATGCAACTTAAATTAGATTTGGAAAAGAAAATCTAGACTCCCTGGCACCCATTCTCAGAAGATAGCTTATCATAATAAAAAGGGTATCCCTCCCTTCTTGACCATCTACTAGCATCATTCATTAATGTGCTTCAGTCTATCTAGTACTTTTATATCATTCCATTTCACCAAGCATCAAACAAGTAATCCATTTAAATCTAGTATATCCATTCAATTATTCATCATATAACTAACTATCTTTCCTTAAGATTCATATTTTAATTTCAACACTGTTCCTTTATATAGTTCTTTCCTTTACAAATGAAATTAAGCAACATACTCAAATGAGTAAATAAGATGAAATAAGAAGGTATATCACATGTATGTGTATAGGCATAAATGAAGAGTTTATGCATGTGCACACATATGCATATTATTCACAGTTTGTATATGTGTATACATTCTTTAAGAATAATTAAACAAAATCCATTCAACATGCAGATTTCCAAATCAAAGATACATTGATTTATTCAAATATGCAGGTTCTAGTCTTATCCACTATATTTTAATAATAACATAATGAATATCTATACAATGGTTCAAAATTTTCATCTATTAATCTAATTGACCTAATTGGGTTAACTCACTCTCCATCATATTCACTAATATTTCATCATATCTAATCGAATAATGCAAATTATTTAATTAGCCTACTTATGTCTTCTTATTTGATTAAATAAATCCTAGTTATCCTAGTTATTTAATTAAATATCCTAATCTCACCCCTTTCATTAAATAAATTATTTATTTAATGCTAAATCCTAAATTCCTCCCAAAGGGAATATTCTTAAGGAATATCCCTCCCCTTTGCACATTAAAACTTTGTTTTATTTAACTAAATGCTAATTTTCCTCATCCACTTGCATGAGAAAGTTCTTTGAGAATATACTTCCCTATAACAAACTTTCAACAAACTTCTTGAGCAAGTTTTGAAAGTGTGCTTCTTTGAATGATTGTGATCCCTTGATTAAATATCAACTTGCATTCTCAACCCTTGATGGGAATCCACGATCCATGACTCCCTCATCTTTCCATCCTAACCATTGATTGATTCGTTCAATTTTGACCACCAATTTTCTTTTTCCTGTACTATAAATAGACCTTGCATCTATTGAATAGGGATCCACCTTTTCAAAGAAAACTTATGTTGTTGAAAATCACACCCATTTGCACTCATGTTTTACATTTGATAAGAATTTTAAGTTAATTTTCATGCATTCTTAGCTTAGCATCTTTCAATGGCTTTCATGATAACTTAGTTTGCATTCATTTAGTATATTTTGGAATCTAGGGCTTGCATATTTGAATCTTACACACATTTAGAATAGGTTTGCATAAACTTTTGATGTAGGAGCATCTAGTGGTGTAAGGGAAATCCTACATCACCCAAAAATATGCTTTCAATTTATGTTTCCTTTTGTTATCTTTTTGTAGATGTCTTTGCATTTTTGGATACCCTTTTTGTCATAATGTAATTCCCCACTTTCAGTTCTGCTTTTCTACATTTTTTGCTCAACTACTATTTTTAGTAGTTTTGAATTTGAAGAAGTTAGGAGGTAGAAATTTATGGGAATCTCCAGGAAAAAAAATAAGAACTTTGGAAAAAGAATCAGGTCAAGATCATTCTCGGTTTGAAAGTTATTCAAGTTTCAGTTTTTGTTTTTTGCCTTGAAAAACCTTTTGAGTCCAGTTTGAGGCACTAAACAGTCTCGTACAGGTCCAAAAAT
Organism: Sequoia sempervirens; assembly: GCA_007258455.2. Classification (NCBI taxonomy): domain Eukaryota; kingdom Viridiplantae; phylum Streptophyta; class Pinopsida; order Cupressales; family Cupressaceae; genus Sequoia; species Sequoia sempervirens. The sequence goes on along the minus strand of VDFB02058242.1, from coordinate 721,195,382 downwards.
ATCTGAATCAATAGATTAGGTTCTTTGCGCATTCTTCACTTTGAGACCTTTCCAACGGTTCAAACGGTTCAAAAAATGGAGTCCTAGATCAAAAGTTATGGCTTCTGGAAGTTGGTCAATTTTTGAAAAATTGCCAATTCTCAAATTATGACTCAATTTTTGAATTTCAAATTGTATTTTTTGGCGCCAAACCACCAAAACTCATAATTTGAATGTTTTTTGGCTTTTAAATGGAAAAGGATCTATTTATGGTTGGGGTTTTCTAATTTTTGATAGCTTTTTGGGGAAAAAGTTGGCAAACTATGAAAAGGGAATTCTATAATTTTTTGTAGCTTGCATGGATTGTTGAGCTCAAGGATTGGAGATCTTCTACACGTAAGATTTTCTTTTCTGAAAAATAATAAAATTTCTCTAGTTGTTTGCATCATTTTTTGTGTCTCGAGTTTGCACCCTCTTCAACTTTCATTAAACATCTTAGCTTTTATCATGTTAATATAGATTTTATCATGCTTTCATTTATCATTTTCATCAGTTTCCATTGGTTTTAATCAATAAAATCGATTGGGAAGGCTCATATTATCTAAGGGATTGGGAAAGGGTCACCATTCCACATCAATGTGACACCAATCCCCCAATAGGATAAGATTCAATGTCTTAGAGTAGATGTTTGTCAAGCTTTCATGTTTTAGAATGTTAGTTTCAATGGCTTCCTCGTTTTTATTGATATTGAATTTCTTATTGGGATTGATGCTTAGTCGAGTAAATATGTCTTAAATCCATATGGATTAGGTGTAGTTAACCTATACTATGTCGTTGGTCACATTTTGGCACTATAAGGATGGAAATACTAATAAAATCTAACAAATTTCTCTTTAGATTCTCATTTTCTTGTGTTTGCAGGTTCAACAACTCATTTGGGACACATTGCTATATAGTGACACACTTCAGTTTGATTTTAGCAATGCACAATTAATTTAGTAATGCCTGAATTAATTTTTTCACCGCACATTAAAAATAGCGACACTAAATTTATTTTTACTCACATCATGAATTTCATTTCAGTGACGCTATCGATGTCACTATTTACTATAGAGCGACACAACTGATTTTTCAATATAGTGATGCACTTTCAATATAGTGACACATCTGGTGAAATTCATCAATGCAATTGATTTCAACATCACTATTTACTGGTAAAAAAAAAGAAATTGAATTTTGACATGTGCTTTAATGTTTTTTTTCATCTGATTTCTAACATGTCACAAAATTCTGGTTTTTGTTTTTAAGGCTAACTAGTTTTGCAGATTTGGGCAATAAAATTTGAAGTGAAGGAGCATATCATGATTTGATTATATACTGTAACAAGTGTTTTTACACTTATGGGGAAATTATAAACCGTTTTATGATGCTTTATTTCATGTTTTAGGACCAACTAAATCTCCTTTTAGGTTTAAAATTAACATTCAAATTTGGTTAAAACTAAACCCACATATCCTCATTTTGCAATAATAGTTTAAAATTGAACAAAACAATCCCAACACTTCAATTTGATGCTTAAAATTAACTCATTATGCTTGTCAAGGTAAAAATGAATGTGTGTTTGATTTTATTATGTGTACTTATTTTGTGTATCCTCTCCCCTTGTGCTTCGTGTGATCTCGGGTGAAGAAAAACACACAAGTATACCTTTTCTTCTTGGAAGCACCTATCCTCTCCACTTGTGCCTATTGGCAATCTTGGGTGACAAAAAAATTTTAAGCTTCATAATTTGTGTTACCTTTAGCGGGCCTGCCTCCCAACTTGTGAGAGGGAATGACCCAAGCGGTGCTTTCATTTCACTCTACTATATAAATAAATTGGTATAGCAAAAGTCATTAACTAGATGGTGTTGTTGTTTTATACCAAAAAATGTCTCCCCTAGTATTCGTGTGATACATCAAAAACCCTTAGATGTTTCTAAGGGTTGGGAGGCCTCTTAATTGAGTGAATCACCACATGTATAGGCACTAGTTTATCCCAAAAGTCCTGATTAAGAACCTTTGTTATTAGAGGCTCACCAATTTCATCTTTGAAGCATATTTTGAAGTAGTGCATTGGACTAGCACTGCTCCAAGAAGTTACTTACCATGTCTGGTTTTTGGTTGAGGCAATAAAGCAAATCAAGAAGGGACTCTTTTGCTTGGAATGTCAAGACGTTACATTTCCTTGACATATCCTATTTTTCCATTTCATATTCATGGATTAATCATCTCTTAGGGGATGATGGTAAGCCTACTAATAAATATGCACCCACTTGAGATAGGATTGTAGATGCTTGTGAGTTAATTTAAAACTCTCTTAGTTCCAAAACATTGTAAACAAACATCAACAATCTTTCAAAACACCAAAATCCCAAGTCCCTTCCCTAGAACTGTATGTTTAGTTAATACTTATTATCATGAAATAATTCAAAGAAAAAAAATTGAAAAACAAGGAAAAGTGAGAATTATTATTTACTCTTCAGTTAGATCCATGGACCAGCTCGTGCGAGAACAAATTTTTTGAAGAGCTTCCTTTCACCCATCAATCTCTTCTCTTGGATATCGATCTATATGGCTATAATGTCTCAAAAATGCTTTCTTATTGGGACTAGAGTCATTTAGAGGATATCTAACATGAGTTGGATCCACATCATAAAATAGAGGAATGATCAAGCTAGGGGTTTTCAACATTGCAGCGGCCTCCTTGAGACACCATGCTGAGTGTGCATAGCCTTTGGAGAATATAGGAATGTGTATGGCACTACTCTCGATTGCTCTTTCCAAGCTCATGTCAATTATTTCCTCCCTTTCCAATTTGTCACTGTCCAAAAATACATTCAGCCCTGCTGCAAAGAGAGCTTGAAAGAGATGATCAACTAGAGTCTTGCTCACATCTTCTCCCCTAAAACTCAAAAACACATGATACCTCTTATTTTTGTGGAAGGAAAGCTTAGTTGAGGGAGGGTTGTATTGCTCCATGTTAGAGGTGGGTTTGAAGGAGGCTTACTAACAATAAAAGAAACAGAGGATTCAACTCAAAACTTTAAGATATTGAACTCAATAATATAAATGCTTCAAATCCTGTCTATTTGTAGATTAGAAAAGATAGTCAATAGTGGGCAAGTCTACTTACTTTTCCTAAAGTAACTTTTATTCTGTCAGGCCAACTTAATTTGCATGACAAGTGTGCCCGCTTTGATTCTTGTTTTGGGGGCCCAATCTTCTTCCTTTTTTTCATGCTTTGTTGGCTTCAATTTTTCATTTTTCACATGTAAAGCTATGTAGTCTTTATTGGTTCCAGTATATCTCTTATTGAATGATCTTTATTTACTAGCTAATAGGTTTAAAGATTTGATAGTAGAATTTAGTAAAAAAACTTAACTAATTTATTACTTATTTAGCTCATTAATTTTAAAAAAAATTGTATTGTTTTTTTTTGTTTTCTTTATTAAGATAAAGATATATGAAATTATATGAAAATGGGATTTTTATTAATTTATTTTGGATTTTCTTAATGATTTTTCTCTTATTTCTATTAGATTATATCATATTGTTCTACATGTGTGTATTATCATAGGAATACAAATGATATTTGTAGATTTGACAATCTCAAACTTGTAGCACTATTGTGAAAGTTAAGACCCTAATGGTCTATGTTTTCAGCATGTTTCCTTTCATCACCTTTGATTAAATAATTTTTACTATTTAATTAATTAAATCATTTTCTCTCATCCACTTTTAATTAAATAATTTTGATTATTTAATTAATTCTCAAAATTCCTCTAATGCACATAATTAAATAATTTTTAATTATTAAATTAATGATCATGCATTATTTCTTATCTCCCATAATTAAATAATTTCCTAAGTATTTAATTAGCTCATTTCTCTTCCAAGATTAAATATATTTTTTACTTTATTTAGTTGCACATTCCCTCCAAAAATGAAATATTCCTTCTTTATTATTTCAAATTCAAATTCAAATATATATTTTAAATATCTCTTAAAAATAAGAAAGGAACTTCAATTAAATGAACTCTTCCTCGACATGCATGGTCTCTTGGATCTCATTCATTCTCAACCCTTGATCCAATATTCCATCTTCAATTGTTTATCTCAAGTCTTGACAACCTATAAAACAAGCACTCTTCCTTTCATGATCACACTCACTCGTTCTTTGATCACTCCTTAATCTGGCAATTAAAGTTCTCCAATCTTGATCCATAACACGTCATCATCAAGCTTCTGCACAATTGGGTTATTCTAAGCATGAGAAATCCACATATCTTAAGGAATAATCTCACATTGTCAACAATGGAGTACGGATTTTCCATTCTTTGGATGAGGTAAAAGTAGAGTTAAATTTGGTTTATGTTCTTTTTTTTTATTTTCTTTCATTTGATCTTTGTTAAATCACTTCATTGGTAATGGGAATAGTTTAATCATTGGGTCTTGATGTTTTGTTGATTTAATATAACTTTTGAGTCATTTGGTTGATCTTTACATTTATTCTCATTCACAATAGTAGATAGAAATATTTTGTAAAGAATCCTTCAAAAGTGGATGTTTACCTACCTGAATTAAGAGCATCCCTTTCTGCATAGCCAATTTATTTTGGATCCTTTCCACTATACCATTCCAATAACTGTTTGAGATTTTCTTTGTGGATAAAGGGAGCCATGAATAATAAGTATCAGGAAGAGTATTCAATTGGCAACCAAGGATTTTCAATATTTTTTCTTCTAGAGGGAGGTCAATATTGAACAAGTAAAGCACACTTTTATTATAATTGATGTATTGTTCAAACAACTTAGCATAATTATCTAATAGAGACTTTCAATGTTTAGCTTTCACAATAGAAACAACCCCAAACAAGATTGTATCATCAACAAATTGTTGGTCAGAAGAAGGGGATAAGGAGGAAGAAACTTTAACACTTGATAGGGTTTTAGAATCCAACAATTTTTAGAAATTCCTTCCAAGGACTTTTGCCATAATTATAGACAGATAAGGATACAAGGGGTCTCCCTATCTAAAACCTTTGCCACATGAAAAGTAACCCCTATGAAAACCATTTACCATAATAGAGCACTTAGTGGAAGTCACAAAAGATTTTATCAATTTTATAAATTTGCATTTAAATTCAAACACTCAAAGAAAGGTAGTCATTTATTATTGAATTGGGTTTTATTTATATACTCATTTTCAGATTTGATAATTTATAGGCTCACAAAAGCCTTGGGATAATAGTATGATGAGATATTTTATAACTAAAGAGGTGATATCAGAATTATATCAAATTGAAGGGAGATTAGAGTGTTACATAAGTATATTATACTTGAATATTAATATTGTAAGGCCTTGTCTAGCATTTGATTAATACAACCCTAATTTGTTATATGTTTTTTCCTAAATAGATGGTCAGATATATTATGGGTGATAAATAAGGTGATTGTGTGGCAACAATCTTGTATTTAATTTTGACATTATGTTTTATTGTCACTATCATGAAGGTGTTATGCAATTGTAATTTGTGAAACATGAATTACAAGTTTAAATGGATTTTTGTACAATTAAAGTTTAGGAAAACCATCAAGAGAAAAATGGAAGACTTCTTCATGAGGATATATTTTTTTCCCGTTTGGGCTTAGAAAGAAATAGAGTTAATGTGTTGGAAGACTAAACTTGTGAAGGTTCATATTGAAGGGGCTAATTTAATTATGGTTTGTGAGAGCATTTAATTGTGGTTCATGTGAGGTGTAAGTCCAGGGTTAGGGTTTGGGAACCCCTAGCTAAGTTTGAAACTTGGATGGACCCTTGAATGGGCATTTAAAGAGAGTTGTTTGTCAATTTCCTTGTGTAGAGAAGGGGGATTCGCTACTCATGAGTTCTCTTCATTTAGAGAGCTTCACTTCCATAAACTACCTCAAGGAACAATGCAAGAGTTTTAGAATCTAAAAGAGTAGGTCACAAAGTTTTTCTAGACAAACTAACAAGCTCTTAGCCAAAGGACGGAAGCGTAAGTTTGGGACGACAGCATGGCGCGCTAGTGTCTCTATAGCATTTTGGCATTCATATAGACCAAAAAGTGAGAATGCCATAGAAAATGGCTAAGTTACTACTAGCAATAAAATTACTAAGAACTTACATAATACAATAAAGTAATAAAATGTAATACAACTAAAATAAAGTGAAATAGAAATGATAAAGATAAGGAGAAGAGAGAAAGTACTTACAACCATGCAAGTAATGAAGCCTCCAGCACGTGAATGTCTTCAATACCTACATGTGTGAGATTTGGAGAAAGTGTCTGGGCTATATAGGGGTTTTCCTCAATCAAACCCCCATTTTGGTGTTCCCACCTCCACGAACAGTTAGATAGATAGAGAGAAATGAACCAAAATGGATAAAGTGCATGGTGAAAGTAAGGCCCGCTTAAAGAGTAGAACCCACACTACTAAGTATGAGTGATAAAAGCAAACCCCACTTGAGGAGGAGAACCCGTATCACAAAATGTAGGTGATAAAAGCAATCCCCACTTGAGGATGAAAACACATATCATGAAGTAAGAATGAAATAGATAGAGGATATGGAATCCCATGATGCTTGCAAGCATGAGATAAGGGAAATGAAGCTACAAGGCTTAAGGAATCCAAATGGAGAGAGAAATAGAGCTACAAGGGCCAAGGGTGTTGTTGTAATGAGCTTGTGAAAGCTTGAGAGTGTTGCAAAGGGTGGTGCCAAGAATCAGAACAGGAAGCTAAAAGAACTTCGTAGCATAAATGAATTGAAAAGGCATCTTTAAAAGAGAGAAGAGAAGAAAAAGTAAGGTTCTCGAGTGGTTACACGGCATCCTGAGCCGTTACCACCCACAAAAGAAAATGAAAAGTGGAAAACATGCATGAAAATGATCATTTGAATGTTGAAATGTTTCAGGATGCTAGCATGGTGCATAGATGTGTACATGGTGCGCTAGTGTCTAGACACATCACACTACAAAATGACGTGAATGAGAAAAGCACAAAGTTTGACATAAAGCTGACACATGAGGGTAGCTACTAAAAAGGGGTGTTGAGCATCCTAAGAGGGGAAAAAGGATGATGCAGGGGATAAAATGAGCCTACACAAATGTTAAGGGAGTGGACACTAAAGCAGACACAAGAAGGCATGTGAAATTGCAAGGGGTGAAATTTTATGGTGATACATTTTCCCCCCACTTTAGCAGGCATACGAATCTACACTAATATGCATGCTAAAGGAAATCTACTAAACATAAATAGCATTATTATGCCAAAAGGATACTATAGAGGAAGAAAACAAATATTTGAATCCAACAAAGCATTCCCCAAGGAAGAAGACCTGGAAAACAAATACATTAGACATGAAAGACTTGCACCAGAGAACAATGTTAGAACATAAAAAACTAAGGGATTTGAGTTAGAAAAGTGAAAGAGACCTCAATGTAGAAGGTTGTCTCAATACTATGCATTGTTCCCAAATTAAAAAAAATACATAGAAGAAATCTAAGATGTTGAAGAGAGAAAGGGCATATACTCAAGATGAAGAAGATGTAGATCTTTGATCTGATATATAAAATTGAGAAGAGAAAGAGATGGAGAACATAGAAAGGAATGAAAATTTCAAGAGAGATGGTTCCACAAGTATTCTCTCCTGAGGATTTTCAAAGAAAAGGACTCCATAGCTCTGCAAAACTATGAAGTTGCACAAAGCATGTTGAAGGAACTTTATCTAATGATAGACAAATCCCATAGGATAAAAGTGCCTTACAGGCCCGCAACCCTACAAAGAGGTGTCCCTCAAGATCTCTCACATGAAGGAAACTAAAATAAGTAAGCACCCTACAAGCCCATAGACTTGCAAGGAGGCATCCCTCAAGATCTCTCACATGAAGGAAACCAAAAGAAGTGCTTTATAGGCCCATAGACTTATAAGGAGGTGTCCCTCAAGATCTCTCACATGAAGGAAACCCAAAGAAGTAAGCACCTTATAGGCCCATAGACCTGCAAGGAGGCATCCCTCAAGATATCTCACTTGAAGGAAACCCAAAGAAGTAAGTGCCTTACAGGTCTGTAGACCTACAAGGAAGCATCCCCCAAGATCTCTCACATGGAGGAAACCCAAAGGAGGGGACTCCATAGAGTCAAATTGGAAAGTGACTTTATAGGTGCACTTGCAAAGTGACATGTTTATATGTAGATAAAGCATGTTCAAAAAGAAAGCATCCATGTAGGCTATCAAGCGAATAGTCACAGAAACCATCAAAAAATTGGAAAGCCTTCAAAGGGTCCCTCAGGAACCCTTCAAAAGAAGAGGGGTCCACTCAAGGGAAACACCAATTTGAAAGATACAGAGAAGAGAAGTGGTCCTTAAGGAGGAAAAATATCTCCCGAACAAGTTATCACTGCCCCCAACATACAAGGGAGGAGAACCATGCAAGATAATCAAAATATATAGGATAGAGGTAGACCTTGATATCACTTATCATTTGAAGAGGAGGCGGCTGCATCAACAAATAAATGAATGATGACACCTGTATCACTAATTTGTTGTATTTTATCCTTCAAGGCCTTACATTCACTAGTGGAATGGCCAAGCACTTGATGGTGCACACATAAAGAATGTTTTTCTTTATCATGTTCATGAGATTTCTTATGTGTAGGAGGAAGAGTAATTAAGTGGGCTTTGAGGAGCCTCGAAAAAAATACACTCTTGCTCAAACAAATAATGAGGAGTAGGAAGCAACCATTTCTCTTGTAGAGAAAAGTTGGACTACTCACAAGAAGAAGGCACAGAGATAGAAGACAAAGGAGGATGGACCAATCCATGAGAATGAGGTTGAGTGGATGCCATGTCAACATTCAACCATGGTTTTTGTTTAGATTTTTCATTCAAAAAACCAAGCACCAAGTTACGTTTATGAGGTACAAATTCTATAGGGACTTGAATGCCTTATTTGTCATACCCACAACCTTTATGACCATAGCCACATTTAGAGGCGAGCTTAAAGCCAGTACCATAACGTGTTTGAAAATCTTGAAAAGAAGGAGGATCTACATAAAGAGCATTGTCCCAACAATGGGGATCACACTCCTCTATGGGATTGTCATCATCCTTTTTAACAGGATTTCCAACATTATCCTCTTTGGCAGAAGTGTAATCATCTTCCTTAGAAGGAGGATCAACACTAAGAGCATTACAATTTATTTTCACACTTATCCCACACTATAGAAGAATAATCATCTTTGATAGCGGGTTTGAATGATGTTATCGAAAGTTCTGAGTGGATCGGGTTGACTTTATATTCTCCACTAAAGGATTCTATAAAGTCTAAAGAACCCTAATCATCACCAAGACATGCATTTTCTTAAGAGGATGTAGAAGGAGTAGACTTAGTACTCCTTGCTTCAAAAGGATCTTTAGGGACATCTACTGCAGGAGTATCCTGTGTAGTAGGTATTGTTGGAGTAAACATCAACACATTGGAAGACATTGAAGGAATAAGGGTAGGCACAACTGAAACATGACTAGCAACTTCCATTTCACATAAGTGCATAGTCTCAGGGTTAGCCCTAACTATGACTACTCGATTATTGCAAATGAAATTAATAGATTTATGCAAGGTAGATAAGACTACTCCCGTAGCATGAATCCATAGTCTACCAAGAAGAAGGTTATAAGGTAAATTTTCTAACATAACATATACAAGGGTAGGTGCAGTAATGGGTCCCAACCTCAAAGGAAATACTATCATGCCTAGGGCTTGTTGACCAACATTATCAAACTCACTAATGTCAACAAAAGAAGCATTAAGAGAAGATGAATCAATATTAATCTTAGGCAATAGATCAATGCTACATAAATTGAGTGCCAAACGAACCTCAATAAGATTACATCTAATACCAATTTTATTAATGTTAACTATAATCATTAGAGGGTCCTCTTGCTTTTGTACTTCCAAATGCAAGAGTTCTTGCGGATAGAACATAATATTTGGTTAATCTGCACAAATATAAGATATCAACGCATTAGCATCTATTGGCCTAGTGGAAGAAGGAAAGAGGATATTTTGCAAGGCTTCCTGAAGCATACCTTGGTAAAATGGAGTAGATTGAAGCAAGTCCCACAATGAGATCTTAGCCAGAGTAACTCAAAGTTTCTCAACAAGATCGTAATCACCAGGTGCTTTAGGAAGGCTTGGTTGTTTATTCATAGTATTCTCATAAGTATGGGATATTTCTCTATAAGAGGGATCCATAGAAAGATCAGGAGAATCACCATTAATAGAAAAAATCCTTTTAGGAGAAGGACTAGCTGGAGTCAAATAAATGACTAGTCTCTTAGGCCTTTGAGGGGCAGCAAAGAATAGATTATATGTACAGACTCATTGCAACTAGCGAAATAATTATTCAAAGACATATTCTCAACATCAATCCAGGGAGGATTAGATGTGGAAGGAGGTTCATCATTCACCAATGCATCATCTCTAGAAGAGAGTGCATTAGAACAAAGATGAGATTCATCATTTACCAATGTAGCATCTCAAGAAGAGAGTGCATTAGAATGGAGAGAAGATTCATTATTCACAAATGCATCATCTCTAGAAGATAGTACATTGGAATGAATGGAAGGTAGAGTAACATTAAGACATGCATCAATGATTTCATCCTCTTGCAACAAGATATTCTCCGAAGAAAGATGACTCTCATGAGAAGGATCAAAGATACAAAGTGACATGGGAAAAACCAAGTCACTATCACATGCATGAAATGGAACATAATTAACACTTTGAATAAAACTAGATACTAAGCTAATAAAATAAGATATTAAATTCATTTTGGTGAAAGAACTAAGAAAAACCAAAAATCTAGATTTTCTAATTTTTTTGGTATTTTATAGGCTCTAGTAATTTGCATTTTTGGGGGTCTTCAAACTGGAATTTGAGGTTGGAACTTGCATTGGTCCTTAAAATTTAATAGCCAAAGGCATTGTATTTTAGGGACTGAACTAGTTCTCTTGGAAACCTTTCCAATGGTGCAAACAGTTTTGAATTTCGAGCACCAAGTAAAAATTTATGACCCCGCCAAGTAGGGGTAAATAAATTCCTAGTTTTTCAGTTCACATCAAGTTCACCAAAATGTAGAGAAAGGGGATTCACTACTCACGAGTTCTCTTCATTTAAAGAGCCTCATGGGGTGAACTACCCTAAACTACCTCAAGGAATGGTGTGAGAGTTCTAGAATCTGAAAGAGCAAGTGATGAAGATTTTTTGGACAAACTAACAAGCTCTCGACCAAAGGATGGAAGTACAAGTTTGGGATGAGAGTGTTGCGCACTAGCATCCATATAGACCAAAAAGCAAAAATTTCACAGAAAATGACTAAGTGACTACTAGTCAATCAAATTACTAAGAACTTACAGAATGCAATAAAGTAATAGAATGCAGTAGAACTAAAATAAAGTGAAATATAAATGATAAAGATAAGGAGAAGAGAGAAAGTGCTTCCAACCACACAAGTGATGAAGCCTCCAGCACATGAATGTCTTCAACATCTGCATGCATAAGATCTAGATAAAGTGTTGGGGTTGTATAGGGGTTTGCCTCAGTCAAACCCCCATTTTGGTGTTCCCACCTCCATAGACAACCAGATAGATAGAGAAAAATGAACTAAAATGGAAAAAGTGTGTGGTGAAAGCAAGACCTGCTTCAGGAGTAGAACCCACACCACTAAGTATGAGTGATAAAAAAAACCCTGCTCGAGGAGGAGAACCTATATCATAAAATGTAGGTGACAAAAGCAATCCCCGCTTGAGGAGGAAAACCTGTATCATGAAGTAAGAATGCAATAGATAGAGGATATGGAATCCTAGTATGCTTGCAAGCATGAGATAAGGGAGATGAAGCTATAAGACTTAAGGAATCCAAGTGGAGAGAGCAATAGAGCTGCAAGATCCAAGAGTGTTGTTGTAATGAGCTTGCGAAAGCTTGAGAGTGTTACAAAGGGCAGTGCCAAGAGCAGAAGAGAAATCTAGAAGAAATTAGTAGCACAAATAAATTGAAAAGACATCTTTAAAAGAGAGAAGAGAAGGAAAAAGAAGCTTCTTAGGCGGTAACAAGGCATCCCAAGCCATTACCATCGATAAAATAAGATGACAAGTGGCAAACATGCACGAAAATGGTTGTTTGAATGTTGAAACATTGTAGGACACTAGTACAGTGTGCTAGTGTCTGGACTCGTCATGCTACAAAACAATGCAAATGAGAAAAGAACAAAGTTTGACGTAAAGTTGACACACAAGGGTAGCTACTAAAAAGGGGTGTTGAGCATCCTAAGAGGGGAAAAGGTTGATGTAGGGGATAAAATTAGTCTGCACAAATGCTAAGGGAGTGGACACTAAAGTAGGCAAAAGAATGCATGTGAAATTGCAAGGGGTGAAATTTAACAACTATACACCTTGTTTAGAAGGAAGAAAAGGACCCCTAGGTTCTCTAACTTTGATGGTAGGGACCAAATGGGCATGCATTAGTGCCCCTAGGACATGATTTAACCCCTTAAAAGTCCTCATAATTGGGAGTTACAAGTTTTTAGGTGAGGATGGGACTGGAAATACTGAGGGGGTGTCCAAGTGCATATTCCCCTCTTTAATGAGGAAAATACCCTCATTGATGAAGTGAAGTACACTCCACACCTCCCCATCTAAGGGTTTCAATTGGAAACTCCTATATATTTTACTAAGAAAGAATGAGTGGGATGTTACCCACTTCTCCTTTTGGAGAATTCTTGTTTAGTATTGAGAAGAGGAGAGAGAGTTGGGAGAAGGAAGGAGTCCTTGCTTATGGAAATGGAGGCCAAGATGCATAGGTTTGGAGATATAAGTTTTCCTTATTCCCTCTACTCTTTGTTTATGTGTTGTAAGATAGGGATTTTTTTTGCAAGTTCATGGGTGGTTAAAACAAGAGAAAATTTTGAAATATGGAATTATGTGAGTGGTATCCTTAAATCTATGTGAACCTCGTAGTCGATATGGATAATTTTGATGTTATATTATTATTACTCTCTTTGAGGTGTATGTAGAGACCCCATTATCTTGGGTCTATATGAATATCCTAGCTCAGGGATATGGCTATAGCCCATGAGGCTTCATGATGTCATTATGGTGTCTAGACACATCATGCTACAAAACAATGCAAATGAGAAAAGCACAAAGTTTGACGTAAAGCTAATGCACAAGGGTAGCTGCTAAAAGGGGTGTTGAGCATCCTGAGAAGGGAAAAGGTTGATGCAGGGGATAAAATGAGTCTGTACAAATGCCAAGGGAGTGGACACTAAATTAGACACAAGAATGCATGTGAAATTGCAAGGGGTGAAATTTTACGACTATACACCTTGGTTAGAAGGAAGAAAAGGACCCCTAGGTTATCTAACTTTGATGGTAGGGACCAAATGGGCATGCATTAGTGCCCCTAGGACATGATTTAACCCCTTAAAAGTCCTCATAATTGGGAGTGACAAGTTTTGAGGTGAGGATGGTAGTGAAAATATTGAGGGGGTGTCCAAGTGCATGTTCCCCTCTTTAATGAGGAAAATACTCTTATTGATGGAGTGAAGTACACTCCACACCTCCCCATCCAAGGGTTTCAATTGGAAACTCCTATATATTTTACTAAGAAAGAATGAGTGAGATGTTACCCACTTCTCCTTTTGGAGAATTCTTTTTCAGTATTGAGAAGAGGAGAGAGAGTTGGGAGAAGGAAGGAATCCTTGCTTATGGAAATGGAGGCTAAGATGCATAGATTTGGAGATATAAATTTTCCCTATTCCCTCTACTCTTTGTTTATGTGTTGTAAGATAGGGATTTTTTTTGCAAGTTCATAGGTGATTAAAACAAGAGAAAATTTTGAAATATGGAGTTATGTGAGTGGTATCCTTAAATCTATGTGAACCTCATAGTTGATATGGATAATTTTTATGTTATATTATTATTACTCTCTTTGAGGTGTATGTAGAGACCCCATTATCTTGGGTCTATATGAATATCCTTACTTGGGAATATGGCTAGAGCCCATGAGGCTTCATGGTGTCATTATGGTTGTGTGGAGAGCAAGACCCATTGATGTGCTTTTCCTATTGGAAATTTTTAAGTTGGTTCTAGAAGAGATACATATTTTGAGGTAAACTTGTCATATAGAAGTGAAATGTTATCCCCTACCAGTATAAGCTACCCTTATTGGTAGTTGTATGGAAGTGGCGTTCATCTTCTAATATGTGATCATGGTGAAAAAGTGTGCATGTGTAATTATATATGCATCTACGGTATTCGTTCTCTCCCATGTTTTGGGATGTGTGAGGCTATTCTTGTTGAGTCCATGTAAAACAAGTGTAGTCATGATGTATATTTTAAGTGGTGAAATAAGTGTGCATATATATATGATTTCATTCTATGTTTCTATTTCAGGACATTCACATAGCAACCGACTAAATAGCAAAGTGATTTATTATATTTGATTGTAATTTTGTATTAGTTTTCTTATCAAGAAAATAGGTTATTTCATTTCAAAATACAAACAATTTTCTACATATGTAGCTTCAGTCATTAAAAAAAGAAAATAAATAAAGAGATAACTACAATATTTTGTTTTGTTGCACCTTCTTAGTTATTTGTTTAAAAAAGGGGTCAATTTTTGTTGTTTAAAACTTGCCAAGGGTAAATATAATCCTTATGGAATGTGATGATGTACTTTGTTTCAAAAGTACTTTGAGTTAAAATTGTAATAATCCTCTTTTTCTATAAGAATACATTTAATATCCTACTTAAATAAAAATACATGTATTCCTACTTAAATGGATCTTATGCCAATTTGTTTGGAAAAAGGAAGAAACATTTTACTTCAAAGTGTAAGTAATTAAATTCATTTGTAGCTTATATTCATCAAGAAAGTAACTTAAATAATGTGCCTTATTGTCATGATAGTTTGGGAAACATAAGGTTAGATGTAGTATCATTTCAAAGAAAATTAGTTGTATGTCTAAGAAAATCGAGAAAGTGTTCTATTTTTTGTCAGGAACAATATATCCAAGGATATGAGCTAAGGAAACTCAGCCAAAAACATTACATCATCAATTTGTGTATATGCTTATGAGGAACTCTATTTGTTTCTCTACCCTTTGCTATGGTTAGTCCACAACATTATCACCGTTTCTTTAGAGCATTAAGATAACTCTTTCTCTCTATGTCACTGTGTGGACAAGAGTACACAATAATGTAAGAAATAATAGCAATATAGGTATGTGGGTAAGTCGTTTGTGTAGACTTTGTATACCACACCCCTAATTGTCTAAGGATTTTTCCTTTCTGAGGTATTGTTGGAAATAATTCCTTCTTTTATGATTGACATAGTTTTGTGCTCAAGGTTCAAATTTTCATGTAGGATTAAGCCACTTGTCATGCCTGCACAACTGCAATCAAGTCTGGGGACTATACTTAAGGCACAATGCACCAAGATTTCATATGGAGGCACTATGTTCCAACTAAAAGGAACAAGCAATGTTTTCATTAAATCAAGTGCCCTCCCTCCTAAAAGAAACATGTTAGAGTGATGTAACCTGAATGGAGTTTTAAGCATCATAGAAGTATCTAATTTGTGGTTGTCTAGAACTCTTCACAAGTCCACTATGAACAAAGGGTGAAGGCAAATGAGTGGCCTTCATGTGCATCCTAGGAATGAATTATCATCACCTTTACTCAAGTTATGAAGGATCATGGGTAGTTGTTGGTCAGATTGTGGAGGAACTGGTGGCATCATCGCCCCCATTAGGGGTTGCTCATGATTTTCCAGTACGGTCATTTCAATTGTCTTGATGAAAGTGAGGTCGGTTGTGATAGTTCACATCCCATTGTGGATGATTTTTCATATGTAAGCTATGTGTGGTATTGTCTGGGGGGTTCTTCTCTAGTTAATTTCAATCACTTAAGACTAAAATCAGAAGAAATTTATTATTTTTTGTAACACACAAACCTTAGTATGTTATTTTTCTTAGAGAATAGAGATTGAATACATAAGAATTGTGTTATGCTTTCCTTTGTTATGTGTTTATCTCTATTTATTTACTTGAATTCATACTCTATGCCTATCAAAGTGTTTACGATTGGAATTCAATCCCTTTTAACTTTTATAACTTTAGTTACTTTATTAATGTTAATTTTTGAACCATGTTTAGTACTATTTTGAACTTCTAAAGAAATTGATTTAATTGAGCTTTTATTATGCTATATTAGATTTAAATGTTGTAAAATCTTAGAACATCACCTTATAATAGTTTGTTTTATGCATTGTTTTTTATTATCTCTCCCTTTTATCCCCCTATTGATACAACAAAGAGTTAGTTT
Organism: Sequoia sempervirens; assembly: GCA_007258455.2. Classification (NCBI taxonomy): domain Eukaryota; kingdom Viridiplantae; phylum Streptophyta; class Pinopsida; order Cupressales; family Cupressaceae; genus Sequoia; species Sequoia sempervirens. The sequence continues at coordinate 721,178,955 of VDFB02058242.1, read as the reverse complement.
CTAAAATCCTAGAGGTCATTCTATAGAGAAAACTCTAGCCCTCCATTTATATAACTTCCCATAAATTGTATTTCCTAAAGTTCCTACTCAATCACAAGAAGAGGAAACTTCAAGCACTTATTCTCCTCCTACTTCCATGTATGTGTATCCAAATGCATAAATTAGTGCACCTGTTACCTATTCACTATCTGTAGAGGTTAGTGACATGAAAGGCTTGTTGTGAAGCTTTTCAAATGAAATAATCAACCTTAAAAGACAACAAGTTATGCCCCCAAAGCCTCTCTATCAAAATTATTAGGCTAGAAGACCTCATTTTAAAAATAATGCTTACCAAGGAGGTGCTTGGATGAACAATAAGTCTTAGCTTTAGAATTATATTTTTTTAGTCCCCACTATGCTTCAAACTATCCAACTAAATCCAAATAGAGAGATGGTAGCTAGTCAAAATAACTTGGTAGATGATTCAAATGTGTGGTGTTTCCCATGCAATGATGCACATATGCCTCACAATTTCTCCAGGGGTAATCTTCAACAAAAATTAGCAGAACAAAGGAGCTAAGGTGTCATGCCTAACATGGGTGTTTATGCTTATTAGTCCCTAGGAATGGAAAATGCTAACATGCAAGGAATGTCTCTTGAACAGGAAGTAGAAATTTCCCCAGACCATGCTCTTTTCTCATGGATGGAGGGAGAGGATGTGATATTTTTTAATGGGGCTTCCACATCAAAATATCCTCAAGTTCAATCAGATTGCTACACTTGATCCAAAAGGAGGTTGATCAAAGATCATGTACCTGTTTACTTGCAACCCAAGCTAAACCCCAAAAAGAGTTTGGAACCACTAGTAGTAGTCCCAGTGTTTTAGAAGTAGAGCGAGGTGACAATGAAAAAAGTTAAAGAGTCAAAAATCCAAATAGATGGAACACTCAGCGTGGTAGAGAAATTGAAGAAGGATCCAACCCATGTCTCTTTATTGGAAATTTTGGCTATCTCCAAGTAAAAATCCTTGTTGCAAGAGGCTTTCAGAGAGGATAAATGACCTCTACAAATTGATGCATCCCCATAATGCAATCAAGAGAAAGGTAAAAAGCTAGTTCAATAACCTTGGGCTTTGGGATTTGTGGCATTGATAAACACAAAGGAAAAGGTGATGAAGGAGGAGGTAAGTAAGCCAAAACCCACCCCATCTTTCTTTACCATCATTGTAGGGGATAAGTTGCTTCATAATTCCATGATTGAATTTGGTGCTAGCACCACGGTTCTACCTAAGTTGGTTGTAGATTCTTTAAAGTTAGAATATGAGCCCTTTGATAGAGGAATCATACAATTGGATGGAAAAATGAGTTCAGGTTGTAGGTCTAATGAAAAGTCTCCCTATGACTCTATATTCATGTCCTAGCATTAAAATCTCCCAAGAGGTGGTAGTAATTGACATCCCTCCCATTTTTGGGTTGTGTCTATCTAGATATTTTACTGCTAAAATTAGAGGATACTTTTCTCTGAATTGGTCCCATCTAATCCTAAGAACCAAGCACGGTGCCAAGATGAAACTACTATCAAAACCTTTACACCCAGAGCACATAGCAGGTGATAATGTGATGAAATTTTAGGCTACACATACATATTTTCAAAAAATGAATTAGATTGTGTAGAGATGCTAGAAGATGAGGAGGCTATTAGAGATAGGAGCCTCGAAGAATAATTATTGATAAATGAGTTCATGATAAATGACACATTCAAAAATTATGATGCTATTGACCTTGGTACATATGTGATTTATGATGAAGATCAAGTCATCCCCCAGGTGACTAAGAAGCAAGAAACTCAAAATGAAATCACAGATGATGAACCATTCCTATGGACTCTATACATTGATGGCACAAGATGTAGGGTAGGTTCAAGAGTGGGCATTCACCTAGTGTCCCCTATTGGGGTGGAGACCCTCAAATCCTTTCGATTCTAATTTTCCTATATAAATAATGAAGTCGAGTACGAAGACCTAATCCATGGTTTGAGTCTTGTTGAGCGGATAGGAAGCAAAAGGTTGAAATTTTATGTAGACTCAAAGCTAGTGATAAAGTAGGTCAGAGGAAAATTAGCTACGAAGAATGTGTGGATATTACATCCTGTTTCTTAGTTACCAAGTTACTTTTACCTTTATGAGTAAATATGATGATAAATGTTATCAATACTTTGATATGTTTAGTAAGTGAATGAAATATGAATTATGCTTTAAGATGTTATTTCTTTTTAAGGAATGATTATGTTTCTTATACTAGTGGAAATGTGATAAATGAATATGTAATGCAATATGAATGCTTTGATTATTTAAATGATCTATGATGCTAATGGATTTCATGTGAAAGACTAACTACCAATGTGGTGTACTAAGTTGAATGCAAGAATAGATTCAAGCCTTTGAAAGAGAGGGGAAGTATCACTCAGGAGAAGAACTTGGTCTAGTAACCCTTAATAAGACCTAAACTAAGCTTTCACATACTCACTTCTAGTTTGGTCGAGTCGGGTCAATCACTTGGGAAATAGTAAGTTACCTTTAGTCTTGTTGTGTATGATTAGAAGAGTTTATGATTTTATTTATGATAATTCTTGTCTTGGGGGTTAAATGTGTTGAGTCTCTTTGATATGTGTGATTTCTTCTTCATGTTTTTATATTTAGTCGATGAGATATATATATGCACTTCATGTATATATGTCAATCGATGGGATTGTGAATATATGTGTTTTACTATTGAGGCAATGATATATATATATATTAATGTGTATGTATGTATTGATGTAATGGAAACATTCATATGTATATATTAATATATATACATATGTGTATATGTATATATACTCATGCATCATTATGAAAAATATGAAAATATATGTGTATTCAAACATCAAATAATGCATTTTATAAATTTATAAGTTGATATATATACGTATATACATATTATGTTATGTATATATATATATATATTAAAATGTATTGAATGTCTTTATAGCGCTAAAATGTTCAAATAAGTGCATAAATAAATACTTGGTGCAAAATACACATGAAGTGTATTGCACAAATTAGTAAAAGGAATAGTGCTTAAGTTAGAGGTTGCACATAAGCTAAAGACATTGAATTAAGTATTTAAATGTTGTGAAGTATAAAAGCAAGGCAATGCTATAGTCAAGCACATGGAATCAAATGCAAATCAACATGTGAGATAATTTTCCTAGACTAAGTAAAAATATGAAGTAAAAGTGAATACTCAACGTACAAGAAACTTTGACTTGGTCTTTTCCAAATAGCAACTCAAAAGAATAGGGAACATGATGTTTTGGTGGCACCAAACTATGACTAGTGCAAACTAGATAGAAGTCTAATATGTAATACAAATTCCAACATATGAAGAAAATTGGAATGGGAGAAATAGTGAAATGAGAAGCTGGCCAACATGAGTCGACCTACAAAAATATTAACTTTGTATGCTGAGTGATATTCTTGTTGTCCATAAGAATGAGTGACTCATTCTTTGTGATGAAATTTGGTGGTACATGTGTTTACTGTGCAATTTTTTTAGCTGCCACCTTTTCTTCTTCTTGTTGAGTAGAACCATTTTGATTGAGAAATGTCATCTTTGAGAGCTCATTTCTAGCCTGCAGTTGCTCACATTTGTATATAAATAGATGTGCTTTCTCTCTCATATCCAAGACACATTATGCAATCTTGTTGCTTATTTTTTGAGTTTTTATTATTCTACTTTTCTGAGTCTTGAGATTTTGTGAGAGTTTTTTAAGAGAAAGTTCTTGGAGAAAGGAAGGCAAATAGTCAGAAGTTGCAAGCTGATCTTGGGAAGGTTAAGCTAGGAATCTAGTTTGATCATTTTGAGTGTTGCATATACATGCATGTTGATTTCTATTCTATTATGCTTTGTATGTTTTGAAAATATTTTGTGTCTTTGGTTGCCTAGTTTTGGAAATATGTTTACTTGTTACTATGAATAAGTTATTATCTTCTTTTGATAAGTGTGAAAAATTCTTGATGAATCTAGTCTAGGGATTTTTTTTATACTCCATATTATGGAATGAGTGTTTATAATAATATTAGGATAATCTTATATAGTAGATACTTAATTTGTGAAGTTGGGTTATAAAGTTACTTTGAATTTCTTAGTAGAAATGTCATCATTACGATGTTATGCAAACCTTGATTAATAATCTTTACTTGATTAATTACTTATGTCTCCTTGAGATAGGAAGAGTACTTATGTCTCCTTGAGATAGGAAGAGAGTCTTATCCCTAGTGTTAGGGTATAAATTTGAAGGTTATATCAATGTTCAATAATAGGGTTGAGAGTTGTATTTATTAGTTATGTTATTTTCTTATTTTGAATTAGAGTTTATTTCTATTCACAAAATTCTAAAAGAGGACTCATGTTTCGGTAACCCAAAACTATATTGTGAGTGGACTATGGGTGTAGATGTACCAACTCCTTGCATGTTGATAATGTCCTCTAGATAATATACAAATGTAGTAAAAATTTGAATTTTTTATTTATTTTGAAAGAGAAGTTTTATTATTGGTTCATGTTCACTTGAACATTACTTTAATTTTGATTGAAACCATAGGTTAGAAATAACCTATTTTGTAGGGTTGTTTATTTGATTATTGATTGAAGCAAATAAGTTGGGATTAACCTAAATGATCTGGTTGATTATTTGATTGTTGATTATACTTTCGATTGGAGTCGATATATTATTGAGACCATACTTTTAAATGATTCATTTATTGATATGATTATTCTTTTGATTGAGGTCATTTAATAATGAGATTATACTTTTGAGGAGAATCATTTATTGTTGAGATATACTCTTGAATGGAGAAATTTATTAATGAGATCGTACTTTTGGAAATAGATTCATTTAATGTTATGTCATCAGGAATACCTATATGGTTAATTAGGTTATTCCTAGGGTAGGGATAATCCATGGGAAAGGGTCTAACCTAGTTATTCAAGATGTTATGACATCACTTACTTCTTAAGATGAGCTATTAATAAGTTATTCCTAGGGTTAGAATAATCCATTGCGAAAGGGGATAGCCTATGCATAAGATATGAATGGTCAAATACAAGTCGAGCTAGGAAGGTGGGTGAGTGTGTGAAGCTCATCCCGAATTAGGGGTGATGAATACTTTGGCCAAAGTAGTGTAAGTTACCACTGTTTACACTATCAGTTCATTGTGATTTGGGTTTACATACTAGGAAAGTAATGTCATATGGTAGGTTGTAGACACTATGTGATAGATCTAGACATGTAGGACACAATGCCAACCTCAGGGAAGGTCATTTTATTATGGTGTTACCAAACCAATCTCTTCGTTGAAGGGGGGCCATCTTACCAGTTAGGTAGATGTGTAGGGGACCACAATAAGTCCATGGTTGGTGGAAAAGTACTTGTGTGATGCTTCTCCTCATTAGTAGGCGACCAAGATTTGATGGAGGGAACCTAGACTATTCGTATACCTAGTGCTAGTAAGCTCATGGAAGCTATGTAAGTATTTATGTATCCATTTCTATGGAAAATTATAAAAGGAAAATGTTATCATGAAATTATGTAATATGAAATCAACACATTGGAAAGTTGTAATACTTTTTCATAATGCAATGGGAAATTTTAGAATGATGTTTATTTCAAATGTGCATATTATTCTTATATACATGAAAAGAAAAAAATTATCGATAAGTGTTGGCATCAAAGTTTATTTACTTGAGGTTAAAAACATAGTAAATTATTTGGGTAGAATAATGGGAATGTTATAGTGGATGTGATCCTATCACCGCAAAGTGTGGGAAATAATTGAAGGATTTGAAGCCTTCAATATCCAAGTGGTTCTGAGTTCTCTAAATGTCACAGAGAATAGAATGGCCACAATCAATTCTCAATTTAACCCAATAACAAACTCGCTATTAAACAAGCATGCAATACAGGTGATTGTAAGACTTATTATTTCTAATAATGACCAAAACTAGAAATTTTTTGAGAGTGATGCTCAAATTTCCATGCTTATTCAATATTCTAGTGAGTTTGCAAAACAATTACAACCTAAAATTGAAGAGGCTTATGAAGATCAATTCATCCATCTTAAAAATAATAAGCTTCTAAAGGGTTTAATCACTTTGGAGAACCTTTTTGATTCTAATGATTCTAGAAATGACAATTTTATTTTTTTTGCAAACAAAGGTGACTACTATGGTCTAGATGTTGGAGTTGGTAGGAAACTAAAGGTTGGAAAAGATGTTCTTGGGTGCTACGACAATAGTGTCTCACTTTTAGGACATCCTATTTTTAGAAAAAATAATGATTCAATCCATGAGAGGTCCCATATAAATGGTTTTAACTGAAGAGGGTTAGATAAGACCCCCTTAGATCAAACCCCCATGGATAGAACCCGTCTAATATTAAATCATACCCACAATGGAGTCTCCTTTACACCTATGAAAATGTTGGAAAAAACACTTTTTCTTTACCTTTTGAGGGATTAAATAAAGTCATTTAGAAATCATATTTTGCAAGATTGTAGCCCTCGAAATGATCTTTCCAAAAAGTATAGTTTTAATATGTTTTCATTTTATCATGTATTTAATTTTCAATTTTTATTGAACATAGGTTTTTCACTAAACAACAAGTTCTTCATTCTACAATGGTGGAAAAATAGTAAACCATTGTAAAAAAAAAATTAGAAAATACCTTTTCCCTAGGTATTAATGTCCTTGTTTCACCAAAAGAAAAAAAATGGATTTTAATATATACACAAGTTATGTTGGACGACATACACTTATGCAAAAATTATAGTTATAGTGACTTCAAAAATTAATTAAAAATAATATGTAACAAAAAATTATGAAAAAGATATCCTTGCCCTAGATATTGATCTTAAAAATCTATATTTTAAAAATTAGAATTTTATCCTTTATAGAAAAAAATTATATTGGATGACATAAACGTTACTTTTTGAAAAAAATGTTTTTTATTTACAATTATTTATTAAAGGATATGTTGAACGATTCATGATTTATTTCAAAAAAAAATTAAAAAGTATATTTTTAATCTACACATAAATTTCCACAAATCATTAGTCTATACCATCTTCAAATTCTTAATGGTTTATCTGCTATAGGTCTCAAAAGGTGGAGATTCAATTAAATATGTTGATAAAAATGTCCATCTTGGCATAAAAGTGAGACAAAACATTGTGATTTCACCCTCCTGAAAGGGACAAAGAAAGATTAATATCTTTCTACAATGAGTATGACAAGGTAATGGAATGGACTTATGATGACATAAGGGGATATGATCCTAGTGTGATCCAACATACTATTGATATGATTGAAGGAGCTAAATGAATCCACCAAAAGCAAAGGCCAGTTAATCCAAAAATAGAGTCCCTTATGGAAAAATAATTGAAAAATCTTATAGAGTACAAGATCATAATATATCCAATCAAGCACTCTGCTTGGGTATCTAATTTGGTCCCAATTCAAAACAAGAATGGTGGCATTTAACTTTGTGTGGAATTTAGAGATTTAAACAAATCATCTTTGAAAGATCACTATCCTCTTCCCTCCATGGAGTAGATCCTTCAAAATGTGGTGGGATCATAGATTTTTTCCTTACTAGATGGTTTCCTTGGATATAATCAAGTAAGGGACAAAGAAGAGGATCAACACAAAACTATGTTTACCACTAAGTGGGGAATGCTTGAATATGCCAAGATGCCTTTCAGCCTATCAAATGTGGGAGCCACATTTTAGTAGGTGATGGATATTTCTTTCAAGGATTTGATCAATTTGATCATCCTTATATACCCGGACGACTTGATAGTATTCTCCAAGTCTAAGGAGGATCACTTTGAATATTTGGAGAAGGTTTTCCATAAGTTCCAAGAGTCTAGGGTGTCTTTGAACTCCAAGAAATGTGTTTTGGGAGTCATGCAGGTTAATTGCTTGGGTATGTAGTCTCAAAGGAGGGAATTTCCATAAACCCTAACAGGGTGAAAGCCATCAAGGAATTTCCCCTACTCATGAATAAGAAAGGACTCCAATCTTTCTTGAGAAAAAAATATTTTTTTCACAAGATTTATCTCTTACTTTGTTGGGCTAGTAAGGCCCATTACCCTTATGTTAAAGAACTTAGTTTTAAAATGGCTTTAGAGGGTAGAGCCACATTTGAAGAAATAAAAGTAGCAATTGCTTTCGCCCCAATGTTGGTGAATCTTGACTTTTTAAAGGATTTCATCATGTATGTCTATGGTGGTGAACATAGCATCGCACTAGTGCTTACATAGAAGGATGATAAAGAAAAGGGAGAGAATCTGATTGCTTTATATTCAAGAACCCTATGAGGGTATGAAACTAAATATATTTTTGTTCAAAAATAGGCATTCATCATTGTGAAGGGTCTTAAAAATTTCAGACAACTAGTGTCAAGGGGCAAGATAATGGTTTATGCGACTCATTTTAGTGTGAGAGAATACATTATGGAAGGGGAGATCACTGGAAAAAGAGCACAATGGATCACAAAAAATCCTAGAGTACGATATTGAGGTTTGACCAATGAAAGTAATCAAAGGGAAAGGACTTTGTGAGTATTTTTCTAATGAAATCAAGCCTCAAGTCGAAGGAGAATTTGTAGAGGAAGTTCTAGTTAATTAATTTGAGTCAAAATATTCTTGGGAAAAAAATAGAATTTGGTTTATAGAGACTAGTAAATACCCTAAAATCTTCCCATTACACAAAAAGAGATTCTAAAGGTTACAAAATTTCGTATATGCACTAATTGGAGGGATCCTTTTCAAAAGTAACTTCGATGGGGTACTCCTTTGATGTGTGGATGGGCATCAAGCTAGAAATTTTTTGCATGACTTTCATAATAGTCCAACGGGTGGTCATTTCTCTATAAAAATAACTACCATGAAGATAATGCATGTAGGATACTATTGGCCGACCCTATTTTTGGATTTCCATAGCCTAGTCAAGAAGTGTTAGTAGTGCTAGTTCTTTGTTGGTAAACAAAAGAATTTAGTGATGCCTCTTAGCCCAATTGTGATTGATGAGCCCTTTTCTCAATGGAGTTTAGACTTCATCAGTATGATCAATCTAATGTCAAGTGTTTGAAATGAGTGGATTCTAATGGTAAGAAACAACTTCACCAAATGGTCAGAAATAGTTCCTCTAAAGGGAGCCATGGAGAATGAGATTCTCAATTTCCTAGAAGAATTGGTGGCACATTTTGGCTCTCCAAAAACCATTATTTAGGATAATGCAAGAGCTTTCATTGGCTCAAAATTTTCTAAGTTTAAATTAAAGAACATGATATATCTTAAGACCCCATCCAACTATTGTCCATAAGGTAATGGGATAGCAGAATCCATGAATAAGAATTTGATAAGACTAATCAAGCAAATAGGTAGAGATCATCAAAGAGAATGACACAAGAACCTAAGAGAAACACTCTGGGTGGACCAAGTTACTCCTTAGAAGGTGTTAAATACATCTCCATATGAGTTGGTTTATGGGAAGGAGGTAGTGTTGTGAATGTTTGTAGAAATATCGACATTACAATTGCTGAAGTCTCTAGATGTTCAGGAAGTTGGAGTCATGGAAGTGAGATTGGAAAAAAATACTTGACCAAGAGAAAGCCCATGATGCCATGATTAGTCATTAGAGGGTGGTTAAAACATCATTTGACAAGAAATCCACTACTACGGAAACAACAATAAACTACTAAAAACTACTTATAAATGACTAAACTTGGTCACGTGACCATTAGTAGTTTATTGTTAGTCCTATATAATGTGACTAGATTGATGACTAAACCATTTTTAGTTATTTATTGTTTTTTTTAATTGAGCGATTTGGTAGTATATTTAGTCATTTATTTAATCAATCATTGCTATAATTCGATCACTTATTTAGTTATTTTTTTCCATTAATATATTTAGTCGTTGATTTAGTCATTGATTGTTGTAATCTGGTCACTTATTTAGTCATTTTTTATTCATTGATATATTTAACTGGTCACTTATTTAGTTATTGATTTAGTCATTGATTGTTCTAATCTGGTCACTTATTTACTCATTTTTTTATTCATTGATTGTTATTAATTAGTCACTTATTTAGTCATTTTTATTCACTAATTTTTGTGCATTGGTAGTGTATTTAGTCATTAATTTTCATCATCATTTTGATCAATTTGGTAGTATATTTAGTCTTTTTTATTCACTAATTTCAATGGTCATATATCTAGTCATATTTATTCATTGTTCACTAATTTCTGCCAATTGGTAGTATATTTAGTCAATTTAATTATTAATTGATGTCAATTAGTAGTATATTTAGTCATTTTAATTGACTGGTATTTAAGGATTTAAGCATTAAATATAGAAATACACATCAATCATCAATTGCACACAATAAGACAGCCATTGTGAAGGAAAAATCGGTGAACTTTATTAATAAAAGAAAAGTGTTCTAGTTACAACTTAGAAATAGAGTATTACAATTGTTAATTTCAATCACAAGACTGAACATATGAGTTACAATATTGCAAAGAAATGACTGCAAGAAAGAAAATTTCTCAAAAGACCTCTACAATGATGGAAACACATACTTGAAGCCCTTTAATGCGAGCACATGCCCCTTTCATCTCTTAAAACTTCTACAACATGGGCAATCTTCCTGGAGCAAGTTGTAATGTGTAAAATCGAAGGAGAGTGTTGATCTTGTCCCATATATGAAGCTCTATTCTTCAATGTAGTCAACAATAACCTAGCTAGAATATTTCCTCCTTTATATGCAACATGCCATCTGATATGAGCAAAAAGGTGCTGCCTTTTCCGCTATGAATGAAGTTGTGCCTCAATACAACCAACAAAATTAATATTAGTCTCAATTCATAAATAATAAAAGTGCATTATGTATTGCAAGTTTACAAAAGAAAGTCCAAACACAGCAGAATGATAAATCAATTAAAAATTTGTAGCCTTGTCAAAAATTGCCTTAAATAGAGTGTTCAACATAGGCCTGGAATATGCATATTGAACCCTTGATTTTAGAACCTTGTTCAAAATTTAATAAAGGTGATACACTCATATTATAGAATGAATTTGACAATTATAGAATGAAGGCTATCAACACTAACCAAACTAGAACAACATTATCAATAGAAATTTCCTGGAAACCAAGCCCAAGAATGCCATCAGAATTGGACAACAAAAATATCAATCTTGGTTCATGTGTTGTCTTAGTAAAGACCTGCACCATCAAATAATCCATTTATACATAAATTCTAGATTAAGTTGATGAGAAAAGATCGTTGATATCCAATTGGGAAGCCTTAACGTCCAAAAATTACTAACTTGATGTTTCACAACAATTTTTCCAACTGTGACATCATCTTCCTCATTCACTTTACAAGCACCACCCAATTCAACTTTTGAAGGCACAAACACATAAGGTACATTCTACAACGGTAATTTTAAACTAATGATTAATAACAAAACTTAAGGCATTAACTCTATGGAGTTGAAGTAGTCTGTTAGAGCCTAAAATTTCATGCAGATTTTAGGTTCTCATATTCAAAAATTTGACTTTAATGGTAAAAAAACTCAGCTGAAAAATGAGTCTCAGGAGCACATTTTGAAAAATCATAATTTTGGATCTGTTCAAGTGAAATCACTTTCCAAACATGTTCATTTATCATATGGGAGTGTGTACGCTAGTTTTTAGCTTCGTACGATCTGATTTAACAAAGTTTCAAAGCAACAAGTTGAAGGGTTTTGAGAAAATCTGCTATCAGTACAGTGAAAAATCCGTTAAAATGGTCAACCTTGAGGGTAAGTATTAAGCAAATGAATGATGGTTGATACAAGCCAATTGGTAATATTGATTCTTCCCACCAAAGTATACCTCCATAACAGTTTTTAGGGCGTTTGGACATCGTTTGATATTTTTCCAAGATCCAATCCAAATGAATTTTACACAGTTTCAAGACTGCATTTCTAGAACACCTACAAAATGGTCAACTTTGGTGTTTGATATTTCATGAATGGAGATGGTTGGTGAAAAAAAATATTGCACATATGTTCACCATGCTTAAGTGATCTAATATACAAGGTTATAGCTTCTCAATATCAAATTTGATATTTTTTCAAAAAGGGAAAATAGAAGGTTTCACTTGAGTTTGACAGTGGTAATTTTCAGAAAATGTTAAGTATGCAACTTTGGGAATTTATAGTTTTCATTTCTGACAACTTCATGCCAAACCGTTTGACGATCATACTCTTCTATCACAACTCAACATGTATGTTCATTTTCATGGTCATCAGAGGAGTTTTGATATGCTTTTTAATTATTTTACAACTGCTCCTGGGCTAGATTTGGCACCCCAAAAAAGTTGCAAATTTTGCATTTATAAGGATGACCCAGTTGATGTTTTGGCCTCAAACATTTCCAATTTCAATTTTTTTTGATGAAAATCTCATTTGGTGCGTTAAATTAAAAATTCATTTTTTCTCACTACATGCCAGTTTACAAAGGAAGTACTTTGATTTGGTGAGTTGTTCAAAATCCATCAAAAACCCACTTCTGAAATAATTGATCACAGTCCCTTGCAAATTTTTGTGGCTCCAGGATGCTTCGTGTGCGCGCAGTGGAATTACTCTATTTTCTCGGCAACTGAAATTAAAATTTTCTTGTGCTAAAGTTTGAGAGGCATAATTTTAAAAAAAAAATGATATGTTTTAAAATGAATTTGGGACAGTTTTAAAACAAATTTAGCAGCCTCAAAGTGCATGTTATCCTTTTATGTTGGCATAGCATTACAGAGGTTTTTAGCTTCACTCTTCAAAAGCAAAACATATTGCTAATGAGCTTTGTCGGGCAATATCAAAATCAAGGAGTAAACATTATGGTATCATATTCCCAAATCCCATGGACAAAGGATTTTTGCAGTGGCTGATTACCTAAAAAAATCACACAGGGAAGAATGGATTTTAAGTGTGAAAAGCAGTGGCAAGATGAAGATTAGGCTGAGATCAAGCATCAAAACAAGACTTTTAAAAAAATTAATTCACAATGCCTATTACTCTAGTGATTGCATATGTTGACAATGATGGTGCTATTGAATTCTTCATCTTGATACAAGATGAATGAAATAAAACAGACAGTTAGATCTTTAAAATATTGTGCCTATATCTGTTTGTCTTTTACAATGGTTGTAATGGCTCATGAAATATAAAGAAGTAGTATTTGAGAAGCATGAGGCAAACACATAGATAGCTCTAGGTATTTCCCACACACCCACAAACAAGCCAACAGAAAACCCTAAAATAAACACCATCCGAGAGACTGCCTTGCATCGGTGGGAGTCTTTTCAAGTTTTAAAGTCTTACCGATAGAACTTACTTCATCGGTGAGAGAATGGTGGTCGGGGTAATTTTTTACCAACTATGTTAAGTCATGCCGATGAAAACATAGTGGTGAAGGATAGGAAATTGAGAAAGAATAAAAGTCATTCCGATAGCTTGGAAGTGGAAATAAATATTCGAATGATATTCGTGCAATACGGAAAATGGATTTAAAATATTGAAATTGTAAAGCAATAAAATAATTTATTCAATGAAGGTGAAATAATTATTATTACATAAAAGGTGTATTTTATTGGGTGAAAAATACTAACAAAGATTTAAAGCAATAATCATAGTGTGATTATTTTTATGAAATAAAGCTGTAATCATAAATTTTCACTAGAGGTAACTCAAAGAACAAACATTTTCATTGGGGGTGAAAAATTCCTCTAGGGAGTTACAATCATTTGAAGAGTCATGGAAGGGGTAATTATTTTTCCTGAGGAATAATTTATTAAATTGAATAAGTGGGAGATTTTCCAGCAAAAGGATTAATGAAGATTATTAAGATATCAAAATTTTATTACAAAATGATTATTCTTCACGGGGAACAAAGATAATGAAGATTAAAATATTTTAAATTGCCAAAAGGGCAATTAATTAAATATTTTATTTGTTGATAATACTGAAGCATTGTAACAAACATATATGAAGGTTTGTAACCCTAAAATAGCAATGTATATATGTACAATAAGATCATGAAGGATTTATTTTTTAGGAGAAACAAGTAGGTTAGGTAGTTGGATAGGGTGAACTATTGCCAAAATAAATATCATGTTGTACATTGTAAAATATTTTAAAATTATATAATGGAGAAGAATATATTTATTGGTGATCCAATTATGTTGTCAATTATTTGTTGAATTTATTGAAAACACTATTTGGTTGTCTCCAAGGTTGTCATTTCCTGATTATTTAAATTGAAATATCAAGGATATTCTTCAATTTATCAAAGCACACTTGTTGTTCTTGTGTGGTTCAATTAACTAGTTCTTGCAAGATAGGATTAAATCCTTTTGATTAATCACAGTAATTTGGAAAAGGACATTTGGATCATTAAGAAGAACTCGATAATTACACTCTTGCACATTTACACAATCTCTAAACAGTCACAAGTGCCAAGAAATTTGAATTATAGCCATTAAGAAAATCACCCATTATACAAATCTTGACTCCACTAGCCCAATAGAAGCAAGCACTGGTCACACCTTTCATATTTTAGAATTTCATAAAATCTTATTAAAACATCCATATCTCAATTTCAATACTAGGAGTAGGAATAGTTAGCAAGCTTTCATCTATTACACTTTGTGCCATTGTAATAGATCCATCAAATCAATCAAGTCATACAACTTTAAAGTTTGCTTCATTCATATAGGTACACCTGCCTAGGTCTAGCAGCACTTGAAGAGAAGAAGGTCTAAACCATTTGGCCTTGTTTGTTACCTTGAAATGTATCAAGATTGGCAACCTCTTGAGGTATTCTTACCTGCGTTTTTGAGAGCTAACACAGTCGACAGGTGGGAATGGCCGCAGGGCTTGTAGTTTGAATACTGCAGATGAAGCAGATGATGAAGGTGAGGATGATGATTCAGATGGGGGTGGTTGGGCGTTCCTCTACCTTCCTACCCTAGTTGTGGGTTTTGGTGGTTTGGCACAACTTTTTCCTTGTCTGTACTGGTTGGGGCTCGTTTCTAGAGCCACTTTTCTTTCCTATGGCAGAAGGAGCTCTGTTTTCAGCTTGTTTTCTTTGGCTTAGGCCTTTCATTTCTAGATCGTAGTTGTCTTTCCTTCGCTAGGTGTGGTTTTTGGGAGGCTGTGGTGGGGCTATTGCTAGTGATATTTTGGCATATGTTAGGTCCTAACTAGTATGTTGGGTTGGAAGTTGCTTTTCATTGTTTTTTCCCTCTCTTCGCTCTCTTTGTTAGTGGGTTTCCTTAGCCTTGCCTTGTTTTTCGCGAACTCTTGTGGTCTACCTTCAAAGCCTCTAGCGGGTGGCTTTTATTTTGGCTTGCTCTATGATTGGTTTGACCTTTTATTGGGTTTTTGGTCGATCTTTCTAGTCGGTCTCTTCTGGGTTGGTTGTTGGTGCCTTTCTTTTGTTAGCTTTTATTTGGTCATGCTTGGTGTTGTGGGCTCTCTTGTTTTGGGGTGGCAAGAGTTGTGTTGGTTAGTTATTGTTTTGTCTTACCAAGCTTTGGTGTGGTGTTCTTTCCCCTATCTCATTCTTATCTATGGTTCCTTTCAACCCTATTGGTGCTTTTTGTCATGTGGGGTGTTTGTTTGGTGCTTCTATTCATGGGACCTCTTTGCTCTACTCTTTGTTTGCCCCTCTAGGTTTCTCATGGATGTTGTGGTTGGGGGTTGCTTTTATTTTCGGAGGTGGTTCATTCCTTTTTTGCTTGGAGTCTCTGGGCTACTCGTTTTGGCTATTATTTTTGTGTTTTGGGTTAGTTCGACTACCTTTTTTTTTGGGCCTTTTCTGATGTGGAGCTTGTTCCTAGTCCTAAGGTTACTGAAGGATGCTACGGTCACTTGTCTTTTTGTTGTGCTAGATTTCTCCTCAAACCCTATGGAGGTGGGTTCCTTTCCTCTTGAGGTGGAAATGGAAGGTGAAGGTTTTTGGTTCCCTCAATTGTTGATCCTATTGAGGTGGTTGCTTCTCCTATGGAGGTGGAGGTTGAGGGGGTTGGAGATTTTAGGCTATGATGAATTAGCTGGTTGTGATATCCTCTACAGTAGAGGGGAGCTCTTTCCTTTAGAGGTGGAGGATGAGTTGGTGTCCTAGTACCAAGTGAGCCTATGTTGCAGGGATGCTGAGTTCTCTCATTTTTGGTGTTGCTGGTGTTTTTGATCAGGGGGTTGATGGTGTCCTACACTGTTAAGCTTGTTATGATTTTTGACTCTATGCTGTCATCCATGAGTGGCTGGTTTGTTGATTTCTGACAGATGTAGGTAGAATCTTTGTGTATCTAAGGGTTTCTGGTCCCAGGTAAAACTAGGTTGTAAAAAGGTTTTAGGCCCTTGCTTGTTTGTTATTTGCAACATGTGTAGTCATGTTAATCTTTTTGAGACTTCTATAGGGATGCTATTGGTTTATGGTTTATATTATTTGCAGATTGTTTTTCTTTGATAGGTTGATGGTCCCCTTCAAAACCATCTGTACTGAGTTTTGGGCCCCATCAAAAATCATTTTTCACCTCTAATAAAAAATAAAACTTAAGGAATCCATTGAACTTGCAAGAAAACAACTACTTGAACAAATACATAGAAGAATCACCAAATGGTTCAAAACTCATCATTAGTATAAGTCCAAAAATTTGATGTTCTTGTGCAATTTATTTAGGTTTATTCTCTTACAATTCATCAAAATTAGAAAAAAGGGTAGCAAGTCAGGGGATTTGATAATGGGAAAACTTCATTGTTAAAAGGGTTTTGTACTATGTCAAACATCATTTCATTAGTTTCAATCCCACCATTTTACCCATGTGATTACTTCCCTATACGATAAGAATCAAACTATGTTCATTTTATTAGTTTCAATCCCTTCAATCCATCTTTGCAACATCTGCATGATGTAAAAATTGTCAGTGAACAATTGAAACATATCAGAGGCAATTGAAAGAAATCCTCTCACAATTAAGGAATGATTCAGGTATTGCATTGCACATGGAGTTAACCTAAAATTTTTGCTATGCCCATCCGACCTCTTAAAAGGTTGCAATAATGTCAAAATTCAAAATGGTACAAGGAGAGAAAAAATCAATCTATTTACTGTATATAATTTCCTAGAATTCAGAATTTGAATGTAATGAAACTAACCATAATTACCAAAGATTTGACACCAAAATGTAGTAAAAAATGAATTGTTTGATAGTAAATGTGTTCTGATAAACCAAATATACCCTTGATATATTGATTTAAATAACAATAAAATATCAAACTGGAGATAGAAAAATAACATTCATTAATTCACTTCAACAAACAATTGAAACTAGAATTCGGCCACTAATTATAACATCATTCTATTGATCTTCAAAAATATTTTACATTGCATTTCAAAATTTTGTCCTAACTGACATGTCAAAAAGTGTCTTTTCAGTTACCCATTTTTAACATAAATCAAAAAGTCTTAATTATTGTTGTTTAGATAGGATTACATAAAAGCAATGAAAGATTAGAAGTGAAGAGAATTTATCAGATGTTGAAGTCCACAACACTCACAAGATATAGAAGTCTATTAATCATCATAATGTTCCCATGATCATTCAAATCTAGCAAGATCCTCTCTCCATGATAGTATCTACAGGGATTGGTACTTCATTGTAAGGCCTATTCTTCTAGGGGAGCTATATATGTTTTCTCCCATTGGTACACCATGTAATCATGAGGCCATTTGTACTCCTAATTTTTTGTGTGTTGGCCAAGTGACTCTTAACTTTGTTTTCTAATAACCCTTTGCTATTTGTGTTGAATTTTGAGTACCCAACATCCAATGCAATTATTCCATCCAAGATTAAATTGAGGCAATGAATATCTATGTCACCATCCTTCTATAAATTAGTGAGGTAGTTGGGAACAATTTTTCTGAACTCATCTATCTAATCCTTGGAGCCTTCCAATTGATCATCATCCCTTAGTATCTTAGGCATGAACCACTACTTTATTGTGTGAAATGAATCCATTCTTGCCTTGAACTTTTGGTCTTCTACAAATATGTATTGAAATTCATTTGTGACCATTCAAACCATTTTCTTAGTAGGCTTTAAAGTTGTGGGGGCCTCAACACTCCTTTGTAAAATTCTGCACAATATCCTTTTAAGGTATGATGTACAGGTTGGCATTTCTTGAATAAGGGGTCCAATATAGGTGCATGGGCCTTTATCTTATCAACTACTTGTGACAAGGAGACATAGCATTCATCCAATTTTTCCAATTTTTCCACAATTATTTTAACCCTATGCTCCAAGATCTATTCCAATACCCTAAGGGTTTCTCTCTTTTCTCTTTCCTTTATTTCTTCATTAGTCTTTTTCAACTTCTTAATTTCTTGTTTTAGTACATTAACTTGTTCAACAATGATTGCACCTATATCAGTCTAGATGGTAGGGGGCTAGTATACTATTAATTTCGTGCTTTGAGAAGGACTTTCTCCCTTCACCTGTTGTTTCAATTTCACATTTTCTATGAATAACCTATTCACTGCATCATTCAAATCAGTTTGTGCTTTCCCATATTCTGCCAATCTAATCTCAATAGCTTTAACCACATCCCTAGTAAACATTGTTGAGTGCATTGCCATAGTAGCTACCTCCAATGTTGATGTGTCTTGAAGTGTCTTTACCATGGCATTCCCTCTCATTTCTTTTACAACATCAAGCAATCTTGGTTTTTTTGTTCTTTTTTCTTTTCCAAAAGGCTAGGGTTTCAAGTCATGGATTGTAACCTATGCCACTCATTCCCTCATCTAAATTGAATTCAGAAAGCAACATGGGATCTTCTTGGCTTCTTACTTGATCCAGTAAGAATATATTTTTTAACTCCATCCTAGGAATAATTAGTATATTGCTTTCTAAGACCAATTTTCTTGCTTCCTGGGTGCTAACAGTAATTTCAATAATCATGAGTTCTTCAAGAGTTTGGGTAACAATCTAGTTATGGTGTGACTCCTCAGTGCCCATATTGTTAATTTGGAGTCTCTCCTCAAATTATTTTATTTTCATCTTAAACCAAAAATCCTTAAATTTGAGAGTTTTAATAAATTCATCTTCAATAAATCTAAGGGTAGCAATCACCCTTTCATCATCATGCACTTCTTGATCATTATTCCCATGTACGTCCACTCTTTCTTCTAGATTGTGAGCATCAATTGCAAGCTTAGGCAGTGGCTGATCAACTTCATCATCTTTAAAATTCAAAAGTACATTAGCTACCTCTTTAGTATCTCCTACTCCACTTATTTCATATGCCACTAAAGGGGCCACTCCAAGTGTCTTCTGCCTTTTTAGGACTTGGTTTCTTAGGGGATGCTTCTGATTGCATTGTGGTAGTGTCTGGTAGGGGGCTCTATGATTACAATATCACTTGGTTTGATGGTAGCTTAGAGGGTTTTGAAGACTAACCCTTAGGTTTCTTTTCTGGTTCAACATATAATCTTTCAAAGTTGTCAATTATTAAGTTCATCCTTTTGATAGGATCCTTTTCTTCAACATACAATCCAGTGTCTTTTTTCTTCTTCTCCTCCTCAATCCTCTTTATGATTTCCCACTTCCTCTTCCTCTGAACAACTTCATCAGGTGTAAATAAATTTCTTATCACATCTTCTTTGTAATCCATTACATGGGTAATCCTAGCTTTAGTAAGAAGTGTCTAATTTATAAAATTAATATGCCCTTCAGGATCAAAGACCATTTCTTCTCATGACTTCAATGAATACCACATCTTCAAATAGTTCTACAGTTCTTCAAGAGTGTCAAACCTTACAGATTTCTCCTCACATTCAGTTAGGTTAGGGAGGAATGTCCCCATTTTTCTCTTTTCATAACATCCTACTCCATCCATAAAATTTTCCACATAAATTCTAAAAATGCAATTTGAATAGAAATAAATTTAGGTAAAACAAGTGGGACTTGAGGACACCCATAGACCCTTATTACTATTTGGTCTACTAAGAAGAACCAGTCATCGAAATTGTGAGTGTGTCCTTGCTTTGGCTTCAATGCTAAAGGTCTTCATACTTGCATGATTTTATTAGGAAATATTGGTGAAATATGACCAAGAGCAGCCATGACCTTTACTATGAAATCATCATGAAATATTACATAATAATTATTTTTACATCTACTATCCTAGATGTAACACCAGTTTTGTACAAGCAACCTATTCCCTTCATCATCAGTCATCCCAAACACATTCTTTTATTCCATCTGTTTCTATTTTGGTACAATATTAAATGATACAGCAAAGAGTATTTCCTAAAATTGTTGAGAGCTAAGTTCTCTCTTACTTGCAAAAATCCCTTATGTAGCCCTTTCTCAATTTCAACAATAGATTCATACTCAATGTTGACCTCAGGATTTTGTATCCTCATTGCCATCATCATGAGATAGGTTGGCATCCTCTCTTCAACATCTATTCCAAGCACTTGGCACAAAGAAAAATAAGTTCTTTTGAAATATACTTGGAAGTCTTGTATGGAAAATGCCTCATTTTGGGAGGGGGAGATAGGTATCCTCCTATTGTTTACACCCTTTTTCATGTGTAAAGGAAGTTCATCACTCCTATAGGTTTTTCTCAATATCCTATAACCCTCCTCAATTCTATCCAAGTCGATCTTAGTGATAGCTTGCTTGTTTAACATAAAACACTCTATAATTGCTTCTTTAGTTAGCACCACCAATGGTGAACCATCTGGAATTCTTATAGTTTTGGTAGTTGGGTGATAATATTGTGCCAATACTTTAATAAACTCAACATCTATGAAGACATTTGGGACTATCAATTTGGCCAAATCTAAGGTGTAAGGATTCGAAATTGGAATCTTCTCATCCATTTTTTCATAGAAGTACCAAAATATATCCCACCCTGAGATAGGGATAATTGGGTCTCTACATCCATGGGTTGTATCTTTAAACACCTTTTTGAATCCTTTATCTACATAATTAGGTAACACATCTAAAATGGATTGTTGCAGGGACCTCTTATTTTATTTAGAAATTGTGGACTCTTCCTTTTTACTCACAAGTTGACTTCTTTTGGGTGGCATGATGAAGAATTTACTCCTACTTGATTTCTTTAAGTGTCTACTTGTAGAAGAAAATTTAGTTCTTATACACTTGCTATAGAGGGTTTATATGAACTTACCTGAAGAAATAATAGTTGCAGATTTTTCCTACTTGAACTCCCTTGCCTCCAATACATTGAGCTTTGTGAATAATTACCAAAATGCCATCAAGCCCCAAGTAATATCTATTGCTAAGCTCGGTCACCTCACTATTAATGTCAATTCATGCAAAATATTTTAGAATCTACCCATATTTCGAGTTTGAATACATGTTGTTGATCTTGGGAAATAAAATGGTTTAATCATTTAATGCTTTGATAGATTTTACCACATTACCACTCTATCATTTCAAGACCGTTGTGGGGTAGTGTTAGTAGTACTGCCACCCTGTGCACACCGGACTTTGGACTCCCATGGGATGACAGGTTAATTCTAGTGGTTGAGTGACTATCCACTGTCATACCACTCTATCATATCAAGACTATTGCAAGGTAGTGGTAGCAGTATCGCCACCCCATGCACACCCTTTTGGACTCCCACAGACAATGGGTTAATTCTAGTGGTTGAGTAATTGTTCACCTCCATACCATAGTGTCAATATTTACCCTTTGTGGGGTTGTAGTTTACTTTAGTTGTTAACATGTTCTCACTGCCACCCTATGGTATTCATATTTGGTTGTTGTGGTATTGTAGTAAGAATTTTTACATTGAACTATATGCCCTACCATCCTGTGCATACCTCTATTGACTACTGTAGTAATGCAGTATTGGATTTTATTATGAATGTAGTATTTTTGATATCATTTTATTGAAAAGATTGAACAATTTTCTAATTTTGTAGTCTCTCAATTTTAGTTTTCAGTTTCAATCAGACCTAAGAGATCATTTCTTTTTTGTGTAATGGGGAGGCTTAGTTCACCTAATGTTAAGATATCTATATGTATTATTAAATCACAAATGTTCATTATATGTTTGCATCTAGAAAACATATAGGACATACAAGAAATTATATTCTAACTAAACAAACTAAATTTAGAATTTTCAACCAAAGTAAGAAAAATAAGAAGAATGATTGAACCTAACTTTAAATGCACTTAAAATTAGTAGTGAACATCTTAGGTTTTGTATAAAATGTACCAGAAGAATAATGATGATTACATTTAGAAATGTATCAGTAAAAAAAAATGAATCAACATACCTATACTCAAATCTTTATTACATTCAATAATACATTGCACCATACATATAACTAAAGTTTAGGTGACAAGCTAACCTCTTAAGGTGACAAAAACATCATCATAATTATCTGCATTACTAGCAAGATCAAAATCATGATCAATCATGTCTACATCTACTTGATTTTCTTCCTCATCCTCATCTATGACATGCAATGCATTCTCTCTCCCAATCTCTTCATTGGTAATCAAAATGTCTTCTTCAAACACTCCATCATCATTTTCATCCACTTCTTCGAATGTTTCTTGTAAATTAACATATTTCCCATCAGGCATTATATCAATAACTTCCATGAATTTTTATTTTGAACGAGACTCTGTTTGAATGACATGTGACCATCCTAGGATTCTTACATCATCAATTAGAAATGATTGGTTAATTCAAAGAGGGAAAATATACAACTCATTTGTCTCTGATAAAAATTGTCTTGTATTTGTGATTACAAATCCATACTCATCAAATTGTACTGCAAATGGTCGAATCTACTTACATTTTAATAATATAGGACTATTTTCACCATAGTCCACTAGAATAATTTTTTGGATGAACCCAACATAAAATTTCTTATCAATTTTGTGAAGAAACAACACAATCACAATTTATATTTCCTTTGTCTTTTTCTTCCACTCTTAAATGACTACTATAGGCCCACATTCCATTGAAATGCGTAGCTGATAAATGTGGAGATTGTGAAAGTGTACTTTCCTCTGTTGTTATATCTTGTCCTTCTTCTTTTGCATCACTGACTGCATTAGTAATCCAGTCTTCAAATTTTGGAAAAGAACCACCTCCAAACAAATCAGCATGGCGTTTGCGCCTTTGAGGTCAATGTTGCATCCAAGCTTGATTGTCTTCTTCATATTTTCTACATAGAAAATTAATGTACAAATAGTAAGATTGATAATATAAATGTGTAAATGCAATTGAGTAAATAAATTATTGTGTATTTTTTTTACCTGTGCCACTTATTGAACAAACATGTTTTTTGAAGAATATAGGCATGTATCACACTTCTTTCTTGATGTGATAGATTGAAGTGACATCCATTTCCTTCTAATACTTCACCTACAACGTTTATGTCTTCTTTGTCATCATCCCAAACACACTGATTGAAATTTTTAAAATACTTCATATATTCTATGCAAAATCCCATGGCCTCTTGCATTGAGTATCCCTCAAACATGTTTCCTTCTAGTTTTTCCATAGTATGAACAAATATTTTCAAAACCTTCATATATCATTCTATAGGATACATCCATCTTGTTCTTATTGGGCCACAATGCTTTAGTTCATATTGTAGATTTATCAAAAGATGAATAGAAATGTTAAATATTGTTGGTGGAAATTCCCATTCCAATAGACAAAGGACTTCAACAACCCTCTCCCTCAAACTATCAAATTTTAAAGGATCTAATACATGTAAACTCATTCTCTTTAATGTTAGGCCCAACCTTATAATTGCCAATCTTGTCCCCTTTGCCAAACTTAATATATTTACCACAATAGGTAAAATATTCTCCATTATGGCATGATAGTCATGGGTCTTGAGGCCTATTAAGCCATTAATGTCATTTTTTCTTCTAATACTACTGCTTACATATCCAGTGGGAAAGCGAGTTTGAGAGATCAATTGTAAGAATTGTGTACGTTGTTTCTTTGTCCAAACATAAGGAGCACTAGGTTTTTTATATTTTTTATCATCACATTTTTCACCCAAATATTTTGACAAATCTTTAGTTGTTGAAATTATTCACATGATGAAATAGTATCAAAAGCACCAAAAAGAGTTGTTATAATATTATAGGCTATATTTTTCTCAATATGCATAAAGTCAATAGTATGCCTAATGGCTATATCCTTAAATTATGGCAACTTATAGAATATGCAGAACATTTTTACACCACTTTCATTACATGGATCATATCTACTACTAGCAATACCATCATTTTCAATAAATAACATTCTCTTTTGTCCATTCTCAACAATGTAATCACCTATTATTAGCAATGGTGCTTCACGATTCTCTTCTTGACCATTGAACCATGTTTTTTGTTGATGATATGGATGATCCATTTTAAGGTGAGAATGATGTCCACAATACATACAATTACACAAAATTCTTGAGTGCCTCATAAAATCATTAAAGTTGCAAGTAGGACATCCATGGTATCCATGAACACTATGACCAAACAACGTGCCATATGTAGGAAGATCATGAATTTAAACAATAAGGAAGCTCTTAAAGTGAATTTGTTTGAATGACCATCCCTTAAAGACTAAATCGCTTCA
Source organism: Sequoia sempervirens (assembly GCA_007258455.2). Taxonomy (NCBI): domain Eukaryota; kingdom Viridiplantae; phylum Streptophyta; class Pinopsida; order Cupressales; family Cupressaceae; genus Sequoia; species Sequoia sempervirens. The sequence goes on along the minus strand of VDFB02058242.1, from coordinate 721,154,185 downwards.
ATTCCTTTCCACAATTCCATTGGGTGATCCCACAATAGTGTTTTACACTTTTTGGCCAAACTTGACATTGAAACGAACATTTTGAACTTTTTTTTCAATTTCGGACACCTATAGTTGCTAAACCGCAAGAAATTTGAACATGATGCAAACTAGTGATTTGAGAAATTTTGTCTTTAGATTCTAAATATATTTTTTTAAAAATGGAATCAAATTGCATTTCTTTTTCCATCTCCTTTGATAACTAGTTTTTAACAATAAACACCATTTTTAAAGAGTGATGTTCACCGTAAACATCATCATAAATTTTTTTCTATGAAGGATAAATTCTATTTTTTGAATTTAGATTTTTAACTACGATATCTATCACATTCATTTAGTTTCATAGTGTTTTATTGAATATTTTTTTCTTAATTAAGTTTTGAAGTCAAACCAATTACAATTTAGACATAGGCGGATTGTATACAACATAACTTTTTTTGTATGTATCAAAATTAAATATTATTTTTTTTGTTGGATCAAGGACATCAATACCTAGCAAAAACATATTTTTTAGAAAAAAAAGTATAATATACAATTTTTCCATGTGTATAACAAAGAACTTGATTTTCGATGAAAAACTTACATTCACAAGAAATAAAAAATATAATAATCAATTAAATATATTTAAAATTATACTTTTTGGGAAGCTTATAATAAGTAATACATACTTACAAAAAATAATTTTTGAATGAATTCATTTGATCCCCCAAAAGGTAAATCAATAGTGGTTTTTTATCAACATTTTGATAGGTGTAAAGGAGACTTTGTTATAGGTATGGTTTAAAACTAGTGTGGTTCTATCCAAGGAGGATTGATCTAAGGTGGTTTGATCAAATCCTCTTCAGTTCGAATCCTTTAAATAGAAATTTCCAAGGCTTAAATCATTATATTTTCTAAAAATATGTGATTTCAGTAAAAATAAAGATGTCCCAAAAAGTGTAAACCACTATTGTGGGATCACCCCATTAGCTCATCATATAATGGCTCTAGATAAGCATCAATTGTATCTAAAGTAACATTTTTCTTTCTTGGTATAATAAATTATAGCATTAAGAAAATTGGCTTAGTTGCTAACCATGGAGGCAAGTTATAATTTATTAAAAACACTAGCCAAGTTGACCATTTAGTACTTTGATCTGAGAATGGGTTCACCCCATCTAGAGCCAAACCCAACCTTATATTACGAGGATCTTGAGAAAAATTAGGTCATCTATTATTAAATTCCATCCACATCTTGGAATCGAGCACATGTCATTGTTTTCCATCAGTGTTCTTATTTTGGGCATGTCATTGTATAAGTTCAACAATGTCTTTGTACCTATACATTTAGAGTAATTGTGGGATTATCAAAAAGTGGTGAAGAACCTTTCTAAGAACCACATCTGATTTCAACCCTTTTCTATACCTTGCTTCATGAAATTTTGGACATTCACTCTCACTTGCAAGATTCTCTCAAAATAATACACAATCATTCACACATGTGTGGACATTTTCATACCCTAAGCCTAGCTTAGTGATTTCCTTTCTACATTGACTTTGTTTTGTTGGCAATGTGGATTCAGGTCATAACAATGAACTTAATAATTCCAATAACTGATCTTCACTCTCATTTCTCCAACCAAACAACACTTTCAAGTTAAGAATTTGAAGGATTGTTGTCAAACGACTTAACCTACAATTAGCATACATAGGCTTTGAAGCATCCTCCATCAACTTGCCCCAATCATCATTTAGACCCTAATTCAACATTCTATCAACTTCAAACCCTTTTTCTAACATTATTTCCTCTTCATCTATGTTTGGTGCCACTATATCTATAAGTGTTGCCTCTTCATCTCTCACACTCTTCCATTCTATCATATCTTCATAATAATTGGCATTCCAAGGGCTTATATCACTATGCCCATATCTTATCACATGTCTATAAATTTGACTTCTTTTTTTCACCTTTCCACCAAGAAATTTATTACATGGATAGGGATATTTTTCCATGTCACTCTCATCGGCTATTATATCATCAAATTCATGGTATTGATCCCTAGTCAACCTTCGACGTTGATCCATCTGTAATGTTCTACACATAGCAACAAAAAATTGTAGACTAAGAGACAAAAACTATTTTTTGATTGAAAGGTATTTTCATAGCAATAGTGTTATAGAGAGTAATTAAAATAGAGAGTTTAACTAATGAATTGTAAAAAATAGATTTTTGTAGTTTATATTCAAAAAATTTATTACATTGCATTGCACATATTTCAAACTCAAAGCATTACTTCACATTGTATAACTAATAATTAGATGCTGATAGATGACAAAATTTCAATTACAATATAGTTTTTACAAAGTCAACCTAAGGAATTATGCAATTACTTCACATTGCATAACTAATAACTAGGAGTAGCTGCCAATTGCATTTGCTTGTCATGGCATTTAATGAGACCACATTTCTTTGAGGAATTTTTTCAAAAAGTTCATTTCCTTGTTACTATGGTTAAAATCCTAAAAAAATACTTCCAAACAAGCTAAGGATGCTTGGAAAAAATGTATGAAAGCGTAATAGTAAGCAATAGCATAGACAAGGCAATAAGCTGGTTGAAAAAATGCCTCAAAGAAATGTGGTCTCATGTGATGGAATGCCAAGAAAATCCATAACAATTCACTTGTAATGGCATTCTTCATGGCATTCCATCACCATGAGACCACATTTCTTTGAGGCATTTTTTCCAAAGTTCATTTCCTTTTCTATGCTGCCACATTTTTCATACATGTCTACCAAAGCATTTTATCAAATAGTTCATTGCCTTGCTAGTATGGCTGAAAGCCTAAAACAAGTGATTTCAAAAAATATATGTATGCTTGGAAAAAATATATCAAAGAATTATAGTAAGCAACAAACTATGATCTCATGGTTTTTTTTTGGCACAAAAATCAACATGATTTTATTTACATTTTTTTGCATGTTTTAAATGCATTTTTTTGGAAATTTTGTTGTTTGAAATAGGGAAAAATAGTTGTGGTCAGTTTTGTGCACATTTTAATTGTAGGATTCTCATAGTTAGTGAAAAAGGTAGTGTTCATGAAGGAATGGGAAAAAAATAGAGCCTTTGAATTATACCCATACTGTGTAATGGCATTGAATCATTTAGCAAACTGTTTTTTCTTCACAGGGTAGAATTTTATTATGGAACAATTGACTGAGATAGCTCTTGTTTCCATTGACCACCCTCTCATAAAATCTCATTCATATTATAATCTTGCACGATCTTATCATAGTAAAGGTGATTATGACACAATAGGCCACTACTACATTGTATCAATCAAGGAAAGCCAAGGGCCACAAGATTTTGTGGAAAAGTTCAATTGAAGTTGGGATATCTTAAGAGTTCTCTCTCAAATTTTGAAAATGTTTTAGAGGTCCACCTTGAGAAATATGAGAGCTTAAAATATGTAGGGCATATATATTCTCATCAAGGGTTGGCAGAGAAGGCTTTGAAAATTTTAAGAAAGGCAACTTGCATAGATCCACCTGATGCCCATGCATTTATCAAGATGGGTGAGTTATTAATATCGTCAAACCCTATTGAAACCTTAGATTCTATTAATATTTCAAAGTATCTTTTGAAGAAGAGTAGAGAAGAAGTACCCATTCACTTGTTAAACAATATTGGGGTTCTTCATTTTGAGCATGATGAACTATAGTTGGCTCACCAAAATTTTATGGAGGCATTAGGAAATGATGTTCTACCTCTACATAAATCTTTGTGGTCAGTTTTGTGCATTTTTTACTTGTAGGATTCTCACGGTTAGTGAAAAAGGTAGTTTTCATGAAGGAATATAAAATATGTGTGGTGCCTTTGAGTTACTCGTACTATGCAATGACATTGAATTATTTAGCAAACCATTTTTTCTTCAATGTAGAGTATCATTTTCTTGTGGAATAGTTGATTGAGATAGTTGTTGTTTCAACTGACCACCCTCTCATGAAATCTCATTCGTATTATAATCTTACATGATCTTATCATAGTAAAGGTGATTATGACACCACTAGCTGCTACTACATGACGACATTCAAGGAAAGCCAGATGCCATTGGATTTTTTGGATAGGTTCAATTGAAGCTAGGAGATCTTAAGAGTTCTCTCTCAAATTTTAAAAAGGTTTTGGAGGTCCACCTTGAGAACCGTGAGAGCTAAAAAAGTTTTAGCCCATATATATTCTCAACAAGGGTTGCAAGAGAAGGCTTTGGAGATTATAAGAAAGGATACTCACATAGATCCACATGATTCCCATGCATTTATCAAGATGGGTGAGTTATTAATATCCTCAGACCCTAGTGTAGCCTTAGATTCTCTTAAGATGCCAAAGTCTCTTCTGAAGAAGAGTTTAGAAGAAGTACCCATTCAATTGTTAAACAACATTGGGGTTCTTCATTTTGAGCATGATGAACTAGAGTTGGCTCAACAAAATTTTATGGAGTCATTAGGAAATGATTTTCTATGTCTACATAAATCTTTGTGGTCAATTTTGTACATTTTTTACTTGTAGGATTTTCACAGTTAGTAAAAAGGTATTGTTCATGAAGGAATGAAAAATATGTGTAGAGCCCTTGAATTATACCCGTACTGGGCAATGGCATTGAATCATTTAGCAAACCATTTTTCTTCACTACAGGGTAGAATTTTCTTGTGGAACAGTTGACTAAGATAGCTCTTGTTTCAACTGACCAACCTCTCATGAAATCTCATTCATATTATAATCTTGCACAATCTTATCATAGTAAAGGTGATTATGGCACCATTGGCCGCTACTACATGACATCAGTCGAGGAAAGCTAGAGGCCACAAGATTTTTTGGATAGGTTCAATTGAAGCTAAGAAATCTTAAGAGTTCTCTCTAAAAATTTGAAAAGGTTTTGGAGGTCCACCCTAAGAACTATGAGAGATTAAAATTTTTAGGCCGTATGTATGCTCAACAAGGGTTGGCAGAGAAGGCTTTAGAATTTTAAGAAAGGAAACTTGCATAGATCCACCTAATGTGAATGCATTTATCAAGATGGGTGAGTTATTAATATCATCAGACCCTAGTGCAGCCTTAGATTCTCTTAAGATGCCAAAGTCTCTTCTAAAGAAGAGAAGAGAAGAAGTACCCATTCAATTGTTAAACAACATTGGGGTTCTTCATTTTGAGCATGATGAACTAGAGTTGGCTCAACAAACTTTTATGGAGGCATTAGGAAATGGAATTTGGGTTGAATTTATAAATAAAAGCCCCAATGCTAATTCTACAATTTTTCCTATGCTCTTTAAGGATAAAAATTCTTCAATTGATTGGAAGAAGGTGGTGTTTCACTTGAGTTAGCATGGGATAAAGTCACAACACTATTTAATCTTGCTAGGTTGTTTGAACAACTATATGATACTTGTATACACTAAAAAATGTCCTAATCGATGTCATACATTCAAATCAAATTTATTAACATCATTTCCTCTTTATCCACCCTCTTTTCGCTTAATTAATTCAATTAGCCTGGCTAATTAATTAGTTGCATAATTTTCATCTAATTGGCCCAATTAATTAAATTAGGTTAATTCATATCTTTTCGCACTAACACTTCATCTAATTAAATTAAATAAATTAAAATATTTAATTTAATCTCCTAGGTCATCTTATTTAATTAAATAACCCTATCTTATTTAATTAAATATCATTTAGGGGTGGGGGCCCTAGCTCGGTTGGCTAAATATTTCCTATTGTAGGAGGTTGGTCACGAGGTCTAGTCTCCCCCACCCCCGTGATACTGGAGGGCATGTCGCACCAACGCCAATGGTCACGTTAAAAATTTTACTAGGTGCACTACAGTTTATAGGGGGTAGTGCTACCTGATTCCTACAGTCTAATATATATATATATATATATATCATTTCACCTCTCCCCTATTTATTAAATCATCTAATTTAATAAATATCTTTTAATTCATCTAATCCCCTAATTACATAAATTAAACCTTGTTTAATTAGCAATTAAACTAATTTTCCTCTAATCAAAGGGAATATTCCCATAGAATATTTTTTATCCTTTTTGCACAATTAAAACTTTGTTTTAATTTGAAAATGAACCTTTTTCCTCACCCTAAAGGAATATTCCCTCTCCTCCAATCAAATCACTTAGCTTAAAAAGAAAGTTAACCCTTCAACCTCCTAAACAAGTTACCTTTGACCTGTGTGAATAGGTCAAAAGTGTGTTTGTTTGAGCCAAGTGTGAGCCCTTGATTAACTTTCATCTTGCATTCTCATTCATTGATGAGAATCCATGATCCATGCCTTTCATCCCCTTCATCTTGAACCATTGATTAAGCTTTTTTATCTTAACCATCCATTCTTCATTTTCTCTCCAATAAATAGTTCACTATTTGGAGAAAAATGGATCCATCTTTTATTGCAAATGTATGCTATTAAATTTACTCACATCCATACTCTCAATTTGTACAAATTTAGCTTATTTTCAATTTATTAGTTGCATAATAGCTTAGAGCATCCATTAATGGCTTCCATGCATCCATCTTAGGTTGTAAATAAATTAGGGTTTTCATCTTTTAGCATCATTTTAGCTTAAATTAGCTTAGCAATTGCATAATTAGATCATTTATAGCATAAAATCATGGTAACTTAGCTTGTGTCATGTTCATTTTAGCTTAATTTAGGTTTTCACACATCAAACATCATGGTTTCATTGATTCCCTTCCATAGAATTGACTAAAACAAGCTCACTATAATGGGATTGCGAAAGGGTCGTCGGTCCACATCAACGCAACACCAATTCCACAACAAGATAAATTTTGAATGGATTAGAATAGATAATTTGATAGGTTTCATAGTTTAGTATGTTAAATTTTGATGAAATGTTTGGTTTTAATATTGTTTGATTGATCTTTTTGAGATTCAAGTATTGGTGGCTCGATTATGCTTCAATTCTTCATGGATCAAGTGTAATTAAGCCCATACCTGTATCCGCGCATTGATAATACTGGAAAAGAAAATCTTTTATCGAGGCTAATATTGTTCAAGTTTCTTGATTATGTGGATGCATATCTATGTCTTGCATCCATGGCTTAGGCTCAGAATGAGATCCAACTAAGCCTAGAATTAATTGGGGATGCACTTAAGGTGGATAAAAACTCATCAAATGCTTTATCTATGCTTGGAAAAATAGAATTGAAAATAGATGACTGGCTTAAAGAAAAGAAACAATTAAAGTTTCACAAAGTGAATCAGATGCAAAGAATTCTTATGTTGACATTTCACTTGGAAATTGGAATTATTTTCAAATTTTTGCAATGAGAGGAGGGATCCAAAGGTGGAGGCACAAAATCTTGAGAAGGATAGAGAACTTATTGTAAAGTGTTGGCACAAAGACCAAGAAATGTTTATGCTACAAATGGGGCAGCCATTGTGCTAGCTAAAAGGGGTCAATTTGATATTGCAAATGAAATTTTTACATAGGTACAAGAAGCTGTAGCAGGAAACATCTTTGTTCAAATGCCTGATGTGTGGGTGAATTTAGCACATGTTTACTTTGCACAAGGACAGTTTGTGCTTGCAGTGAAAATGCATCAAAATTGTTTAAGGAAATTCTATTTTGGCATAGACACTCAAATTTTATTATATTTAGCTCAAGCACATTATGAGAATAATAGTGGCAAGATTGTAAAAGAACATTCTTAAGAGTAGTAGATTGTAACTACTATAATTTTCCAATAAAAAATCTATATATTTTGTGTTTAATGTAATGAGGGTTTCGAATTACCTCTAAATTTGTTGCAGAGGGCATCCTCAAATCCAACTTCATTGCAGAATTCAAATACTTTTCAGCAAACACTGAAGTCCTTGCTTACCTTTTCAAAATTCTTCAGGTCCTCTCCAAAGAATCTTTATCACCCATACAATTGTTGTAACTCAAAATTCCTCAATGTAGTTTGTGTGCCTAGTTGTTGTAGGCATCTAATTTGTCTAAACACCAAATTCTAAATGAAATAATGTAGAATTGCATGGGCATCTAATTTGTCTAAACACCAAATTCTAAATGAAATAATGTAGAATCGTGCACATAAATATGACTCCCACCAATCATTTCCCCAAAAAAAATTTAAATTTTTTTCTAATTTGTACTAGTGCAGCTAACTGTTTAGTCATTTTTAATTGTGTGACTAAATAATTTTTTACTCGACAATCAAATTAGTCATTTATTTACTCATTTATAGCTTATTTTTAAAAAATGAGTAGAATTTAGTCATTTTTAGTTGTTGTGACTAAAATTTATAGTCACCTAGTCATTTATTTTCCAAATTCTACTAGTGAGTGTCTGACCACAATTTTAGAAAGGGAGATATTGTCCTAAAATATAATGAATGAGTTGCTAAGTTGGGTCAATATGCTAAGTTTGATTCGATGTGGGAGGGCCCTTTCCACATTGCTACTTGCAAAGAGAGAAATGTGTTTGAGATTGAATATTTAGAGGGAAATTCTCTTAGGATTCCGATGAATGATATTCATCTAAAGGATTTTAATTAATGCGTGACCCCTTGTGTGGTTTCTTTTGTAAATATGTTAGTTTACTTTATGCTTGCGCTTTCATTTCATTAAGGGATTTTCACATAGGTTTTGGTCCTTTTCCCAACTTCCTTACTATCCTTGGCTTTCCTTGTAAGTGTATCTCTAGTATATTTCCCTCAACACCCGTTGTGAGTGGGTTTTATTATACAAAAAGTGGTCTGTTGGTTTTTTCACGTTGCACACTAGCCAAGGTTCCCAAAAGACAACATAATAAGTTACTCATACTTCCTTCCCTTATGGGTTGCAATATTTGAGAAAACAAATTAAACTCACATGAAGTGGCATGGTGTGAGTTGATTTATTTCCATTTTGGCAAGCCCTTCATGATAAAAGAAAAGAAGCAATCAAAGTTTGGTTAAGAAATGTTTTTAGAGTTTTAGAGAAAACCTAAAACAACTATTGCATCAAAAATAGTTACCAGTGTCTTCTTAATAGTGTAAGGAATTAGTAATTGCAAAATGAAAAATCCATGGACCCAAAAGAATCAATTTTGGGCACTGGTCAGGGCCAAACAACAACAATAAAATCATTTCTTGATAGCAAGTCTTTTAGTTCAGCCCCCATGCCATAGAAAGCGAAGTTTCCCAATATAAGAGTTGTAATGAAATGGGATTAGAGAGACTCTTAGTGTTATATTATGTTGAAAAAATATATGAGCCTAAATTGAATAAAAATACTAAGGACCTCAAAGAAGTTTCTTACACTAGAATGGATCAAAAGGCGAAACAAAAATATTTCAACTCACTTGGCTTTAAGACAACATTTTCAATATTGCCTAATATATGGTGCCACTAGTGTACCCTTACCCAAAAATGGTAGAGGTATGCGCCTGCCTATATGACTTAAATAATGAAACTGTCAAAGGTAGGAACCTAAAGCTCACTGTCAGTGTTGAGGAAATTTGTGACATGCTTTGCATTCCCCATAATCTTGTTATGGAGTTTTTCTCACCAGATGTAATGGAAAATTTTTGGGCAACAAGAAACACCCAGCTCAAGTTTCTCAATTATGAGCTTGGGAAAGACTGAAATGAAACCCAAATGCCTAATTTTTGCTTGCCCTCAAGGAATTCTATCCAAACATGCAAGATGCACTCTCCATGCTCACCTTCATTTTTGGCTTGGACAAAGATGAGCATGTTTATGAGTCCTAGATGGGGGTGGCCTTCCTCCTCATGATTTCAAAGATTTTCAGGATGGATTTTGTGAATGTAATTGTAAATAGCATACGCTATCAGTTAGAAAAATATAAGCATGAGTGCAGGTTTAGGTATTCTTCTTTCTTAGCTCATATTTTGCTTTATCAAAATGTTGATTTCTTTAGTTGGCATATGGTTTTGTAAATTGTGGACTCATCCAAGGTCCCCAACATAATCCTTGTATCCACATGGACCCATCTCCTATTAGTCATGCATGATTATTATGATTTTTTCAAGTCATTTTTGAATCTTGATCTAAGGGAGATGAGCTCTGAGGATATTACTTTCTGGATCACAAATTGCCAGAAGAATTGGTTGAAAAATAAGAAACCTCCTTGTTACAGGTTCTTTGGTGCCTAATTTTCTTTCCTTCTATTGCATGGATTCAAAGGGGAACCATTTTGGTTCCCCAAGTATTTAAGAAATAGAACCTTGGAGTTAGAGTTGACTCAACAACTGTGTATTGTTGACTCATAGTATGGGTCTAGCTAGAAGAAAAAGGCCATCTACGAGCTCCCCTATGAAAAAGGCAAGTTACATGTAAAGAAGAGGCATTTCAAACATTTTCTCACCATGAAGCTTGTAGAGCTAGGTTTTTGACTGATGGAGTTATGATCCTAATGGTTGTCTAGAAAATTTGAAGTTGTCCCCATAAATTATTCATGATACGTGCTTGTTCTGGGAGGAGCACAGGTCTCTAGAGAATGTATAACTATCAGTTTACATTGATTTGGATAGTCACTAGACTAGAAAGGCCCCCATGACTCTTTTTACTAAGGAATTTTTTTTATCAATTAATTAAAATACCCAAGGGAATATGCCTTAAATTCAATCACAGGTATTGGGAAAATGAGAAAATTATTGACTTTTGGAGATACCATCAAGAAAATGATATTCTATATGTAGGGTATTGTGAAGTCCCAACTAATGAACAATTTGAGAAAATTTGGGATGACACACATGCTAAGTCATCTTCACTGACTCAATCAAATCATGCTCATAAGGAGGTTTCTATAGAAAATCAACTGAAAGAGAGATTGGAGGGCCCTTGTTGATACAGTCTAAAACAAGTTACAATATCATAGGATATCAGAGCCCACATATCAAATTTTGTTTGGGGCCTTTGAATCCCAAGCATGTTCAAATGTATACTATTCAAACAAGAGAGGATTCATCTTTCGATACCTCACACTACTGAATTTGACACCATTTTTCGATGGTCGTTCGTTGGTTGCTCGAAAAATCTTTGTCGGAAGAGCGATGAAATGGAAAAAATATTTTCGTCGCTATTTTTTCATCGAACGTCCGATGACGAATTAAACGTTGAACTAACGATGAAGAATCGTCAGTCGAAGGCATCGTGAAATTCCTCAAATATTCATCAAAATATCGATGAAAACTTTGTGTATCCACCGACGAATTACACCAGAAGTTCGTCGCCAGTTCAATGAAATGGTTAAGGAGTAGTGTTGAAACAACACCGAACGTTCGTCGAATGTGCGAAGAAATATTCAAGTAGTAGTGTCGAAACAACACCAAGAGTTCATCGACTTTGCAATGAAATTAGCAAGGAGTAGCGTCAGAAGAACACTAAAAGGTCGTCGCAATTGCGACAAAATGGGCAAGGAGTCGTGTGGTAGCAATGTTGAAAACTCATTGAAATTGCAATGAAATGGGCAAGGAGTTACGACAAAATATTCGTCATAGCTATAGCAACTTCGTCAAGCCTTTCTATTGATTCGTCAATGGTTGTCGTCAAAATTGTGACGAAGCAGCACATTTTTTTTAAAAATAATTCGTGGAAATGTACCATTGAAGAGACTGACGATTGATCATACATACAGACTGCATATTGGTTTGATGCTTCAAACGATGCATTTCTTATATTAAAAAGTGCATTGCCTTATTGAGCTTCTCTTTGTTTCAAGAATAGTTTAATATTCTCTACTTAATAGGGACAACCACGTGACGGTGGAAGCTGATTTGGCCCCTCCCCCTCACATCACTCTCAATTCCCCATACCCAATCATATAACATTAATCATTCATTCATCCATTAATAACATATAACATTCATTAATTAACATATTCACATTCATTCATTAACATATAATATTCATTCTTTAGTTTTTACATATTATCAAAAATATGGTTGTCATGATATGATTACAATCACTTTTTTTTTTGTTTCTTTTTAAAGCTACATAAAGTTGAAGTGGAGTATCATTTTCTAAATCAATATCTGTCCCCCCTTTAGTTGTTCTGCCCTCTGCTCGTGATCTTAATGTACGCCTAGTCGTCTACTCATGACGTGGACACCGCTACAAGGGGGGATCTACTGCAATAACAAAGAAATGTTAAATTGATATGTTTTATTATTATTGTTGCAAGTATTTCATTAATTAAAAGAACATTAGATTGGTTATCTTTACCTAATGGGTCCACATCATGTTCCTGAA
>VDFB02058242.1:721079221-721141782 GCA_007258455.2 Sequoia sempervirens | reverse complement strand
AGGTCTAGAACTCCTTCTCCCAAGGATAGTGTGTCTAAAGTAGTCCCTCCTCCAATTGTTTCTTATGAGGAGTAGCATGATGATGTGCCTTCCAATCATGAAGCTCAGGGTGAACTAGGTGAAGCCAAAGAAGTTGAGGATCATCCAGATACCGAAGGGGAGGAATTTCATAAAGGTGACCTTTATAATGCAGAGGTAGAAATTGACAAGATAATGCAGTCTCCTCTGGTGGCTTATGTGGATTCCCCTATTAGAACTGAAGAAGTCCCTCCATGAGAGGAGGAAATAGTGAAGCTTCCATCACCGGTACATGAAGAGGAGCATGTTGAAGAAAAGGAAAGCAAGAGGGATGAGACTCCTGAAAAGAAGAATTTGAGTGAAGAGGCACCTAAGGAGTAGCATGAGGAGAAACAAAGTGAAGTACAATTGGAATCCACTATCCCTAATTGGTTGTACAAGGAGATAAAGAGAAAATAAGTTGTAGGGGAAGATACCCCACCGAATTGGGATGAGCTGCTAGCCAAAATTGGAAAAAGACAAAGGAAAGAAGAAGGCTAGAGTGATCTCAAGGATTGAGAGGGATGAAGCTCATAATAAAGTTTTTCACATTTCCACTCCTACTCCAAATAAAAATAGAGATGATGTGATTGGAAAGGATTACAATGTTCAGACCTTCAATTTAAGGCCTACATCCGTGAAGCAAGATATTGAAGATTATGAAGGTTCTAGTGCGGTCATCTTGGGTAGATTGAGTGAGGAAATAAAGACCAAGTAGGAATTAAAGGAGAATGAGAATATTAGGAAATGCTTGGAGGATCTAATGAAACTGCTACAGTCTATTAATCCTTCGATTTCTGCTGCAAATCCTTTACCTCAGGAAACTATCACTGAGATGGAAAAGATGAAGGCTTCCACTCTTGCCACTACAAGTTGGCTGCAAGGGGTGTGAACCAAAGGTAATGAGTTCGTTAAAGAGATCTTTTCAACTGGGAAAGATGCTACAAGGGCAACTGATTGGTTGAAGCAAGTGGTAGCACAGGATAAGGAGGACAAAGATCTCTTGTTCCAGAAACCAAAACTATCATGGAGTACACCAGGTATAAGTTAGTAAATGATAAAATTCTCCCTTCCTCTAGAGCTATTGGGCCTTGGGAGTGGAATGAAGCATTGCAAATCAAGCAGAAGGTTTTGAACAAGATTTACAAATAGAGGAAGTAGATTGATAATACCCTAGCTAGTGTGTACAATGGCTCCAGGGCCTTTTTTGAGATTATGACAAGGAGGAAGATTGCTCCCAAATATTTGAGTTTGGAGCAGTTGAGAAAATGGTGGCATGATGTTTATGCTCCATACAATGATAATTCCATTTATGAGCTCCAGTTGGATGATGCAGCCACATACATTGTTGTCATTGAAAAGTACTTAACATATAGGGTGGATTGGGATAAGTCAATAAAGTAGTCAAGGGAAGAAATTGCATCAATTGAAAGACGACTTAGGATTTTTCCTCTACCACCTTCGGCCAAATTGGATAGGGTGATTTTGAAGGTTCATGAAATGCTAGATCAAAATAAGGACAAAGGGGAAGGCAGTTAATGATTAGCTACATCGATATTTGTGCTTCCCTATTATTTTTCCATGCATTAGTCTAAGTTGTATTGGAGATCCCAGGCCGACCTGGATGAAGTTCATGCATTTAATGCATATTTTATTTTGAATTATTCTTGGCCGACTTGTTGTGCCTTATTATTATTGTAAAACTATCTAGGCTGGCATGTTTTGGAGGATTCTATAAATATGGCATTTTACCTTATTTGTAAGGGATAGACATAAGATTTTTTTTAGGCATAGTCAAGTAGAGAAATAGTTGAAGTGAATTAGAAGTAGTTGTTCTCAAGAAAATATTGTAACAAAAGCTGGAATTGTTGCTACAGTGGATAATTTAATGCAAGCAATGACATTGTGATTTGATGCCATACTTGTGTTATGTTTATCTTGCATGGGTCCTATTATTCTATCTTTCAAATTGCTTTTAAGAAATCTGATATTTAGATGTTTATAGTTATATTTGATTTAATAATTTTTTTGGATTGATATCTAAAGTGTTATAGCAATCCCTAGTCCATACTTTTCACAACCAACTGATTGTTAGTTGGTCTGCAAAGTTAGTCTGGACTTTATATTCAATATGCTTAGTTTGATTGTGATGGTTTATTCATTTTAACTTTAATAAGGATTTTTGAATGACTGTTCATGATCTAAAAATCTTAACACCTTAGAAGATTGCACCGTTTCTATAAGATTGCAGATTCATCTGGGTTAAGTAGAATTTTTTTTGAGGGATTGGTCCATTTCAAGTGTTTTGTCATTTGCATTGTTGATCTTAGGTTTAGTATTAAGTCTAGAAATCTCTTGGAAACCCTTATCTTTTGTTATTTCTTTGATCATTGAGTTGGAATTAGGATTGTAGTATCATTTCATTGTTAAATCTGATAAATTGAGATTCAGTATTTTGCTTGTAGTAAGGTCCCATTGTGATTACCAACATTTTCACATTTTATCATTGAGTTGTTTATGCATTGTCAAGACCTGACACTAGAGACCTTTGGGTTATCTCTTGAGGCTCACTGATAGAGATTTACCTTTCAAGAGAGATAGGATTTCATATTCTATATGAGTTGTTGTTGTGCAAAAAACATCATCAATAGATTGGTGCTAGAAGGAGGGCCTAAATAAGCAAGCTGGATCAATTTTTGAATGCCATCTCTCCTGAAAGATTCAGAAGAAGAACTAGATCTTATCCAAGAGAGGAGGAATTTAAGGAATTACCAAACCCTACCAGGTCTAGAAGGATAAATAAAAGGGGAGAATCATCATCATCCCATCCACCCCCATCATCTCCATCATCCCCATCTTCATCAGGTTCATCCTCATCTAAGTCTGAGGACATTACCATCCCACAACCTCAGCCAAACATAAATCAGCCATTACCACCCCCACTCCCACCAATGGTTGTCTTGGCTAATAACCCATCTCCTTTAAGTTTTGATATTTACAATGTCATGCCCAAAAATATTGAACACTTTTGTTCAAAGTTCCATGTGAATGATCCTAATAGAATGATTGAAGAACACATCAGAAACTTTTAGACTTCCCTTAAGGATAGAGGGATCAACCATGAGGATGTAGCTTGTAGACTCTTTCCCTATTCCTTAGGAGAGGATGCATTCTATTGGTATAACCATTTTCATATTGGGTCTATCTAGCATTGGACTGAGTTAGAGAATGCATTCTTGCAAAATTTTAGAGTCCCCATCAGTTCCAATGAGCTCTATCATTAGTTTACTAATGTTAAGAGGGAAGTTAATGAGCCTATAGGGTCCTTCAACAATAGGTTTCATCGTGCCTATACTAGATTACAGGCTCCTTACGCTGTTGATCAACCTATTACTTTACAGGTTTATTATGAAGGTCTTGATAGTCTGACATCTACCTTCATTAAATGGAAAAATAATCCTCCCTATACCCTACTTGATGCTTATGCTGAGGCTGTGAAAGTGAGCACTAACTTAAGACAACATGTGTTTGGACCTTTACCATCATTATGACCCATTGCTCATCCTGGACAAGTCCCTGCTCTCAATCAGGCTCTCGCCAATCATACCCCTATTATGAATCTAGTACCTCAGTTGCCTATAGTTCCTCACCCAGGACCTCCTATGAGACAAGCTCCACCTACAATTAGCTACCCTCAATAAAATGTGAATCAACCTCTTTATACACAGCCTCAGTTTGGCTATCCCTCATATCTACAAAGTTGTAAAGTTTTGAACCAATCACTAAATGCCAGTAATGCAGTCGGATATTCACAGAATAGTGTGAATCAACTTTCGTATAGTAATCCTGAAAAGAAGAGACTAGATGAATTGTTTGAGCAAGTTAAGAAGCTGAATATGGAAGTGACTTACTTGAGGAACTAGAACAATCAGTTGCAAGTTGCTCAGAGAAATATGCAGTCCAATCAGAACAAAGAAAATCCACCAAGGAAATTTTTTTGACAGAGGGCAATTCCATGAAAGAGGATACAATAATGAAAGGGGTTATAACCAAGATAGAGGTTACAACAATGATACGGAGTATAATAATGATAGAAGATAGAACTATGATAATGAACAGTCCTCAGGACAGGGATTCGATAGGAGGCAGTCACCAAGGCAAAATAGGATTTGGAACATAGGGCCCAACAATGGAGGAGTTCCTACCCCATTGGATCAACCAATTAACCAACATGTCAATCAGTCTATCAATCAACCAGTTAATCAAGAGAAACCTCCTAGTGGTATATACCTAGTTGAGGTTGCTTTATCAGGATGGTGTAAGCTCCACAAAATGAGTCAACATTCTGATGTTAGATTTTCAAGAGTTCCAAACGGAAGCTTCAATTTTTTAGCACAAAGTAGAGAACAATGCAGGTAGTCAAGAAATGGTACTCTCTGTCCCTTATGACTCATCGGTGTTGGTACTAAATCATGCTCATTTTCAACAAAGTGAGGGGAATGTACCTGAGGAGGAATTTGATCAATTAGAGGAAGAAGTAGACTAGGTATGCAATGGGGATGAAATAACATAGTTATTTGATGAGAATCTAGTAAATGACAATGGCCCTAGAGATGAGGAGGAGGATTTTTTTGAAGAAGTACAGACCTTTTAGAGACCTGTCAATAAGTATGACCTAAGGAAATTTCCACATCGACGCTTGCAGGCTGGAGGCCCCTTCACTACTTCCATTCCGTCGAACAATTTTAATACACCTCCAGATCCTAATGCTAGTAATAATCCATCACTGCCTCAGGTTTCCAGGTAATATTTATCTCAAGATCAAGGGCATGCTGATATACCAAAAGGGAGAGGCACTGATACAATTAAGGATAAGGTGACAGAATATCCAAAGGAAACCCACACTGATCTGAGCGAGGAACAATTGGCCCTATATGTTGCTAAAGAACTCAAAAAATTAAAGGTAAGTCTCTCTGTGTTTGAATTGTTGAGTCCCAAACATTAGAAACACAATTCTAGGAGCCTACAATGTAAAGTCCATATCACAAGATAAATCATTTAGTGAAAGTGTCAATAGAGTATCTAGTTCTCAATCAGTAGGCAGGAAAAATCAGAGCCATAATTAGGTCCACATGCCTCCTGGGGATAAGGGAAAGGAGAAATAAAAATCTCAAGTTGCTCAAGTAGATACTCCCTTAAATCTCTTTCAAGGGAAGACAGGCACACCCCCATTCCTAATT
Organism: Sequoia sempervirens; assembly: GCA_007258455.2. Classification (NCBI taxonomy): domain Eukaryota; kingdom Viridiplantae; phylum Streptophyta; class Pinopsida; order Cupressales; family Cupressaceae; genus Sequoia; species Sequoia sempervirens. The sequence continues at coordinate 721,136,485 of VDFB02058242.1, read as the reverse complement.
TCTGTTCACATATTTGGTAAGAACTTGCATAATTGTTTGTTGGATTCTAGTGCTTCAACCAATGTTATGCCTTTTGGTGTGTGTAGAGCTATGGGTATCACTCCTGTTGAATCACAAAAGAAAGTTACACAACTAGATAGGACTGAAGTCAATGTCGTAGGGGAGTTAAATATGATTCATATGCAGATTGCTTTTGATCCTAGGGTCTAGCAAGTTATCAATATACATGTGGTTGACATTCCTTATGCTTATGGCTTAATCTTGGGAAGAGACTTTACCATAGCTCTGACTGGCTATGTCTCGATGGATCACTCACACATGTGGCTTCCCTGGAAGGGAGTACCAAATCAGATTAGAATTGAAAGAGAACCAAGAACTAAATACATGATTATAGAATATCAAAAAACCTCTTCTAAAATTGTGATATTAGAAGTAAGTATGGGTAATTATATACTCACATCCCCTCTTGAAGAATCAAATATGGGGGAGGTCCTCATGTTGCATACATTGTCTGATGGCCTCACAACAAAATCTAGTGGTACTAAAGCCTTAGTGGAACCAGTTGAAAATGACAATGAATCAGTTGAAAATAATGATGATCCAGAAGATGGTCAGCTAGGTTTGTTGGATAGTTTTCAAGAATTTATTTAGAAGTGCATTGAAGATCAAGTTCAGTTGGGAAGAGGAATGAACTTTGGGGAGCTACTCTTTCCCAATTAGTGCAAAGTGCACAATGCCTCTCATTCAGAATTAGACTGTTGCTTATGCCAAGCTACAGTGGAACAAATACAGAAGTGTATCAGCCCCACTCTAGTAGTCAAAATTGATATCTAGAGTATTCAAGAAGATCCTAAATGGAAAAAAGTAATGCCTTCTAAAGATTCATCAAATAGTAATAGTGCAAGTAAAAAGGTAGGGAAGTCTACAGTTGTCAGATGCTAGACTTTAAGATTCGATGGGTCCAAATCAAAACAAGGGGTTGGGGAAGTTTTTGAGCTAATCAGTCCATGAGGTAAGACATTTTTTGTTGCTCATGGACTTCAATTTCACTATACAAATAATGTAGTAGAATATGAAGCTCTGGACCATGGGTTGTTAATGGCATTAAAGAAAAAGGTTAAGATCTTGCAAATTTTTGAAGATTTTGAGTTATTAGTCAAGCAAGTTAGGCGACAATACTCTCGTCATGACAGAAGAATGACCAACTATAGACATAGAGTATGGGATCTTATTGAAGGATTTGATGCCTTCAACATCTAGTTGATTCCACAAAGCAAGAACCAAACAGCTGACTCCCTAGCTCAGGCAACCAATACATCGCAACCTCTGCCTCTTTCTGGACTAAAGAATTTTACAGTGGAACTGAACCCAATACCCTCAGTACCTGACAATGTCACCAAATTTTAGGTTTTTGAAGATGACAAGCATATCTTAGACTTCATTACTAGTACAAATTATTTTCTTCTCAAATCATTGATGAAACAAAACTTCAAGAAGCAGAGATGGACGTGGAGGGGGTAATCAATTTGAAGACTAATACAATTCCCAGGGGAATGGTACAATTGGAGAGAATCTTTGATCTCGACAAGGTCAGGGAGCAAGAACATGATACCAAGAAAGAATCTATTAGTGGACAATGTGACACATATAATATGGGATCTTAGGATGATGTCAAAAATATTTTTATTGGTAAAGTATGCACTTTAGAAGAAAGAAAAGGAATCATTGATGCACTACATAGATATCCAAATGTGATAGCATGGAGTTATGAAGACTTAAAAACTTATGATACATTGATCATAACCCATACTATCCCTCTCAATCCAGGGGTGAAACCTTTCAGACAAAGGTAGAGGCCTATCAATGCTCTACTCAAACCTATCATACAAAAGGAAGTACAAAAATTGCTATCTGCATGAATCATGTTTCCACTCAGACATTCTACTTGGGTTGCAAACCTGGTTCCAATGCAAAAGAAAAATGGTGAAATCAGGCTATGTGTAGATTTCAGGAACTTGAACAGGGCATCAGAAAAGGATAATTACCCAATCCCCTCACTGGATGAAGTACTCCAAATTGTCAATGGATCTCAGATGATGTCATTCTTGGATGGTTATTCAGGATACAACTAGGTCATAGTGCAGTATGAGGACAGGCACAAGACTGCTTTCACCACCAAGTGGGGCACTTTTTCCTATAGAAGGATTCCCTTTGGCTTGATCAACATTGGAGCCACATTCCAAAGAGCCATGTACATTACCTTCAAGGATATAATTGGTAAGTGCATAATCATTTATATGGATGATCTGATAGCCTTTTCCAAAAAGAGAGGTGATCATATCTCAGATTTGTGCAAAGTTTTTCAGAAATGTATGGAGTTTGGGATATCTCTCAACCCAAAGAAATGCATCTTTGGGGTTACAGAGGGTAAATTGTTAGGACACGTTCTCTCTGAGAAAGGAATTTCCATTGATCCATAATGAATAGAAGCCATACTCAAAATCCCACCACCTGCCAGTAAGAAGGAAATGAAATAATTCTTTGGCAAGCTCAACTTTGTGAGGAAGTTCATTACTAGGTTTGCGGAAATAGTTAAGCCACTAAATGTAATGTTGAAGTAGGAGGATAAGATTGAATGGAATGCAGAAGAAAAAGAAGCATTTGTAGAGATAAAAAGGGCTATTGTTGAAGCTCTAGTTTTGGTGAGTCTAGACTATGCTAAACCAATCTATATATATTCATTTGCTTATGATCATTCTTGTGCTGCTATGTTAACTCAGAAATCTGATCAAGGAAACGAGCACCCTATAGATTTCATGAGTGAACCACTAAAGGATGCAGAGCAGAGCTACCCAAGTGCTGAAAAGTAGGCTTAAGCCTTAGTTAGAGCTATAAAGAAGTTTAGGAACTATATCCTTAGAAACAAAATTTTTGTAATAGTCCCTGATCCTGCAGTCAAGCTATTGTTGATGCAGAATGAGTTGGGAGAGCGTAGAGCTAAGTGGGTAACTATGATTCAAGAATATGATAGTGAGATTCAACCCATGAATTTGGTAAGAGGGAAAGGATTGACAAAAACAATGGCAGAGATAGGCCTTGATCTTAAAGTCCAGAGTTACAATATAGAGGATGTTTCTCCTAGTGAGTGGTATGATGATATTTTTCATTATCTCCTAACTCAGAGATGCCCTAATCATTTGAATGTGGTACAAAGAAGAGAAATGCACCTAAAAAGTGGCAGTTTCATGCTGAAGGGAGCTATTCTATACAAGAAAAATCATGAGGATGTTTATTTGAGGTGTCTAGGTAAGATGAAGTCTAAAAGGGTGATGTTGGAATTTCATGATAATATGTTACTAGTCATGGATTTGCACATTGCACTACAAACTAGATTCTGAGGGTTGGTTATTATTGGCCTACATTATTCAAAGATACACACAATCATGCCAAGACTTGTCACGTATGCCAGATTGCAACATCCAAAGAGAAGTATGTAGCACTCCCACTCCAACCTATTTTCAAGGAAAAACCTTTTGCACAATGGGGAATGGACTTCATAGGTCCAATCAATCCACCATCCTTTGCAGGACATCGGTATATTCTTACCCTTACTAATTACTTTACAAGATGGACTGAGGCCCTTGCCTATAAGCAATGCACTTCAAAGGTGGTAATTAACTTCCTTGAATCAAGTATAATTAATCGTTTTGGATGTCCCATGTCTTTAATTAGTGATAATGGTCCTGAATTTTCATTGTTGAAGTTTTCTAATTGGGCTTTTGATCATGGGATTATCATTAAGTTTTCCTCCAATTATTACCCTTAGGGAAATGGTTTGGCTGAATCTTCTAACAAAAATCTTTTGACTATTATCCATAAACTGTTAGAAAGAAATCCAAAGGATTGACATACCCAACTCATATTTGCTCTTTGGGAATACCATACAAGACATAAAACTTCCATAGGGATGTCACCTTATCACCTGGTTTATGGATTAGAGCCTGTGTTTCCTATTCAGTTGAAAATCCCTACTCTACAATTCATTAATGACTATTATGATGAGGGAGATAGACACGAGGCCAGACTTCCTGAATTATTACACCTTGAGGAAAAAAGAGATGAGGCCCTGGAAAACTTTGCTAAACATCAAGGGGTAGTAGAGAGATGGTTCAACAAGAGAGCCAATGTAAAAGCTTTTAGGATTTCTGACTTGGTTCTTTACTGGGATAAAGCCCATGACCATAAGGGGGAGCATAATTTTTTTGATAAACTTTGGCTTGGTCCTTACCAAATTTTAGAAATTCTAGGGGATAATGCTTTCTATTTGAAAACTCTCACTAGAGAAGACATCCTGCTACTTGTTAATGGGCAATATTTGAAGCATTATTTCCAGTCTTGAGTTGTTTTCAACTCTTTTCCTGTATATATTTAGATTAGGTTTCCCTTTTCACTTTGCTTTGTTTGTTGTGGTTAGTGTAGGTTTTCTTTTCATTTGTTTGTTTTTGCTTTGCTTTGGCTTTGGGGGTTCCTCTATTTTCTCTGGGATGTGTTGCACCTGTATAGAAAATATATCTTTATCTGGGATTGTTCTAAGCATTTTGTTGATGGAATCTAGTCTTGTATCCTGAAAGGATGGTTGAGATCTTTGCTATTGCCAACAATATCAATGTTTGATTTATTGAAGATGGATCACTGGTTTTGATTTAAATTTGAAGTATTCTGAAATCTTATATCTCTCATATTTATTAAGAATCGTAATGTTATTGTAGGAATCCTTGTGAAGTATTTTTAGGTGAAAAATCCTAATTCTGCTTCAACGCCAATATGATTCTTAGCCCTGAGTGTGAACTTCATTGTTCATAGGTTGAAATGAAAAGTGACACAGAAAGAATATTCAAAGAAAGAAAAGTGAAATATCGAAAATCAAAAGAATGGATTCAACATGTCAGGTGTATCTAAATATCTCTATTGGGGCTATAGACACCTTGCTGGCAGTAGAGCTATGTTCAGGAGAATCACAATGATAACCTCATTGGGGCTATGGATGCCTGATTGGCAGTGATGCCCTATCCAAGTTTCTTTTGAAGTTAGAATCTTTACATACCTTGACTTGACTAAGCTTGGTTTCTGCAATAGCTTAATAAGGGAAATGAACTCATATGCACACACTTGGATTTTTAGTTTATGGTAGGTTTGGTCTTACCTTTAGTTATGATTCATTAAATCTTTGTATTTTGATTTTTTTGTCTAATAGTGGGACTATAACCAAAAAATTTGGGTTCTCAATTCCTTTTAGTCATCAAATTCTCTAGAGCATTTTCCCAGTAGAGTCGCCATTTGTTGTGCAGTTTTCTCACACATGCCACGTTGAAAGCAGGGACCCTCTTTCGCTTTGTTTTTGGTGTCTTGCCCCTTTAATTTTGAGGTTTTGTCTTATTTTGGCATGTACTTAAATGTTTATTTTGATGGCCTTAGTGATTTCCCTGAGTTATTCTTTGAAGATATTTAATTTTGTGCTAAGTTCAAGTTTTCATTGAAGTTTAGGATTTTCCACCCCTGGTGGATTTTATCGGATCCTACTCAAACTCCAGCTGTACACTGTGGTTCAGATATTTTTAGTCTTTGTGGATTTTTGCATGGGCCAGATTTTTCTGGATTCCATCCTATTGTCGAGTTTCCTGATTCACCAGCCTATCTTCTCGATTGACATTAATGTTGTCTGTACCTTTGGCAAGCAATGTATTTAATTGATTTTAGATGATTATTATGCCATTATGCTATTGTTTGTCTCTGATTGAGCTGAGGAGTGCATTCTTGTGATTGCGGGATTTGGTTTCGTGGCATTGAGATTACAAATTGTGGATTTGAGTGGTGATTTATTGTGTATTCTTTCCCCTGACCTTTGCGGACACCATTGTATTTCACATTTACTATTTCTGAGATTGATTTTTGCTTCACAATGGTATTTTTTTGATTGCCTTGCTTTTAATTGATGATTATGGATAGCATATTGATGTTATAAGAAGGTTTGGATTTGAATTCCTGCATAGTCAATCATTTCATGCTAGGGTTGTCCAACATTGCTTTATTTGTCATCTCCCAAGTGAGTTTTGAGCTCCTTTGTCTATTTTCATCTTGATGTTTTTTTCTTGAGATTTGTTAATGATCCCCTAGTCGAGAATTAGCAGTCAAAATTTTTAAATTCTGAGCTTTCCTGTATGCTAATGGTGGATGTATGGGGTTTGAAAACACAGGGCATCACCATTTATCTTTAGTTGGCTCTCAAATTGGCTTAGAGTGCTAGGAGAATCCATAAAAAGCCCATATTAAACTTTCCATAAGCTTGAATCTTTGAAATTCATGATTGATCTTGTGTCAAAGGAAAAATCATGTTTTGGTGTCGGAGTTCAAGTCTCGTCCTTAATCCGGGATAATCCATTCCTGGCAGATTTTCCTGATCTCCTTTGTTGTTTTGGAATTCGCATTTTTTAGGGTTTTACCCTATCTGTGGATGTCCATTGACTCCAGATTTTCCCAAAGTCTGGTGTTGCTTGGATTTTTCAAAGTTTTCAAGATGTCTCTACCTTTGCGGAAATCCGTCTCTGGTAGATTTTCCCAAGCTTTGGTGAAATGTAAAGATATATTGAATAGTATGATGTGTTAAAGATTCTAGTGTATTCCATGATTAATTCATGCTATATTTGGATCTCCCATGCTTATTTTTTGATTAATAATTATCAAATTTAATTTTTAGTAGGCATTTTCATGGTTATTCAGTTGGAATCCGTCTGGCCTAGAATTTTTTGAAATTCCTCTCTAGCTTAGATTCTGCGAATGGTTCAGAAACCTAAAATTTGTTATGTTCATTTTATATGGGTTTTAATAACACCTTGGTTATATGAGGTTAATTCTAACAATGTTTTGATGGATTAACTTTTCTTTCCTATGGTTTTTATTGTTGATTTCCTTGTTGGGTGCAGGCTGAATCCAACAAGACAATGGAGTGATCCTCAGTATCTGAAGAAGAAAGAATTAAGATAGACATTAAGAGCAAGATCCCTGAGAGTAAAATCACATCAGTTTGGTAAGAGGTGACAGATACCAATGTTGGACTTTGGGATTATGAAGAGTTTAAAGGAAGAATGGCAACCAAGGATCTCCCTTTGGTGGCTAGAAGAATGAAGGAGTAAGGTTTATCACATGTACTAGGTCTTCCCTCCATGATCTAGTACTATGAGCTTGTCCTCAAGTGTGCAAGTTATTATGAATTGGATACATAGAGGATCATCGGTCCACAAGGGAGAGTAGTTGCAAATCTCAACCTTGTTTCCATTTCTCAAACTTTTGATATGCCAGATAGGTCTCATGTGGTGCATTTAACATGGAGGCAGCTAAGGGATTGTATGAGGAACAAACTATGAAGTCACAACAGCTTATTAATTCCTGGTTGGAGAAGCCCAAGTCTCACTATTCTAAGTTTCCCAAGTAGCTATTTAGAGAAAAATTCAAGGAGTATTATGATGCCATTAAATTGCTCAGTAGGGTGGTTGGTTTGAGGAACACAGGTGTGTTTGAAAATTGGATGTGCCATGCCATTGTTAGGATGGAGCAGGAGTTGATTGATTATCATTGGGCTGGTGTGATTAGCAGAGTAATTCATGAGCAATTGTCTAATGTGTTGCAGACCAAGATCTTCATAATGACCTCATATTTGGTCTATGCACTTGCAAGATTCCACCCCTACAAAGGATTGAGTAGAAGGGGAGTTTTTGGGAAAGATGTCATCTATGATTTTTACCCTAAATTTCACCTAGGAAGCTCAAGCTACAGGAGGGTGAATGATGCATTCACCATGCATATCACTAGATTGCTTCAGGGTGCAAAGCATGTCATAATTTTGGATCAAGCAAAAGAACTCATCAAGAAATATGGGGCATGGTTTATTCAATTCCCAAATTTCTCCTACATTCAAATTGATGGTTGCCAAAGGACCCCTTACAGACTTCCAAGGTATCCCACTGATCATATCATACTTTTGGAAGTAACTAGGAATTTTTTTAATTTTGATGCTATTGTCAAGAGGGAAAAGAATAAGACTGGCTTTGGTGGAGACTTCCCAATCAGGATTGGCACTGGGGAGGCTTGTCCTTCCATCATTTTTGCTTAGGATTCAGAAGAAGAAATGAGTACTCTTGGATTGACTTTTCATTCCAGGAGATCAAGGTTTGATATCACAGGTGAGGCTCAAAAGAAGGCCAGTAGAGAGTATATCCACAAGGTTGATTTGGAGGACTACCGGGCCTATTGCAATGATGAATTTGAGGTTACAAGGAAGAAGTTCTCTTTCCTCCTAGTTGAATTAGTCTAACTATACAATGTGAGGGCGGTCTTAGACCAACTTGATGATGATGGAAACCTAATCAAGGATCATGCTTATGAGGCAGTGAAAGATAGACCAATTGGTGATGTTGACTAGTTAGAAGAGCAAAAAATAGAACTAAAATAGTTGATGGATCCAGTCATCAAATTTACCAAGATGTGGTTAAAGCATAAGCTATGGGAGTTGGAAAATGAAGGTGTACAGTGCACCTATGTGCTGATGGGAGATTTTGACCTTCACTCCACCTCTAAAGAATCGATCGAGTAGGATCCTAAGGGCAAGGGTAAGCTAGATTCTCCTTTCAAAATCAAGATAAAAGGTGTTCAAGAAACATAATCCTAGGAAGCGAAAAAGTAGAGAAAGTGAAAGGTTAAGAAGAGGACAAGGACTAAGAAGTCTGAGCAAAAAGATACTGAAGGGTAGAATCCTGAGGCTGATGTTCCTATTCCCAAAAGGAGAAGAGTCACAAAACTATCAAAGAAGGAAAGCTTCAAGGTAGGAGAGGAAGAAGTTACCCCACTAGTGGTGAATGTTGAAATTTTAGAGGAGAAGGCCAATGTGTAGACAAGGAGGTCTAGAACTCCTTCTCCCAAGGATAGTGTTTCTAAAGTAGTCCCTCCTCCAGTTGTTTCTTATGAGGAGCAACATGATGATGTGACTTCCGCTCATGAAGCTCAGGGTGAACTAGGTGAAGCCAAAGAAGTTGAGGATCATCCAGATACTGAAGGGGAGGAATTTCATAAATGTGACCTTTATAGTGCAGAGGCAGAAATTGACAAGATAATGTAGTCTCCTCTGGTGGCTTATGCGGATTCCCCTATTAGAATTGAAGAAGTCCCTCCATGAGAGGAGGAAATAGTGAAGCTTCCATCACCGGTACATGAAGAGGAGCATGCTAAAGAAAAGGAAAGCAAGATAGATGAGACTCCTAAAAAGAATAATTTGAGTGAAGAGGTGCCTAAGGAGCAACAGGAGGAGAAACAAAGTGAAGTACAATTGGAATCCACTATCCCTGATTGGTTGGTAAAGGAGATAAAGAGAAAACAAGTTGTAGTGGAAGATACCCCACTGAATTGGGATGAGCTGCTAGCCAAAATTGGAAAAGAAAAAGGAAAGAAGAAGGCTAGGGTGATCTCAAGGATTGAGAGGGATGAAGCTCATAATAGAGTTGTTCACATTACTACTCCTGCTCTAGATAAAAATAGAGATGATGTGACTGGAAAGGATTACATTGTTCAAACCTTCAATTTAGGGCCTACATCCGTGGAGCAAGATATTGAAGATTTTGAAGGTTTTAGTGCAGTCATCTTGGGTAAATTGAGGAAGGAAATAAAGACCAAGCAGGAATTAAAGAAGGAGAATGAGAATCTTAGGAAATTCTTGGGGGATCTTATGAAACCATTGCAGTCTATTAATCCTTCAATTTCTGCTACAAATCCTTTACCTCAGGAAACTACCACTGAGCTGGAAAATATGAAGGCTTCCACTCTTGCCACTACAAGCTTGCTGCAAGGGGTGCGAACCAAAGGTAATGAGTCCATTAAAGAGATCTTTTCAACTAGGGAAGATGGTATAAGGGAAACTGATTGGTTGAAGCAAGTGTTAGCACAGGATAAGGAAGACACAAATCTCTTGTTGTAGAAAACCAAAACTATAATGGAGTACACCAGGGATAAGTTAGTAAATGATAAAATTCTCCCTTCCTCTAGAGCTGTTGAGCCTTGGGAGTGGTATGAAGCATTGCAAATCAAGCAGAAGGTGTTGAAGAAGATTTACAAATAGAGGAGGTAGATTGATAATACCCTAGCTGATGTGTATAATGGCTTCATTGCCTTTTTTCAGATTATGATAGGGAGGAGGAAGATTGCTCCCAAATATTTGAGTTTGGAGCAGTTGAGAAAATGGTGGCATGATGTTTACGCTCCAGACAATGATGATTCCATTTCTGAGCACTAGTTGGATGATGCGGCCACATACATTGTTGTCATTGACAAGTACCTAACATATAGGGTGGATTGGGATAAGTCAGTAAAGTAGACAAGGGAAGAAATTGCATCAATTGAAAGATGACTTAGGGTTTTTCCTCTACCATCTGTGGCTGCCTTGGATAGGGTGCTTTTGAAGGTTCATGAAATGCTAGATCAGAATAAGGACAAAGGGGAAGGGAGTTAATGATTAGCTACATCGATATTTTTTCTTCCCTATTATTTTTCCATGCATTCGTCTGAGTTGCATTGGAGATCCCAGGCCAACCTGGATGAATTTCATGTATTTAATGCATATTTTATTTTGAATTATTCTTGGCCGACTTGTTGTGCCTTATTATTATTATAAAACTATCTAGGTCAACATGTTTTGGAGGGTTCTATAAATATGCCATTTTTCCTCACTTGTAAGGGCTAGACATAAGAAGTCTTTTAGGCATATTCAAGTAGAGAAATAGTTGAAGTGAATTAGAAGTAGTTGTTCTCAAGAAAATATTGTAACAAAAGCTGGAATTGTTGCTACAGTGGATAATTTAATGCAAGCAATGAAATTGTGATTTTGTGCCATACTTGTGTTTTGTTTATCTTGCGTGGTTCCTATTATTCTATCTTTCGAATTGCTTTGAAGAAATTTGATATTTAGATGTTTATGGTTATATTTGATTTAATAATGTTTGTGGCTTGATATCTGAAGTGTTGCAGCAATCCCTAGTCCATACTTTTTGCAACTAGCTGATTGTTAGTTGCTTTGCAAAGTTAGCCTGGACTTTATATTCAATGTTCTTAGTTCGATTGTGAGGGTTTATTCATTTTAACTTTAATAAGGTTGTTTGAATGACTGTTCATGATCTGAAAATATTAACACCTTAGAAGATTGCACCATTTCTATAAGATGGAAAATTCATCTAGGTTAAGTAGAAATTATTTTTGAGGGATTGGTCCATTTCAAGTGTTTTGTCATTTGCATTGTTGATCTTAGGTTTAGTATTAAGTTTGGAAATATCTTGGAAACCCTTATCTTTTGTTATTTATTTGATAATTGAGTTGGAATTAGGATTGAAGTATCATTTCATTGTTGAATCTGATAAATTGAGATTCAGTATTTTACTTGTAGTAAGGTCCCATTGTGATTACTGACATTTTCACATTTTATCACTGAGTTGTTTATGCATTTTCAAGACCTAAAACTAGAGACCTTTGGGTTATCTCTTGAGGATCGTTGATAGAGATTTACCTTTCAAGAGAGATAGGATTTCATATTTTGTCTGAGTTTTTGTTATGTAGAAAACATCATCAACACAACATTGGTGCTAAATCATTTAAATAGCTTATCACATATGCTAACAAGTAGATCAAATACCATTCAAACATTCATCATTAACTTAATAAAAATAAACCAATCATATAATTAGTAGCAACAACATTTAATCATCCCACAAAACCACTTTTAAATCAATTTGAAACTACCATGCGGTTGTGGCACAACACAAGGTTCCAATTGTTGCTCAATGGAATGAAAAGAGAGGATAAAATTTTATAAAAGTTTAAAGTGCCCAGATCTTAAATTAGAGCTTGAACCAATTCAAATTTTGACGTTTCCAATTGGATTTGACCTTTTTCTTTTAAGTTTATGACAAAAAAAAAGGTGTTGTTTAAAAGAAAAAAATGCGTTTTTATGTTAGGTTGGGCAAAAAAACATAAAAATTAAAAGTGTTTGGATTAAAAACCAGACAACAACCCAATTGAGACATGGGTGTTTCTACATGGAATGCACCTTCTTTTTTTTTATAATAGATGGTTAAATATTTGCAACAAAAAATGTCTTTTATCAGATAGTCACAAATTTTGACCAAAAATGAAAGTCTCCAGAATTGAATTATAACTTTGACCTAGTTGAGATATGGGTGTTTCTTCAAGAAATCCGCCTTTATTTTGCATTTTTAATAGGTGGTTAAGGTTCAACAAAGAAAAAATTTGTTTCAACAAGCTGGGAAAAAAGAGAAAGAAAATAAAAGTACCCAGAAATCAAATTTTTTCATCGACCCATTTCAAATTTACTGGAATACAAAAAAAATTTCCATATAGAAAAACTATAGAGCAAAAAATAAAATCCAAAACAAACATTATCCAACCCCCAAGTATTCACAAAAACAGAATAGAGGAGTTCCTCCAAGTATTCACAAAAATAAAAGTAGCCCAGAACTGAAATGAGATTCAAGGCATAAATCAAACATAAGGGAATGCACAAATCATCAGTCATTCAAAGATTCAAGAATAACAAGGAAAATACCTCAATTTTTCCCTAAAATAGAAATGAAAGAATGCTCTGTGTGGGAGGCATGACCGGATTCCAAAATAGGACAGCAAGGAGAAAATGAAACACTAAATTTAACAATCCAATACCCACAAACTTCTTCTTAGAAAATCTCCCAAAATTCTCCCCAACTTTGCCGCCCAAATTGTGGGGTTTCTCCTCTGTCCAAAACAGAAAATTTTCTTTCCTCCAAAGACAAATTCCCCCAAAAAAATCTTCCTCCCCTTTTATAATTTCTCAAAATAGTAAAATGAAATAATACATTTGATTAAACAAGCTACTAAAGCTCTCCAAAGAAATTTATAAAAAAAACTAAATATACAACATTCTCTATTTCATATAAAAAAAATAATAATTTAAATCCAACATTAACATACACACAAGCTCCCCAATAAGAGTTAAATAAGACTATAAGAGCTCACAAAAAGGCTTAACAAAATCATATAAAATTACTAAATGAAATATATCATTCCCTCATAGAGATCAATAAAAATCACTTAAAATAACATATTTAAAACCTTAAGGATAAAAAAATTCAAAAATCTAATCAATTAAACACTATAAAATACCATATCATAACACCAACAACAAAAATATAAAGCCACATAAAAATATTATCAGAAACTGTGACTAAATACCCCAACAAGTCATACTGGTAACCCACATGTGATCGAAAGGTGCTCCAGACATTACCATTAGGTAACCAGACGATAAGACAACAATATGGGAACACCACACTAACAAGGTGTAGTGGGCTAGGTTAGGGGACATTTGGCCTATGACTACCTTCAGTAACCACCATCAGGGAATACGAGTATGCTCAGGCCTATGGATCTAGGTGGAGTTGATACTCAATACCTGCATCATTCCAATCACACATCAAATTACATGTGCATATATATCATATATTCAAAGCAACATCAATCATCAAGAAGAGGGTCATGATATCATAAGCCTCTCAAATACGAGTGTTATGACACCATCCCTTTCCTGTCCATAATCATACAAAAGAAAAGATAACAGTAAATAAACATATAAACATCTAATCCAGCATAATAACTAATCATGATAGCCTTTCCCTTAATCATCAATGTCTAATCTTATTATGATAACATTTAACATTTAAAATATCAAATCAAAATCAAAATTCTATCTTACCCAAGATGGGGTCAGAGAGGTGTTACAGTTGTTGCATAGGCTGACTTTACTGTAACGAAGTTAAAATTACCTCTAATTAAATTTCTGAATCAGATATTTCTAATATGAGAAAAAGATATTATTTCTACTTGAACATAACTAGAAAGGGGATAATAGCATTTTGTGTGTTCACATAATGATGTGGATTAATTTTTTTCATGGACTAGAATTCCATACAGAGGGGCTATTATAGACACCAATTTTGGAGAGGTGAGAATGGAGAAAACTAGGGAACTTTAATCAATATTAAGACTCAAACTAGAACTTAACCCCTAATCCCATCTTTCATTAGTCTTTCACTTATTTGAGGCTTCATAATATTCCAAATTATTAAAATTTGTGTCTTCCATGACAAGAGTTATAAAGTTCACACAGTAAATGCATCCTCAACCTCAAACCTCAAGAAACATGAGTGTTGAAATTGGATAGATTGACCAGAATATATCTTCCAGTTGCAATCCTTCTTTTTGCTTCTATTATTTGTAGTTTGGACTTTGAATACTCATTTTTCTTTTACTACTATTTTTTGTTTTATTTTAATAATCTGGGCAAACTTTATTTTCAGAAAAGAGAAAGCTTCCTTCTAATAGAAGTAAAAAACCATCAATGTTGCTACTATTTCTCTTTGTTTCAATACCTAAATTTGTTTTATAAGTATTTTTTCTTAGTTTGACTATACTATTTTTCCTTGTAGTTAATTCTTTTAGTATGGATACCCATTTTTGTTTCATGGCTCATTCTTTTGTATGAAAAGAAAGAAAATTGGTGTTTCTATTCTCTTTCAAGATCCAGCATTGAGATGATATCCAACAATTACCAAATAGATTGAACTATTTTGATTCTTTTAAAAAACTACAAAGCTCTCCAATCTTAAACTAACAAACTAATTCCTGCCAACATTTGAAAAATTAAATAACTTCCCTTTTTGGCTTTCAATCTTTAGTTAAATCACTAGAAAGCCAAACTTAGATGGAATAAATGTAGATAATAGTCAAGAGAAAAATGGTCAATTTATTCAATTTTCATAGGTTGGCTGCATTAGTTTGTAAGTACAATATTAGAGATAGGATAGGGCTCTACATCAATAGTTCTCTTAAGAGATTTACTTCACTTCAATCCTCTAACCCTCTTTAAGTTTTAACCATGTTGTGAGGTTGTGGTGTAACTTTCAGAATGAGACAACAACCTTATGTTACATTGTATTTGGGTTTTCCATTGAATTCCATTTCAAATTGCCAAGTTCAAGTTTATCAAAAATTTATTGGACAAATTGCTTAGAAACTAGTAAACTATTATATTCAAAGTTTATAACTATGATTGGTCATGAAGCTAGAAACATGAGTACAAAACTTAAATAATTTATAAATAAATGGAAAACATTTTTTTTTAAATCCACGAAGCAAGTCTCAGAAATCTCATCTTCACTTTTTCATTTTACAACCTTAACACAGTTTCCCAAATAAAATATTAGGTAAATATGATCTATGTGGCTTCGAGAGTTGGAAAACACCTTCTTTTTTGGAAAAACTATCCACACTTGGGATTGCAAAGGGAGCAAGAGGGACTCATCTTTGTAACAGGAGGTCGTAGTTTTAAGTTTTAATTGGTTCATAGAAAGTATCAAATTATACAATTAACAATACAATTTATTAAGCAACAAGGTTATTGTAGGCATTACATTTGTGGAATATGGTAGAGGGTACCTGAGCAATCACACTTGATGCCAGGATTTCCTATTGCTATAGTAGAATTGGCCAAGCCAGAGCATGGATCTATGACGTTCCATGTTGCATGTGAACCAATATTCCACCTCTCATAAAGTAATCTTACTGCAGCAACTGTTAAATTCAAACAACACATGGAACAATCAATTCACAACATGGTACTAAACATTTTTTTTTTTTGCATAAAGTAAACTTGTGTTCATTCTAGTACAATCTCTGACTGCTATTACTCGAGTTTCCTATAACAAACATCCAATGATGTAAACAATATAAAGAAATCAAACTAATGAATTTGGGACATTAGTCTTTGACATGATGGAGGTAAAATTAATGTTGGATTTCAATGCACCCCAAGATATTAGAGCTTGTAGAAACTCCTGGGTAGTTGAATTATATGGACTGAATTCATGAAAGGAATCTAACACATAGTATTGAGATAAAAATTAAGTCAAATTTGTAAGCATCACTTATCACATAGTTTGATGTTTTAGTTTTAGCTACTTGTGACAAAATTTTATGGAAAATTAACTCCAATTCTATCCTCTTTAAAATTTTATACAAATAGAGAACAATAAAATATATACCATTAGATTGATAGCTGGAAGAATGAATTGAATGCTAGATAGTCAAGCATAGTTGAAATGAATGTCAGAACTATACCATTTATGCAATTCTTAATAGAAACCTTTTTTGTCATTTGCAACTTACTCTCAAATTCATATAAGCCTTCATCTAAGATATGTACAAGAATTTTAATTTCTCTTAGTATTACTAAGACTATTGTACATATTTTTTGAAAAAAAAAATCAGAGAAGTGATTACAAGATTGACTTGTGAAGTGCCTATTACAAGCAACAACTAAACTTGCAGGTTAGTTGAACAAGAGTTTTAATTTTTCTTATTAGAGTACTATTGTACATATTATAGTATGATCATTTGGTAATTGATGAATTTATTTTCAGAGAAGTGAGTATGAGATTGACTTCTCAATTTCCTATTACAAACAACAACTAAACTTCTAGGTTAGTTGACATCTACTTATCTTTTTTGTATTTTTTACGTACATTTCTTAATTAAATATCATAAATATCTTTCAAATTAGATTAAAATATCTACTCATTATACACAAAATAATGGTCAAAATTGTTGGTGTTGATACTTATACCAAACATGAACAAGTAAATGTACCCAACATTGATATTTCTTTTAAAAAAAACAACTTGTTTCGGCTAAATTATTTTTCTTATACTATAGGGGATTGTTTGTTTAATAGTCTTCAAGTATTGCTTCATTTTTTTTACACTTCAAACAAATTATGCAATGGATTAGTTGATTACTTTTTGTTATTACAATCAAAAAAGGATTTTGATGCATTACAAACACATGTAAATGAATTACATCTAGAAATGTTGCATGAAATGCACAATCTATATGATATAACAACTTATTTATCTAAAATGTGATTATTTACGTCAAATAGTATACTAGAACAACATAGAGGACTTTGGGGCGGCACATTTTTTCATACAATGGGTATCAAAATGGTTGAACATACCAATTACAATATGGTCAACAACTACGAAGAGAAATTATTTGAATTTCAATAGCAATATTCAAAAAAATATGTATTCTATTTTATTTCATGATGAAAATGCAAATTTTGGTCATTACGAACCATTACTTTACAAAAAAACTTAAAAAATCTATAGACCTATAGTATCAAATTACCTTTTTGATTATTGTGATACATTAGAAACCTGTTGGCAATATATTGTACCTAAAATGGAACTAAATGGAGTTATAAAGACAACTATAATGATAAGGAATTGTGGTGAAAGCCTATTTAATGCAATATCTTATTTGATGAATGGATAATTCGATACTCAATCAATAACTTTGTACATTGCACAATCTTTTTGTAATTCAAAAAAAGATAGTACTACAAATATTCCCAGCTATATAAAACATGTACTCGAAGAAAATATGTTACAAAAAATGCCATGCCTTATGAATTGCAAACAATATATTATTGAAATGGAAAAGCCATATGTGAAAGGAAAATTGGAGGATCATTTTGTTTGCAATGGTTAGCAACTATATTGAACATAAGTATTTGCTTATGGTCGTCAACTACTAAACAAATTGAAAAAGTTTTTAATAGAAACATAAGCACAAACAATACATATAAGATAATCTCTTTTAAAACAAGTAGTCAACATACACACTATGAGCCACTAGTAACAACTAATTTAATTGACTAATTTCAAAAAATAGTATAACTTCTACATATTCCACTATAAAACACAAGAGAAAACAACTAGGGATAAAAAATGGAATATATCTTCAAAACCAATTAACAATAAATTACATCAACACAAAATTCTTCAAAGGGGAAGACAAGTTCATAATTATAAACCAAGCGAATAACAACATAATACCATAATAAAATCAAATCAAATTCAACAATCAAAAAGAAAAAGGGAATTTTTTTTAGAACCAAATTATAGTAAACTAAACCAACCAATTACTATTGAGAAGAAAACATCACTTACTGAATTGAAAAGAACACTACGTACTTACAAACCAAATAAACAAAATTATTGTAAGAAAAAAAATACAAAAAAAAAATCCAACATAAATATATTTTAAAACAATTGAGGACACTCCTTAGTACGAATGTTATATTTGTCAACGGATCCAATTTCAGCACTACATTAAAAAGCTTAGTGAAACTGAACAACAAACTTATAAATTTTTCTCAAAAAAGAATACAATAAATGCTTTTGAAAATGTATGCAAGAATTGCAAAAATATGCTACACGATGGTAAATTACCATTGTTTGGTACACCACGATTAATAAGATGAAACAAAATACTTGATATTTTGAAATCTATATCAAAACTTGAGGAAAGAATTATATCACTAAGACTTTCTTTGGTGCAAATTAGGCAATGGGGACACAAAAGATCTCAAATGGGATTAGTTGGATCTATTATCAATGTCCCAACAAATATGAATATTATATAAAAAATACTTCCATGATCAATTGATGAAACAATAACAATTGTTGTTGCACTAAAAAGGAGACTTCAATACAAGAATCCATATCAAGTTGGTATAGTTCATCTAAATTAGTAATGAAAGCATTAAAAATCCTATTTCAAAGATAATTATATAGAATAGAAAAAGTTTCTATAGAAACTAGTTCAAAAAAAAAAAAAAATGAATGATAATTCTCTTCAAATAGAACAAATGTGTAGTCATTCAAATTCAAATAGTCTACAAATTGAAAATGGATATCAAATAGAAACACATACTGATACCCTAATACATGGATTTATAGAATCTCAGTCTATTTATGACTTGCATGATAAAATAATTGAAATTGCACTAGGTGAAGGAAACCAACCTCTAGGAATTTTTAGGGATTGATATGCTAAAGAAATGAACTTTCCAACACTTTTTTTTGGTAATACAAGAGATGAAGACATAACCAAAAAGTTTTAAGTATCAAAAAAATTGCACAATGGGAGGTCTTACATTCAAGTGGTAATTTTTCTAGGCATACAACAAATTTGTTTTTTAAAACAGTTTACATCATTATAAAGAAAACAATTTCAAGTATATCAATAAGAATTAGAAAAGGTGAATTAAAAGGACGTACATTGCTTGCAAAAGATGTTAAATAAAAGCCAAATTTAGATAAAATTTTAAAATCAAACATTGGATACATGGATTTTAATCCAAATTACCTACAACAAATCAAGAAAAAAATATTTGCAATGATAAGACCACTAGGTCCTCCAACATTTTTCCTAACTTTTCAAGTGCAGAACACCAATGGATATCATTAGTATCAACACTAACTAAACTACACAAGAATGGAATTGATAAAAATAATTATGAAAAATCACATGAAATTGATATTGATTCACTTGTTCGAAAATATCCTGTCACTTGTACTAGTCGTTACTATAGACATAGAATAAATTGTCTCAAACTACTACACATGGATAATACAATTCTAGGACATATCAATGAATTTTTCTTTGTTACATAATTTCAAAATAGGGGAAATCAACATGATGATACTTCAATATGGGTTAAAGAAGCTGCTATATATGAAAAATTGAATCCTCAACATATTGAAAATTTTGTGGACAAATATATTACATGCAATACAAACATTCTCAATGAAATATTTTGTAAGTTACATCGACACTGCCACACAAAAAGTTGTCAAAAAACAAAGAAAACACATTGCAAATACAATCTCCCATTTCCACCTATGAGAAAGACAACAATACTAGAACCAGTTACATCAACTAATCATACTATTATAAATATTGTAGTTCAAATATTTATAGCTCTAGAAAAAAATAATTATGACCACTCTATCAGTTTTGATGATTTCTTAAATGAGATAAAAAATAGAAGAAGTTGATTACATAAATGAAATACAATCAACACTAAAAAAACCAACAATTCTTCTTAAAAGAGAACCATCACATGCTTGGAATAATAGTGTTGGTAAGAAAATACCAAAATTATAGCAAGAAAACATTGATGCATAATTTGTTCTCAATGCTTATGCTGCAACAACATATTGTTCATCATACATGACAAAAATTGACAAATCCATAACCACAACTTTCAAAACAATATGGAAATACCGTGAGACAAAAAAAATAGATGTTATACAAATGATTCATAGTCTTGGAAATACTCTACTTAACTTGCAACAAATGTCTACACATCTAGCAGTACACATGATACTCTCACTACCTTTAAATATGAGTTCTAAAACAACTATTTTCATAAACACATCTCCAATAGAACATACATTTATTCTTCAGCCTAACTCATTACTAAAATTTGAACCTGATGAGTCAAATCAAATAATGTGTAAATCAATCATAGATCACTACATTGAACGGCCTACATATTTGAAACAAATTTTTCTTGCTCAATTTGCTTCAAAATTTAGAATCAATAAAGGAAAAATTGTAAAATCTAAACATAATAGTATAATAAGATTTGTTAAATATAACAAGCATGTTGATTATAACAACTATTATAGAGAAAAACTATTATTATATGTACCTTTTCAGAAAAGCAGAAATACAATAAAAGAAGGATTCAAAACATTTTAAGATGCATACATCTATTATGAAAAAAATAAATATATAAACTAGGATAAGTATACATACAATTTCAATTCTACGATGTGGGGAGATCTAGACAAAGTATTTGAACAAGTAGAAACAAATGAAAATACAACTAATAATGTATTGAATAGATGAAAAATAAATAACAACAAATCTAAAATATACATGACCTAACATCAAATTTACCAAAATTAAAATAAAATAAATAAATAAATAAATTTGAGATTGGTTTTCAAGTTGTACAAAATCCAAATATTCTAGATAACATTCAATACTATAAACTACGACAAACACTTAAAAGATAACAACAACAAATTATAAAAGAAATTGCAATGAAAAAAAAAAGGAAAAGGAAAATCCATTGTACCTATTCTTAATTGGCGATGCTGGAACAAGTAAAAAATTTATCACAAAAGCAATTTTTCAGATACTACTATGCAGCTACATGTAACTCAAGTGTTGGTTCAAATCTTCTAAAGCAAAAAGGACTTGTAATGGCTTATATAGGAAAAGCAACATACAATGCTAGTGAAACAACTATACACTTTGCACTTCTATTGCTCTTTAACAAGTCTATCTTCATCCCACTTAGCAATAAAACCATAGATTCAATGCAAAAACATTATGAACAGTTACAAGTACTCCTAATAGATGAATCTTCTTTAATAGGTAGTCAACTTTTATATTTAATTGACAAAAGAATGAGAGAAATCAAACATGCCCCTAAAAAATATTTTGGAGGCATTGACATAGTTCTCTGTGGAGACTTTTACAGGCACAACCAATATAGGATAGCTTTATTTTTTAACATCCTATTATTAACAAAGAAAGAGTACCCTACACTTTTTGGATAGAAATGATCAAATGTTATGAATTGAAAACAACAATGCAGTCCAAAAAAATGAAAAATTTATCTTCATACTAAATAGAATACAAACCAATTCACAATCTGATGATGATATACAATACCTTAATAATAATTGCTTTCACCCAGCTCCTATTGACCCCACCTTCCCATATCTTTTCTACACAAACAAGTTTGTAGCTATACATAATAATTATATGTTATCAACTGTTGTTAGGGAACTGATCATCATTAAAGCAATTGATGAAATGGAAGAAAACCATGGAAATACAACATATCCAACAAAAAGTCTACCAGAACAAATAATATTAAAATTGAACATGTTATTTGAGTTATATGTAGGGTTCATTATAATATGAATGATGGATTGGTAAATGGTGCAGATGCTATTTTCAAAGCATACACAATCACAAACCAAGAAGATATACTATGGATATAATTCAATGACTCAAATATTGGACAATCACAATTTCAGAAATTGTGGCACTTATATACAAACATAATTTCAAAAGAATGGGTACCAATACTACGAATAGCCAAACCTATTTTGCAAATGAAAAATCCATCACATTAAAATATTTAAACAATTTCCTATACAATTAGCATGTGCAGAAAAAATTCATAGAACACAAAGTCTTAAGCTAGATGGTATTGCATTTGACCCATCAAGAATCAACTCACACGGATTAGTATATACAACACTTTCACGTGTTTGAGATATGCAATCACTATACTTATTAAACCCACTTACAAAACAAAATTTTAAAGTGAAAGACAAAATAATAAATGAAATGCACCAATTACCTACCACAACAAAATGGAAAGAAGAATGCAATAATCTAGAAATAAATGAAAACATTACACTAAAAAAATCTTTGAACACAAGAAGTCAAAAATCACATATCGATGACATTATTCATGATTGTGTGTAACGCCCCATCGTGCAAACCCCAAAGGACAATTAAAAATGCAACAATTTTGTTTTTGAAAACATAAAGAATAAACACTAAGTTTACTAATACAACTAACATAGCTAACAATTACAAGTTAAACACCTAAGTCCCTTGGGGTACATGAGGTGACATTATGTAATCTATCCCATAACAAAGTTGATAAAAGTAATTACCAATTCTACTAATGTAACTCATTCATTCACAAATCTTCATTTAAAATTTTATTAAAGATAAGCAATAAGACAAGAATAAACCATATAGAAACCATACATGTATTCATAACAAATTGAACTAGGAAATATAAAGAACATATTTTCTCAGATATAACACAACCTTAACGATATTAACAATTATGATTCAAGAATGAATTACATAAGGTGATTATACATTACATCAATCTACAAGTACATCTCACTAAGCAATTACTGAAGGTTACATCATAAGTCTACCCATTCACATGGGAAGGTAACAAATCAATACACAGTATAGTAGAAGTACAAGTATACATCTAGAAACATGTGAACTTTGGATGCATCTCTACAAAACTCTGCACTGAAAGGTACAACTGCAAGATAGGGAACCCAACGGGGTGTGTAGCACGTTCCACCTAACCACCCCCATGCTAGGAGTAAATAAGAAAGGGTCCCCAACCAAGAACATCCAAACAAATACACAAGACTAAAATACAAGCATGGAAAGCTAAAACACACATAAAGAGAAACACAACATCAAAAGACCACTTCCAGAGGTTAGCAACAAAACAACTCAAGGTAAAGTTATCTAGGAGAGTTTCATCGCACAGTCCTACATGGGTTATCCTGACAGCCTATCTCTAGGCATCAGGCCCCATCTATGGTTATCTTGACAGCCTCACTAGGCATTGATCCCATAGAGTGATTCATGCAGAACCATTAACCTCTCGTGGAGAGAAGGCAACGATCTTCCCAACCACAACCTTCTTAGCCCACCTTTAGTTTACAAAAGAACTAACAAGTGGATGATGCATCCATAATTATCTTGTTAATATTTAACTACCCACCCCCTAATTAACTAATTAGGTTATCACTTATTACTCAAACTCTAACATTGGTTATCCTGATAGCCCCTTTGTGTGTTGGTGCCCATGTAGAGCCACTCTCCCTAGAAACCCAAAACATAACAACAAATTCCAAGGGGTTGTACCCACAAGTACTCTAAAACACAAAATAGAACAACTATGAGGAAAAACCATCTTGCCAAAAGTCATATGAATCAAATCCCATAAAAAGGACGATACAAACCAATGTAAAATCAAGATCACAACTATAGTCAAAATAGAGATAAGTATCAAATTAAAAGGTCACATAATAAACCACCATTTTCCCATGCCTTTGGAAGTTTTAAATAATAACCTTAACACTTATAGAAAGAATAACTAATTTAAGGCCCCCCACATGTTTATAACCAAACTCAAGGAAACCAACAAAGAACTCAAATAAAATAAAAGAATTAAATAATTATTCAACATCAAGATTTTGTTTAAGAATGAAAATTTACTATACTTAACAATCACATTTCAATATAACTCATTACACAATATCCACCATGGAAATTTAACTATCAGTTTACTCAAACTATTTCATTTATTAAAATCACTCGATTTGATTTGATAAAATATTTTCTACAGGAAAAATTATTAGAGAGGTTTTCCATTTTCTTAGTTTGACTAGAAAATTCCATTTGCAAGCTACAGAGGTTTTCTATTATTTTCTTTTGTAGTTCTACTACTGTTTAACAATAATTTTCTATGAGGCTCTTTGATTTTACTATAAATTTTTGTACAGAGGCACAACATCCTCACAGTAATTTTACACATAGAGTGTGATACCCCTCATGTTGTTGTTACTCTTATGGATGGATTTTGGACTTGGTTGTGTGGGTGATCAGATCACCATTTTGGTTGTGCATGGATTTATAGTTTGGTTGACAAGTTGCATTAGATTTTAAATATGTTGTTAGATGATACATTTTATGGTGATTATGTTATATGACTTTTTGTGGTGTTCTTTAATAATATATATGATGATGTTGTGAGTTTATGCTGTTATAATGTTTTGTGTGTTTACTTGTGAGTCTTGGTGAAAGGACGGAGTGGTATCACTTGCTTGCAAGTGCCCTACTACCTTGTGATTTCCTTTCACAATGTGTTTTCTATGGAGATTTACATCCTTCATGACATCTGTTTCTATGTAGGATGTAGGTACTAGACATCGACTCCACTTGCTTGTCAAGTTTGAGCGTGTCTCACAAACTCAATGGGATTGATGTTGAAAAAAGGAGTAGTTAGGAAAGTGTTCCTGTCCCAAGTTCATCATCTGTGAGTCCATTGTGGTCTTTGTTTCAATTGGTCCTTGTATGTAATTGTGTAGTGTTGATTAATATTTTAGTTGTGATTTAATTAAATTTTGTTTAGTGTGAATAATTATTATGTTTAATTAATAGAGTTATTATAATTAACTATGGTTATGTTGATTGAATAATATTCTTGATTAAAGGGATAGTTTAAATAAAATAAAAAATTTCCTTGTTGATTTGTAGAATGTTAAAATTGCTATTTAATTTTGAAGTTAATTAAATAGCTTATAAAGCTATATTATTATTACTAGGAAAAAAATAAATAAAATAAAGAAATAAATAAATGAATAAAATTTTATTTTTTAAAATTATTATATTTTATTTTATTGGAATTGTATAGGAAGTAGTGGGGAAATAATGAATTTCTATTAAGGAAATTATTCCCAGAAAGAAAAGGGGCATGGGGTAAAAAAAAATGGCTCATGGGAAAATTTTGGCTGAGAATAGTGGGAAGCTCTGTGTGAGTTTTTTTGGGGTTTTCTGGTGTATGTTTGTGTAAGGATTTGGAAAAAGATACAAGAGAGTATTTGAGAATTTGATTTTGGCTGGAGGTGAATCTTCTAGACAAAGCTTCATAGTTGGAGGCTCCGTGGCAAAGCTTGGTACAAATTTACTTCTACAGCCTATAGGAAACAGGTTCCTTTCTCTTTTTGTTTTGTTTTGGATTCTTTCTTGTTCTAAAAAGATTGTTTGTTTGTGTATAAGGTTTGTATGTACCTTTGAAGAATTTAGAAGTTTTTTTGTAGAGAGTATTGTTTTTGGCTGTTGCCATTAAAATTTTGTGTTTCCTCTGTAGGAAATTACATAGCCAAACTTAGAGAATCTAGTTAAATTAAATTCTTGAATTAGAAGTTCAGAAAGATGCAGTAGAAAAAGAAAACCTCTGAGGGAACTTTAAAATGAAACCTCTTTGTTTTAAACAAAGGAAATTAGAAAAACAATTGTGCAAGGGAAATTGGGAAAAATCTCAGGAAATTAGGAGAAACTTTTGTGCAATTTTAAATATGGTGTTTTGTTTTCCAATTTATTTCATTTGTTTGGAAAGGAAAAATCAAATTCTCATAAAATTCTATACTGATTTACTGTTATTGAGAATTTAAATTTATCTCGGAAATGAAAATATTTTTAATTCCTAAATAAATAGAATTAATTTCTGTCCATACAAAAAAATTTAGATTATTTAAAAAAAATGAAGAAAGATTTTTTTTTTAAAATATATTAATATAAATATGGGAGGGGAGGGTCGGTAGAGCCACACCTCCCCACGCCCATGGGGTTGGGTGTAACCCTGGTGGGGCTATGGCCTCCCAATAGGGAGGACGCAGCCTCCCAAGCTGTGCATAGCCTATGGAGGTTATGCAACAAAATAAGGAAATCTGGTTTTATTTTAAACTTGAAATTACAATTTTAGGTTAATAACATATATATATATATGTGTGTGTGTGTGTGTGTGTGTGTGTGTGTGTAAATATAAATATTTATATATATATATATATGTGTGTGTGTGTGTATATACATATATACATTTATATATATATATGAATATATAAATATTAAATAAATATATGTATGTTTATAAATATGTATATTTAATTATTTATTTAGATTAATTATATTGTTAAAATAATGTAAATTGTTAAAATATATGTATATATATACATGATAAATTATGGAATAATATTGTGAAGTTATTCATAACGAATGCATATTTATTTTATTAAAATATTAGAAGTAAATGATTTATCAGATTCATTGGCATGTTTTCAATTAGTGTAACAAATTGAGAAAATTGGTAATTTGGTTTTGTAGGGTGATAATTTTAATCTGATTTGTGTATTTGCATTATTAATCTATTTATTGTTATGGGATAATTAGTTAATTTAATTTCTTGAGCTCTTTTTTTTTTTTTTTAATTACTTAAGTTGGGTTGTCAACATGTGGGTCTCTTATGTTAGTCAACCTAATATAGGAGACAGGGTTATGGTTAAAACTTCCAGAGGTTTGGGAATTGGTGTATAAAGTTATGAGGCTTTTATATTGGATGTTGATTCCATTGTGTTTGCATTTGTGATGTTGAGTATACCTTGAGTTGTATCGTTTAGTTTGAGTAATTGAGTCTTATGCTTATTGCGAGATGGTTTTTCCTCGCAAATGTTTACTCTATGTATAAAGAACTTGTGAGTGCAATCCATTTCTTTTTTGTTGTATGTTGGGGTTTTAGGGAGAGTGGCACTATGTGGGCTTCGGCGCACAAAGGGGCTATCAGGATAACCCACATTAGAGTTAGTGTAAAAAGTGAAAACCTAACTAATTAATTAGGGGATGGGTAGTTAAGCACTAAAAGATAATTAAATATTCCTCACTCACTTGTTAGGGCTTCCAAAGACTAAAGGTGGCTGAGAAGGCCATGGTTGGCATAATCATGATCTCGTCTCTACAAGGAATGCACAATTCCACATGAGTTACCCTATGGGGCAACGCTTTGAGATAGGCAGTCAGGATAACCATAGATGGAGGCGACACCTTTTGATAGGATGTCAGGTAATCCATGAAGGCCATACGATGGCATTCTCTTCTAGTTTTCCCCCTTAGTTGATTTAATTGGAATCCTCTGGAAGTGGTTTATTATTATGACTTGGTGTCATTTGTTGTCATGTTTTGTTAGTAGACTTTTGTTGTTATGTTCTTATATGCGTGATTTCTCTTTCTTTATTTGGATTTGAGTATTAAGTGTTACCTTAGACATCCTTGGTCGGGAATCCTTTCTTAACTACTCCTATCACAGGGGTGGTCGGGTGGAATGTGCTTCGCACCCCGTTGGGTTTCCCATTTGGCAGTTGTTCCTTCACTGTTGAGATTGTGGTGTCAAATTGTTTCAAATTTATGTTCCTTTAGATGTATATATTGTACTTTGTCATATCTTGTAAATTGTAATGTGATTCTCCCATGTGTTGGGATAATGTATCTTGTAACTTGGATAATTGTTATTTGTGATTTAGTTTGTACAATGATGTATTGTATTATCACACTTTGTGATTCAAACTTTATTCATGGATGTAATTAAACTTGATGTTGTATTTTATTGGAGCAAATTTTTTCTATTTATTTATAAGTTGAATGGCTTAGGAAATCTTGTATAGCATTTTTATGGTTCATTCTTGCTTAAATGCTTATCGTTATAAATGTTTTTATGAAGAACATAATGTTAGATTAGTTAAGTTTGTTGATGGGTTGATACGTAATGTCTCTTTGTGTACCCCAAGGGACTTCGAAGATTAGTTTGTACTTGTAATCATGTTAGTTGCAATAGTTAATATGGTGCTTTTACTTTATGTTTAAAAAAAATGTTGTGTACTTTGTTGTCCTTTGGGGTTTGTGCGACAGGGTGTTACAACTTAGTATCAGAGCTAGGTTTGCAAACACTAGGTACTCTAGTTAGTTGAGTCCATTAGGAAACCTTGTGTAACTCTTGATCTAACATAACTCAATTTTTATGCAGGATCATGCCTAGGGGTAGAGGTCGTGGCCAAAGAAGAGGCCGAGGTAGTGGTCGTTGGGCCAATTTCCAGAGTCCATCACTTCTGAGCTCACATGGTTCAGAGTGTGAGGAACTGCAGAGTTCCCAAAGCATTCTCATAGGAGGTGGTGGTCAGAACCCAGAACAACCTGGTCTGGGTGGTCAGTTGCATCATCTATTAGAAGAGATATTGGGTCATCTAGGCCCTAGGAAAGATGAGGATCAAAGACTAGATAGCGAAAGGGAGAGATCCCCTAAACATTGGGAAAACATAGCTGAGCAGAAGGTAGTAGTGGCAGGTCACAAAGACCTGTTAAGGGCACGTCCCCTTAATTTTGATGGATTGGGTGGGGGTCTAGAGGCAAAGACTTGGTTGATTGATTTGGATAAATGTTTTGCGATGCATCCCTATGGTAGTAACACTAGGGCTAGGTGTGCTATCATGCACCTCAGAGGCTTTGCTTCCACTTGGTGGAGACTAGAGGAGCAGAAATTGCACATTGACATCAGTATGGTTACTTGGGAGTTATTTATGGAGAGGTTTAGGGCTCATTTTCTTTCTGATCACTGGAGGAAGCATAGAGCAGACGAGTTC
The DNA here is from genome assembly GCA_007258455.2 of Sequoia sempervirens. Lineage (NCBI taxonomy): Eukaryota > Viridiplantae > Streptophyta > Pinopsida > Cupressales > Cupressaceae > Sequoia > Sequoia sempervirens. Next base: position 721,107,392 of record VDFB02058242.1, on the reverse strand, counting down.
CATGAATTAAGATAGATAGCTATGATTGTGGAACAATATGAGCATCATTTTTATGAGCTCAAGCAATATGCAGGAATCAGAAATGATGAAGCGATGCTAGTGTAACATTTTTTCAGGGGCTTAAATGCCCGTATCAACAGTGGTTTTAGAGTCTTCGAACTGAAGACGATGGAGGTGGCAGTGGAGAAGGGATAACTTGTGGAAGAAAATATGGCTATGGCTTTAGGAGGACACACGAGAGTACAGATTGGCAGTGCTCCAATTACAGGCTTTGGTTCTCGAGGTGGACAACCTCAAGCAGCAAGGACTTCTAGAAATTTTTGGGCACCCTCTAAGGGTGGTCCACAGCAGTAGTCGCAGCCTAGATAGTTCAAACCATAGACATAGTAGGGTGATATATCTCAAAGTAGAAGGAACCATAGCTGGCAGCGAGTTAGACAAGATCGCTTTGTGCAACCAGCTCAAAGTACACATACGACACCATCTTGAGGTAGTTTCTAGCAGTCAAGTGCTCCATCAGGTGTTAGAGGGTAAGGACATGGTACATGTTGCTTCTCCTATGGGCAACAAGGGCATATAGCTAGACAGTGCCCACAAAGGAGCACTACAGGATTTAGTCAGAGACCAGTTTCCTCTGAGCCGACGGTGGGTGATACAGGGAGAGCACATCAGGTATTTGCAGCAGTAGAAAATCACCAAGCTGAATATCAAGGCACTCTAGTAGAGACTTCAGGTGTGTTGAATGGTACTGGTATATCTATTCTATTTGATTCAGGAGCATCAGATTCTTTCATTTCTCCTTTAGTTGTGGAATGTTGTAGACTAGTGGCAACTATGCAAGGCATTAAATGGCAAGTTGAATTGGCCTTCGGGGAAAAGGTTGCAGTTGAGTCACTAGTTTAGGGCTGCAAATTGTGAATAGGGTCACTCACAACTACGATGGATCTTCGAATCCTACCCTTTGGTTCATATGATGTGGTTATGGGTATGGATTGGTTGTATGCCCACCATTCTTTAATTGATTGTCGACGTAAGGTAGTGCATTGTGTTGATGATGTGGGTAGTGAGGTGGAGATCATTGGCATGCAGAGACCTATCTCATTACGCTTAATCTCAGCTATACAATTAAAAAGGTGTTTCATATAGGGTTGTCAGCTATTTGCAGTGTTAGTTAATGATTTGGACTTAGATGAGAGTCAAGGGATTTCATTGGATGATTACCCCCTTATTAAGGAATATTTTGATGTTTTTCCTAGTGAAATTCCTGGGATGCCACCTAAGTGTGACATCAACTTTAGAATCGATCTTATTCCTGGAGCTAAGCCTATTTCTTGAGCTCCATATCAAATGACAACACAGGAATTGTAGGAGCTTCATTTGCAGTTGGAGGAGATTTTAGAGAAAGGATTCATTCATCCTAGTGTCTCCCCTTGGGGAGCACCAATTATATTTGTGAAAAATAAGGACGGTTCGCTCCAATTATGTATTGATTATAGGAAACTCAACAAGGTGATGATCAAGAATCTGTATCCTTTGCTAAGGATTGATGACTTATTTGATCAAATAAAAGGAGCTCAATTCTTCACAAAGATCGATCTTAAGTCTGGCTATCATCAGTTGCAAATAGCCAAAGCTGATATTCATAAAACTACATTTTGTACTCGCTATGGGAATTATGAATTCATGGTTATGTCATTCGAGTTAACTAATGCACCGTCAGTGTTTATGAGCCTAATGAATGGATTTTTCTATACCTATTTGGATAGGTTCATACTTGTGTTCCTTGATGATATTCTAGTGTACTCAAATCTATTGAGGAGCATGAGGAAAATTTGAGGCAGGTATTACAATGATTGAGGGACAATCAGCTATTTTCCAATTTGGCTAAGTGTGATTTTTACAAAACACAAGTGAAATACTTGGGGCACATCATCTCAGGTCAGGTATTGCAGTGGATCCATAAAAGATCCAAGCTATAGTTGATTGGATAGCACCCAAGAATGTTCTAGAGATTCGCAGCTTTATGGGGTTAGCAGGCTATTATCGACAGTTTCTACAGGGTTTTTCTAGGATTGCATATCCTATTACTTCCCTTTAGAGGAAAGGGAAGAAGTTCATTTGGTCTGAGCAGTGTCAGACAAAATTTGAGAACCTTAAGGATAGATTGAATAGTGCACCAATATTGGTGGTTCCTGATCCTACTAAGGATTTTGTGGTGTGCACAGATGCATCCTTGGAGGGCTTAGGATCCATCTTGATGCAAGAGGGACGTTTAATTGCATATGAATCCCATAAGCTCAAGGACCATGAACTTAATCACCCAACACATGAATTGGAGTTAGCTGCAGTGGTTCATGCCCTTGTGAGATGGAGACACTTCTTGTTGGGTCATAGGTTCGAGCTTCACAGCGACCATTGTAGTTTGCAATATATTTTTACTCAGCCAAACCTAAATGCTAGGCAGAGAAGATGGATGGAATTCCTCTATGAATATGAATTTGAGGTCAAATATGTTCAGGGAAAGGAAAATGTAGTAGCAGATGCTTTGATTCGGTGGAGACATGAGATTTCTATAGTAGCTCTTGAGGTAGATTTGAGGAGTCAAGTCCTCGTAGCACTTCCATCTAGTAGCTGGTACCAAGAAGTGAAGTCAGAAATTGAGTCAGGTAGATCTCTAGAAGGAAAGTTTGCAAGGTACTTACTTGAGTTTGATGGTCTTCTAAGGTATATGGGTCACATTTACGTGCCTTCTATTGAGGATCTTCAGACTCTAATTATGACCGAGGCACATCGAGCTCCCTATTCTGCTCATCCAAGAGTTAAGAAAATGTATGCAGATCTTCAAGCACTATACTTTTGGGCTAGCATGACGAGGGATATTGTAGATTTGATAGCTAGATGCTTGGAGTTTTAGAGGGTCAAGGTAGAACATAAACATCCCATAGGTCTTTTATAGCCTCATCTCATTCCAGAATGGAAGTGGGACATTATTTCAGTAGACTTTATTGTGGGATTGCCTATGAATTCTTGACATCATGATGATATCATGGTCATAGTTGATAGATTGACCAAGGTGTCACACTTTTTCCTAGTCCATTCATCTTACATAGCTTCATCATTTGCTAGGATCTTTATGGAAGACATTTTCCACTTACATGGTATTCCACAGAGGATCATATCTGACAGAGATCCAGTGTTCACATCTGCATTGTGGACATCATTGCAGCGTGCCTTAGGAACATAGCTAAACTTTAGTTCTTCCTATCATCCTGAAACAAATGGATAGACAAAGAGAGTTAATCAGGTTCTTAAGGACATGCTTCGTATGTATGTGATGGATCAATAGTCAAGTTGGGAGGAGTATTTGCATCTTGTGGAGTTTTCCTATAACAATGGATATCATAGCTTGATTGGTATGGCTCCCTTTCAAGCACTATATGGTCGTCCTTGCAGGACCCCATTAAGTTGGGACTGTTTTGATGATAAAGTTCTCCTTAGTCCCGAAATGCTTCAGGAGATGGAACAACATGTAGTTCACATCAGAGAGCATCTTGTGGCAGCTCAAGATAGATAAAAGAAATATGCAAATGCACATAGAGTTTACCGTTAGTTCTCTGTTGGTGATCGAGTATTTTTGAGAGTGCGACCATGGAAGAGCCCAATCCATTATGGAAAGGGTTCCAAGCTCGCACCTTGTTTTGTAGGTCCATTTGAAGTTTTGGAGAGGATTGGCCCCATTGCTTATCGCCTAGCATTGCCACCCAGCCTATTGTAGATTCATGATGTTTTTCATGTTTCTGTACTTAGACCATATTTTTTTGATGTTACTCACGTGCTTGATTGGAATGCTCTTCAGGTCAAGGACGGGCAACTAGTACTTGAGCCCATGGCTGTGCTACAGCATCGGAGACTCGCCCTTAGGGGCAGAGATATTGAGTAGGTGTGGGTTCAGTGGGACTTGAATGATGAGACTTCAGTGAAATGGGAGGATGCATCCCATATTAGAGAGACATTTCCATATTTATTTAGTGGCTTCCAGGAGTAAACCATATTCTAGGGGGGGAGGATGTGATACCTCTCATGTTGTTGTTACTCTTATGGATAGATTTTGGACTTGGTTGTATGGGTAATCAGTTCACCATTTTGGTTGTGCATGGATCTATGGTTTGGTTGACAAGTTGCATTAGATTTTACATATGTTGTTAGATGATAAATTTTATGGTGATTATGTTATATGAATTTTTGTTGTGTTCTTTAATAATATAAATGGTGATTTTGTGAGTTTATACTCTTATAATGTTTGGTGTGTTTACTTGTGAGTCTTGGTGAAAGGACGGAGTGGCATCACTTGCTTGCAAGTGCTCTACTACCCTGTGATTGCCTTTCACGGTGTGTTTTCTATGGAGATTTACATGCTTCATGACATCTGTTTCTATGCAGGATGTAGGTACTGGACACCGACTCCACCTGCTTGTCAGGTTTAAGTGTGTCTCACAAACTTAATGAGATTGATGTTGAAAAAAGGAGTAGTTAGGAAAGTGTTCCCGTCCCAAGTTCGTCGTTTGTGATCCCATTGTGGTCTTTGCTTCAATTAGTCCTTGTATGTAATTGTGTAGTGTTGATTAATATTTTAGTTGTGATTTAATTAATTTCTGTTTAGTGTGAATAATTATTATGTTTAATTAATAGAGTTATTATAATTAAATATGGTTATGTTGATTGAATAATATTCTTGATTAAAGGGATAGTTTAAATAAAATAAAATAAATTCCTTGTTGATTTGTAGAATGTTAAAATTGCTATTTAATTTTGAAGTTAATTAAATAGCTTATAAAGCTATATTATTACTACTAGGAAAAAAATAAATAAAATAAAGAAATAAATAAATGAATAAAATTTTATTTTTTAAAATTATTATATTTTCTTTCATTGGAATTGTATGGGAAGTAGTGGGGAAATAATAAATTTCTATTAAGGAAATTATTGCCAAAAAGAAAAGGGGCATGGGGTAACAGAAATGGCTCACGAGAAAATTTTGGCTGAGAATAGTGGGAAGCTCTGTGTGTGAGTCATTTTGGGGTTTTATGGTGTATGTTTGTGTAAGGATTTGGAAAAAGTTATAGAAGAGTATTTGGGAATTTGATTTTGGCTAGAGATGAATCTTCTGGATAGAGCTTCATAGTTGGAGGCTGTGTGGAAAAGCTTGGTACAAATTTACTTCTACAGCCTACAAGAAACAGGTTCCTTTCTCTTTTTGTTTTGTTTTGTATTCTTTCCTGTTTTAAAAAGATTGTTTGTTTGTGTATAAGGTTTGTCTGTACCTTTGAAGAATTTAGAAGTTTTTCTATAAAGAGTATTGTTTTCAGCTGCTGCCGTTAAAATTTTGTGTTACCTCTATAGGAAATTACATACCCAAACTTATAGAATCTAGTTAAATAAAATTCTTGAATTAGAAGTTTAGAAAGATGCAATAGAAAAAGAAGACCTTTGAGGGAACTTTAAAATGAAACCTCTTTGTTTTAAACAGAGGAAACTAGAAAAAAAATTGTACAAGGGAAATTGGGAAAAAACTCAGGAAATTAGGAGAAACTTTTGTGCAATTTTAAATATGGTGTTTTGTTTTCCAATTTATTTCATCTGTTTGGAAAGGAAAAATCAAATTCTCATAAAATTCTATACTGATTTACTATTATTGAGAATTTAAATTTATCTAGGAAATGAAAATATTTTTAATTCCTGAATAAATAGAATTTCCGTCTGTACGGAAATTTTTAGATTAAATGAAAAAAATGAAGAAAGAATTTTATTTTTTTTAAATATATATTAAAATAAATATGGGAGGGGAGGGTCGGTAGAGCTACATCTCCCCATGAACATGGGGCTGGGCGTAGCCACCATGGCTACACATAGCAGCCATAGGCTGTTGGGCGCAACCCTGGTGGGGCTGTAGCCTCCCCACAAGGAGGATGCAGCCTCCCAGGCTACGCACAACCTATGGAGGTTATGCAACGAAATAAGGAGATATGGTTTTATTTTAAATTTAATTTATTTTAAAATTCAAAATTACAATTTTAGGTTAATAATATATATATATGTAAATATATATTTATATATATGTGTGTGTGTGTGTATACATATATAGATTTATTTATATATATGAATATATAAATATTAAATAAATAAATATATATATATATGTATGTTTATAAATATGTATATTTAATTATTTATTTAGATTAATTATATTGTAAAAATAATGTAAATTGTTAAAATATATGTATATATATACATGATAAATTATGGAATAATATTGTGAAGTTATTCATAACGAATGTATATTTATTTTATTAAAATATTAGAAGTAAATGATTTATCAGATTCATTGGTATGTTTTCAATTAGTGTAACAAATTGAGAAAATTGGTAATTTGGTTTTGTAGGGTGATAATTTTAATCTGATTTGTGTATTTGCATTATTAATCTATTTATTGTTATGGGATAATTAGTTAATTTAATTTCTTGAGTTGTTTTTATTTTAATTACTTAAGTTGGGTTGTCAACATGTGGGTCCTTTATGTTAGTCAACCTAATATAGGAGACAGGGTTATGGTTAAAACTTCCAGAGGTTTGGGAATTGGTGTATAAAGTTATGAGGCTTTTATATTGGATGTTGATTCCATTTTGTTTGCATTTGTGATGTTGAGTATACCTTGAGTTGTATCATTTAGTTTGAGTAATTGAGTCTTATGCTTATTGCGAGATGGTTTTTCCTCATGAATGTTTACTCTATGTATAGAGAACTTGTGAGTACAATCCCTTTCTATTTTTTTGTATGTTGGGGTTTTAGGGAGAGTGGCTCTATGTGGGCACCGGCGCACAAAGGGGCTGTCAGGATAACCCACATTAGAGTTAGTGTAAAAAGTGAAAACCTAACTAATTAATTAGGGGATGGGTAGTTAAGCACTAAAAGATAATTAAAGATTCCTTGCTCACCTGTTAGGGCTTCCAAAGACTAAAGGTGGCCGAGAAGGCCATGGTTGGCATAATCATGATCTCGTCTCTACGAGGAATGCAAAATTCTTCATGAGTCACCCTATGGGGTGGCGCCTTGAGATAGGCAGTCAGGATAACCATAGATGGAGGTGGTACCTTGTGATAGGATGTCAGGATAATCCATGAAGGCCATGAGATGACACTCTCCTCTAGTTTTCCCCCTTAGTTGATTTAATTGGAATCCTCTAGAAGTGGTTTATTATTATGACTTGGTGTCATTTGTTGTCATGTTTTGTTAGTAGACTTTTTTTGTTATGTTCTTATATGTGTGATTTCTCTTTCTTTATTTGGAGTTGAGTCTTAAGTGTTACCTTAGACGTCCTTGGTCGGGAATCCTTTCTTAAGTACTCCTAGCATGGGGGTGGTTGAGTGGAACGTGCTTCACATCCCGTTGGGTTTCCCATTTGGCAGTTGTTCCTTCAGTGCTGAGATTGTGGTGTCAGATTGTTCCAAATTTATGTTCCTTCAGATGTATATATTGTACTTTGTCATATCTTGTAAATTGTAATGTGATTCTCCCATGTGTTGGGATAATGTATCTTGTAACTTGGATAATTGTTATTTGTGATTTAGTTTGTACAATGATGAATTGTATTATCACACTTTGTAATTCAAACTTTATTCATGGATGTAATTAAACTTGATGTTGTATTTTATTGGAGCAAATGTGTTCTATTTATTTCTAAGTTGAATGACTTAGGAAATCTTGTATAGCATTTTTATGGTTCACTCTTGCTTAAATGCTTATCGTTATAAATGATTTTATGAAGAACATAATGTTAGATTAGTTAAGTTTGTTGATGGGTAGATACGTAATGTCTCTTCGTGTACCCCAAGGGACTTAGGAGATTAGTTTGTACTTGTAATCATGTTAGTTGCAATAGTTAACATAGTGCTTTTACTTTATGTTTAAAAAAAAAATGTTGTGTACTTTGTTGTCCTTTGGGGTTTGCATGATGGGGTGTTACATAGAGAAGCTTTCAATATATTTTTCTACAAAAGCTTTAATCAAATTTTCTTCTTCAAGCGATCTTTCCATTTAACCAATTTAACAAATCTTCTACTAAATTGAATTTTTGTACAAGCAATCTTTTCAAATCAGCAAAACAAAATAAATAAATAAATAACAAAGGAACCTATTTTTTTGAAGCTTGAAGGAATGAGAGTTGGAGCAAAGCTTCGCCTTCAAAGTTCAACTTCTAAGACCTTTCCAAAATCTTCACTTCCAACGAGATACAAAATATGAGCCCAAAAATATATTCTTGAAAACCTCCTCAAATTTTGAACTAGAAACCCCCAAAACCCAAAAACAATTCTACAGCCAATTTTTATTTTTTATTTTTTTCTGTGAAGTCCCTTCTTACCTTTTCACAGCATGCCAATATTCTCTCCGAGAATATTTTTTTAACAAGATTTTTTTTTTTTGCATTCAATTCCCACTCACCCCCATAACTATTCCAATTATTATCTAACTAATTTTTAAAAATTATTTTCTTTTGATATTAATAAAGAATTTATTCTATTTAATTAATTTAAAAATTCAAGAATTAATATCATTTACCTTATGCAAATTTAAAATTCTTATTCGCATTATAGCATCTAATATTTTTATTTAAACTATTCACTCAATTAAGAAAATTTAATTAATTAACTTAAACTACAATTATCTACAAATAATTATATCAACTAAATAACATTAATTAATCACACATAAAATAAAGATTATTTAAATAAAAAATATTCACAAATAAATAAATAATTAATAAAAACCAGTACTAAAACAAGACAAGGTCAAAACCATGACATCGTAAGACTCACAGTGAGGTGACAGACTTGGGACAGGGACACTTCCTTATCAACTCCCTTTTCAACATCATACCTATTGGGTTTATGGGACATGCTCAAACCTGTCAAGCAAGAGGAGTCGGTGCCCAGTACCTACATCCTACATAGAAAAAAACATCAAGTAGAATGTAAATCTCCATTGCAGACACACCGTGAAAGGTAATCGTGGGGTAGCAGGGCACTCACAAGCAAGTGATGTCACTCCATCTTTTCACCAAGACTCATTAGAAAACAAATCATAAACTATAGCAACATAGAATCACAACATCACCACATATATTATTAAATAAAACCATAACATAACCAAATAACATAATCACCACATAATGTATCATTAAGCATCATAAGTAATGTTAAGTGCAGCACACCAACCAAACTATGAATCCACACACACAACCAAAATGTAGAAATGATCACCATCACAAACCAAGTACAAAATCAACACAAAAGAGTATCAACAACATGAGGGGTATTACATTATGACTTCTTAGAATCAGACATGATATGCTTACAAGAGACACACACATCTGAATTGTACTATCACAAAAAACTTACAAATTTTAATTCTATTTCTATGTATTATTTTCATGGAGTGATGACTTTTGTTAAAAAGTATATCCAAATCATTTATTCAAATCAATACAGTTCAAACAATATCAAAGTTTTACAAACCAACCTCCTTATTCATAGCTTTGAAATCACAATAATTAACTTGTATTCACCACCAAAAACAAAAATCTATTCAATAATCGAAATTATACAACAATCACTAGCCAATGTTAAATTGAATAATAGTATACTAATTCTTGGAGATTTTAATAACAATATGGAAATTGACAATACAAATACAAAACAGTTACAAAGATTTCTTCATAACAATAATATGCATTTCTTACTTGATTTAAATGATAATGTACCAGGATCAATTATTGACCATGCTTGGTCAAACATTAATAAAAAATATTACAAAATATTCAAAATAGATACATATTGGAGTGACCATGATACTATTTGTCTATTTCTTAATTCAATAAAAAAATAACAAATACTAAAATATATATTTTTAATTTAAATTTAATATTACTCATACTATAGGACCTTTCAAAGGTGAAATCAAAAACATAGTAAGAACCTACATTATGCTTACATTTTGTCTTCTTATTCATTTTGATGTTTATGATTATCTAACAAATTTTTTTGTAACAGGTTTCTATTGTTCATACCATTTCAAATGAAGAGTTCAAAAAGAATAGAGACAAACAAAAATAATGAACAAGAACAGCAAGTCAAAATGTAAGTATCTTGTCATATCAACATTTTTGAAAAATTCACAAAGATTATTTATGAACAATTTTTAAAAAACATTTCAATATAAGTCTTATAAACAATACTTTATATTGTTTTTCAGGCCTAAAAAGGAACATACAAAAATTTCAATTGAAGAACTTAATGGTCATGGAATTGGTGAAGTGTTTGAAGGCAATGTGATAGTAACATATAAAACTCATCTTGACAAAAACAAGAATTCAATAGAATTTTTTCATGCAAATCTTACCAACTTCAAAGGAGAAATGATAGTCACCTTAAACTTGATAGGAAATTTTGTGCAAAAGTTTCAACAAATGATATTTCTAGGAGCAAGTATTCGCATAATCACATTTCAAATTGCTCCAAAAATAGGTTATGATCATGGTGACTATGATTTAATTCGGTTATTAACACAACACAGTGTCATTGAAAGTATTCCTAGACTTTGTAAAGAATATACTTTCATTCCAAGCACAACTATCAAGTTTTTACAACAAAGTACATAACAATACACAATTGGAACAATAGGTGCAGTTGTTCTTGCATGCAAAAGGACACCTTACAACTTCATCCTCAACATAAAATATGGAGAAATTGAGTATGATCATGCATAGGTATTTTATAACCTTTCCTGTTATACTTGCTATAAATATAAATTTTATTGTAATTTATTTACCATTTCCTATCAATACAAATGAATTTTTTTTTTTGAAATAGATATTTGCATAGGAGTCTCATAGAACAATACACAAAAATTGAAAATAAAGTTCAAATGAAATACTCTCCTTTGATATTATTCAAAAATATTGTGAAATGAACAAACACAAGATTTTGCTTTTCACACTTCACAATCTACATATATTGCACCACTTGCAAACAAGGAAACCTTTGACCAAATTCACAAGTTGCTTCATTGAATATATCAGATAATTTCTTATTAAATAACTTTTTAAACATTTCTCTGAATACTATTTCTTACAGTCAAATTTAAATCTTCAATAATAAAATAAATTTATTCCTAACAATCTACAATTAGTATTACTTATATACAATTCTCTTCTTTTGAATAATATTTAATTATTTTAAACTAATTTTACAGGTTTATGGAGCATTGAAGGTTGGTAACCCTTTCTCTATACCATTTGAACCTATTTGCACAAAATACAATTACAATTTTTCTAACTATGGAGCACTAAAAAAGAACATTGTTCATTGCAAAAAGTGAGACAGAGATATATTATACATATCATCATTCTCTAAAATGCATCATAAAAATTGAGAACAAAAACATATTGCAATGCTTGAACTTGAAAATGAGATGTTCAATTGTTTGTTGTCACAACTTGAAGAAACAAGCTATGAAGAGTACGTACAAAACAAGAAAAAAAAAATCTTCATCATACATGACTTACAATGTGATGCCCCCTCAGTTTGCTTATGTTCAAACAACATCTTGTATTTCATCTAGACTATATGATGTTGTTTTGTTTGACTTTATCTTACTGCTTGAGAGACATTATGAATCTACTGGATACTATTCAGACATGGTGATATTTTGATGAGTAGATGTTGATATTGTTTGATAATATTATGATGTATAGCCTAGTGCTATTGATGGAATTGTGACGTTAGTGCAATGATAATGTGATATTTGATGTTCTTATTTATATCATGTTTAGTAGATTAGTTGATTTCTAGTTGTATATCATGGATATGATGATGTTATGAATGGATAGATGTATGATCTATCATGTTGTGATATTGTTGTTATGTGTCCTTGATGGGGACAGTGTCGCATCACTCGCTTGCGAGCGCCCTAAAACCCTATGATTTCCCCATCACGATGTGACTAGTTATTTCTATATGCACATGCTTGACACTTTGTTTTTCTATAGGTTGTAGGTACGAGGCATCGACTCCACCTTTTTATTAGCTCTGAGTGTACCAAAGCCCAATGGAGTTATTTTTCGTAGGTTACATTGGTTCCCCCACTTCAAGCCATTCTCCTTTTCAAGGATGAATTTTTGTTGTCGCATCTCATCAGTAAGATCTATTAGTATCATTTTGTTTCCATGTGGTTGTTTAATCTTCTTCATGCTTTGGGTTGACATTTTTTTGACTGATCTTGGAGTCATGCCTAATTATTGTGCTTGGTTTGATTATTTCATTTTATTTTGAATGTCAAATTTGGGGGCTTGGTTAATGAAATAAAAGTCTAATTAAATTAAACTTGTTATGGAATTAAATTTTATTAAGTTAAGAGTTAATTCTTAAAATATAATATTTAAATAATGCATATGTATATATATACCAATATGCTTGTATAAATAAATTGTATAAGAAAATTAATATACTTAATTAATAAATAAAAGGGCATATTGTGTGTGCAAGTTAAATTAAAAGGAAAAATTTCATAAAAATTGAAAAGAGAAGAAAATTGGAATTGGAGGGAATGGAATAAAATTATTTATGGGAGATTAATTGAAAAGAAGTGGATTTAACTCCATAGGGGAAATTGGTTTTATTACTCTCAAAAGAAAATAAACGGATTTGGGTTCCTTTTGGGTTTTTTGTCATGAATGTGTTCTAGGTTTTTTTTGGAAGGTTGTTCTTTAAGTTTGAAGCTGCAATTTTTTTTGTGGAATACTTGGAAAGAGTTATAGTTGTGGTCTTGAGTTTGGAACTAACCTTACAATCTAGTTTAGTTGTGCAAGATTCTCCATGTTCCACCATTTACCTCTATTGTTCTCTTTTTTCTTGTTGGAACTCATTGATTTTGATAATTAGATTCTGTGTCAAAAAAAATGGAAGAAATGTTGTCTCCATATTTTGTTCCTTGAATGTTGTTTTCCCTTAGTTTATTTATAGCTCACTCGATTCTTTTAGACATTGGAAAATTTATATTTTCACAAATGTAAACCCTATTGGTTGATAAGGAATATTTTGAAGGTGGTCATAAGGAATGAAAACACCATCGCTTTAGTTCAGCCACACAAGACTCTTTTATAGCTTACTTTAGTTACCATTTGAAACTAATACACCATAATAGGCATAAATACTTCAGCAGAAAAAAACTCACAAGTATACATTATTTTGATTAATAGAAGCCTTCAACCAAATTACTACTGTAAGTCCAGTAAGATCGATGCCTGAAACAGTGGCTTGAATCTAGGTTCTTTCTTTTTATCTTTAGATTTACATGTTCGCTTGCTTCTCTAGCTATGCCATCACCAATTTATTATTGTCTAAATTGTTAAATGTGTAATACCTTACTTATTACATATGGAATTTATCTTGACTTTTGATAATGGTTCAAGAATTTAGGCCTAGAGATGTCTGAAGCAAACAATCTTTTGTTGTAATCGCCTTCTTTTCCATCTGTGAGTATTTGATGAGAATAGATTGAATTCTTCTCTTATTATTATTAAAATTTCCATTTAAAAACACAACCAAATAGTCTACTTAGATCTCCATAGCCTCTTACATTCTAGCATAGCTCTTTTGGTTGTATATGCATTGATCTGATACTGTTGTTGTGCCACCTTTAACTAGAATCGACTATTACTAACAAAAGGGAAAAATTGAAGTGAATGGTGGTTTTTTTTATCATCTACATGTATGTGGCTCCCATGCAGTTACCTTGTTTTAAATTCAAATATTTAGCTTGCATGCTTAAATATTGGCATTGGATTACTTTGGAAACTGGGAATATTGGATAACTGAAGGTTACCATCCCAGCCTCACCTTCTTCGTAAACATCGATTTAGGTTGCAACATGATTGTATTCTTAGAAAAAAATTCTCTAGTTGTATTTTTGGCCTCTATCCATAGAAAATGTCTCTGTCATCTTTTTTGTAATATCTTTTATGCATTCACTCTATACTTTAGATTGCTAAATACTCTGGCTCTCAGCGATGGTTTATTTAGGCCTGTGAAGTCAATATTATGGTGTTGGGAAAACTTAGTCTGGTTGAGACTGAATATTGTTGATATTTGATGTCCATGTCATAAGGTTCCAAACTCCTATTAAGAATATTGTTGCATGCTTGATACTTCAGTTGGTATGCCTTTGATATCACCCTTTAAGTCTTAAGCTATGAGTTAGCTGAATTGAAATTTTAGGGAAGAAAATTGTAGTTAGTTGGCCTGTCTAAATCATGTTAGATACGACCTGTTGAAACCAATTGTTATCTTGCACATCTTGTGTGTGTGGGGACATTACTTTGAAGAAATGTGTCGAAACTAAACCTTGTTGAAATCATACTTATATTCGACAATTGTTTAGTTTGTGTTTAATGGCCGATTGTTTGTAGCAGTTGGTTAATAGTGTAACCGTTTGGTGTTCTTTAGTTAGATAGGTATGAGATTTAAAATATAAACATTAGTATACGTATATATATGTATCTATATAAAAGTGTATATATAAAAATAAAATATTTAAACGAATGCTTAATTTTTGTAAGATGTTTTATTGAAGTAAGATATTTAATTTGGATATCTGCCTAGTTTTATATGAGACTTATTTAATACATATATATAAATATATGCAAGTAAATATGCATATAGGTTTATTGATGTTCAATATTGTCATTTTTTTTACCGTGAAATAAAATTGAAAATTATAATATGATAGAAATAAAACTATCTATAACAAGATAGGCGAGCTCAGAGTTATTTGAGTGGGAATTTATAATTAATTAAGATAGATCTATGGTATGATGATCTTTGGTTTCCAAATGAGGAAATTCTTCTTATGCTTTCTAGTCTCAATTTTCCTTTGAGTTGATATGTTTGTATGAATTGAGTGAATGGGCATGTATTAGAATCTAAATTGGTGGAAATAGTTCATTGTTATGTTATTTTGTGACATGAAACTTTGAGTGTCTAGAGGCTTGAGAGCTTGGTCTCTGTTAGAAACTTTGGTTATTCTTAGTGAAGGGAATTTGGTATTGATTATGATGTTGTCTTATCTTGCACATTATAATTGTTGTTGTGATTGATTTTATGGACCCTATGAGCGGGATGCATAATGCCTTGTGATGTGAATCATTTGTGTTTTGTGTTGTGCAAGTGGCCTTGTTTTATGTTTCTATGGTTTTTCAGTGGTTAGTAGGGGGTGGCTTCAATTAGGGACTGATGCACAAAGGGGCGCCTAGATAACCCATGTGGAAGTTTTTTAACAAGTGATAACATTAAAATAAACTAAGGGGAATGGGTAGCTAAAACATTAAACAAGATAAGTTTGTACATCAATTAGCCTCAAGTGCTCATTTAGGCTTGAGGAGAGATGAGAAGGCCTGAAATGGCATAATCAACTACTTCATCTCCATGAGAGGTAGCTCAATTCCATATAAATTGGCATGAGGGGTTGGAGTTCTGTAGAGGCTACCAGGATAACCTAGGATGGGGGTTAGGGCCTAGGAAGAACTACCTAGATAACCTATGTTCAATTATGTGATGACACTTCCCCTACGATAACCATAAGTTTCCTTACTTTTTGTTTTACCTTGAGTCTCTATGTGCCTCTGGGAGTATGGTCTTTGATGTTATTTCTCTTTTTGATGTGTTTGTCTTGTGTTGTGGGTTATGTCAACCTTGTGTTATCTAGTCTTGTCTATTAGTTGGTGGGTCCCTTTGTTACCTCCTAACACAAGGGGTGAACCTTTGGGTTCACGTGGTTGGGTGGAATGTGTTATGTCCTCCATTGGGTTCCCCTTATGTTCATGATGTGATTTCATTTGATCCTTTTTCTTCAACATTGCATCTACTCTTGGAAGGCTGGTCATTGTACTTGTAAATGTATTGTAAAGTTATCATGTTTCTTCTATCTCATGTTGAGCACTCCTCACTTGTATTGAGGAAGTATTGGTGTACATAATGCAATTGAGACACTGAATTGATGTATCCCATGTATGTAAGGAAATTTTGTAATCAGTGACATTTTACTTGTTAGTTGAAATGAAAGTAATCAGTTATTCCTTATGTTTAAAGAATAGATGTTCTCATGGTTCATATGTTCATTTGTGATGAGTTAATGTTATACTTATTGATGCTTAATTTTTGGATGTTAATGAGTTATTTGGTTTTGTAATTTTGGATAATGGAATTTAAGTAATGCAATCATGCACCCTAGGGGACGTAGGTCAATAACTAAAGTTATGTTCAATTTTATTGTGCAACATTGTACTTTAAAAAAAAATGTTTGTTTAGGTTTTGTCCTCTAGGGTTCTCAGCCAAGCGTTACACATAGTATCAAAGCCAGGTTTAAAAACTAGGTGTTGTGGGTATATCAATTAGCCCATTAAGTTGTCTTAGATGTATCGTTGAAGTTTAATTTTTACCTTGTTGACCTTATCTAATACCCTGAACTTGTTTGTGTAGGATCATGCCTAGGAGATGGGGTAGAAGTTGAGGGCGAGACAAAGGTCATGGTGGTGGCTATGGGGCCAATCACCAAGAGTCACCTCCACAAAGTTCTCATGATTCAGATCATGAGGAGCATCAGGGTTCACAGAACAACCAAGGTGGTGTAAGATAGAATCAATGTTAGAATGGCATGGAGGGCACACAATTATGCTAATTGTTAGAGGAGGTTCTTTCTTGGCTTGGGATGAGGCAAGAAGGTGAACAATTAGTGATTCAGGAGAGAGAGTGAGATCTCCTAGGAGGACAGAGTTAGCTATTGAGCAGGATGTCATTTTAGTTGGTCACATGAGGGACCTACTTTGAGCACATCCTCTAACATTTGATGGGTTAGGAAGTGGACTAGAGGTAGAGACCTAGCTTATCGATCTAAACTAATGTTTTTCTATGCACCCATATGGTAGTAATACCAAGGCCAGATGTGCCATTAAGCATCTTCGTGGATTTTATTCCATGTGGTGGTATCTTGAGGAGCAAAAGCTCCACCTGGACATAGAATCAGTGTTATCAGAGATGTTCCTTGAGTGTTTTAGAGCCTAATTCTTGTCTAACCATTGGTGATAGCGTCGAGTAGATGAGTTTCATGAGTTGAGATAGTTGGCAATGTTAGAGATAGTTGGTTGTTTTCCATGGTGGATAACTGCCAGGTCGAGCACCAGGGTGCAGTTGGAGAGACTTCTAGTAGAGGACAAGAATCACTCTTTGGAAATTATGCACGTCCTAAAGCGTTAAGCGTTGACCCTTAGGGGGTGAGTCATGGTCTAGGTGTGGGTCCAGTGGGATCCTAATGCTGATTCTTCTATCTCTTAAGTGGATGTATTCCAAATGTGTGTGTGTGTGTGTGTGCTACCCATTTTGTTTACAGGCTTCCAAGAGTAATCCTTGTCCTAGAGAAGGAGGATGTGATGCCCCCTTAGTTTGCTTATTTTTGGACAACATCTTGGATTTCATCTAGATTATATGATGTTTTGTTTGACTTTATGTTACTACTTGATAGACATTATGACTCTATTGGATACTATTCAAACATGGTGATATTTTGATGAGTAGATGTTGAGACTGTTTGATAATATTACGATGCATAGCCTAGTGATATTTATGACATTATGATGTTAGTATGATGATAATGTGATATCGAATGTTCTTATTTATATCATATTTAGTAGATTAGTTGATTGCTAGTTGTATATCATGGATATGATGATGTTATGTATGGATAGATGTATGAGATATTATTGTTATTTATCAGTGATGGGGATAGTGTTGCATCACTCACTTGTGAGTGCCCTGCAACTCTGTGATTTCCCCATCACGGTGTGACTAGTTATTTCTATATGCACATGCTCGACACTTTGTTTTGTTGTAGGCTATAGGTACGGAGCATCAACTCCACCGATTTAATAGGTCTAAGTGTGTCAGAGCCCAATGGAGTTGTTGTTCGGAGATTACACTAGGTCCCCCACTTTGATCCATCATCCTTTTCAAGGATGAATTTTTTTGTTGCATTCCATCAGTAAGATCTATTAGTATAGTTTTGTTTCCATGTGGTCATTTAATCTTCATCACGCTTTGGGTTGAAATTTGTTTTACTAATCTTGGATTCATGTCTGAGTCTTGTGCTTGGTTTGATTATTTCATTTTATTTTGAATGTCAAATTTGGGGGCTTGGTTATTGAAATAAAAGTCTAATTAAATTAAACTTGTTATGGAATTAAATTTTATTAAGTTAAGAGTTAATTCTTAAAATAGAATATTTAAATAATATATATGTATATATAAATGTGTGCTTATATATATATATATATACTAATATGCTTGTATAAATAAATTATATAAGAAAATTAATATAATTAATTAATAAATAAAAGGGCATATTGTGTGTGCAAATCAAATTAAAAGGCAAAATTTTATAAAACTTGAAAAGAGAAGAAAATTGGAATTGGAGGGAATGGAATAAAATTAGTTACGATAGATTAATTAAAAAGAAGTGGAGTTAACTCCATAGGGGAAATTGGTTTTATTGCTCCTAGAAGAAAAGAAATGGATTCGGGTTATTTTTGGGTTTTTTGTTGTGAATGTGTTCTGGGTTTTTTTTGGAAGGTTGTTCTATAAGTTTGAAGCTACAAATTTTTGTGTGGAATACTTGGAAGGAGCTGTAGTTGTGGTCGTGAGTTCAGAACTGACATCACAATCTAGTTTAGTTGTGCAAGATTCTCTAGGTTCCACCATTGACCTCTATTGTTCTCTCTTTTTCTTGTTGGAACTCGTTGATTTTGTGTTAAAAAAAAGGAAGAAATGTTGTCTCCATATTTTTTTCCTTGAATGTTGTTTTCCCTTAGTTTATTTATGGCTCACTCATTTCTTTTAGACATTGGAAAAATTATATTTGCACAAATGTAAAGCCTATTGGTTGATAAGGAATATATTTTAAAGGCAATCATAAGGAATGAAAACATTGTCACTTTAGTTTAGCCATGCAAGACTCTTTTATAGCTTACTTTAGTAACTACTTGAAACTAAGACACCATAATAGGCATAAATACTTACGTAGAAAAATTCTCACAGGTATAAATTATTTTGATTAATAGAATCCTTCAATCAAATTACTACTGTAAGTCTAGTAAAATCGACGCCTAAAACACTGGCTTGAATCTCAGTTCTTTCTCTTTATCTTTAGATTTACATGTTTGTTTGCTTCTCTGGCTATGCCATCACTAGTTTATTACTGTCCAAACTGTTAAATGCTTAATACCTTACGTATTGCGTTTGAAATTTATCTTGACTTTTGATAATGGTTCAAGTATTTAGGCCTATAGATGTCTAAAGCGAACAATCTTTTGTTGTAATTTCCTTCTTTTCAATCTGTGAGTAGTCGATGATTATAGATTGAATTCTCCTCTTCTTATTATTAAACTTTCCATTTAAAAACACAACCAGATGGTCTACTTAGATATTTGTATCCTGTTACATTCTAGCATAGCTATTTTGGTTGTACATGCATTGATCTGATATCGTTGTTGTGTCACCTTCAACTGGAATCGACTATTATTGAAAAAAGGGAAAACTTGAAGTGAACGGTGGTTTTTGTTATCATCTACATGTACGCAGCTCCTATGCAGTCACCTAGGTTTAAATTTAAATTTGTAGCTTGCATGCTTAAATCTTGGCATTGGATTACTCTACAAACTAGGAGTGTTGGTCGACTAAAGGTTACCATCCCAACCTAGCCTTCTTTGTAAACGCCAATTCAGGTTACAACATGATTGTATGCTTAGAAGCAATTTCTCTAGTTGTATTTTTGGCCTCTATCCCCAACAAATGTCTCTATCATCTTTTTTATAATATCTTTTATGCATTCACTCTATACTTTAGATTAAATACTCTAGCTCTCGGTGACAGTTTAATCAGGCCTGTGAAGTCAATATTATGGTGTTGGGTGAACTTAATTTGGTTGAGACTAAATATTGTTGATATTTGATGTCCATGTCATAAGGCGCCGAACTCTTGTTAGGAATATTGTTGCATGCTTGATACTTCAGTTGGTATACCTATGATATCGCCCTTTAAGTCTTAAGCTATGAGCTAGCTGAATTTAAAGTTTAGGGAATAAAACTGTAGTTAGTCGGCTTGTGTAAATCATGTTAGATATGACCTATTGAAACCAATTTTTCTCTTCCATGTCTTGTGTGTGTGGGGACATTACTTTGAAGAAATGTCTAGAAACTAAACCCTGTTGAAATCTTACTTATATTCAACTATTGTTTAGTTTGTTTTTAATGGTTGATTGTTTGTAGCAGTTGGTTAATAGTGTAACTATTTGGTGTTCTTTAGTTCAATGGGTATGAGATTTAAAATATAAACACTAGTATACATATATATATATATATGTATATAAAAGTGAATATATATAAATAAAATATTTAAACAGGTGCTTAATTTTTGTGAGATGTTTTATTGAAGTATTTAATTTGGATATTTGCCCAGTTTTATATGAGACTTATTTAATACATATGTATACATAAATATATATATATATATATATATATATATATATATATGTATATAAATATGTATGTAAGTTAATATGCATATAGGTTTACTGATGTGCGGTATTGTCATTTTGTTTACCGTGAAATAAAAATGAAACTTATAATATGACATAAATAAAATTATCTATAACAAGACAAATGAGCTCAGAGTTAATTGAGTGGGAATTTATAATTAATTAAGATAGATCAATGGTACGATGATCTTTGGTTTCCAAATGATGAAATTCTTGTTGTGCTTTCTAGACTCAAATTTCCTTTGAGTTGATATGTTTGTATGAATTGAGTGAATGGGCGTGTATTAGAATCTAAATTGGTGGAAATAGTTCATTGTTATGTTATTTTGTGAAGGAAAAAATTGAGTCTCCAAAGGCTTGAGAGATTTGTCTTTGTTAGAAGATCTAGTTATTCTTCATGAAGGGAATTTGGTATTGATTATGATGTTGGCTTATCTTGCACATTATAATTGTTGTTGTGATTGATTTTATGGAACTTATGAGTGAGATGGGTAATGCCTCGCAATGCGATTCATTTGTGTTTTTTGTTGTGTAAGTGGCCTTATTTTCTATTTTTGTGGTTTTTCAGTGGTCAGTAGGGGGATGGCTTCCAATGGTGGCCAACACACAAAGGGGCGCCTGATAACCCATGTGGAAGTAAACAAATGATAACATTAAAATAAACTAAGGGGAATGGGTATCTCAAACATTAAACAAGATAAGTTTGTACCTCGCTTAGCCTCAAGTGCTCATTGATGCTTGAGGAGAGACGAGAAGGCCTGGAATGGCATAATTGACTACTTTGTCTCCACAAGAGGTAGCTTGATTCTGCATAAATTGGCATGAGGGGCCAAAATTCAATAGAGGCTACTAGGATAACCTAGGATGGGGGTCGAGGCCTAGGAAGAACTACCTGGATAACCTATGTTCAATTATGTGATGACACTTCTCCTACGACAACCATGTGTTTCATTGTTGTTTTACCTTGAGTCTCTATGTGCCTCTAGGAATATGGTCTTTGATGTTATTGCTCTTGTTGATGTGTTCATCTTTTGTTGTGTGTTATTTCAACCTTGTGCTATCTAGTCTTATCTATCAGTTGGTGGGGCCCTTTGTTACCTCCTAGCATGGGGCTGAACCTTTGGGTTCATGTGGTTGGGTGGAACATGTTATGTCCTCCATTGGGTTCCCCTTATGTTCATGATGTGGTAATTTCATCTAATCCTTTGTCTTCAACATTGCATGTACTCTTGGAAGGTTGATCATTGTACTTGTATATGTATTGTAAAGTTATCATGTTTCTTCTATCTCATGCTGAGCACTCCTCACTTGTATTGAGGAATTATTGGTGTACATAATGTAATTGATACACTGAATTGATGTATCTCATGTATGTAAGGAAATTTTGTAATCAGTGAAATTGTACTTGTTATTTGAAATGAAAGTAATCAATTATTCCTTGTGTTTAAAGAATAGATGTTCTCACGGTTCATATGTTCATTTGTTTTGAGTTAATGTTATGCTTATTAATGATTAGTGTTTGGATGTTAAAGAGTTATTTGGTTTTGTAATTTGAATAATTGAATTTAAGTAATGTAGTCGTGCACCCTAGGGGACGTAGGTTAATAACTAAATTTATGTTCAATTTTATTGCACAACATTGTATTTAAAAAAAAATTGTCCATTTTTAGTTGTTTAGGCTTTGTCCTATAGGGTGCTTGGCGGGGCATTACATACAAGCTGAAGGAATGTTTACTTTAGATCAGAATAATGTAATATTTGACTACAATGGAATCAACTAACTACATATGTATCATCATCTCAGGTATGCAAACAATATCATCAATACTATTTTCAATTGTAATTTACTTTTAACTTTTATTAATAAAAAAAATTTAATAGATCTTTTCATTTTTATAGATTACACAAGTCTAATTTGCTACCTATTCTACAATGTGACATCCCAACACATGCATATAGATGACAACAAAGTTACTATTTCTTATAACTAGTTTTCCACTCAGCTTATTTTATAGCAAAACCAAAAATAATATGTTTAATTTAATTTTTTGTAACTTCAAACTCAACATGATACTTTGAACAATGTATCCTCTCATACATTGTAAGACTATTATACTCTGCTCTTTATTAAAAAATTTATTATATATTGGTTTTCTACAATAATTTGGCTACAAAATCATTGTTTGGTACAACCCATAACAGTATAATTTAAATGTATAAATACTTTTTTTTAAAACAAACTGGAAAACCATTTTCTGCTTTCTTTTTGCCTATAGTTTTCATAATTTTGAAGAGCTTTTAATGTTGTTTTCATAAATGCTTCAATCTACTCTCATTCATTCTTCTAGCTATCATAATTGCAGTGTGGTGTGATTTGAATACTTCAATTTTTGTAGTGTGAGTTTTCATATTTATAATTCATCTCTATGAGTGTTACCACCTCTTGTAATTCAATGATATTTTCATATATACATGGAACTATTGTTTCCCCATTATTGGTATGATTATTGTGTTGATGCTCTAATATAATACATAAGTATTTGATGTTTTTATTCCTCCTCTTAAGCATTTCGTGCACCAAGTTGTTCATATTTAGACTATTGTAACATAGTATATGATAACTATTTTGTGTCTTATCCTGGATGGCCATATGATCTAATTTTAGTCATGTACTCCTATTGAAGGGTGTCAAGGTTGTCGCAAGGCATATCAAACTAGAATATATGATCCAAATAAATATCTTTCCATTAGTCCATATAGCCATAATGAACGTAACTCATGTAATAGCAGTCAAAGATTGTAATGAATGCAAGTTCAGTTTATGCAAAATTTTGTTTTATTTATTAGCATGTTGTGAATTGACTGTTCCATGTTGTGTTGTTTGAATTTAAAAATTGTCGCAGTAAGGTCACTTCCATAAATACCACTCTCCAATTTTCTATTTGAACAAGGAAATGATCTCCCTTATAATATTCTCTAGATCAAAATCATGTTGCATGTCCTCATCAATTTTAGAATCTCCTCAAAGGCCATCAATCTACCTCCACCATACTGCAATGAACATCACTCATGCAAATTGTTCCCCCAAAATGATTCCTTCCATGAACTTTGCATGTATTATCTTTTCAAAAAAGCTAGTATAATCATGAAAAAGCAATCATTTTTTCCTAAAAGGTTTGGTCAATCATCCACCCTGCCCAACCAAATTCTCACTCATTATTAACTAGAAAAACTAAATATTTATGCATTATATTTTTGTGAGATTATTTAAAATTTATATTAAAGTTTTTAGTTTTTACAGGAGTACAAAATGCCCACTAGAAACAATCAATTCAATCAATTTTTTTTATATTTCTTTAATAGCTCATAGGAGTCTTGTGGAGTATTTTGAGTGACTGATCAAGATCCTTCAATTTTATTTAACTAATCTCATAGTATTTTTTAACATGGTAAATTCTCATAATGACTATGTCACGCCCATATCAACTCCTCAATTGAATGCACATGTACATTAAATGAGTTCCTTTGTTAAAACCATTTCCATACACAACCACCTAGCTTAAACTATTATTCCTATCATTTACATAATACTAGACTAATAATGGTTGTGAATATGATGTCTTCATGGCTAACAGTTGAAACCAAAAAATTCTACGATGTTGTAGAAGACATCCCATAAGCTAGTTATATTGTTTTTGTATATATTGTATACCAGATTTTTCAATTCATTCATTTACACCTACAATTTGTGTGTGGTTGAAGTCATACACCTCATCAGTAATGGAGTACTGGAGGGATTTTAATGTCAATGATATTGTTTAACTAAAGTACAATAAGACCATGGATGTCAGTTGTCTAAGACTCCAAGAATTAAAACCTTACATCAAACAAAATTTAGAAGGGAGTGAGAGAGAGAGAAGGGGCATGGTTATTGAATTGTGGAATATATTTTTTTTTGGCTTTTCTACATTTTCATTTTGTCTATGTAACCTTTTGGCCTTATAGATGTATATGCACATGGAAAATGAAAGCTCAAATGAAAAAAAAATGAAATTTTGTTAATTTGTTTGTCAACTCGTCAATTTTCAATTCCACTCAAATGTTATGTGAATACCTTATTGTTTGAATAATTCAAATTTCCTATATTTTAAAATTTTCCCTATTTTTTAAATTATAATCCCCTCAAAAAATGCACCCTATCCCCTATTGTCCCCAAAATGTGTCACTACATTTCCTGCCATCCCTATCCCAAAAGCACTTTGGAAACAATCAGCACAACAACAATATCCCAACAAATGCAAACCAACCTTGTAGCTCACTCAATGAAACACTCTTACTTGCACTAAGGGTCTATTCAAGAGTGCAGGAATGAGATTTTTGGCTTGGACTAATATTACTTTGCTTGTGTGTTTCGATTAAAAATAGTTTTTTGTATTTTGATTAGTTTGATTTTGCAGTTTAATGGTGTTCATTGTATGACACAGATGCCACTGAATTTTCACAAATTAATTTTCTAGTCATTGACTTCTAAATAATTTATTAAGTTTGACCTATATAACCTAAATGAATAATCATATACTTTGTATTAATATGAGCTCCACTACCTATTTCGTGTGATTGATGTCAATTCATCTACAATGTGGTGACATGAGAAGCACATTTGGGAAATACCTTAAATACCCAACCACACAATATCCCATAAAATAGAATGAACGATTATTTTATAATGTCTAATCCAGTAAAGGATAAAGTTTCATGTTCAAAGTTATGTGCTTCAAATTTAAAGTTACAAATTATAAATATGCATTTTTATTACAAATCAATCTTATAAGTTAAAAGAATCGCATATTTAAAAAATAAACATAAAAGACCAAATTGTAAATATGCATTTTCATTGCAAACCACTAAGAAAGGAAATATCATATTTTCATTTCCCATTGTCTTGTGGTTTTTTTGGGCATATTTTATAAGATAAAAAAATTTCTCTTCTCACTTGAAATTTGAAACCACTACCAATAGACTATACATTATTAATTTTAAATTTAACTATTGAAGATCAAGTACTTACATTGGTTAGGTAAACATAGATTTCTAATTTACAAAATATATATATAATAAGTTGTACAGTGAGACTCATGTTTTTACAACACAATTTATGGTTGATAAATTTTAGAATCTACATCCTACTAATTATAATTAAGTGAAAATTTGAGAAGTTCAATTATTAAGTTAATAAATAATGTTGTAGATTTATAACAATTTTGTTGCTTTATCCAAATTCTTGAATTGAATTGAATTTATTAGAATTAAATTTCAAACCCCAATCTACGACAAAAATAATAAAGACATGTAATACCCCTCCATGTCGTTGTTTTGGACTTGTGTGTGTGTGTGTTTCATTGGTTACTGAGTTATTTGATTGTGTGGAAAATATAATATGTTAGTAATCATGTTTAAATAATTAATTAAATCATAAATGAAATTGCAAGGTTATTTAAAATATAATTAGGAATTAAAATAATAATCAATTAAATCAAATCAAATGATTTAGAACAAATGATCAATCAAACTAATTCGTTAAAAGTAAAAGTGATATTATTAGATAAATTGATTTAAATTGTTATGAACAAGTAATCTTGAAAAGATAATTATTATAATAAGAAATTTAATGGATACTTATTTAGAATCTTGCAGATGGTTGATTTTAATTATTCTAATGTGGAAGTAATTAACAAATAGTGTATTGTGAAGATAATGAATATATATTCAAATAGAAGTTCATTTTTGAGGATTTAAATTTATTTAATTTTTTATCAAATGCATGATAAAAGAAAATGAAATGTAATGCTTGAAAAGGAAACAAAAGGAATTAAAGGGATTAAATATTAGTTGGATTTATTTCTTGAGTTGTGACTTTTGGTTTTCACTGGAGAATATGAAGAATAAACAAATATAAAGCTCCATCTTTTGTGGATTTGAAGGTAATTAAATTTCATTTTTGGAGATGTGACCTCTGGTATTCACAGGAAGAGGAAATTGAAGGGATTCATGGGAATGGATTTTAAGAGGGGGTTTCTTTGTTTGAGGGGATGGCTTTTGGAATGCTGGAGAAATTTCTTTTCCAATCAATTTTCTGTCCTTAGTTCTTTTCGGTTTGTGGAGAAATTGGTGAAGAGGAAGGAGGATTCGATCAGTTGCTGGAAGATTTGCAGCAAAAGAAATTGATACAGCAAAAGGATCAAAGCTTCTTCAATCTTCTGCAAGCGAAGGACGCCAGGTTCCTTCTTTTAATTTATTTACCCTCTGTTAAAATAGGGATTTGTGCTTGTGAATGAAATTTGTATTTAAGATTGAAAATTAGGAAGAAAATTTACTGGGGTTACAGTTTAATCAAAGGAAATTGGGGATTGTTATTAGATTGATGAAATTTCTGGGGTTTCTGGGTTGTGGCTGGTTATTTTAAAAGAGGGGTTTTAATTGAAATCTGGGAATTAAACAACATGCTTTTTGTCATTGTTTTGAAAACAATTACCTCTCCTCGAATTTTCTGGTTTATGTATATATATATATTTCCTTAGAAAACTTTTTATTTCTATCATGCACAGTGAATTTCCTGTGAACAGTAATTCTCTGTTACTGTTATTTTCGAACCTCTGAAAATATATATATATACCTATATTTATATATATATATATATATAGATATATATATATACATATATATATAAATATACATATATATATATATTTATAATTTTTTTATAATCAAATGAAAATTTGTATGGAAATTTGAAATTGTGAAATCCCGTCGCACTGTTCATGCCAGTTGATTTCATTGTTTTTATTTCATATGTATATGTATATAGGCTGTGTGGGGGACGGCCTCGGCCGTACCCACCACACCCCCTTTGGCGCAGGCGGTACCGGCGGTACCGTGGACAGTCTACAGACTGTCCATGGCAGTCCTTTGGACTGCCGTGTGCAGTCCGTAGACTGCCCACGGCCGGCGGGGTCCGGTTTCCTTTACGGCTGTGTTGGGATTAAATTCCCATTGGAATTTTAATATGGTTAAAACATAATGTTTAATATGCAATTTTAATATATGTTTTCTGTGCGGATTTTTATTTGATATATATATATATATATGTATATATATATATGTATATATATATATGTATATATATATGTATATATGAATATTTGTATATATGTATATCTATATATATATATATGCTGTAGATATATATATATATATATATATATAATTTATATATATATATAAAGATTAATTTATTAATTCTGGTTGTAGTATTATTTAATCAATTTTTCTGTTATTCAAGAAGAAAATATATCTATACTGTTTTAAATCTGTTTAATCGATATTCCGTTGATTTAACTGTTAGCAAACAAATGCATCAATATAATATGTTTTGATTAAAATTATATTTTCTGTAATTTATCTGTTATCTAGAAAATAGATA
>VDFB02058242.1:720948017-721079121 GCA_007258455.2 Sequoia sempervirens | reverse complement strand
TTTATTATATATTATATAATTTGGAAATTTTGAATATAGATTAATGAAATATTTTGTTATTATATGTTTTTTTTAATTTTAGGAAATGAATAATGAGATTTTCTTTTATGTTTATATATTTAATGTAATTTGTTTAAAATATCAGTGTAATTTAAATATATATGTGTAAATATATTTGTGTATATATATATATCATGATATATACATAGGTGTGTATATATTTATATATATATATCTTTTTTATATTTATAGAAGATATATTGAAATCTTTCTTATGATTGAAAAAAAATAAAAATTAGGGATTTAAATGGTGTTGAGTAGATAGAAATAGAGAAGCACAATATAGGTTGTCTGGTTCGAAAATGAAATTCATAGTTTTGTTAATTATTTAAAAGGAGAGATTATTTATCATTTGTATTTTATCTCATAGAATTCTTTGTGGGAGTAGAGATTTTGGGATAGGATAAAATGTGTTGCTAGTTATGTTATTTTGAACTTGAAACCCTTTGGAGTGGTTTATTTTGTCATTTTAGTTATTGTTGGCTTTCCTTTCGATACAGAAACCCCGTTGTAAATTGTGAGTTCAATGTTAGTTGTTTTTAAACTTGGTCTTCTTTAGAGGCAGGATTTATTTTTCTTGGACGTTTATTCTTGTACTTTTGGGAATTTAATATTACATGTTTTAAAGCATTAAATTTTGGAAGGGTTGTACGAGAGTAGTGGTCACTGTAACTTGAGTTATTACGAGATGGATTTGCCTCGCATGTCTTGGTTTTTGTTATATATCTTATACTTGAAGGTACAACCCTTGCCGTATTTTGGTTTATGTTAGGGGTCTTAGGGAGAGCTAAGCGATGACACTCTCCACTAGACACCCTTGTACTTGGTTTTTTTTTTTGGTTGCCTCTGGAATAGTAAACGTTATGTTGTATCTGAGTCTTGTGAATTTGATTTATGGTTGTTATTTAGTTACCTATTTAATTGGTAATGTTTTACTTAATTGTGGTGAGTTTCATAGCTTTATCTTGTTATGTTTGATTCGTGAATGTTGATAGTTATTTTATTGTATACCTGGAGTTTGTGCTTGTATTATGTTGTTCTTTGAGTCAGTTTGGTATTCATGGTCGAGTTGACTTCCTTGTCACCTCTGAGCACGGGGGAGTTAATTTTACATGGTTATGGAACGCACTGCACCTGGGTTTCCATCGCCACTTCATTATCTTCTCAACATTTCTGCAGTTGGTGTTGCACCAGTGTGCATTTGTAATTCATATTTTATTGTATTTATATTATCCCACACGTTTGGGAAATTTGATATAATTATTAATCAAGAGCTTGTAATGTAATATTAAAATGATGTAACAGTTAGGATCAATTGTAATTTGTTAAAAGAGATTTATTGTAATAGTATTATGCGATGTATTAATATTCTCACTCTTGGTTATTAGATGTATCCTTATTCATGGTTTATAATATTAATAGATATGTTGTTATCTTTTTCCTTCGTTGTTTGTTGATTGTGAAGTAACCTCACGTGCCCCAGAGAGCCAAGCGTAATAGTGCAATGTAATGTGTTATGTGATTATGGTTAATGTTTCTTGCATGTTTAATTGTATTGTTTAAAAAAAAAAATTGTGTTGTGTGTGTGTCCTCTAGGGTTTGCACGTCGGGCGTTACAACTTGGTATCAGAGCCAGGTTACAGCACTGGGATCTTTGGGTAATGTTGCTACCATGTTTAGTTGTGGTGATTCGTTGTGTCTATACGGATATAGTTGTACCCTTGTGTCATTCGGGTGTAGATGAGCATGTTGAGTCTTAACTTGTTGAGGGTGAGTTATGTTGTTCAACATTCTCTTGTGAGTTCTCTTAACTTTGAATTTGAGTGAGGTCAAGGTGACTTTGAAATTTGCCATATTGTCTTATCTTCATGCATCTTCTCTTTGCATGTATGTTTGTTGACCTTATATTATGTGAATTCATTTCATTTTATTTTTATTTTATTTTATTTTTTTTTTTTTTTTCTCTCATTCTACCTCTTTTGATGTTTGTGGGCGTCGATTGTACTCTATATAATTTTAAGGCTATGTGCTGAAAATTCATCATGAGGAATGAAGGTTAGAAGTAGAAATAGATAAAAAAAAAATGACTTTAGTGTTATCCTAGATTGAGATTGCATGTATTTTTATTGAATTATACTGTTGCGTATAAGTATAAAAGGAATGTAGTATAGTATAATCATACTGTCAAGTAGTGATCCGTTAAAATTATTATGATGGTTCCTTTACGATTGGTGCAAGTGAGCGACTTGATCATGTAACATGTATGAAATATTGTTAGGGTGAATCTTTGAAATTTATTTAACAAACTTATTTTAGTGTGTGCCTTGCAAAGAACACTTCTTCTTTCTCCTTGTGTTTTTGGATGCATAAGTTTTAAGGGAATGCTCTAGGAGTATATTAGTTATTAAATGCTTATATACGCTAGTTAATTTTAAGTTTTAAGAAAGGAAGTCGTGCATAATAAGTTTAGGAATAAATTTGAGTAGGAGAAGACGTGATGATGTATGTTCATTTAATAAAATCTTGAGTTAATACAAAATTGATGTGTTGTGATGTGTGATTGATTGACGATTCTTCTTAATTGTTATTGAATCTAGTATGTAAATAAATGGTAATGTTTTGGGTTGAAAGACAATGCATTTTGCCATGTATATGATGTGTTTCTATGTTAAGTGCACTCTCCCTTGCAAATGTAAATGATATAATTTGGGTAAAATGTTGTTTCATGACATGAAAATAAAAGTTTCTTTATGCATGTATTAGTATAAATGATGGAAGCAAATAGGAATTCTGTAATTAAAAGGCATTGATGTTTATCTCTCGTAAAGTGTATGATGTAGTAAATGGTGATAAAAATTTTTATTTATTTTTTCTTGTGAATCAAGAAGATTATTAGGTGATAATAAAAAAAAAAGAGTATGTCTAGGAGGAAGCGGGTGAGAATTGTTTAGGCTTATGGTATTAATTCTAGCTTTAAGGGAGTTGATAAAAATGATCTTTGAACTTGAGGAAGAGGATAATGTTGATATTTAAGGAATTGTAAAAGTGAGTAAAGAGTTTATAAATTCAGAAGAAAAGTATGGAGGATGTTGGGAGTGCTTGTTTTGATATGTGGCATCAATCATGTATGTGCATATGAGAATAAGGAATTTTTTTTTCTATAATAGTAGGTATGAATGTACTCCTTGTTTTGTGGAAACCAGTATCTGTGCAATGTTTGTGTGTTGTGTTAACCCGTGCTTGCTTTGTGTGCCCATGGGATGGTGATATTGTGTACCCATTCATGGAGAGTATATTGTATTTATTGGTGTGGAATTAACCATACCATTATGTGTGCTTGTATGTTTGTTACGTGATTGAGGACCAACCCACGTGTGGTTGAAATTTATATATGAGTAGCCAAAAGATAGTTTCACAGATTCTTTTCTTTTGGTTCTCCAGTCCCTCAATCTATGAAGGGGTAGTAGCAGCCACAAAGTTCCTTGGGTGGAGTGTGTAGCATATGCATATTGCGACGCAGAGTAGTCTTAACTCAACCGATCCCGAGGAAACGTACTCACTACTTCCCCTTATGATGGATCAGGGTACTTGATTCATATGTGCCAGCCTAAACCCCACAGTTTTGAGTATAGTAGCATTGGTTGTTAGTATTTGTCTGGCCGTCCATAGGGACGTTGAGCTGACATTAGCGAGTGAACCTCGTCTGTATGAGAGGTGAAGCTCGAGTAGCCCCATATTGACATGCCATATATGTATTGCATACACCGTATTTGCACATGTTCCGACATGATGAAATGGATACGATGCCACACCCCACTAATGTTCTGACACAGTGCTGGTGATGATGCCGTGTTGTTGATGGTAGCAAGCTAGGCTCGAGGACACGATGCCGCGTGCTTAGACACGTGAAGGTGCACTATGAGATGTGTTATGATAGCCTACTTGTGTGATGAGCGTAATGGGGCCTCACACATTTGTAGAGGGATACTCATGTTTGCTTTTGACAGTGTTTGGGTCGGTTAGCATATAGGTAGGTCCTAGCCATGTATACCTCTGGCGACGGCGAGTACCTGCGTGTGCCTTTTCCACGAGGTATTGCTATGCGGGGTGTGTCTAGCGCGTGCCTACTTCCGCAGAGCCACGGACACACTGCCATGCGGCATACGACCAATGCGTGCCTTCTCCGACTAGTGTATGACCATGCCGCACTAAGATGCGATGCAGGATGGAGGCCGAGGTGCACATCCTATGCGGGCAACCAAGGAGTGTGTGGGCCACTTGGTTAGTCCATGTCGCGTGACGACGCGAGGCAAAGTGTAGCCGAGGAGCACACTCTGGGTCATGTGGATGGCGTGCTCACTTCGCACCACATGGGGGCTATTGTATAGCCAAACGTTGTTCCCTCCTTCCTCGTTTGGTGGCTAGTACCTAGTCACGCAGTGTTGCATAGTGCAATTTTTAAGATTGTGAACTTTCTTTATAATTATTGATGACTTTTTTTTAGTGATTGTGAAAGCCGACACTTTGTTATATTTGATTGTGATGGTTTAGCCACACCTTGTGATCTTATTTGCTCGTAGCCCTCGTGGTTACATTTGAATTAGTGTTGAAATTGAATTTTTGTTTTCTTTTATTTATGACTTTGGTGGCTAAACTAATTTATCCTTATTGTTTTCGAGGTCGGCCATGTGTTGTATTGTGATTCCTCTCCAAGGATGTATGAGGCGGACTTGGTGAGTGTATACGAGGAAGTAGACGCAGGGAACCTTGAGGATGGGGGTATGTGAGGCTGTTACACAGTTAGGACCCACTACCCACCTATGTGTGATGACCATCTCTTGGAGGCTAACCACCTTGTACAACAAGAGAGGGGTCATAGTGGTCTTGTTTGGATGGTCTCGCCATGTGAGTGTGGCCTAACACCATCAAGCCACTGAGTGTGAGGTATGGTTTATGTAAGATGGATATTGGCTCTTGGATCATGGATTATGTATCATGGATTAGTATGCTGCTTTCCGGTGTCTAGATGGACCCTTGTGTAGCCTTGTGATGTGTTGTTCCCGGTGATGTGATTGTGTATGTATGTGTTAGATGTATATTCTTATGTGTTGTTTCTTACTGATGTAAAAGAGGGATAACCATGCTGTGTTAAATGTGAATGTATTGCGACTCGATGGTATAAAATAGATTGGATATTGTTGAGAATCATAGATTGTGACTTAAAATATGTTACTGAAACATGATATGGTGTGTATTTGTTAATTTCAAGTAATCATTGATGTGTTTTCCTTCTATGATATTTTGATGATGTTTGTTGTGTAAATAAAAAATTGAGTTAATAGGAGTACTTGCTTTGTTATTAGTGTTGAAACCAAGTATGTTAATGTAAGAGATGTAAGGATTTATAAATAAAAGTAGTTAAGAAGATATTATTTTCAAATGTGAAGCCGGATAGTGATTCTAATTGTAATGATTCAGAAATAGGGTGTACATCAATTATAGATTAGAGAAAATTTGGTACTAATGTGGTTATGTTTCCATTTTGAGCCATGTGACTTCCAGGAGTAAGTCGAGTTTTAGGGGGGGAGGATGTAGTACCCCTCCATTCTCACTTGGGATGTGCAGGTAGTCTGGCTAAGGAATCAGAAGAAGAAGATGGGACAAGAGCTTCTAATGGTATTTTGTGAGTATGATATTACATTATGATTGCATTTTATTGGTGATGTTTTTATATAGATGTAGTATTAGGAGGTGATACAGTGAATTGGTAATCGTTCATGATGATATGATATGATTTGTTAGTTTAGAAATGATTAATTTATCGGTTACATTATATTGTTTGGATAGATGTGATGAAGGACAGTGTAGCACCACTCATTTGCGGGTGCCTTGCTACGCTACGATTCCTTCACACAATACAATGTTTTGATTTTATATACGTATGCACATGTACACGATGTCGTTTGTATGCAGGATTGTAGGTACATAGTCTCAATTCCACCTGCTACGGTAGGACAGGGCGAGCACCTATAACCCAACGGTATAATGTTGAAACATAGGTGGCAATGAAGTCATCTTGTCCCATGATGTCAGACCGTCTTGTTTAAATCGTTTTGTGCGTCCTTGTAATTGTCATTCTTTGTGGTTGTCGTTTGTGGTTGTCGTACATTATTTATGTTGGTATTTTATAGGTTGTGAGGGATTTAATTAAAAGATGGTAATAATTGCTTATCTTAATGTTATATTTATTTTTATGAAAATATTTAAATGTTTTATTTATTTATTTATTTTTTTAAAAGAAAAAAAAAGGTCATGAGTTATTAAATGATAATTAAAATATTAAATTGTGTTTTATTATTTTAATTAATTATTTTATTGAGGATAATTGTTAGAATAAATTATTTAAATTAATTTGATAATGTGCCTTGCAAGTAAAGCTTGCAAAAGCTGATTAAAACAAAAAGTATTGAAAATAGAAAAATAAATTTTAAAAAAAAAATGGAAAAAGTTGTGTGAACAAATGAGAATTGAGATTTAACTAAAAAGATTGCTTTTAAAGATATAATTTCTTTTATTGATGATTTTTAGAGCTTTTGCATTGGAATGGTATTATCTTTTATTTTAATTGAAAATTTTTGGGAGTTTTTCGACACACAGAGATTTTATGGAGATAGAAGTTGAAAAATAATGGTTATGCATATTTGCATCTTTGGAAGTTTCAGAAAGGATTTTTTTTAATTCTTTTGTTTGAAATATTTTTTGGAAGAGTCTTCGGATTAAGGATTGGGTTTCGAGATTGGAGTGCAGTATTCTGGAGAGGAGACTTCGAAGTGGGAATGCGAAGCTCTTCGTAGTGGCATTGGGATCAAGTAGGCTTCATTAGATTCTCGAGAGCGCAGGAATCCAGGTTCCACTTATTTTCTCTTTCATCTTTCTGTTCAAAGAAAAATAAAATGAATTAAATATGGCTTGTGTGAGGAAAGAAAACTTTGTTAGAATAGAAATTTACTAAAAGAGATCAAACTAGGGTTCTAAAGAGTTATCGGTTGTTTCACTCTGTCAAACAAAATCTACATCTTTTGGAATATCCAATTTATCTATATTGATATGAAAATAAGAATCTATTATTTAAATTCTAGAAGCACGTTTTGGTTCTTTCTTATAATTACATTGGGGAAAATAAATACTCCTCTAGATTAAAAATCTATATTGCAAATATATATGTATATATTTATATTTATTTGTTTTGTGAATAAATTGAAACAACCATGTATTTATTTTATAAATACACTGTTGCACAGTCATGCAAACGTTTTATTTAATTATTTAAAATATTGTACTATGAATAAATATAAATATATATATATATATATTTCTATTCGTTAAATAAATTAATTATGGCGGAATGTACCGTTCTGGCTGCCTACGAATTATTCATTTGGACTGAGATTTTACTTATGCGAATTATTCTTTTGGACCGAAATTTTGTGTTTAAATTTGAAAAGCATTTTAAATATAAATAAAGTTTCTTTTTTTATTTTGTATTGGTTATTATGGGAAGAGGGAGGGATGGCAGTGTCGTACCCTTCCCCATCCCCTTTGAGGCCGATGACTGCACAGCAGGCCGTGGGGACTGCTGCGCAGTCCCTATACGACAATAACCTTTTTCTTTTGTTTAGTTTTTTTTTTTATTAAATTTATTTTTAATTTAGTTTAATTTAATTTTAATTTATTTCACTTGTTATATTTGTGTAGTTTTATAATTATATATTTATTTATGTATATAATTTTGAAATTTTGAATATAAGTTGATAAAATATTTTGTTATTATATGTTTTAATTTTAAGAAATAAATAATGAGATATTTTTTTTTATGTATATATATATTTAATGAATTTTGTTTAAAATATTAGTGTAAATTTAAATATATTTGTATAAATACATTTGTGTATATATATATTATGATATATATATAGGTGGGTATTATAATATATATATAGGTGTATATATTTATATATATATTTATATTTATAAAAGATATAGTGAAATCTCTCTTATGATTGTAAAAAAAATTAGGGGTTTAAATGATGATGATTAGATAGAAATAGAGAAGCACAATATGGGTTGTCTGGTTCGAAAATGAAATTCATAGTTTTGTTAATTATTAAAAAGGAGAAATTATTTATCATTTGTGGGAGTAGAGTTTTTTTTTGAGATAGGATAAAATGTGTTGCTAGTTATGTTATTTTGAACTTGAAACCCTTTGGAGTAGTTTATTTTGCCATTTTAGTCATTGTTGGCTTTCCTTTCGATACAGAAACCCTGTTGTAAATTGTGAGTTCAATGTTAGTTACTATTAAACTTGGTCTTCTCCAGAGGCATGATTTATTTTCTTGGACGTTTATTCTTGTACTTTTGGGAATTTAATATTACATGTTTTTAAGCATTAAATTTTGGAAGGATTGTACGAGAATAGTGGTCATTGTAACTTGAGTTATCGCGAGATGGATTTGCCTCGCATGTCTTGTTTTGGTGTTATATGTCTTATACTTGAAGGTACAACGCTTTCCGTATTTTGGTTTATGTTAGGGGTCTTAGGGAGAGCTCAGTGATGACACTTTCCACTAGACACCCTTGTACTTGGTTTTTAGTTGCCCCTGGAATAGTAAACTTTATGTTGCATTTGAGTCTTGTAAATTTGATTTATGGTTGTTAGCTTTATATTGTCATGTTGATTTGTGAACGTTGATGGTTATGTTATTGTATGCCTTGAGTTGGTATTTGTACTATGTTGTTCTTGGAGTCGGTTTGACATTCATGGTCGGGTTCTCTTCCTTGTCACCTCTGAGCACGGGGGGTGAGTTACTTGTAATTCACATGGTTGGGTGGAACGTGCTCCGCACCGGTTGGGTTTCCCATCAGCAGTCTATATGCTCAACTTTTATGTAGTTGGTGTTGCACCAATGTTCCTTTGTAATTCAGGTTTCATTGTATTTTATTTATCCCACATGTTTGGGAAATTTGTTGTAATTATTAATCAAGAGCTTGTAATGTAATATTAAAATTATGTAATAGTTAGGATCAATTGTAATTTGTTAAAATAGATTCATTATGATTGTATGATGTGATGTATTAATATCCTCACTCTTGGTTATTAGACGTATTCTTATTCATGGTTTACAGTATTAATAGTTATGTTGTTATCCTTTACTTGCGTTGTTAGTTGTTTGTGAGGTAACCTCGTGTGCCCCAGAGAACTAAGTGTAATAGTATAATGTAATGTGTTATGCGATTATGGTTAATGTTTCTTGCATGTTTTATTGTTTTGTTTAAAAAAAAAAATATTCGCTATGTGTGTGTTCTCTAGGGTTTGCACGGCAGGCGTTACATTCTTTCATTTCTATTTTAGGGAAAAATTGAGGTATTTTCCTTGTTATTCTTGAATCTTTGAATGACTGATGATTTGTGCATTCCCTTATGTTTGATTTATGCCTTGAATCTCATTTCAGTTCTGGGCTACTTTTATTTTTGTGAATACTTGGAGGAACTCCTCTATTCTGTTTTTGTGAATACTTGGGGGTTGGATAATGTTTGTTTTGGATTTTATTTTTTGCTCTATAGTTTTTCTATATGGAAATTTTTTTTGTATTCCAGTAAATTTGAAATGGGTCGATGAAAAAATTTGATTTCTGGGTACTTTTATTTTCTTTCTCTTTTTTCCCAGCTTGTTGAAACAAATTTTTTCTTTGTTGAACCTTAACCACCTATTAAAAATGCAAAATAAAGGCGGATTTCTTGAAGAAACACCCATATCTCAACTAGGTCAAAGTTATAATTCAATTCTGGAGACTTTCATTTTTGGTCAAAATTTGTGACTATCTGATAAAAGACATTTTTTGTTGCAAATATTTAACCATCTATTATAAAAAAAAAGAAGGTGCATTCCATGTAGAAACACCCATGTCTCAATTGGGTTGTTGTCTGGTTTTTAATCCAAACACTTTTAATTTTTATGTTTTTTTGCCCAACCTAACATAAAAACGCATTTTTTTCTTTTAAACAACACCTTTTTTTTTGTCATAAACTTAAAAGAAAAAGGTCAAATCCAATTGGAAACGTCAAAATTTGAATTGGTTCAAGCTCTAATTTAAGATCTGGGCACTTTAAACTTTTATAAAATTTTATCCTCTCTTTTCATTCCATTGAGCAACAATTGGAACCTTGTGTTGTGCCACAACCGCATGGTAGTTTCAAATTGATTTAAAAGTGGTTTTGTGGGATGATTAAATGTTGTTGCTACTAATTATATGATTGGTTTATTTTTATTAAGTTAATGATGAATGTTTGAATGGTATTTGATCTACTTGTTAGCATATGTGATAAGCTATTTAAATGATTTAGCACCAATGTTGTGTTGATGATGTTTTCTACATAACAAAAACTCAGACAAAATATGAAATCCTATCTCTCTTGAAAGGTAAATCTCTATCAACGATCCTCAAGAGATAACCCAAAGGTCTCTAGTTTTAGGTCTTGAAAATGCATAAACAACTCAGTGATAAAATGTGAAAATGTCAGTAATCACAATGGGACCTTACTACAAGTAAAATACTGAATCTCAATTTATCAGATTCAACAATGAAATGATACTTCAATCCTAATTCCAACTCAATTATCAAATAAATAACAAAAGATAAGGGTTTCCAAGATATTTCCAAACTTAATACTAAACCTAAGATCAACAATGCAAATGACAAAACACTTGAAATGGACCAATCCCTCAAAAATAATTTCTACTTAACCTAGATGAATTTTCCATCTTATAGAAATGGTGCAATCTTCTAAGGTGTTAATATTTTCAGATCATGAACAGTCATTCAAACAACCTTATTAAAGTTAAAATGAATAAACCCTCACAATCGAACTAAGAACATTGAATATAAAGTCCAGGCTAACTTTGCAAAGCAACTAACAATCAGCTAGTTGCAAAAAGTATGGACTAGGGATTGCTGCAACACTTCAGATATCAAGCCACAAACATTATTAAATCAAATATAACCATAAACATCTAAATATCAAATTTCTTCAAAGCAATTCGAAAGATAGAATAATAGGAACCACGCAAGATAAACAAAACACAAGTATGGCACAAAATCACAATTTCATTGCTTGCATTAAATTATCCACTGTAGCAACAATTCCAGCTTTTGTTACAATATTTTCTTGAGAACAACTACTTCTAATTCACTTCAACTATTTCTCTACTTGAATATGCCTAAAAGACTTCTTATGTCTAGCCCTTACAAGTGAGGAAAAATGGCATATTTATAGAACCCTCCAAAACATGTTGACCTAGATAGTTTTATAATAATAATAAGGCACAACAAGTCGGCCAAGAATAATTCAAAATAAAATATGCATTAAATACATGAAATTCATCCAGGTTGGCCTGGGATCTCCAATGCAACTCAGACGAATGCATGGAAAAATAATAGGGAAGAAAAAATATCGATGTAGCTAATCATTAACTCCCTTCCCCTTTGTCCTTATTCTGATCTAGCATTTCATGAACCTTCAAAAGCACCCTATCCAAGGCAGCCACAGATGGTAGAGGAAAAACCCTAAGTCATCTTTCAATTGATGCAATTTCTTCCCTTGTCTACTTTACTGACTTATCCCAATCCACCCTATATGTTAGGTACTTGTCAATGACAACAATGTATGTGGCCGCATCATCCAACTAGTGCTCAGAAATGGAATCATCATTGTCTGGAGCGTAAACATCATGCCACCATTTTCTC
Organism: Sequoia sempervirens; assembly: GCA_007258455.2. Classification (NCBI taxonomy): domain Eukaryota; kingdom Viridiplantae; phylum Streptophyta; class Pinopsida; order Cupressales; family Cupressaceae; genus Sequoia; species Sequoia sempervirens. The sequence continues at coordinate 721,067,260 of VDFB02058242.1, read as the reverse complement.
AACTGCTCCAAACTCAAATATTTGGGAGCAATCTTCCTCCTATAATGCCCCTCCATTTTGGTCATTCTTGAAATTCTAGGAAGTTGGTTGTTTGGTGGCCATGTCATTTTCGCTTGTTACGTGTGGTTGGTGAGTTGCTAGGTCATGAGGATTTTGGGATTGAATTATTTAATTTGATTTTTAGGTTAGACAATATCACTAATATTATGACTAGATGTAATTTATCAAATTAATCTAATTTTTAAGGTCACTTGATTTGGTTTGGGAGCAATAAAGAGCTAGATTTAATAATAAATGTTAATTGTATTATCATTGAAAATTTCTTATTTTAAGATGAAAGAAATATAATTGTAAGTAAATGAATTTAATAAAGATAATTATTGTCTAATGAGTGAATTTAATTAAGAAATTTAAAAGTGAGAAAATATTAACGTAGATAAAATATTTAAAAATTTGAACTCAAGTTTGAATAAGGATTAAAGCAAGGAAATCAGTTGAAAAATAGAAAAAGAATGGTTTCTTGCTAAATAAATAAATAATAATAAAGCATCGTGATAAGATTTTGAAGAGTAAATGGCAAGAAAAGCTAGAAAAGATAGAAAAAGCATAAAACGTGCTCTTGCACAGTTGGAAACTGGTCTTGAATGGGAAACTTGTTAATTTTGTTGATTCTTTGTGTTTTCAAAAGCTTATCTTGGAGGGGCTCGAGATTCCTACGAATCATCTTAGATATTTATTTTTTTAGTTTTTTTTTTTTTAAAAGCAAAAAGAGGGGGTTGTAGGGGGGAACTACGGAGGGAATTCAAAAGAACTAGGTATGAATGTTCTGGAAGATGGAAAATAAAATTTGTGGGTTGGAACAAGGGATGGTATTTAGGAAATTGTTTTGAAAGAACAGATTGTTGCGAACGGACGGTTGATCTTAGCATTGAATCTCCAATGTGGTTAAGCTTTAAGGTCCAGGTTAGTGTAATTTTGTTCTTTGTGTGACTTCTCTTTAAGGCAAATAAGTTCTATTGCTCTTGTTGGTAGAAAATGAATACTAGTTGTTGGATGTTGCTTGTTTTGTGATTTATATGTGGTATATGAATTTGGTAGGGTAACCTTAGATTTCGATGTCCTCAATCATCCCAATTAACCGATCTCATGATTTCGAGTAATCCAACTGTTAAATACTCTTTTTGTTAGTTATTTCAAACTTATTGAGGTTCTATTTTGATTTACTTGTATTACTACTGGTTGCATTTTAAACTCAAATAAAGCTGGATTGTTTTCAACCTGCATTTGTTTGGCTCTACCCTTTTATTTTGGTCTAAGGTTAGCATTGGCAATGGATGGCACAACGCTTACTCACGATCATCCATTTGGTACTCCAAAGTGCTTGTGGCTAAGGAATTGACACCTAGATCTTATGTAGGCAGTTAGGTATGGCTGAAGTCTTACATGATTGTCACCTCCTTTCACCCTGAATCATTACTTTTCTGTGTGCTAAGTTGATGCCTTGTGATTTATTTTAAATACTGCTCTCTAAAGCCTTGCTGCCTACCTGGATATTTTTTTTATCACCCTTATGGTGTGGCGATATCAAGCTTTGGTCTGTAGTTGTAAATGGATGGGCCTATCCTTTGGTCTGCCTTGGTTACTGCGATTCCAATAAATATGCATGACTGAAGATTACACACTATGTTTAAGGTTCTTATTTGCACTCCTAGTTGGTATTAGATACATGCCATGATGCTTGGATTTTGATAGAGAAGCATTGCAATTTGATAATCAAAATTTATACTTTGTGCCTTTTCGGTATCCTATGTTCAAATACTATGTGTTGTGCCAAATCTTGTCGGATCTACTTGCGGATGAAAAATCGGTCATAGATATATATATTGTGATGATGTATTTCACCAAAAATTCAAATTACAGATTGTTCGATGAATCTACATAAACTTGTTAGCCTGTCATAGCCACGCACCTGAACATATAGGCAGTTTAATGGTTTAAATAATCTCTTTGATTTCATTATCAACCTGTCTTTGTTGTGGTACTAGTGCATATTAGGAAGTTTATAGGTTTAAATAATCTCTCTATTGTCATTGTCAACTAGTCTCAACTGCAGCACATGAACTTAATAGGGAGTTTAAAGGTTTGAATAACTTGCTCGATTCTACTGAAAATCTATCGTAGTTGCAGCACTTGAAAATAAATATTGTCAATGTACTAACATATTAGAGAGCTCACCTTTGATTGTGGTGAAGTTCAGCTTCCAAGCTTCAAATTTAAGTGCATCTCTAGAAACTCGCCACCAAATAGAAAAGCGTCCAGTTCTAAAAAGAAAAAGTTGTACATTATTTCCTCTACTCTTAAGTCATATATTTGCACCTCACCTGTCTCCTTCCCTTCAATTTTGTGGATAACAGTTGGGATATGATAATAATGCAAGTAGATGGTGTTATTTCCAAATTCCAGCATTCACTTTCTAATATACTTGGCAACCTTTCACAGTTACAGTAATTAGAGTTGAGGCATTGTACAGAATTAAATAGCCTCCCTCAAACCATTGGAAACCTATCACAGCTACAAATTTTAGACTTACAAAGTTGTAAATTAAATAGCCTCTCTGATTTCATTGTTAACATGTTTGAGCTGTGGCGAATGAACATAAATGGAAGTAATGTCTAATATGTGAAGTATCTATGTTGTAAGGAAATTTTCTTGAATAGATAAGTTTATGATAATATTCCATTATCTAAAATAAACCTTTGTTTTATTATCCTTTATAAAGACATATTTAAAGCGTAGAAATAATTGAGAAAGAAATGTTTCACTTATTCATTTGATTTAAAATTTAAATGAAGGATAGTCTTACTAATTTATATTATTTAGAGTTCAAATGGTGTATTTTATTTTATTTTAGACAAGTAGATTCAATTACGAGTTGATTCTATTGCGTTAGGTAGTTGGAGGACTCTTTCTCCAATTAGATAATTTCCATTATTGTTGAAATCCTTTAAGCCATTTAACGGATGTATGTCATTCTTACATGATAATTGTTTTATATAGTGGGTTAGGTTATTGTGTTCTCACTTTGTTTTAAAATTGATTAAATAAGGAGGTTAAGGTTACTTTTGTAAATCTTAATGTGAATTATTTTGGTATAAATGTCACTTTGGTAGTTCTTGGAATCATGGAGTCTCGTGGCTTTAAGTGAAATATGTGGAAGTTGTGTGTTCATAGAATTAGAGCTTGAATGTTATATGCATATAGCTATAGGGGAATGGAGTCACTATTGTGATAAATGTGTGATGAGATAGATATTAAAATATGTCTCTTCGTTTTCTTTAAATTGTTTGTGTTGGTTATTATATGATTTGATGTTTCATCTTGAGGTGACTTTTCCTTGAGTTGATTTTGGCTGGGATTCTTTTGAATATCTTGAAGTTCTTGATGTTCTGATGAGTATGACCTTCTTAGTTTATTTTGATTTGAGGATCTTTTATTCATTGGGTTGGTGTTGAAATTGGCTTGAAACCCCGTATCGTTGACTTACTCTTGTTGTGGGATTTTTGAGTAGCTATTCTTTTCTTAGACTTCTATAGGCATGAGATATTTGTGAATGATGTTTTATCCTCCATTTTTCTCTTATTGTGGCAAAGTTGATTGGAATCATGATTTTGAAAGGGTTGTACGAGAATTGTTGAGACTTTGATTTTGTGGTTATAGTGAGATGGGTAATGCCTTGCATGTTTCTCTGTTGTGATCTAATGTTTTTGTTATGTTGTACAACCCTTGGATTTTGGTTTGATGTTTGTTGGGTCTCTAGGGAGAGTGGCTCTTCATGAGGGCTAGCACCTCAAGTAAGAGGAAGTGCACAGGAGAACCCACGTAAGAGTATTTAAACAAGTGATAACCTAAAAATAGAATTTAGGGGGATGGGTAGTAAAACACACAAGATAATAAATATTGAATGCCTCGTCTATGCATTAGGGCTATCATAGACTAATGATAAATTGAGAAGGCCGTGGTTGGAAAATTCATAACCTTGTCCCCATGAGAGGTTGTTGGCTCCACATGAGCTACCCTATGGTGTCGACGCCTCATGTATGAGGAAGAGCCAGGAGATCCATAGATGGGTGTCGGCACCTCAAGTTGGAGGAAGAGCCAGGAGATCCCATGAGAGCTATGCGATGACACTCTCCACTAGACACCCTTGTGCCTTGTATTTTCTTGTTGCCTCTAGAATCATGTCGGCATGAGTTACCCTATGGTGTCGACGCCTCATGTAGGAGGAAGAGCCAAGAGATCCATAGATGGGTATCGGTGCCTCAAGTTGGAGGAAGAGCCAGGAGATCCCATGAGAGCTATGTGATGACACTCTCCACTTGTCACCCATTTGTCTTGTTTCCTTATTGCCTCTGGGATTGTATTATGTTTATTATTTCAGTTTGATTTGGAAATGTTTCATGATCATCCTTTGGTTACTTGTTTACTGGTTATTGCTTTGTTTAATGTGATGAGATTTATGACTTTAAGTTATCATGTGGGATCATGAATGTTGTTGATTATGTCATTGTAATCCTTGTGTTTTATGATACTTTTGTATGACGTTGAGTCTTGTGGTTCCCTGTTTGGATGTTCTTGGTTGAGGTTTCTTTCTTGTTAGCTCATTTAGCACGGGGGGTGGGTCTTCGAACCCACGTGGTCGGGTGGAACGTGCTAAGCACCCCATTGGGTCCCTAGTCAAGGATTAAGAGGTGCAGATTGGTGTTGTTGCGGCAACTCCAGAGTTGTATCATTCTATCTTGTCATGTGGCTCCCACCCATATTGGGAAACATGTTTGTATCATTGTAAGACTTGAACAGTGTAAAGTAATGAAAAGGATGTGATGTAATATTTTGTCATTGGTAAACCTTGTGTGGATATGGTTCCATATTAGATATTATTCAAAGTGTTGTATTTATTTAAGTGAATGGTTATTATTGATGGTTTTATATGTATGCTTTGTCATGGATTTAATTTGGCTTTCATTCTTTATCATTGATGTATGGAATTAAGTTTCGTAATGTATCCTCATGTACCCCAAGGGACGTAAATGATATTGGGTTTGTTTAAATGAATTTTCATGTCATAACTTTTTGTGCATATCATGCATGTTATTTTATTTAAAAAAAAAAATTGTGTGGTATTTTTTGCTTTAGTTGTCCTATGGGGTTCGCAAGACGGGGCATTACAACATGGTATCAAAGCATAGGTTCATACACTGGGCACTATGTGTGCTCACTATGTAACCTTGCGTTTAGACTCTTGAGTTTAGAGTTTCACCTTTTTGATGTTGTTGTTGAGTAACTTGAGTTTTTCCCATTAGTTAGTGTTGGGTTGAAGGTGCAGGAAACTGATAGGAAAGGATAGGACCCTCGGTGTAGTGTGCAATGCACTGATATCCTTCCTGTTAGGGATGCACTATAGACCCTTGTGTTGTTGTGTCATGTGGTTTTCAATGATGTGAGTTATTTGTATGCATATGTAAAGTGTGCACGGAGTCTGCCTTTTATTGTCCTAAATCTGGGAAGGTGTAAAATTTTGTTTTTTTTATTGAAATTGATGTGAAAGGTGGAGTTGTATAATGTTTAAAGTGGAGTTCTTTGTGTTAAAATGATGAGTTCTAACATAGAAGTTAGGTTGTGTGGGTAATTATGCTACTATTTTTAGTAAAATATAGTATCTTGAGGTTAAGATCGCAACTTGAATTAGGGGTACTAATGTGTGATGTTCTATCATAGCTTTTGATTTACAGGAAGTTGGCTTCAGAAAGCATAGTGACGAAGGTAATGTAATTATAATATGTAGGTATAGATACTTATAATTTCAAGTAGTAATTAATTTTGATATAGTAGATGAATTAGGTTTATGGTTAGCATCCTTATGCAAATATTGCCTAACTAATAAGAAGCAAATTGTTTACGAGTTACTAGAATTGTGTTGACTATTATGTGTGGTTTGGTGGGAGGGACAGTGTGGTATCACTTGCTCACGAGTGCCCTACTATGTTGGGAGTTCCTCTCACGATGTATTTTTGATATATATGTATTGTGCACAACATTTTTTTGCATGCAGGATTGCAAGAACTAAGTCTCGATTCCACCTGCATTGTCAGGACAGAGCAAGCATTATATACACCCAATGGGTTTGACGTTGAACATAGGAGCTAACAAGAAAGTTTCCCCAACCCAGTTCATCACTAGTCCTTGTGTTTGGAAAATTGGTCTGGTTGCAACCCCATCACCACTTTTGTTTTGGTATCATTTCTTTATTTTTGGCATGTTTAATTTTCATTGCTTACTTGGTGACATTTCATTAATGATTTAACATATTAATGTGTTTATGATTGTTAATATTATTGTTAGTTTATGGTGTTACCATGTTTGTGCTTGGGCTCGACTTCCAGGAGTAAGTCGATGTCTATGGGGGGGAGGATGTAATGCCCCTCCGTTTTGGTCATTCTTGAAATTCTAGAAAGTTGGTGGTTTGGTGGCCATGTCATTTTCGCTTGTTATGTGTGGTTGGTGAGTTGCTAGGTCATGAGGATTTTGGGATTGAATTATTTAATTTGATTTTTAGGTTAGACAATATCACTAATATTATGACTAGATGTAATTTATCAAATTAATCTATTTTTTTAAGGTCACTTGATTTGGTTTGGGAGCAATAAAGAGCTAGATTTAATAATAAATGTTAATTGTATTATCATTGAAAAATTCTTATTTTAAGATGAAAGAAATATAATTGTAAGTAAATGAATTTAATAAAGATAATTATTGTCTAATGAGTGAATTTAATTAAGAAATTTAAAAGTGAGAAAATATTAATGTAGATAAAATATTTAAAAATTTGAACTCAAGTTTGAATAAGGATTAAAGCAAGGAAATTAGTTGAAAAATAGAAAAAGAATAGTTTATTGCTAAATAAATAAATAATAATAAAGCATCGTGATAAGATTTTGAAGAGTAAATGGCAAGAAAAGTTGGAAAAGATAGAAAAAGCATAAAACGTGCTCTTGCACAGTTGGAAACTGGTCTTGAATGGGCAACTTGTTAATTTTGTTGATTTTTGTGTTTTCAAAAGCTTATCTTGGAGGGGCTCAAGATTCCTACGAATCATCTTAGATTTTAATTTTTAGTTAAAAAAAAAAAAAAGAGGGGGTTGCAGGGGGGAACTATGGAGGGAATTCAAAAGAACTAGGTATGAATGTTCTGGAAGATGGAAAATAAAATTTAGGAGTTGGAAGAAGGGATGGTATTTAGGAAATCATTTTGAAAGAACAGATTGTTGCGAACGGACGGCTGATCTTGGCATCGAATCTCCAATGTGGTTAAGCTTTAAGGTCCAGGTTAGTGTAATTTTGTTCTTTGTGTGACTTCTCTTTAAGGAAAATAAGTTATATGGCTCTTGGTGGTAGAAAATGAATATTGGTTGTTGGATGTTGCTTGTTTTGTGATTTATATGTGGTATATGAATTTGGTAGGGTATCCTTAGATTTTGATGTCCTCAATCATCCCAATTAACCAATCTCATGATTTCCAGTAATCCAGCTGTTAAATACTCTTTTTGTTAGTTATTGCAAACTTATTGAGGTTCTGTTTTGATTTACTTGTATTACTATTGGTTCCATTTTAGACTCAATTAAAGCTGGGTTGTTTTTGACTTGCGTTTGTTTGGCTCTACCCTTTTGTATTGGTCTAAGGTTAATATTAGCAATGGATGGCATGACACTTACTCACGACTGTCCATTTAGTACTTCAAAGTGCTTGTGGCTAAGGAATTGACACCCAGATCTTATGTAGGTAGTTAGGTATGGCTGAAGTCTTACATGATTGTCACCTCCTTTCACCCTGGTTCATTACTTTTTTGTGCGCTAAGTTGATGCCTTGTGATTTATTTTAAATACTGCTCTCTAAAGCCTTGCTGCCTACCTGGATATCTAGTTTATCATCCTTATGGTGTGGCAATATCAAGCTTTGGTCTATAGTCGTAAATGGATGGGCCTATCCTTTGGTCTGCCTTGGTTACTGTGATTCCAATAAATATGCATGACTGAAGATTACACACTATGTTTAAGGTTGTTATTTGCGCTCCTAGTTGGTATTAGATACATGCCAGGATGCTTGGATTTTGATATAGAAGCATTGCAATTTGATAATCAAAATTTATACTTTGTGCCTTTCTGGTATCCTGTGTTCAAATACTATGTGTTGTACCAAATCTTGTTGGATCTGCTTGCAGATGAAAAATCGGTCATAGATATATATATTGTGATGATGTTGTATTTCACCAAAAATTCAAATTACAGATCGTTCGATGAATCTACATAAACTTGTTAGCCTGTCACAGCCGCACACCTAAACATATAGGCAGTTTAAAGGTTTAAATAATCTCTCTCATTTCATTATCAACTTGTCTTTGTTGTGGCACTGGTGCATATTAGGAAGTTCATAGGTTTAAATAATCTCTCTATTGTCATTGTCAACCAGTCTCAGCCGTAGCACATTAACTTAATAGGGAGTTTAAAGGTTTGAATAACTTGCTCTATTCTACTAACAATCTATCGCAATTGCAGCACTTGAAAATAAATATTGTCAATGTACTAACATATTAGAGAGATCGCCTTTGATCATGGTGAAGTTCAGCTTCCAAGCTTCAAATTTAAGTGCGTCTTTGGAAACTCGCCACCAAATAGAAAAGCATCTAGTTCTGAAAAGAAAAAGTTGTACATTATTTCCTCTACTCTTAAGTCACGTATTTGCGCCTCACCTATCTCCTTCCCTTCAATATTGTGGATAACAGTTGGGATATGATAATAATGCAAGTAGATGGTGTTATTTCCAAATTCCAGCATTCACTTTCTAATATACTTGGCAACCTGTCACAGTTACAGTAATTAGAGTTGAGGCATTGTACAAAATTAAATAGCCTCCCTGAAACCATTGGAAACCTATCACAGCTACAAATTTTAGACTTACAAAGTTGTAGTAAATTAAATAGCCTCTTTGATTTCATTGTTAACCTGTCTGAGCTATGGCGACTGAACATAAATGGAAGTAATGTCTGATATGTGAAGTATCTATGTTGTAAGGCAATTTGCTTGAATAGATAAGTTTATGATAATATTCCATTATCTAAACTAAACCTTTATTTTATTATCCTTTATAAATACATATTTAAAGTGTAGAAATAATTGAGAAAGAAATGTTTCACTTATTTATTTGATTTAAAATTTAAATGAAGGATAGTCTTACTAATTTATATTATTTAGAGTTCAAATGGTGTATTTTATTTTATTTTAGACAAGTAGATTCAATTACGAGTTGATTCTATTGTGTTAGGTAGTTGGAGGACTCTTTCTTCAATTAGATAATTTCCATTATTGTTGAAATCCTTTAAGCCATTTAACGGATGTATGTCATTCTTACGTCATAATTGTTTTATATAGTGGGTTAGGTTATTGTGTTCTCACTTTGTTTTAAAATTGATTAAATAAGGAGGTTAAGGGTACTTTTGTAAATCTTAATGTGAATTATTTTGGTATAAATGTCACTTTGGTAGTTCTTGGAATCATGGTGTCTCATGGCTTTAGGTGAAATATGTGGAAGTTGTGCGTTTGTAGAATTAGAGCTTGAATGTTATATGCATATAGCTATAGGGGAATGGAGTCACTATTCTGATAAATGTGTAGTGAGATGGATATTAAAATATGTCTCTTCGTTTTCTTTAAATTGACTTAAATGATGTCTCAATAATTGAAGAGATAAGATATAAAGGAAGCCTTAAATGCTAGTTTAATGTTATCACTTTATGTAGATTAGAAGAAAGTAGTCTGTGAATTAATAAATATGGTCTTTTACATGAGCAAGCTAATAAGGAATTGATAGATTATTTAACTTAAAACACTTTGAGTTATTGGTAGATGACTTAGTAGTTTACACATAGAAGGAATGTCTCATTGTTTGGTTGATAATGGGAGGTTGCTTCGCAAAGTGAAATTCATGGATGTTGTAGTTGCTTGTTCGTGTTGTTTATTATATGATTTGATGTTTCATCTTGAGGTGAATTTTACTTGAGTTGATTTTGGCTAGGATTCTTTTGAATATCTTGAAGTTCTTGATGTTCTGATGAGTATGACCTTCTTAGTTTATTTTGATTTGAGGATCTTTTATTCATTGGGTTGGTGTTGAAATTGGCTTGAAACCCTGTATCGTTGACTTACTCTTGTTGCGGGATTTTTGAGTAGCTATTCTTTTCTTAGACTTCTATAGGAATGAGATATTTGTGAATGATGTTTTATCCTCCATTTTTCTCTTATTGTGGAAAAGTTGATTGGAATCATGATTTTGAAAGGGTTGTATGAGAATTGTTGAGACTTTGATTTTGTGGTTATAGTGAGATGGGTAATGCCTCACATGTTTCTCTGTTGTGATCTAATGTTCTTGTTATGTTGTACAACCCTTGGATTTTGGTTTGATGTTTGTTGGGTCTCTAGGGAGAGTGGCTCTTCATGAGGGCCAGCACCTTAGGTAAGAGGAAGTGCACAGGAGAACCCACGTAAGAGTATTTAAACAAGTGATAACCTAAAAATAGAATTTAGGGGGACGGGTAGTAAAAAACACAAGATAATAAATATTGGATGCCTCGTCTATGCATGAGGGCTATCATAGACTAATGATAAACTGAGAAGGTCATGGTTGGAAAAGTCATAACCTTGTCCCCATGAGAGGTTATTGGCTCCACATGAGCTACCCTATGGTGTCGACGCCTCATGTAGGAGGAAGAGCCAGGAGATCCATAGATGGGTGCCGGCACCTCAGGTTGGAGGAAGAGCCAGGAGATCCCATGAGAGCTATGCGATGACACTCTCCACTAGACACCCTTGTGCCTTGTATTTTCTTGTTGCCTTTGGAATCATGTCTGCATGAGTTACCCTATGGTGTCGATGCCTCATGTAGGAGGAAGAGCCAGGAGATCCATAGATGGGTGTCGACGCCTCAAGTTGGAGGAAGAACCAGGAGATCCCATGAGAGTTATGCGATGACACTCTCCACTTGTCACCCATTTGTCTTGTTTCCTTATTTCCTCTGGGATTGTATTATGTTTATTATTTCAGTTTGATTTGGAAATGTTTCATGATCATCCTTTGGTTACTTTTTTACTGGTTATTGCTTTGTTTAATGTGATGAGATTTATGATTTTAATTTGTCACGTGAGCTCATGAATGTTTTTGATTATTCCATTGTAATCCTTGAGTTTTATGATACTTTTGTATGATGTTGAGTCTTGTGGTTCCATATTTGGATGTTCTTGGTTGAGGTTTCTTTCTTGTCAGCTCGTTTAGCACGGGGGTGGGTCTTCAGACCCACATGGTTGGGTGGAATGTGCTAAGCACCCCATTGGGTCCCTAGTTAATGATCAAGAGGTGCGGATTGGTGTTGTTGCAACAACTCCAGAGTTGTATCAATATATCTTGTCATGTGGTTCCCGCCCATATTGGGAAACATGTTTGTATCATTGTAAGACTTGAACAGTGTAAAGTAATGAAATGGATGTGATGTAATATTTTGTCATTGGTAAACCTTGTGTGGATATGGTTCCATATTAGATATTATTCAAAGTGTTGTATTTATTTATTGAATGGTTCTTATTGATGGTTTTATATGTATGCTTTGTCATGGATTTAATTTGGCTTTCATTCTTTATCATTAATGTATGGAATTAAGTTTCGTAATGTATCCTCGTGTACCCCAAGGGACGTAAATGATATTGTGTTTGTTTAAATGAATTTTCATGTCATAAATTTTTGTGCATATCATGCATGTTAGTTTACTTTAAAAAAAAATTGTGCGGTATTTGTTGCTTTAGTTGTCCTATGGGGTTCACAAGACGGGGCGTTACACCTCCTCCCTATCATAATCTGAAAAAAGGCAATGAAGCCATTATACACATCAGCTAGGGTATTATCAATCTACCTCCTCTATTTGTAAATCTTCTTCAACACCTTCTGCTTGATTTGCAATGCTTCATACCACTCCCAAGGCTCAACAGCTCTAGAGGAAGGGAGAATTTTATCATTTACTAACTTATCCCTGGTGTACTCCATTATAGTTTTGGTTTTCTACAACAAGAGATTTGTGTCTTCCTTATCCTGTGCTAACACTTGCTTCAACCAATCAGTTTCCCTTATACCATCTTCCCTAGTTGAAAAGATCTCTTTAATGGACTCATTACCTTTGGTTCGCACCCCTTGCAGCAAGCTTGTAGTGGCAAGAGTGGAAGCCTTCATATTTTCCAGCTCAGTGGTAGTTTCCTGAGGTAAAGGATTTGTAGCAGAAATTGAAGGATTAATAGACTGCAATGGTTTCATAAGATCCCCCAAGAATTTCCTAAGATTCTCATTCTCCTTCTTTAATTCCTGCTTGGTCTTTATTTCCTTCCTCAATTTACCCAAGATGACTGCACTAAAACCTTCAAAATCTTCAATATCTTGCTCCACGGATGTAGGCCCTAAATTGAAGGTTTGAACAATGTAATCCTTTCCAGTCACATCATCTCTATTTTTATCTAGAGCAGGAGTAGTAATGTGAACAACTCTATTATGAGCTTCATCCCTCTCAATCCTTGAGATCACCCTAGCCTTCTTCTTTCCTTTTTCTTTTCCAATTTTGGCTAGCAGCTCATCCCAATTCAGTGGGGTATCTTCCACTACAACTTGTTTTCTCTTTATCTCCTTTACCAACCAATCAGGGATAGTGGATTCCAATTGTACTTCACTTTGTTTCTCCTCCTGTTGCTCCTTAGGCACCTCTTCACTCAAATTATTCTTTTTAGGAGTCTCATCTATCTTGCTTTCCTTTTCTTTAGCATGCTCCTCTTCATGTACCGGTGATGGAAGCTTCACTATTTCCTCCTCTCATGGAGGGACTTCTTCAATTCTAATAGGGGAATCCGCATAAGCCACCAGAGGAGACTACATTATCTTGTCAATTTCTGCCTCTGCACTATAAAGGTCACATTTATGAAATTCCTCCCCTTCAGTATCTGGATGATCCTCAACTTCTTTGGCTTCACCTAGTTCACCCTGAGCTTCATGAGCGGAAGTCACATCATCATGTTGCTCCTCATAAGAAACAACTGGAGGAGGGACTACTTTAGAAACACTATCCTTGGGAGAAGGAGTTCTAGACCTCCTTGTCTACACATTGGCCTTCTCCTCTAAAATTTCAACATTCACCACTAGTGGGGTAACTTCTTCCTCTCCTACCTTGAAGCTTTCCTTCTTTGATAGTTTTGTGACTCTTCTCCTTTTGGGAATAGGAACATCAGCCTCAGGATTCTACCCTTCAGTATCTTTTTGCTCAGACTTCTTAGTCCTTGTCCTCTTCTTAACCTTTCACTTTCTCTACTTTTTCGCTTCCTAGGATTATGTTTCTTGAACACCTTTTATCTTGATTTTGAAAGGAGAATCTAGCTTACCCTTGCCCTTAGGATCCTACTCGATCGATTCTTTAGAGGTGGAGTGAAGGTCAAAATCTCCCATCAGCACATAGGTGCACTGTACACCTTCATTTTCCAACTCCCATAGCTTATGCTTTAACCACATCTTGGTAAATTTGATGACTGGATCCATCAACTATTTTAGTTCTATTTTTTGCTCTTCTAACTAGTCAACATCACCAATTGGTCTATCTTTCACTGCCTCATAAGCATGATCCTTGATTAGGTTTCCATCATCATCAAGTTGGTCTAAGACCGCCCTCACATTGTATAGTTAGACTAATTCAACTAGGAGGAAAGAGAACTTCTTCCTTGTAACCTCAAATTCATCATTGCAATAGGCCCGGTAGTCCTCCAAATCAACCTTGTGGATATACTCTCTACTGGCCTTCTTTTGAGCCTCACCTGTGATATCAAACCTTGATCTCCTGGAATGAAAAGTCAATCCAAGAGTACTCATTTCTTCTTCTGAATCCTAAGCAAAAATGATGGAAGGACAAGCCTCCCCAGTGCCAATCCTGATTGGGAAGTCTCCACCAAAGCCAGTCTTATTCTTTTCCCTCTTGACAATAGCATCAAAATTAAAAAAATTCCTAGTTACTTCCAAAAGTATGATATGATCAGTGGGATACCTTGGAAGTCTGTAAGGGGTCCTTTGGCAACCATCAATTTGAATGTAGGAGAAATTTGGGAATTGAATAAACCATGCCCCATATTTCTTGATGAGTTCTTTTGCTTGATCCAAAATTATGACATGCTTTGCACCCTGAAGCAATCTAGTGATATGCATGGTGAATGCATCATTCACCCTCCTGTAGCTTGAGCTTCCTAGGTGAAATTTAGGGTAAAAATCATAGATGACATCTTTCCCAAAAACTCCCCTTCTACTCAATCCTTTGTAGGGGTGGAATCTTGCAAGTGCATAGACCAAATATGAGGTCATTATGAAGATCTTGGTCTGCAACACATTAGACAATTGCTCATGAATTACTCTGCTAATCACACCAGCCCAATGATAATCAATCAACTCCTGCTCCATCCTAACAATGGCATGGCACATCCAATTTTCAAACACACCTGTGTTCCTCAAACCAACCACCCTACTGAGCAATTTAATGGCATCATAATACTCCTTGAATTTTTCTCTAAATAGCTACTTGGGAAACTTAGAATAGTGAGACTTGGGCTTCTCCAACCAGGAATTAATAAGCTGTTGTGACTTCATAGTTTGTTCCTCATACAATCCCTTAGCTGCCTCCATGTTAAATGCACCACATGAGACCTATCTGGCATATCAAAAGTTTGAGAAATGGAAACAAGGTTGAGATTTGCAACTACTCTCCCTTGTGGACCGATGATCCTCTATGTATCCAATTCATAATAACTTGCACACTTGAGGACAAGCTCATAGTACTAGATCATGGAGGGAAGACCTAGTACATGTGATAAACCTTACTCCTTCATTCTTCTAGCCACCAAAGGGAGATCCTTGGTTGCCATTCTTCCTTTAAACTCTTCATAATCCCAAAGTCCAACATTGGTATCTGTCACCTCTTACCAAACTGATGTGATTTTACTCTCAGGGATCTTGCTCTTAATGTCTATCTTAATTCTTTCTTCTTCAGATACTGAGGATCACTCCATTGTCTTGTTGGATTCAGCCTGCACCCAACAAGGAAATCAACAATAAAAACCATAGGAAAGAAAAGTTAATCCATCAAAACATTGTTAGAATTAACCTCATATAACCAAGGTGTTATTAAAACCCATATAAAATGAACATAACAAATTTTAGGTTTCTGAACCATTCGCAGAATCTAAGCTAGAGAGGAATTTCAAAAAATTCTAGGCCAGACGGATTCCAACTGAATAACCATGAAAATGCCTACTAAAAATTAAATTTGATAATTATTAATCAAAAAATAAGCATGGGAGATCCAAATATAGCATGAATTAATCATGGAATACACTAGAATCTTTAACACATCATACTATTCAATATATCTTTACATTTCACCAAAGCTTGGGAAAATCTACCAGAGACGGATTTCCGCAAAGGTAGAGACATCTTGAAAACTTTGAAAAATCCAAGCAACACCAGACTTTGGGAAAATCTGGAGTCAATGGACATCCACAGATAGGGTAAAACCCTAAAAAATGCGAATTCCAAAACAACAAAGGAGATCAGGAAAATCTGCCAGGAATGGATTATCCCGGATTAAGGACGAGACTTGAACTCCGACACCAAAACATGATTTTTCCTTTGACACAAGATCAATCATGAATTTCAAAGATTCAAGCTTATGGAAAGTTTAATATGGGCTTTTTATGGATTCTCCTAGCACTCTAAGCCAATTTGAGAGCCAACTAAAGATAAATGGTGATGCCCTGTGTTTTCAAACCCCATACATCCACCATTAGCATACAGGAAAGCTCAGAATTTAAAAATTTTGACTGCTAATTCTCGACTAGGGGATCATTAACAAATCTCAAGAAAAAAACATCAAGATGAAAATAGACAAAGGAGCTCAAAACTCACTTGGGAGATGACAAATAAAGCAATGTTGGACAACCCTAGCATGAAATGATTGACTATGCAGGAATTCAAATCCAAACCTTCTTATAACATCAATATGCTATCCATAATCATCAATTAAAAGCAAGGCAATCAAAAAAATACCATTGTGAAGCAAAAATCAATCTCAGAAATAGTAAATGTGAAATACAATGGTGTCCGCAAAGGTCAGGGGAAAGAATACACAATAAATCACCACTCAAATCCACAATTTGTAATCTCAATGCCACGAAACCAAATCCCGCAATCACAAGAATGCACTCCTCAGCTCAATCAGAGACAAACAATAGCATAATGGCATAATAATCATCTAAAATCAATTAAATACATTGCTTGCCAAAGGTACAGACAACATTAATGTCAATCGAGAAGATAGGCTGGTGAATCAGGAAACTCGACAATAGGATGGAATCCAGAAAAATCTGGCCCATGCAAAAATCCACAAAGACTAAAAATATCTGAACCACAGTGTACAGCTGGAGTTTGAGTAGGATCCGATAAAATCCACCAGGGGTGGAAAATCCTAAACTTCAATGAAAACTTGAACTTAGCACAAAATTAAATATCTTCAAAGAATAACTCAGGGAAATCACTAAGGCCATCAAAATAAACATTTAAGTACATGCCAAAATAAGACAAAACCTCAAAATTAAAGGGGCAAGACACCAAAAACAAAGCGAAAGAGGGTCCCTGCTTTCAACGTGGCATGTGTGAGAAAACTGCACAACAAATGGCGACTCTACTGGGAAAATGCTCTAGAGAATTTGATGACTAAAAGGAATTGAGAACCCAAATTTTTTGGTTATAGTCCCACTATTAGACAAAAAAATCAAAATACAAAGATTTAATGAATCATAACTAAAGGTAAGACCAAACCTACCATAAACTAAAAATCCAAGTGTGTGCATATGAGTTCATTTCCCTTATTAAGCTATTGCAGAAACCAAGCTTAGTCAAGTCAAGGTATGTAAAGATTCTAACTTCAAAAGAAACTTGGATAGGGCATCACTGCCAATCAGGCATCCATAGCCCCAATGAGGTTATCATTGTGATTCTCCTGAACATAGCTCTACTGCCAGCAAGGTGTCTATAGCCCCAATAGAGATATTTAGATACACCTGACATGTTGAATCCATTCTTTTGATTTTCGATATTTCACTTTTCTTTCTTTGAATATTCTTTCTGTGTCACTTTTCATTTCAACCTATGAACAATGAAGTTCACACTCAGGGCTAAGAATCATATTGGCGTTGAAGCAGAATTAGGATTTTTCACCTAAAAATACTTCACAAGGATTCCTACAATAACATTACGATTCTTAATAAATATGAGAGATATAAGATTTCAGAATACTTCAAATTTAAATCAAAACCAGTGATCCATCTTCAATAAATCAAACATTGATATTGTTGGCAATAGCAAAGATCTCAACCATCCTTTCAGGATACAAGACTAGATTCCATCAACAAAATGCTTAGAACAATCCCAGATAAAGATATATTTTCTATACAGGTGCAACACATCCCAGAGAAAATAGAGGAACCCCCAAAGCCAAAGCAAAGCAAAAACAAACAAATGAAAAGAAAACCTACACTAACCACAACAAACAAAGCAAAGTGAAAAGGGAAACCTAATCTAAATATATACAGGAAAAGAGTTGAAAACAACTCAAGACTGGAAATAATGCTTCAAATATTGCCCATTAACAAGTAGCAGGATGTCTTCTCTAGTGAGAGTTTTCAAATAGAAAGCATTATCCCCTAGAATTTCTAAAATTTGGTAAGGACCAAGCCAAAGTTTATCAAAAAAATTATGCTCCCCCTTATGGTCATGGGCTTTATCCCAGTAAAGAACCAAGTCAGAAATCCTAAAAGCTTTTACATTGGCTCTCTTGTTGAACCATCTCTCTACTACCCCTTGATGTTTAGCAAAGTTTTCCAGGGCCTCATCTCTTTTTTCCTCAAGGTGTAATAATTCAGGAAGTCTGGCCTCGTGTCTATCTCCCTCATCATAATAGTCATTAATGAATTGTAGAGTAGGGATTTTCAACTGAATAGGAAACACAGGCTCTAATCCATAAACCAGGTGATAAGGTGACATCCCTATGGAAGTTTTATGTCTTGTATGGTATTCCCAAAGAGCAAATATGAGTTGGGTATGTCAATCCTTTGGATTTCTTTCTAACAGTTTATGGATAATAGTCAAAAGATTTTTGTTAGAAGATTCAGCCAAACCATTTCCCTAAGGGTAATAATTGGAGGAAAACTTAATGATAATCCCATGATCAAAAGCCCAATTAGAAAACTTCAACAATGAAAATTCAGGACCATTATCACTAATTAAAGACATGGGACATCCAAAACGATTAATTATACTTGATTCAAGGAAGTTAATTACCACCTTTGAAGTGCATTGCTTATAGGCAAGGGCCTCAGTCCATCTTGTAAAGTAATTAGTAAGGGTAAGAATATACCGATGTCCTGCAAAGGATGGTGGATTGATTGGACCTATGAAGTCCATTCCCCATTGTGCAAAAGGTTTTTCCTTGAAAATAGGTTGGAGTGGGAGTGCTACATACTTCTCTTTGGATGTTGCAATCTGGCATACGTGACAAGTCTTGGCATGATTGTGTGTATCTTTGAATAATGTAGGCCAATAATAACCAACCCTCAGAATCTAGTTTGTAGTGCAATGTGCAAATCCATGACTAGTAACATATTATCATGAAATTCCAACATCACCCTTTTAGACTTCATCTTACCTAGACACCTCAAATAAACATCCTCATGATTTTTCTTGTATAGAATAGCTCCCTTCAGCATGAAACTGCCACTTTTTAGGTGCATTTCTCTTCTTTGTACCACATTCAAATGATTAGGGCATCTCTGAGTTAGGAGATAATGAAAAATATCATCATACCACTCACTAGGAGAAACATCCTCTATATTGTAACTCTGGACTTTAAGATCAAGGCCTATCTCTGCCATTGTTTTTGTCAATCCTTTCCCTCTTACCAAATTCATGGGTTGAATCTCACTATCATATTCTTGAATCATAGTTACCCACTTAGCTCTACGCTCTCCCAACTCATTCTGCATCAACAATAGCTTGACTGCAGGATCAGGGACTATTACAAAAATTTTGTTTCTAAGGATATAGTTCCTAAACTTCTTTATAGCTCTAACTAAGGCTTAAGCCTACTTTTCAGCACTTGGGTAGCTCTGCTCTGCATCCTTTAGTGGTTCACTCATGAAATCTATAGGGTGCTCGTTTCCTTGATCAGATTTCTGAGTTAACATAGCAGCACAAGAATGATCATAAGCAAATGAATATATATAGATTGGTTTAGCATAGTCTAGACTCACCAAAACTAGAGCTTCAACAATAGCCCTTTTTATCTCTACAAATGCTTCTTTTTCTTCTGCATTCCATTCAATCTTATCCTCCTACTTCAACATTACATTTAGTGGCTTAACTATTTCCGCAAACCTAGTAATGAACTTCCTCACAAAGTTGAGCTTGCCAAAGAATTATTTCATTTCCTTCTTACTGGCAGGTGGTGGGATTTTGAGTATGGCTTCTATTCATTATGGATCAATGGAAATTCCTTTCTCAGAGAGAACGTGTCCTAACAATTTACCCTCTGTAACCCCAAAGATGCATTTCTTTGGGTTGAGAGATATCCCAAACTCCATACATTTCTGAAAAACTTTGCACAAATCTGAGATATGATCACCTCTCTTTTTGGAAAAGGCTATCAGATCATCCATATAAATGATTATGCACTTACCAATTATATCCTTGAAGGTAATGTACATGGCTCTTTGGAATGTGGCTCCAATGTTGATCAAGCCAAAGGGAATCCTTCTATAGGAAAAAGTGCCCCACTTGGTGGTGAAAGCAGTCTTGTGCCTGTCCTCATACTGCACTATGACCTAGTTGTATCCTGAATAACCATCCAAGAATGACATCATCTGAGATCCATTGACAATTTGGAGTACTTCATCCAGTGAGGGGATTGGGTAATTATCCTTTTCTGATGCCCTGTTCAAGTTCCTGAAATCTACACATAGCCTGATTTCACCATTTTTCTTTTGCATTGGAACCAGGTTTGCAACCCAAGTAGAATGTCTGAGTGGAAACATGATTCATGCAGATAGCAATTTTTGTACTTCCTTTTGTATGATAGGTTTGAGTAGAGCATTGATAGGCCTCTACCTTTGTCTGAAAGGTTTCACCCCTGGATTGAGAGGGATAGTATGGGTTATGATCAATGTATCATAAGTTTTTAAGTCTTCATAACTCCATGCTATCACATTTGGATATCTATGTAGTGCATCAATGATTCCTTTTCTTTCTTCTAAAGTGCATACTTTACCAATAAAAATATTTTTGACATCATCCTAAGATCCCATATTATATGTGTCACATTGTCCACTAATAGATTCTTTCTTGGTATCATGTTCTTGCTCCCTGACCTTGTCGAGATCAAAGATTCTCTCCAATTGTACCATTCCCCTGGGAATTGTATTAGTCTTCAAATTGATTACCCCCTCCACGTCCATCTCTGCTTCTTGAAGTTTTGTTTCATCAATGATTTGAGAAGAAAATAATTTGTACTAGTAATGAAGTCTAAGATATGCTTGTCATCTTCAAAAACCTAAAATTTGGTGACATTGTCAGGTACTGAGGGTATTGGGTTCAGTTCCACTGTAAAATTCTTTAGTCCAGAAAGAGGCAGAGGTTGCGATGTATTGGTTGCCTGAGCTAGGGAGTCAGCTGTTTGGTTCTTGCTTTGTGGAATCAACTAGATGTTGAAGGCATCAAATCCTTCAATAAGATCCCATACTCTATGTCTATAGTTGGTCATTCTTCTGTCATGACGAGAGTATTGTCGCCTAACTTGCTTGACTAATAACTCAAAATCTTCAAAAATTTGCAAGATCTTAACCTTTTTCTTTAATGCCATTAACAACCCATGGTCCAGAGCTTCATATTCTACTACATTATTTGTATAGTGAAATTGAAGTCCATGAGCAACAAAAAATGT
This sequence comes from Sequoia sempervirens, assembly GCA_007258455.2. Taxonomy (NCBI): domain Eukaryota; kingdom Viridiplantae; phylum Streptophyta; class Pinopsida; order Cupressales; family Cupressaceae; genus Sequoia; species Sequoia sempervirens. The sequence continues at coordinate 721,046,101 of VDFB02058242.1, read as the reverse complement.
CTTACCTCATGGACTGATTAGCTCAAAAACTTCCCCAACCCCTTGTTTTGATTTGGACCCATCGAATCTTAAAGTCTAGCATCTGACAACTGTAGACTTCCCTACCTTTTTACTTGCACTATTACTATTTGATGAATCTTTAGAAGGCATTACTTTTTTCCATTTAGGATCTTCTTGAATACTCTAGATATCAATTTTGACTACTAGAGTGGGGCTGATACACTTCTGTATTTGTTCCACTGTAGCTTGGCATAAGCAACAGTCTAATTCTGAATGAGAGGCATTGTGCACTTTGCACTAATTGGGAAAGAGTAGCTCCCCAAAGTTCATTCCTCTTCCCAACTGAACTTGATCTTCAATGCACTTCTAAATAAATTCTTGAAAACTATCCAACAAACCTAGCTGACCATCTTCTGGATCATCATTATTTTCAACTGATTCATTGTCATTTTCAACTGGTTCCACTAAGGCTTTAGTACCACTAGATTTTGTTGTGAGGCCATCAGACAATGTATGCAACATGAGGACCTCCCCCATATTTGATTCTTCAAGAGGGGATGTGAGTATATAATTACCCATACTTACTTCTAATATCACAATTTTAGAAGAGGTTTTTTGATATTCTATAATCATGTATTTAGTTCTTGGTTCTCTTTCAATTCTAATCTGATTTGGTACTCCCTTCCAGGGAAGCCACATGTGTGAGTGATCCATCGAGACATAGCCAGTCAGAGCTATGGTAAAGTCTCTTCCCAAGATTAAGCCATAAGCATAAGGAATGTCAACCACATGTATATTGATAACTTGCTAGACCCTAGGATCAAAAGCAATCTGCATATGAATCATATTTAACTCCCCTACGACATTGACTTCAGTCCTATCTAGTTGTGTAACTTTCTTTTGTGATTCAACAGGAGTGATACCCATAGCTCTACACACACCAAAAGGCATAACATTGGTTGAAGCACTAGAATCCAACAAACAATTATGCAAGTTCTTACCAAATATGTGAACAGAAATTAGGAATGGGGGTGTGCCTGTCTTCCCTTGAAAGAGATTTAAGGGAGTATCTACTTGAGCAACTTGAGATTTTTATTTCTCCTTTCCCTTATCCCCAGGAGGCATGTGGACCTAATTATGGCTCTGATTTTTCCTGCCTACTGATTGAGAACTAGATACTCTATTGACACTTTCACTAAATGATTTATCTTGTGATATGGACTTTACATTGTAGGCTCCTAGAATTGTGTTTCTAATGTTTGGGACTCAACAATTCAAACACAGAGAGACTTACCTTTAATTTTTTGAGTTCTTTAGCAACATATAGGGCCAATTGTTCCTCGCTCAGATCAGTGTGGGTTTCCTTTGGATATTCTGTCACCTTATCCTTAATTGTATCAGTGCCTCTCCCTTTTGGTATATCAGCATGCCCTTGATCTTGAGATAAATATTACCTGGAAACCTGAGGCAGTGATGGATTATTACTAGCATTAGGATCTGGAGGTGTATTAAAATTGTTCGACGGAATGGAAGTAGTGAAGGGGCCTCCAGCCTGCAAGCGTCGATGTGGAAATTTCCTTAGGTCATACTTATTGACAGGTCTCTAAAAGGTCTGTACTTCTTCAAAAAAATCCTCCTCCTCATCTCTAGGGCCATTGTCATTTACTAGATTCTCATCAAATAACTATGTTATTTCATCCCCATTGCATACCTAGTCTACTTCTTCCTCTAATTGATCAAATTCCTCCTCAGGTACATTCCCCTCACTTTGTTGAAAATGAGCATGATTTAGTACCAACACCGATGAGTCATAAGGGACAGAGAGTACCATTTCTTGACTACCTGCATTGTTCTCTACTTTGTGCTAAAAAATTGAAGCTTCCGTTTGGAACTCTTGAAAATCTAACATCAGAATGTTGACTCATTTTGTGGAGCTTACACCATCCTGATAAAGCAACCTCAACTAGGTATATACCACTAGGAGGTTTCTCTTGATTAACTGGTTGATTGATAGACTGATTGACATGTTGGTTAATTGGTTGATCCAATGGGGTAGGAACTCCTCCATTGTTGGGCCCTATGTTCCAAATCCTATTTTGCCTTGGTGACTGCCTCCTATCGAATCCCTGTCCTGAGGACTGTTCATTATCATAGTTCTATCTTCTATCATTATTATACTCCGTATCATTGTTGTAACCTCTATCTTGGTTATAACCCCTTTCATTATTGTATCCTCTTTCATGGAATTGCCCTCTGTCAAAAAAATTTCCTTGGTGGATTTTCTTTGTTCTGATTGGACTGCATATTTCTCTGAGCAACTTGCAACTGATTGTTCTAGTTCCTCAAGTAAGTCACTTCCATATTCAGCTTCTTAACTTGCTCAAACAATTCATCTAGTCTCTTCTTTTCAGGATTACTATACGAAAGTTGATTCACACTATTCTGTGAATATCCGACTGCATTACTGGCATTTAGTGATTGGTTCAAAACTTTACAACTTTGTAGATATGAGGGATAGCCAAACTGAGGCTGTGTATAAAGAGGTTGATTCACATTTTATTGAGGGTAGCTAATTGTAGGTGGAGCTTGTCTCATAGGAGGTCCTGGGTGAGGAACTATAGGCAACTGAGGTACTAGATTCATAATAGGGGTATGATTGGCGAGAGCCTGATTGAGAGCAGGGACTTGTCCAGGATGAGCAATGGGTCATAATGATGGTAAAGGTCCAAACACATGTTGTCTTAAGTTAGTGCTCACTTTCACAGCCTCAGCATAAGCATCAAGTAGGGTATAGGGAGGATTATTTTTCCATTTAATGAAGGTAGATGTCAGACTATCAAGACCTTCATAATAAACCTGTAAAGTAATAGGTTGATCAACAGCGTAAGGAGCCTGTAATCTAGTATAGGCACGATGAAACCTATTGTTGAAGGACCCTATAGGCTCATTAACTTCCCTCTTAACATTAGTAAACTAATGATAGAGCTCATTGGAACTGATGGGGACTCTAAAATTTTGCAAGAATGCATTCTCTAACTCAGTCCAATGCTAGATAGACCCAATATGAAAATGGTTATACCAATAGAATGCATCCTCTCCTAAGGAATAGGGAAAGAGTCTACAAGCTACATCCTCATGGTTGATCCCTCTATCCTTAAGGGAAGTCTAAAAGTTTCTGATGTGTTCTTCAATCATTCTATTAGGATCATTCACATGGAACTTTGAACAAAAGTGTTCAATATTTTTGGGCATGACATTGTAAATATCAAAACTTAAAGGAGATGGGTTATTAGCCAAGACAACCATTGGTGGGAGTGGGGGTGGTAATGGCTGATTTATGTTTGGCTGAGGTTGTGGGATGGTAATGTCCTCAGACTTAGATGAGGATGAACCTGATGAAGATGGGGATGATGGAGATGATGGGGGTGGATGGGATGATGATGATTCTCCCCTTTTATTTATCCTTCTAGACCTGGTAGGGTTTGGTAATTCCTTAAATTCCTCCTCTCTTGGATAAGATCTAGTTCTTCTTCTGAATCTTTCAGGAGAGATGGCATTCAAAAATTGATCCAGCTTGCTTATTTAGGCCCTCCTTCTAGCACCAATCTATTGATGATGTTTTTTGCACAACAACAACTCATATAGAATATGAAATCCTATCTCTCTTGAAAGGTAAATCTCTATCAGTGAGCCTCAAGAGATAACCCAAAGGTCTCTAGTGTCAGGTCTTGACAATGCATAAACAACTCAATGATAAAATGTGAAAATGTTGGTAATCACAATGGGACCTTACTACAAGCAAAATACTGAATCTCAATTTATCAGATTTAACAATGAAATGATACTACAATCCTAATTCCAACTCAATGATCAAAGAAATAACAAAAGATAAGGGTTTCCAAGAGATTTCTAGACTTAATACTAAACCTAAGATCAACAATGCAAATGACAAAACACTTGAAATGGACCAATCCCTCAAAAAAAATTCTACTTAACCCAGATGAATCTGCAATCTTATAGAAACGGTGCAATCTTCTAAGGTGTTAAGATTTTTAGATCATGAACAGTCATTCAAAAATCCTTATTAAAGTTAAAATGAATAAACCATCACAATCAAACTAAGCATATTGAATATAAAGTCCAGACTAACTTTGCAGACCAACTAACAATCAGTTGGTTGTGAAAAGTATGGACTAGGGATTGCTATAACACTTTAGATATCAATCCAAAAAAATTATTAAATCAAATATAACTATAAACATCTAAATATCAGATTTCTTAAAAGCAATTTGAAAGATAGAATAATAGGACCCATGCAAGATAAACATAACACAAGTATGGCATCAAATCACAATGTCATTGCTTGCATTAAATTATCCACTGTAGCAACAATTCCAGCTTTTGTTACAATATTTTCTTGAGAACAACTACTTCTAATTCACTTCAACTATTTCTCTACTTGACTATGCCTAAAAAAAATCTTATGTCTATCCCTTACAAATAAGGTAAAATGCCATATTTATAGAATCCTCCAAAACATGCCAGCCTAGATAGTTTTACAATAATAATAAGGCACAACAAGTCGGCCAAGAATAATTCAAAATAAAATATGCATTAAATGCATGAACTTCATCCAGGTCGGCCTGGGATCTCCAATACAACTTAGACTAATGCATGGAAAAATAATAGGGAAGCACAAATATCGATGTAGCTAATCATTAACTGCCTTCCCCTTTGTCCTTATTTTGATCTAGCATTTCATGAACCTTCAAAATCACCCTATCCAATTTGGCCGAAGGTGGTAGAGGAAAAATCCTAAGTCGTCTTTCAATTGATGCAATTTCTTCCCTTGACTACTTTATTGACTTATCCCAATCCACCCTATATGTTAAGTACTTTTCAATGACAACAATGTATGTGGCTGCATCATCCAACTGGAGCTCATAAATGGAATTATCATTGTATGGAGCATAAACATCATGCCACCATTTTCTCAACTGCTCCAAACTCAAATATTTGGGAGCAATCTTCCTCCTTGTCATAATCTCAAAAAAGGCCCTGGAGCCATTGTACACACTAGCTAGGGTATTATCAATCTACTTCCTCTATTTGTAAATCTTGTTCAAAACCTTCTGCTTGATTTGCAATGCTTCATTCCACTCCCAAGGCCCAATAGCTCTAGAGGAAGGGAGAATTTTATCATTTACTAACTTATACCTGGTGTACTCCATGATAGTTTTGGTTTCTGGAACAAGAGATCTTTGTCCTCCTTATCCTGTGCTACCACTTGCTTCAACCAATCAGTTGCCCTTGTAGCATCTTTCCCAGTTGAAAAGATCTCTTTAACGAACTCATTACCTTTGGTTCACACCCCTTGCAGCCAACTTGTAGTGGCAAGAGTGGAAGCCTTCATCTTTTCCATCTCAGTGATAGTTTCCTGAGGTAAAGGATTTGCAGCAGAAATCGAAGGATTAATAGACTGTAGCAGTTTCATTAGATCCTCCAAGCATTTCCTAATATTCTCATTCTCCTTTAATTCCTACTTGGTCTTTATTTCCTCACTCAATCTACCCAAGATGACCGCACTAGAACCTTCATAATCTTCAATATCTTGCTTCACGGATGTAGGCCTTAAATTGAAGGTCTGAACATTGTAATCCTTTCCAATCACATCATCTCTATTTTTATTTGGAGTAGGAGTGGAAATGTGAAAAACTTTATTATGAGCTTCATCCCTCTCAATCCTTGAGATCACTCTAGCCTTCTTCTTTCCTTTGTCTTTTTCCAATTTTGGCTAGCAGCTCATCCCAATTCGGTGGGGTATCTTCCCCTACAACTTATTTTCTCTTTATCTCCTTGTACAACCAATTAGGGATAGTGGATTCCAATTGTACTTCACTTTGTTTCTCCTCATGCTACTCCTTAGGTGCCTCTTCACTCAAATTCTTCTTTTCAGGAGTCTCATCCCTCTTGCTTTCCTTTTCTTCAACATGCTCCTCTTCATGTACCGGTGATGGAAGCTTCACTATTTCCTCCTCTCATGGAGGGACTTCTTCAGTTCTAATAGGGGAATCCACATAAGCCACCAGAGGAGACTGCATTATCTTGTCAATTTCTACCTCTGCATTATAAAGGTCACCTTTATGAAATTCCTCCCCTTCGGTATCTGGATGATCCTCAACTTCTTTGGCTTCACCTAGTTCACCCTGAGCTTCATGATTGGAAGGCACATCATCATGCTACTCCTCATAAGAAACAATTGGAGGAGGGACTACTTTAGACACACTATCCTTGGGAGAAGGAGTTCTAGACCTCCTTGTATACACCTTGGCCTTCTCCTCTGAACTTTCAACATTCACCACTAGTGGGGTAACTTCTTCCTCTCCTACCTTGAAGCTTTCCTTCTTTGACAATTTCGTGACTCTTCTCCTTTTGGGAACAGGAACATCAACCTCAAGATTCTACCCTTCAGTCTCTTTCTACTCAGACTTCTTAGTCCTTGTCCTCTTCTTAGCCTTTGGATTTCTCTACTTTTCTACTTCCTAGGCTTCTGTTTCTTGAACACCTTTTATCTTGATTTTGAAAGGAGAATCCAACTTACCCTTGCCCTTAGGATCCTGCTCGATCAATTCTTTAGAGGTGGAGTGAGGATCCAAATCTCCCATAAGCGCATAGGTGCACTATCCACCTTCATTTTCCAACTCCCATAGGTTATGCTTTAACCACATCTTGGTAAATTTGATGATTGGATCCATCAACTATTTTAGTTCTATTTTTTCCTCTTCCAAACAGTCAACATCACCAATTGGTCTATCTTCCACCGCCTCATAAGCATGATCCTAGATTAGGTTTCCATCATCATCAAGTTTTTCCAGGACTGGCTTGACATTATATAGTTGGACCAATTCAACTGGGAGGCAAGAGAACTTCTTCCTTTTGACCTCAAATTCATCACTACAATTGGCCTAGTAGTCCTCAAAATCAACCTTGTGGCTATACTTTCTACTGGCCTTCTTTTGAGCCTCACTTGTGATATCAAACCTTGATCTCTTGGAATGAAAATTCAAGCCAAGAGTACGAATTTCTTCTTCTAAAGCCTAGGAAAAAATTATGGAAGGACAAGCCTCCTCAGTGCCAATCTTGATTAGGAAGTCTCCACCAAAGCCAGTCTTATGCTTGTCCCTCTTGACAATAGCATCAAAATCAAAAAAATTCCTAGTTACTTCCAAAAGTATGATATGATCAGTGGGATACCTTGGAATTCTGTAAGGGGTCCTTTGGCAACCATCAATCTGAATGTAGGAGAAATTTGGGAACTGAATAAACCATGCCCCATATTTCTTGATGAGTTCTTTTGCTGGATCCAAAATTCAGACATGCTCTGCACCCTAAAGCAATCTAGTGATATGCATGGTGAATGCATCATTCACCCTCCTATAGCTCAAGCTTCCTAGGTGCAATTGAGGGTAAACCTCATAGATGATGTCTTGCCCAAAGACTCCCCTTGTGCTCAATCCTTTGTAGGGGTGGAATCTTGCAAGTGCATAGACCAAATATGATGTCATTGTGAAGGTCTTGGTCTACAACACATTAGAAAATTGCTCATGAATTACTCTACTAATCACACTAGCCCAATGATAATCAGTCAGCTCCTACTCCATCCTCACAATGGCATGGCACATCCAATTTTCAAACACACCTGCATTCCTCAAACCAACCACCCTACTGAGCAATGTAATGGCATCATAATATTCCTTGAATTTTTCTCTAAATAGCTACTTGGGAAACTTAGAATAGTGAGACTTGGGCTTCTCCAACCAATAATTAATAAGTTGTTATGACTTCACAGTTTGTTCCTCATAAAATCCCTTAGTTGCCTCCATGTTAAATACCACCACATGAGAGCTATCTAGCATATCAAAATTTTGAGCGATGGAAACAAGGTTGAGATTTGCAACTACTCTCCCTTGTGGATGGATGATCCTTTGTGTATCTAGGTAATAATTTCTTGTACACTCGAGGACAAGCTCATAACATTGGATCATGGAGGGAAAACCTGTTACATGTTATAAAATTGACTCCTTCATTCTTCTAGCCACCAAAGGGAGATCCTTGGCTACCATTCATCCTTTAAACTCTTCATAATCCCAAAGTCCAACGTTGGTATCTGTCACCTCTAACTAGACTAATGTGATTTTACTCTCAAGGATATTTCTCTTAATGTCCATCTTAATTCTATCTACTTGAAATACTAAGGATCCCTCCATTGTCCTACTGGATTTAGCCTGCACCCAACACGGAAATCAACAATAAAACCCATAGGAAAGAAAATTTAATCCATAAAAACATCATTAGAATGAACCTCATATAACCAAGGTGTTATTAAAACCCATATAAAATGAACATAAAATTTTTTGGGTTTTAGAGCCATCCGCGAAATTTGAGCCAGAGAGGAATTTTTGGAAATTATAGGCCAGACAAATTCTAGCAGAATAACCATGAAAACACCTACTAACAATTAAATCCAATCATTATTAATCAAAAAATAAGCATGGGAGATCCAAATATAGCATGAATTAATCATGTAATACACTAGAATCCTTAACACATCATACTATTCAATATTTCTTTACATTTCACCAAAGCTCGAGAAAATTCGTCAGAGATGGCTTTCTACAAAGGTAGAGACATATTAAAAACTTTAAAAATCCAAGCAACACCAGACTTCGGGAAAATCCGAAGTCAACAGACATTCATGGATAGGGTAAAACCCCAAAAAATATGTGAATTTCAGAACAACAAAGGAGATCGGGAAAATCTGCCAGGAATGGATTATCCTGGATTAAGGATGAGACCCGAACAACGACACCAAAACACGATTTTTCCCAAGACACAAGATCGATCATGAATTTCAAAGATTTAAGCTTAGGGAAAGTTTAATATGGGATTTCTATGGATTCTCCTAGCATTCTAAGCTAATTCGAGAGCCAACTAAAGATAAATGGTGATGCCCTATCTTTTCACACCCCATACATCCACCATTATCATACAGGTGAGCTCAAAATTTAATCATTTTGATTGCTAATTCTCGACTAGGGGATCACAAAAAACTTTCAAGAAAAATACATCAAGATGCAAATAGACAAAGGAGCTCAAAACTCACTTGGGAGATGAGAAATAAAGCAATGCTAGACAACCCTAGCATGAAATGATCGAATACACAAGAATTCGAATCCAAAGGTTCTTATAACATCAACATGCTATCCATAATCATCAATTAAAAGCAAGGAAATTGAAAACATACCATTGTGAAGCAAAAATCGATCTCAGAAATAGTAACTATGAAATATAATGGCATCTGCAAAGGTTAGGGGCAAGAATACATAAGAAATCACCACTCAAATCCACAATTTGCAATCTCAATACCATGAAACTAAATCTCACAATTACAAGAATGCACTCCTTAGCTCAATCAGAGGCAAACAATAGCATAATTGCATAATAATCATCTGAAATCAATTAAATACATCACTTGCCAAAGGTACAGACGACATTAATGTCGATTGATAAGACAGGCTGGTGAATCTAGAAACCCAACGATAAGATGAAATCTTGAAAAATCTAGCCCACGCAGAAATCCGTGAAGACTAAAAATCTCTGAACCGCAGTGTATAGCTGAGTCCAAGCAGGATCCGGGAAAATCTACCAGGGGTGGAAAATCCTGAACTTCAGTGAAAACCCAAACTTAGCACAAAAGTAAAGATCTTCAAAGAATAACTGAAGGAAATCACTAAGGCCATCAAAATAAAAATTTAAGCACATGCCAAAATAAGACAAAACCTCAAAATGAAAGGGGCAAGACACCAAAGCCAAAGCGAAAGAGGGTCCTTGCTTTCAGCGGGGCGTGTGTGCAAAAATTACACAACATGTTGTTTGGCTATTTTAAAAGGTTTTAATGATGGATTTTAGTGGCTTTCTCATTATTTCTTTTTTTTTTGGATTCCTCATTTTTTTTAAACAAGATGATCTTAGGTCTTGGTAATTAGAGTGGCTCTCTACGAGCCTGGGGCCTGTAGGTGTCTGCTAGGAGAACTAGTAGTAGAGCTATTGTAAAAAAGTGTTATCTAAAGAAAAGTAATGGGGTATAATACTAATATAATAATGAGTCCTCATGAATTGACTTGAGTGCTTGTAAAGGCTAAGGATTCACTCAAGAAGGCCTATCCATCTGCAAGGTGTTGATTTGAGCATGAGAGGTGTACTTGATTCCGTGTGGTGCTATCCCTTCATGCATACATGATGAAACTCCATCTGATTTGCACTCTAGTACCTAGTACCTTAGTAGTTGTGAGTAGTACCAGACATGTTATTGTATGAGCATCTTCATGTTGTGACATTGGTTTTAATGCATTGTATTCTATGTTTGCTTTGTGTCTGATGTGAGTGTTGGCCATATGTTACCCTTTCCTTGTCATCTTTGTTTGGGCCTTGTGACTACATTTGAGCATGGTGGGGTGGTCTCTTTTGAGTCCATATGGTAGGTATGCATTGCCACCACCATTGGGGACTGGTGTATAGGTTATTGGATCACCAGTTGGAGCTTATCTCTCTTGTACTTATTTTATCAATGGATGTATTTTATTCATGGCTATGCCATTTTACTCATGTATATTTCTTTATGTATATTGTATACTCTTAAGAGAGGAGATGTAATCATATAAATTAATGAGAAGAAATGTGATGTTTTATATTTGGCTTATAGGTTATAGTGTTGGCATCAAAATTGCTTGTACTATGATAATCATTATGGCTTTTCTTTTAGAAGTTTTCACGCAAAAATCAAAGTTTTGGCTATGTATTTCCTTCATGTAATAGTCTGCAAAATTTTCAACGCAATGCAACTTTTTGTTTGTTGCTCTGTGTTGTTGCTGCTAAAATTTCAATGCATCAAAGCTTTATGTATGTGTTATGTGATGTTACATCATAAAGTTCTGAAATAGAAAGTTTTGGAGCACTGGAGCAAAAAGTTCCGGAGCAAGAAGTTCTTGAGAAATTTTTTTGAAGCTATCCTATTTGCTCTTGCTCATATTTTCTTTGGAGGGAAAATCAATACTCTCCTCTTGGTCATATGTTCAGCCATGCTTGGCCAGGTATGTTGTTGATATATCGTATCAACAACCACTTTTTGTGTAGGTTATTCTTCTTGTTAAAAAAAAATTATCTTGTCCTCTTTTGGCTCTTACCCTTCAGGGTTGTGTGGTAGGATGTTACAACAACCTTCATCTTATATGTAATGACAGAAGATAGCTATCATGTCAATTTCACCAAATTGAATATGGTGATGGTTTTACCACTTGAACTCATTCCATTTTGCTATTATTTAGTTTTAGACTCAGATATAGCTTGTATTTCTTTTTAAAAAGTGTAAGAGTTAGAGTTACATTTGCTATCCAAAATATAAAAACGTTGTTCTATGAAAGGAAAAAAAGCTAAAAAGAGCCTCCCCTACTCTGAAGAATCTAATCTTACATAAACCACATTTCTAGATGAGTTGTAAATGGGATATAATAGTTGAACATTTTTAGAAATGTATACTGTTTGATTCTTCTCTCCCATAAATAATGCAAGAGTAAAAGATGACATCCTTACACAACCTTCTTTTGTTGATCAGACCTAAAGAACTTAATAATCTCAAAACAATGACATCTTAATTATCATCTCTACAATTCAATTCATGTGTAGCACAGTTAGAAAACTCAGTCGCTTTGCAAAAACTTGGCAGCCTAAAATTTTGACTTGTACTATGACCAAGACAAAACTAGGAAAATAAAAAAATTAAATAGATACACAAAATACTTAAAAAAATGCATGAGACATAGAAAGAATACTCAATAGATTAAAAACCACTTAATTTTTTATAAAATAACAAAAAAATATTTTCTTTATTATTTCCATCCAAATAAAGGGAAAAACTCTACCTTTTGTCTATTGCAATCCTTTTTTTTATGTTTTGTGCATGCCATTTTTTAAAATAAATTTTATTCTTTTAACCAACCATTGGTAAATCCTTTTAATCACTCAATAATCAATTCATGTTTCTAAGAACCTAAACGCTGAAGACAAAAAATCCAAAAAGCACTAAAAATTGGGCACATTTTCTTTCATTAGATAGGTCTCTTCAAAAACTTTCTTGATTCTATATTGTAAACTTAGAGAGTTTCACTGAGAAACTTGTGAGTTTCCTACACTGACTTAGTCTGAGAGTCTCTAGTAAATTTTCTCATTTGGCAAAAAAATTTCTGATTTCTCCTAAGTTTGTAAACTATGGGATAGAGAATTCTATCCAAGAATTCTGTAAAGAACAATCATTAAATTTGACTAAATTCACTTCCTCTTTTATGCAAGGGGCCTTCTTTTTCTATTGTTTTGATATTCCAATTTTAAGATGTTTTGGTGGTTACTCCAAATTAGTCTTAGTGCATTCTCAATTTGTATCCTAGCCTCTACATACATCTACTCAAATACTTAACAAAATTACAAGTGCACTTTGATTTACTCTCTAAAAGGAATCTCCACAAAAGATATCATGATTTAATTGGAGGAATTTAATTATATTGGTTTGCACTAAGAAACACTGATTATTGCTCTGTGTAGTAACACTATTTTGAGTAAAAATTTACAAAACCATAATTTAATCTTAGCCAACCCTATTTTGAGTAACACTCCTAGCAACAATATGGGAGAAGAATATAACTTGCGAGTGCATTGATGCTTTGAACAATTTTTCATTTAATAGCACATCTAAATAGACAAGGTTATGGTGAGAAGTAAATTAAAATCTCTAATGGTTCAGATTGATGGGAAGTGGCCACTGACTGGGGCCAACCAAGGGGTTATTTATGTTGGGGAGTGCTTAAAGACCCACAATTGCTAAATCAATTGAATGGAGTTCCTAAGGCCTATCCCTAGAGCACGGTTCCCAAGGCCTATCAAATTTATTGGAGAAGTTTCCCCAGGGCACGATTTAATGCAGGTTTTTCATCTCCCCTCTTTCTTGTTGCTTCCTACACAATGTTCCTTTTGATTTGCCTATTTTGGACTTTTGCAAGAGTCGAGATTTTACAAGGGTTGTTGTTTAAAGTTGGAGTATTAAAAGAATATGCATTTGAAACCATAATTTATTTAAAAGTAGTATTGCATCATTCAATTAGAGGAGTGATCTAAAACACACACACAAAAACCCTCATCATAGAAATAGTGAAGGAAAAGAAAGGATTTAACAAAATCTTACAGATGACTGAAATTTTTTTTCTTCTGAAAACCTAAAATAGTCAATGATCAAGAACTTAACTGCCTATATTCCACACAAAATAAACCTCACAAACCTTGAAAGGAAAATTAGAATTATAGTTTAAAAAGTAGTAGAACATACCTTTTGTTTTCTTTTTCTTCCTCTGATCAGTAAATAAATGATAACTAGTGAGTTTTTGCAACCCTATATTGTACGAGTAGATAGGAGTCAATAAGAATACAATGTCGAGTAAAATGGTGAATAACATGCCTATATTTATTTGTAATTCAAACTCTCCTGCTACAATTTGAACTCCCATGGTCATGCTACCAACAACGAGCTTGTCCAAGTAGTGAAATACCAAAAAATAAATGTCCTCTAAGCATCAAAATCTAACTGCCCATCAGTGGAGACATTTTTAGTTATTACATTTAAAGTTTTGCAAGAGGTTGCAATGATAACTATGAACGTACAACATAATTTTTTCAGATTGTCACATAATCATTTAAATTTTTTCTTGGACTTTGTCAAAAAGTGATGTTAAAAGATATTAGGTGATTAACGCTGAAAATATGGAAACTAATTATGAATTTGAGTTATAATAGGATATTGACTAACTTTCCTTGAAATTCATCAATAACACACAAAACATTTTAGCCAATCATATTGACAATAAATATTTTTTACAATTTATATAGTTAAATATTTTACAAGTTCACTTTAGAAAATTGAATTTAAATTTAAAGTTTTTGTAAATATTATTTTTGATTGATTGATAGGAAACTTATTAATAACTATTTAAGTACTAAAATTAAAACTCATTGCAATAGTATTTCCTAATAACAAGTACTAATAATGGCAAGTGCTAATAATGCATTTTTCCAACTAGCATATATATTTAATAATATATATAAAATATGCCAAGAGATATCATTCTCGAGGCATCTATTACACTTTTATGTAAGAAATTGATTTAAAAAATAGGCACCTCGAGAAGGATATCTCTCGGTGTATTTTATATATATTATTAAATATATATATATATATATATATATATATATATATATATATATATATATATATATATATATATATATATATATATATATATATATATATATATATATGCTAGTAGCATGTGACACAACATGTAATATCTTAAATAACTTAATATTAAATTATTATAATAATTAATATAGTATAATATTTGTAATTCAATTTAAGAAATGATATATATATAATTTAATATTTAAATTTTAATTTAAAATATATAAATATATTTTTAGTATATATATAATATTATAATAAAAAAATATTATATCATCTGTATTTAGTTAGGATTTGGGATAGGGTTAAGGTTAAGAGATATAGCTAAGGTTAGGGTTAGGTCTAGAGACATAGTTAGGGTTAGGGTTAGAGTTAATATATAGTTAGGATTGGGGTTAGGATTAATATTAAGATGAGAGATAAGGTTTGCGTCAAAATTAGGGTTAGGGTTATCATCAAGATTAGCTTAGGATTAGGGTTCAGGGTAGCATGAGGATTAGGGTTACAATTATGTTTAGGGTCAAGTTTAGGGTTAATAGATATAGTTAGGTTTGGGGTAATAATTGAGGTTAAGGTTATTAGGATTAGGGTTATACTTATGTTTTGGGTCAAGTTTAGGGTTAAGATTATGGTTAGATTGGGGTTAAGAGATATAGTTAGGGTTAGAAATATGGTTAACATTATGATGAGGGTCAAGGTTCACATCAAAATTAGGGTTAGAGTTAGCATTAGGATTAGGGTTGCATTTATGTTTGCAGTCAAGTTTAGGGTTAATAGATATAGTTAGGGTTGGAGTAATAATTGGGGTTAAGGTTATTAGGATTAGGGTTATAGTTATGTTCTCGAACAAGTTTAGGGTTAGGATTATGGTTATGTTGGGGTTAATAGATATAGTTAGGTTTAGGGTTTAGGTTAGGATTAGGGCTAGATATATAGTTAAGCTTATGGTTAGGGTTAGGAGATATAGTTAGGGTTAGAAATATGGTTAACATTAGGATGAGGGTTAGGGTTTGCATCAAACTTAGGTTAGGGTTACATGAAGAATAATTTAGGATTAGGGTTAGGATTAGCATTAGGATTAGGGTTAAATTTAGGTTTAGGGTCAAGTTTAGGGTTAAGAGATATAGTTAGGGTTAGGGTAATAGTTGGATTAATATTATCAGGATTAGGGTTAGGGTTAGGGTAAAGATATATCCTTCTTGAGGCACCTATGCACTTTTATATAAAATATATATTAAAAAATAGGTGCCTCGAGAAGGATATCTCTTATTTTTTTAAATATATTATTAAAATTATATATATGCTAGTAGCATTCACAACGCAACATGTAAAACATTAAATGAATTAGGTTTAGGGTTAGGAATAGTGTTATAGTTAGGGTTAGGAATAGGGTTA
The DNA here is from genome assembly GCA_007258455.2 of Sequoia sempervirens. NCBI lineage: Eukaryota > Viridiplantae > Streptophyta > Pinopsida > Cupressales > Cupressaceae > Sequoia > Sequoia sempervirens. Next base: position 721,030,368 of record VDFB02058242.1, on the reverse strand, counting down.
GGGTCAAGGTTAGGGTTAGTGATAGGGTTAGGGATAGGATTAGGATTAGGGTTAGAGATAGGGTTAGAGATAGGGTTAGGTTTAGAGTTAGGTATAAGGTTAGGGATAGGTTTAGGGTTAGGTTTAGGGTTAGGGATAGGCTTAGGTATAGGATTAGGTTAAGTTTAGGGTTAGGGATAGGGTTAGGATTAAGATTAGAGATAGAATTAGGATTAGGGTTAGGTTTAGGGTTAAGGTTACAATTATTGTTATGTATAGAATTAGAGTTAGGGTTGGAGTTTGGTTTAGTTTGAAATTGGGATTAGGGTTATGGTTAGATAAGAATTAGAGGTAGGGTTGGTAGTAGGGTTAGAGTTAGGGTTAAAATTAGAGTTAGGGTTGGGGATAAAGTTATGGCTAGTGTTAGGAAAAGGGTAAGAATTAGAGATGGGGTTTAAGTTAGGGTTAGGGTTAAGATTAGGGCCAATAATAGGGTTAGGGTTAGGTTAGGGTTAGGGTTAGGGCTAGAGTTACATTTAATGTTAGAGGTACATATAGGTTTAGGTTTAGGATTAAAATTAGGGTTAGGGTTGGGGTTACAATTAGAATTAGGGTTAATGCTAGGGTTAGATATAGAATTATAACTATAATTTTAATCATAGGGCTAACTTTAATGTTAATGTTAATTCTAACCCAAAATTATAACCATAATTGAGTCATAATCCTAAGCCTAATAGTAACCATAATTGAACCCTATATGTAACCCTAAATGAATCATAACCCTAACATATCAATAACCCTAATTGAAACCTACATATAACCCTAGTTCAATATTAACTCTATTTGAACCTCAACCCTAATCATAACCATAGCTCAATATTAACTCTATTTGAACCTTAATTTAATTGTAACCTTAGTTGAGCCTAATCTAACCATAGTTTAAGCCTAACCCTACTAAACCTTACCCTAATTTTAAAGTATAACCCTAACCCTAACTAAACCTTAATTTAACCCCAATTAAACCCTAATGCCAACCCTAACCCCAAGCTTTATTTTTGAATCATAAGCGTAAATTAACCCTCATTAAATGCTAACCCCAACCTAAACCAAAACCAAAACCATAAGATTTATCCTAGAACCCTAACTATAACTCTAACCATAATTGAACCTTAACCTTAACACTAACACTAACCCTTATCCTAATCAAACCCTAACCGTAACCTCAACTTAAACCAAAACCCAAAACATAATTTTTATCATAGAACCTTAACTATAATGCTAACCATAGTTGAACCTTAGCTTAACCCTAACACTAACCCTTAACTTAATAAAACCCTAACCATAATTGAACCATAATCTAAAAAATAAACTTATTTGAATTGTAACCATTAACTAATTAAACACTAACCCTTACCATAATTAAAAACTAAACTCATTTGAATCATGAAATTGTGCCTCAATGGTCAATAAAGATGTATTATAAGGATTTGTTTTTATCAATTTTTGTTTGATTCCATGAAGAGTTTCAGTGAGTGTGAAACTTCTAAATCAACATCATGACAAACAATATTGTGCCTCATAAACAATACTATATCATCTCTATCTCATTAATGAAAAGAAAATAGAAGAAGATGATTGATTAATCAAGATCAAATCTACATTTATTTATGAAATAATCACTAATGGTGATCTCACTTGATTGAGAAAATGAAACTACAAAGGAAGCTTAATTAATCAGGCTGGAATTCTATGTTGCTTATTTAATTTGCTATATACACCCAAATCATCATCACATGGAAACACCTACTACTTTCAAAAACAATTGAAAATGTAGCATTTTTATATCATTGATCAGAGGTAAAAGTAAGGGAACAAATAAACTATAACAAATTTACTGTATGATAGAAATTTGATTTTTACAGTCTACATAATATTAGCATGAATTGTGAACTATGTGATTTTTTTTTCACATTTTAATCAAACTTAATTATCCATCATTAGAAATATGGATGCTTCTCAGTGAGGTTATCAAGCACATAAATCATAGTAGTAATAAAATTAATGCTGGAAATTATTGACATCCTCTCTAATTTAACCACATAACTCATAGAATAACAAATATTGCTTCTCAATGGGCTTATCAAGCACATAGATCACAAACCCATAACATAAAATACCAACCCAATAGAAATAAGAAGAGAATTTCAACATTAAATGACCAAGGAATTATTCCCATCCACTCTATTTTAACAATGCTATTCACAAATATTGCAATCACATAAAAAACAGGTAGTCATGAAGCTTGAAACTTCAAAACCATGATAAACCAAAGCTACCTACAATTCCAATCCAATCAGAAAACCCACATGGAAATTGTAAGACCCTGCTTCGCATGTGGATAGTAAAATCTTAATTTTTATTATATATTCTCATAAATAGATGCTTATATATATTTGAGACAGTGCATAGTGTGATTGTGTGACAATGTGCTTGTATTTCATTTTGACATGTTTTATTATCATTGCCATGAAGGTATTAGGCACTTGTAAACTATGAGTACGAATTAGAATTTTAATGAAATTGTTGTACAATTAAACCATATTTCAACTACCAAATTAATATGATATGTGATTGTTGCTTATGATTTTATTGGTAATGTGTAGGAAATAAAGGGTGCCATGAGAACAAATTGAAAGGCATCCTCTTGTGGTTATGTATTTTTTTTCCTTATTTTGGGAGCTTAGAAGGAAATAGAGTTATTGTGTTTATTATTTTGGGTTGAAATGGTATTTAATTGTGTGACATGAAAGATGTAAGTTGGGGTTAAGGTTTAGAAACCCTTTTATCCAAGTGTGAAATTCGGATGGAACCTTAAGTGGGTCTTTAAAGAGGGTTGTTGGTCAATTTCTTTGGTTGGGATGCAAAAAGAAACCCCTAGGGTCTATACCATAGTGGTAGGGGTCAAGTGGGCATATAATAGTGCCCCAAGGACATGATTTGACCCCTAAAAAGTCCTCATAGTGGAGAGTGACGAGTTTTGAGGAAAGGATGAGATGAAAAGATGGAGGAGTTGTCCAAGTGCATGTTTGCTCTTTAATAAGGAAAATAATCTCATTGATGGAGGTAGGTACACTTCACACCTCCCCACCTAAAAGTTTCAAGTTGAAACTTCTATATATTTTGGAGAGTAAGAATGAGTGGTGTGTTACCCACTTCTCCCTTTGGAGAACTTAGTCATTTTATGAGAGTTTGAAGAGTGCATTTTATTTTTGGGGTTGTCTTCATACTTGAGATTGGAGAGGAAAGCTTGAGAGCTATGGAGAAAAGGGAAGAGTGAAGGATCCAAGTAGAGCATCATGGAGAAAGATAAGTCCTATTTCCTCTAATTTCTTTTAGTTGGTAAAATAAGTGATATGCAAGTTCTTGATTTAGAATGGTTCTTTGAAAATGGATGCATTTGTAATTGTTGAATAAGTTAGTTGTAACTTCCATACCAAGATCATTTGATAATCTTTTAGTGCTTGCTCATGGGTATGGCTAGAGCCCATGAGGCTTCATGATGCCATTACGGTTGGGTGGAGAGCAAGGTTTGTTTCATGTGCATGAAAAATATTTCTTCATTATTGTTTGTAATATAGTAAGACTTGGTTTATGGACATGTAAATATGTTGTCTCAATGTTAATTATACTAATGCAAGCTAAAATATGAGTTTTATATTACATTTATTAAAAAAAGGGAGTCGATTCTCATTTATTGGTGTATTTATTTGATAATAGATATTGCAAAATTTGGTTGGAGTTCTTTATGTTAAATCTTTAAAGTTCATGTTGTAGCATGAAATTTCAAAGGGGAAAGTGATTTTGATTAAAGAAAAAAAGATGAGTATCTTATGAGGTTCAAGCATGTGTTTCTTGGTTGGGTAAATAAATCCCATCCATCTTTGGTTATCTCCAACTTTTCCTTCCAAGTACCCATACTAAGAGTATGATCTAGTTATATATTGGAGCTCAAAATATGAACCCAAATACCCACTTTAGTAGAAGAGGAATATGAGAAACAAATATAAAAAATAATTATTTTTCTTTATTACCTATCATTATGTACCTTTTGTACCTATTGATAGATTATAATTATATGGTTGTGATTCACTTTACTACTAATAAATTTGTGGGCTAGCAACTCCCTATTGATTGAATGCGTGAATTCATTTTTTCAATGTAAAAAATAGAAACTCTTCCCACTATATAGGGTTCTTGACCCTATTAATTTTTTTATGAATGGATTAATCAAAAGGGAGACTTACCTTCTACTAGAAATGAGTGAAAAGGTATTTTCTTTGAATCCATTATCCAATAAGGAAGAAGAGTTTATAATAAATATTATGGATTCCTTGTTTGTTCCAAAATATCCTACTTCATTTGTGTAAGAGAAAAATAAAATAATTTTATTCAAGTTAACACCTTATATGTATTCTCCCTAATTCTAGGTGGACTTATTTGTGTCAAACCACTCCCTAATTATTGATCCAACATCAAAACCCCCATCTCATTTACTATGAATCTTTCTTTCTTATTAGGGACAGTGTGAAGCGATAAAGTGTCTTGGAAAAATAGAACTCTAATCCAAACCCTTAATTGATTTATCAATCAAAATTGACAAGGAGGAGGTGACCTATAGTAGAGAGTTGGGGGACTCCCACCTAGTGTGGACTAGATAGTGAATAACATGTTAAAATAAGAAGAATTGAATGTTAGAATGTGCACTACACAATCTCACCATAGATATGAAGTTGGGCAAAAAATAGTTAAGTAGATGTAAAAACAAAGGTTTCTTACTATTGATAGGTGTATGCGAAGTATTAAAATGTGTATAAGTGCATAAAGCAAGAAATACCACACAATCAATGAAACATTAAATATTAGAGAGAATTCAAATAACAATAATCAAATTGAAAAAAAAACTCTCTAATGTCATCCCATTGTCCTCTATCTCTAGGGATTTTTCAAATCATTGTGGCTCTAAGATTGTGTGTATGCACGAGAATTATCAAATGACCACCTAAAGAACGAGATGCTAGAAATGCAATAAACCTTTCTACATGATTGATTTCTAAAAGATATATTTTAAATGATTGTGCAAAGATTATGATAATGTTATGATATTGATAATGGAAATGATGTGATGCAATTACATAAATTAAGATGCAACTAATGCTAAAGCCATGATTGATTAAACTAAATCATAGTAAAATGAAAATGCTAAAATTCTCAATGCTAATGCTAAGATCACAATAATTTTTTGTAGAATGTACTTATGCTCAATTCTCTATATGAAATGTTGTAAATGAGGCTATATTTATAGATTTCTCTAAGGCATAGGCTGATGTGGCAAGATTCAACAGTCCATATTTGATCTAGAGAGATGAATAGTCAAAAGTGAAGAGGTTGGAGAGAATCAAGGAGAGTGTTCCCTTTAGTGGAACAAATTGCCAAGTGTGGAGGAGAATCAAATGGAGGAGGAAGCCAAGTGTCTTAAATTGGTTATAATTGGTTATTAAGAATATTTATTTTCATGAGACACATGATAAGGTGGAAGGCGAGAAGTTAGTAGAAATGTGCTCAAATTCAAATATAAAATTCTAATTTAATAAATGAGAGTTAATTAAATAAAACTAACTAATTAAAGATGATTATTTAATTAAAACAAGAAGAAAATGATTTGAGATAGATAGAATTTAAGAAAGTGAACTATATAAATAAATTTTGCAATTTATTTATAAGTAGAGGAATTAAAGATTTATTAATTAAATAACTAGTATTTAATTAATTTTCCCTAGACCAATTTTAGGTGTATATATTTTTCCCTTCTTTGAAGTGATGTGTTTACACATTGCTTCAAAGAAATTTTTATATATTCCCTAGACGTTGATTTTCAAATGATGATGGATATATGCCCTCTTGGGAGATAAATCGAGAAATTTTGAATATTTAGGATTTTTTTTTAATTTTTTTAATTTTTATGATTTTTATGATTTTATGATAATCTTCTGATGATTTCCAAATTTTATAATGTTGTGATGATTTATCTCCTAAAAAAATAACACTGAACCTGCCACTTTGATTAATTGATTAATTGGTGCCTTTGAAAAATAAAATAAATCAATCCCATTTAATTACCACTTAATCATGCCAATATTGGCATGGTGTGATGGTTTATAGGTGGCATTTTTGTTCTTGCCACCAAGGTTCAAACATCGTTGGGGTGGTTGTATTTTGGTTCATAGCTCTGGTCAAAAGTGTTTACCCCTTGAATAAAAAAAATTACCACTTAATCACCCCTTAAAAAGTTAAAAGTATGAAAAAGGTCATTTGAGTTCATTTTCATTGGAAGATTTTGAGAAAAATGGTGATCTCGTTGCAAACCCATTGATTCGAGCAATTTTTACATCACAATTGCTCGACTGCATATGGACCTTTGGTATGTACCACAAGAAATTTCTTGTTGAAACTTGAAATGCGTTTTTCCCATTTTTTTTAGTTTTGAATTCTGACTTTTGCATTTTAGCATATAGGGAGTCCACTTTAGCACATAGGGTCACTATTTTAGCGTGTAGGGTCAGCTAGCACATAGAAGTCATTTGTTAGTGCATTGAATTGATGTTTTAGTGCAACTAGATTTTTGGCGCATTGGGATTATGATTTAGCACATTCATGATATGTTTTGGTGCATAGGATGATTTAGCTCATGTAGGTCACAAAATAGCACATCAATGGAATTTTGTAGTGCATATAGTTTTGGTGCATAGATGGCAAAAAATGGAACATATGGTAGTTTTTTTAGCACATCTAAGGTTTTAGTGTTTTGAGACCTTGTTTTAGCACATTTATGAAGTTTTCTAGCCCATCCATGTTTTGAGCACATAGAAGCACTGTTTGAGTGCATTTACACTAGAATGATGAAATTTTGATTGTTCTCCTTATTTTTGATGTTAGATGATCACATCAACTATTATTTGATGATGTTTGATGATGTATTTATGATTGAACTCCTGATAGGTGAGGATCAATGATAGGATAATGATGATTGACCTCGTGACAAATGAGAGTCAATGATAAACACTATACGAGATTCTATCAAAATCTCATTAGAGTTGCTTAAGTTGATTGATTGATTGATAGGATTGCTAATTTGCGATATTTTATGATCATATGAGGATTTTAGGATTCTTTAGTCTTAGGAGCAATTCCCAAAGACTCGGGACATGATTCCACAACTGGTGCAAGCTGATTTGGATTTGATTGCGCGATGTAGTTTTACTTCTTTGATCGGTATGCTCTAGTACAAGATCAACAAGGGACTTTTGACTGCTTTGGATAAGAGGTGGCATAGTGATGACAACACCTTCCATTTGGCCACTGGTGAGATGAAAGTCATGCCAGAGGATGTGTATCGTATCTTGGGGATTCTGGTTGTTGGTGAGCTTGTTGTTTACGATCACATGAAGCAGGGTGGGATTGATGTGTTGGGAAGGATTTTCCATGATGACGAGGTTAGCAAATACAAGATCCCATGGCGAGAGATGGTTGCATTTTATCATCCATTGCCATGTGTTCTTACTGGATTCATTGGAGGATTTCTATGTCCTGACCATAAGTCAAAGGGACTATTAGTTGGATGGGGTCACATTTTAGAGAGCATGATTACATAGGGGATCAAATATGCCTAGGGATCTTGCATGCTAGCCCATTTGTATCAATATCTTCATCAAGTAGTTTATCTTGAAGGTTCTAGTCTAATGATTGGGGTTACATTGCTACACATTTGGGCGTGGGAGCACATAGCTACCACACGACCTGTTGCAAACAAAGATCGTCCCATTGGGAGACCCTATATTTTTGGATACATAGGTCCAGTTGTCCAGCATAAGCTAGGAAAATTAGAGTATTGGTGGCATGTGTTGGATGATCTAGAGATAGTTACATGGCGGCCATACTTGGACTATGAGTAGTGGCCAGAGGATGATACTGAGATGCTATTTATTTTTTAGTTCTAGATACTTGATTAGGAAGACACCATATGTGATTGAGAGATTTTTGGTTATGAGGGTGCTCCAACTAGCAGAGCTCAGGGGATGCCCTAGGGAGTGGCATTGTATGCACGATGACAAGATGACATTCTAGAGTGAGGGCCCTCCTTATCTTATAATGTTGCCAATTAGGAGTACTTTGGTTTACAACCCCAAATATGGAATTACCATACAAAGATTGTTGATGCACTTATGATAGAAGATTATGCCCAATACTTCTTTACTCATCCTTTCCTGAGGATATCCATCCTAGAGGAGCCAATGCCCACCATGGATGATGATGAGAGGGAAGCACCACATGCCCCTAAATAGAGGAGAGATGGAGGAGATGGGGATGATAGAGGTGGAAGAGATGGTGACGATGGAGGGGATGGAAAAGATGGGGGAGGTGGAGGTGATGGAGATGGGGGAGATGGAGGTGATGGAGATGGGGGAGGTGTAGGGCTGATATTGGATGTGAGAGTGTCTTAGAGGAGGAGATCCATGGTATCTACAACACCACAATATATTCAAATTTGGTTACCCTCCCATTAGTAGTAGGCTCAAATAGCTACTTTACAAACATAGGTATAGACCTTATAGGCACAACTAACATAGGCCTAGGCACAAATATAGGCACAAGAATAGGCACATGCTCAGGTATAGGCACATATCACCTCTCTAAAAAAAAAGAGAGATGAGGCAAGACAGAGATGCGAACATGCAGAGGCCTTTGGCAAATAGATTATATAGATTTGTTAAGGGGACTAGTACAATGAATATGCTGAGGGATGTTTGCCATTTTTCTAGAGATTCTGAGTATTACAGGCTTCGATACTATGATGCAATTCCTCCAGAGTGGTGTGCCCCAAGCTATGCTCAGTCGGTTGGTGCAAGGTTAGGTTGTAGCCACTCACAGATGATTAGTAGAGGTGTGATTGGGCCACCTCCCAAGGATCTAGTTGTAGTTCCATTGGGTGGTGCAGCAAGAGGCGCAATGGGTCCAACATTGTCTAAGGGGAGAAGCACATAGCTCTGATGTTGAAATTTGATGTATTAGCACTTGATGATGTATACACTTGTTCAGTTAGAGGCATTATGATATTCTACCACATTTTGTATCTATCTCTTGACATTTTATGATATCATTATACACTTGACATTTATTTTGAGATTATATATGAGATGCAGCCAATACTTATTGATCTATATGTTATCTATATGCTTTTATGATGAATGCTTATGATGGATGCATTTAATTTTTGTTCTATATGATATGTGATGTTTATATGATGCTTATATGATTATGACATGATTATGTATCGATGCAATGATGAAATGACGATACATGGTTTATGATTCTATATGTTTTATAGATGATTCCTTTATACTAGATGAAATGGATTTTATTATGCAACTTAAGATGTAATGCATTTATTTTTTATTTTTTTTCGAATGCAAATATATTATCTAATGCATGGATGGATGATCGATGATACTGCTTTACTAATATATGCATGATTTTATGATGATGATTTTTATGCAACTATATGTGAATGATTTTATTTTTGTAAGTGTCAAATGTACTCAATCCTTTGATGAGAGAGATAAAATCATTTTGAAATTTTCCAGCCTTGGAAAGATCTATAATGCAGATGCAAAACTAGTATGGATGCAATTTATCTTAACCATGCAAATCTAACTATGCAAAGTTGTCATTTTGGTAGCCAATTTGTTGTGCTTGATATCATCATTGAGCCTTTTAATATGTTGAAAGTTAGTAGAAACATCGATGGTATAATTAGACCATGATGACTGTTAGGGTTAGAGATGGCAAATATCTAACAATTAAATGCAGATTTAAATAATAAACAGAGAAACTAAAACATACACAGAATAAATCATAACACAGAGAATTTAACGTGGTTCACCCAATTTGGGCTACATCCACCAAACCGCAGCCATCCAATACTTTTATTATCCAGTGCAAAACCTATTACAATCTCGCGAATAATCACATTTTTCTTCATACTGTAACCCCCATCCCAACCCCTTTTAACAAGCTTTTAGAAGCTTCCAGAATTAGGGTTTTACAATGTGGGTTTTCTTTCTTTTTAGATTTTTCCTTTTTAACCTTGAAAAATGGCAAAAAAGCCCCGGACCCCGGCGAGGGCGGGGGGCTAGGGTGTACAGTATACCATGGGCTATACAGTATAGCATGATCAGTCGCCACATACCAACAATGACTTGAGTACAACTTCCATGGGTTTTTGATATTGCAAATTAATACAAGAATCTAGGCATAATTGAACTGAGATGACTTGAGTATTGCTTGCGTAAAATAGACAAGAGTTAATCCTTTCCTATGCAAATTCAAAATGTCATTAATGATACTTTGTAGAGCATGTCCCACAAAAATTTGCACAATAGTAATGATTAACTCACAAACAACAGAAAAAGAAAATATCATTCTCAATCATAGCTCCTCTAGTCCATGACATCCTTGAGTTTCTCAAAAGAAATGATAACAAAAATCAAGATACAATAGTTGAAAATTCATGCTAAAGTGATAAAACCGTGTTTCAGAAAAGTATCATCCATTTAGATTAGTTTTGATTGATTGTGTTGTTGGTTTGGATGGTTGATGTTTAAAATTTTGATCAATGTTCAATGTTGAGTTATTTTTATTGTGATTGTTATGTTTGCTACATTGTCTAATTGTTTTCTTGTCTGTTGTGTTAAGCTCAAAGCAGGTTGCCCCCAGCGAGTTCAGGATTTTTCTGTCAATGAGAAACCAACCATTTATTATGGATATGCACAATGATAACCAATCTAGGATGATAAATGACCACAATGCCCAGATATTTACATGATTTTCATCTGATGATCAGGCATAGTGATGGCAGAAAGCGGATGACTGACACACACAACAATAGATGGAAAAGCTAATCTATCACAAATAGTGCCTATTGCCAGGTTTTTATTACACCTTTTTCAGATTATATGATATTTTTGTTGTTACCAAGATGCCTATTTCCCAAGTTCTCATCAAAGTAATAATTTTTTTGATTTTTCACTTTTTTTTGTATTTTCTCTTTTTGCTTTTTTTTTGTATTTTTTTTTGTATTTTTGATATTTTCTATTTTTTTTGGATTTTTGACTTTTGACCATGCACTGGATGAGTTAGGTGTATAGCTTCTTGAGATGAAGACTATTGATGGGTTCTTCAAATAGGTCCCCTTCAGGTGTAGACAATTGATATGCTCCAGATCCAAAGACTGATATAATGACAAAAGGACCTAGCCAATTTGGTTCAAGTTTTCCTTTATTTTCCCTATCCTGTTGATTACGAGGGTTTTCTTTTAGGACCAAGTCACCAACTTGAAATGTTCTTGGTTTTACCCTATGGTTATAGCTTTTGGACATCCTTTGTTGATAGGATTTTAGGTGATCAACTACATGTCGATGACGTTCATCCAAAAGTTCCAACTCTTGTAGCCTGGATACTTTGTAAACTTCTTCTGAAATGATTCCCTTCAAAGACACTCATAGGGAAGGTAGCTCAACCTCAATTGGTAAAATGGCCTTTGATCCATAGACAAGAGCATATGGTGTGGCTCTTGTAGGGGTGTGGATGCTGGTACAGTATGCCCACAAGGCAAGATTTAGTTGAACATGCTAGTCATGTCCAACATGATTAATGGTTTTCTTCAATATTTTCAAGATGGTTTGTTTGATGCTTCTACTTGGCCATTCCCTTGAGGGTAGTATGGTATGGAAAATCGACGCTGGATGTGAAATTTTTCACAAAGTTCCTATACATCTTGATCTTTGAAAGGTCTACCTATAACACCCCTCCATTTTGGCTCTTTGATCAGCATTGTTCTTCCCTGTTATGACGGTGTCTGATTATGCTTTGACTTTGGAACTAGGTTGTTTTTGACTGCAATTGTTATACAATGTGGTTGTTATATTTTGATGTGATGTTATCCTGATGTTACCTTTATGGCATGTTTTGGATTAACTTAGAAGATATTTGATTTAATGATGTTTTATGTTGTTGATCATGTTATTGATGTTAGATGAGTCAGTTAGTGATATTATATTGGTGAAGGGGATGGGATTGTATCACTCGCTTGCGAGTGCCCTATGATTCTAAGATTTCCTCTTCATGGTGTGTTTGATCATATTATGTATATATGCATGTTCGACATGCTCTTTGTTGCAGGTTGGCAAGTACATGACATCGACTCCACTTTGTTTCCAGGTTTGAGCATGTCCATTGACCAACGAAAATTGATTGGGAGATAGTAGCTAGGTTTTCCGTGCCAAGTCGTCACCCTAGTCATAGCGTGTTGTCGGGTTGTTGTCGAGGTTAGTTGTTTTAATTTGGCCAATCTCCCCTTGAGTATTTATTTAATTTCAAAGTTTAAAGTTTATTAAATGCTAAGTGTAGTTTAATTTGTGATTAGATATATTTAGTTACAATGTTGAAATACGATTTATTTTATTGATTTATTTGATTTAATTAATAAAATAATTATTGGGTTATTGATTGATTTGATTAATTAATAAAAAATAAATTGAGTTAATGATTAAATTAGATTAATGGTGAAATATTAATTAAAATAGTTTTTTTGGCGTTATTTTATATTAGTTTCAAATTTAAATTGGAAATGGAAATTATAGTGGATATTAAGATTTAATTAAAATAAAAATAAGAATCTTGTTTGAATAGTTACAGCTAAATATAAATAAATAAATAAATGTTAATGTGTTTTAATTCCACTTTTGAAAATTGTTGAGAAAATCATTTATTTGCAACTTGGAAATGCTTTTGTTTTAAATGAATTTGAAAATGCATAAGTTTTGAATTAAAAATTAGAAATTGGTTTTATGAATTAAAAATTCGAAATTGGGTTTTGAATTAAAAATTAGAAATATTCCCATGTTTTTAAAATATATTTTGGTGAGTGGGATTTTTAGGGTTTTTGACCACTTTGGGGAAAAACCCTATTTTGGAGAAAATGAGATCTCATTAATTTTTCAATCTTTCAATTTGGGAAAAATGGGGCTTGGCTATGGTTTTGCTTGGAATTGTGAAGGAGATGGAGATTTTTGCTTGAGTTGGATTCAATGGAAGGATTGGAAAACACCATGGTGAAGGCTTCAAGTCTTGGAGGAAAAAAATAGGTTCCTCTTATTCTTGCTTGTCCATTTTGAAAATAGTTTAGATCCTCTTCATGCTATTTAGAAATCTTGAAATGTTGTTTGAATCCAATGAAACCCATGAGTTATTTGTTTGAAAACTTGCATTTTGTGTTGAGATTTGAAAAGAAAACCAAAACTAGAATCAGCAATGGAAAAAATGAAATGAAAACCAAAAGAGTTTTGTCTTCAAAACAGAAATCTAAACCCTATGGTTGTGTTGAAAAATCCATTATTTTGTTGCAAGATTTTGTTGGGCATTTGCACAATAAGACCCACAAGTTCATTTTTAAAAAATACTAGGTTTTCCATTTATTAAATTTTTAGAAAATACCCCTAGTTTGTTCTTTTTGTGAAGTTCTTAATGGGTTTCTTTGTGGGGAGTGTATTTGTATTTTAAAAATACAAATAAAAATAAATGTTATTTATTTTGTTTTGTGGGAGGCTGGGGAGGCCAACTCCCGCCGCCACCACCATCGATGCCGCCGTCGCCGGAAAGTGAGCATTGTGTGCTCGACACATAGCCCCGCCGCCTGCAGGTGACAGTCACTATGTGCGAAGCACACAGTTCCACCGCCCGTGGGTGATGGACGCTATGTGCTTTGCACACAGCCCCACTGCCGTGGGAGGTGGATGGACTGTGTGCGGAGCACACAACCTCGCCGACCATGGGGAGGTAGGGCTGCGTGCCCACCCTTAGGGTTTCGACCCTTAAGTTTATAAAGAAAAATAAATTCGTTTTATTTTAAGTTTTGTGTTTATAAATTTTATCATATTTTATATTATATTTATAATATTAATATTATATATTTAATATTTAATATTTAATATTATATACTTAATATTAAATATTAAATATTTAATAAATTAATATTATATATATAATATTTAATAAATTAATATTATATATATAATATTTAATATTTTATAATATAGGATAATATGGTATTAAAGTATAATCAAATGGATTATAGTGATAACATTTTGTTAATTTAGACATTTAAAAGATGTTTAAATCATTTTAAATAGGGATTGTTTTAAATAAATTATAGTATTGATATATTTGGAATGGAATCGTTATTTTAATGAATAGTGTTATTTTAGAAGGGTATTTTAATCCGTATCTAGGATTGAGCAAACAGAATAAAATATTAAATTTAATACTTTAATGGTGCCAAGTGAACCTTAGATAATTTAACAAGTATTGAATAGAGTTGAATGATGATCGAATTTCCTTATTTAGAAATTTTATTTTTTGGATGTTTATGGTTAATCAAGAAATATTAGAATATTAAAATAATGTTAGAAGCATATGTTTAAATGATGTTTCAACATTTAAAATAGGAACTTTGCAATGATCATCCCATTTGTACAAGTGGAAATTAAATTGATGAATAGTCAAACGTATTCATTTTAAGATTGATTTTGATTAATTATAGACTAATCAAGTAGAACCAAACTATTGGTTTAAATTCTTTAATGTTGACAATGTGATTTAAACATTTAAATATATGACAGGAAATACATTGAGTATGTACTACTAGGTATATTTGTTGGAAGTATTCGTATTCAAGTAGAGATAAGACTTAGTTGAGTTATTTAATGTTGAGTTGAAATAAAGACTGATTTATTTGATCTAAATGCCATTTATTAGGATGTTTCAATTATAGAATATAGTGGCGAAACTTAGAGTAAGAAGGAACTTATTATTCAATCTAAATGTTTCGTTAATCAAGTGATTTTATTTATAGTACATGATCGTGAGACTTAGAGATAATGAATGATTTATTTTAATCAAAGGAGTTTATTAAATTAAAATATTTGGTTCATGCATATAATGGTTAAACTTAGAAGTAATGAATGATTTAATGAATCATATGAGATTGAGTTGTTTGATTTATTGTTATTTCGAAATAAAGAGTAATTTTATTAAATCCAAATGTTCTATAAATCAAGTGGATTGATTTATAGTATATGACTGTGAGACGTGGAGTTATTGATTGGTTTAATTTTAATTCAATGATGTGATTTATTAAAATGTCTTGATTTTTGAATATGGTTGTGAAATTTAGAGTAAATGATCTATTCTTTGAATATTTCTATGTTGTGAAAAGAAACGGGTTCAATTGATTGGATAAATGCAAGTAATGGAAATTGTGATTGACTGGATTTAGGAAATCCGAATAGTAGTTTATTTAACTATCTAAAATGCGTGTAGTGTTATAATGTTCGTTCCCGATGTTGTGGGATTAGAGTGAATGTTTTGAAAGCCTTCCAAATAGGAGTTCATTTATTGGTATTGGTCATTGTACATGAGTTAACCTTGATGTGTTGTGGAGTATGTGCATAGTTACACCAGAGTGTTTCACCCGGTTTTCACAAACGGGGATGGTGTGTGTCTCCTTGGGATTAGGAGAGGGTTATGTAATTTGTGCCTCCTTTAGAAGGAGTGGTTTTTTAATTTTGGTTTCCTCCAGTGTTTGGAGTGGATTATGTGACCTTGTTTTCCTTCAGTGTTTGGAGAGGGCTAGGCCTTGTTGCCTCCAATATTTGGAGAGGGTCTTGACCTTGTTGCCTCCAGTGTTGGAGTGAGTTCTTGATTTGTTACCTCCTTGGATTGGAGAGGTCATGTTATCTTCTTACCTATTGTGGTATTCACTGTGTGGGTTGTCTTAGGAGAGTGGCTTGCAATGGGGGCCGGTGCACAAAGTGGTGCTAGGGATAACCCTTTGTAAGTTGATTAATTTAGTGATAACTAAATAAATTTTTTTAGAAGCCTAGGTTGCATCAAAAATTAACAAGATTAATTATGCCTCACTCATGGACCCAAGGGCTTGTTTTAGACTTGGGATGAGACGGGAAGGCCTGGAATGGCAAGATCATCTATCTCATCTTCACGAGAGGTATTTGATTCTGCATGAGTAAGCATGGGGGCCGGGATTTTGGTAGAGGCCACCAGGATAACCCATGGAGTGGGGGTCGGAGCCTAGGAAGATTCCCAGAGGATAACCCATGACGAGCTATGTGATGACACTCTTCCTAAGTCAACAATTTGTATTTGATATTTGTGACACTCTTGATCTATTATATATATGGAAGCAATGTAACCTATTTCAGTGATGTGAGAGTCATACCTAGAGTTGTGTGTATGACCGTTCAGTCATGTGATGAGGTCTTGTATTTATTTTGTATCAGTTTTGTGTAGCCTGTGTCTAGTGGTAGATGGTCTTGAGTAGGAATTCCTTGTTACTATCTCCTAGCACGGAGGGAGTGGAACCTTTTGGATTCCACGTGGTTGGGTGGCATGCATCTTAATCCGTTGGTTCTTCTTATTGTTTGTGTGGTCGTGATTTCCAGTTGGAGAGCTCGTGGGAATCAGTTTCTTCTCATGCCTTGTTCTCTTAGTTATTATTGTATTTTATTGCCCCTCATTTGTTATTGAGGTGGAATTTGTATATGCATCATGCTTATTGGATTAATCTCATTCAGGGAATGAGTGTTGTAATCTTATTGTAATTAATTGTTATTGGAATCAAGTGGTATTGCATATTCCTTGTTGTAAATCCTTATGTATGGAATGTATGTGAATTTAATTGTTAAGTAATTAATATTATTGATTTAATTCATGTTTCTTGTTTGGGTTTAAGTAACTCAGTCTCATAACCTTAGGGGTTGTTGGCAATTGGTTAGTGAACTTGTATGTTAATTGTTCCTTTAAAAAAAAAAAAATTAGTTTGTTTGTGTAGCGAATTGCAACTTCCCCTAGGGTTGTGTGGTAGGGCATTACACTACCATTGTCCATGACAATGGAATTGGGGATGCCATACCAATAGATAATGTAATTCAAGATGAAAGAGGCATTTTGTTTTCCAGTGATGTTGGTCAATGGTACAACTTCAATCCACTTTTTGAAATACTTCATGGCTATGATTATGAATTTGTGACCATTAGAGGAAGATGGATGTATTTTTCCCACAAGATCAAGTCCCCATTGATAGAAAGGCCAAGTTGATGCAAATGGTTACAATTCCTATGCTGGTACATGTATGAGGTTTCCATGGACCTAAAATTTTTGACACTTCTTGACAAATTGAAAGGATTATTTCTCCATGTTTGACTAGTAATACCCCAAGCGTAGGAGTTTCTTAGCAAGAGTAAGACCACTTGAATGAGTGCCACAAATACCTTCATGAACCTCTCGTAAAGTCATTTTATATTTTTTATGTTCAAGAGACTAAAGGAGAGTACCATCAAGACCTCATCAATAAAGTACATCAACTATCAAGGTATGTTGAGCTACTTGTCAGATAAAATTATGTTTTTGGTTTCGAGATAGATCTAGTGGTAGGGTATTATCTTTTAGATAGGTGTAGATCTTCCCATAGATTGAAGCCTCAACCTTGACTAGATGGTACACAACTTGGCATTCAGGGTTATCATAAGTGGGATTAAATAGTTGTTCCACCATGAATTCATGACGAGCTCATTTTTCTAGTATCTACAATAGAGAAACAATGGTTGTCATGGCATCTGCAACTTTGTTGTCCACTCTTGGAATTTTTTCAAATTTTATTTCAAAAAAGTACTTCTTGAAGTCATCCACCATTCTCTTGTATGAAATCAACTTGTCATCCTTTGTCTGATAATCATCATTAACCTAATTTATGACTAGTTGAGAGTCTCCATAGACTTGTAACTCTATGATTTTCCATCCCACTACTACCTTCATACCAATGATTAATGCTTCATACTCAGTTGTGTTGTTAGTACAAGGAAACATCAACCTGTAATATTTTGGAATGGTGTGTCCATGAGGAGTGACAAATAATATTCCAACACCTAATCCATGTTGTGTGTAAGATCCATCAAAGTATAATATCCACTGTTGTGTTGACATTGTAAGGAAATTTGCATCTAGAAACTCAATGTGCATGGGATAATTATCTTATAATGGTGATTTAGCTAGCTTATCTACTATCAATTGGACTTTGATTGCTTTTTTGTCCGCATACTAGATGTCAAATTCACTTAATATCATTACCCACTTTGCTAGTCTTCTAGTTAAATTGGATTTGCTAGGTAGATATTTCAATGGATCTATCTTTGCTATCAATTTGATGGTGTGTGTTAACATGTAGTGTTGCAATTTCTGTGTAGCAAACACTACTGTTAAACAAGACTTTTCAATGAATGCATAATTAATCTCATAACTGTTTAGTTTTCTACTGATGTAATATATCGCCCCTTTCTTTTCCTATGGAGTCTTCTTGGGCTAGCAAAGCTCCCAAAGATACTTCAGTAGTTTCAATGTAGATTAGTAGTGGTTTTCCTTCTGTTGGTGGTACCAAGATAGGTGGGCTCATCATATATTGTTTCATTTGATTGAAATAAGATTCATATTTTTCATCCCATTTAAAAGAAACATTCTTGTGTAGCAAGTGGGTAAAAGGGTGACTTTTGTTTTCTAGTTGTGTGATGAACCTTCTGATAGATTGGAATCATCCTTGTAAGGATCTGAGTTGGTTGATGTTCTTAGTAGGAGGCATATCCATGATGGCTTTGACTTTCATTGGATCTACTTCAATACCTTTAGCTGAGACTATATATCCTAAGAGTTTAGCTGGTGTCACTCCAAATACACACTTCTTTGGGTTTAAATGCACATTGAATTTCTCCAATCAGGTGAATATTTTATCTAGGATTTCTAGGTGTCCTTCTCTAGTGAATGATTTTTCTAACAGGTCATCCACATAGTCTTCCATGAAAGTATGTATCATGCCATGAAATATTGTAGTCATTGTAGGTTGATAAGTGGCTCATGTATTCTTTAACCCAAAAGGCATGGAATTCCAAATGAATCTACCCCATGGACAAGTGAAATCATTTTTTTCTTGGTTCTCTGGTGCATTTTTTATTTGATTATAACATGAAAATCCATCCATGAGTGATAGCATTGTGTGACCTGTTGTTAAGTCCACGATGATGCCAATGTTAGGAAAAGGAAATTCATCCTTTGAACAAGCCTTGTTAAGATCTCTAAAATTTATACATATCCAGATGATATTATCTAGTTTCAAAACTGGCACAATGTTTGAGATCCATTCAACATAATCAATAGGTTAGATAAATCCTACATGTAATAGTTTCTTCAATTTAGCTTTCACTAGGAGGGCAATATATGGATGCATTTTTCTCAATTTTTTCTTCATTGGCTTCACCCCAGTGGTAGTGATAAGTGATGCATTATAGGCTCTAAATCTATACCTAGCATGCCAACATAGGATGAACTAAAGCTGATTTGTCTCTCTTCAAAGAACTTAGTGAAGCTTGGTTTTTCTTCCTTTGTCATGGATGCTGCTAGATGTAGAGTCTTGACTGTTTTAGTTGTACCAATGTTGATGGATTGTGTGGGCTCCACCAGTACTGAAGATCTCTCATGATAGTGTTCGGGAAGAGTGTCAAATATCCCATCCTTCAGTGCCTCAAAGAGGTTTTCACCATTGGAAATGCTCTTTATTTTTACTTTTTTATGATCTAATACTGCCATTAAATGGTTTTCACCATTAGATCAATTTTCAATATTCATATTGCAACTGAGATATTTGGCACTCCCCTTGTCAAAAGCTTCGTTATGAGATTCATTGGTGGAACTTTTTTCAGGATTTTCAAAACAAAGGAAGTTCACAATGACATCATCATTTGGAAAGATGGGGATATCAAGCAGCTCAGTTTGGTCCTAGTCAATTAGTTTGGGGTATACCAATGGTAAAGAATAATCATATTGGTTAAGGTCAAAAGGGGTGAGTGTCAAGATGGAAATTCCATCAAATTGTTTGATAGAAATGTCAAGGTCTATGATGTTACTCTCTTCCAAATGATCTATCTCACTCAATGTCTAATCATCTTCACTAGAGTCATCGATATGTAATGATCCAAATTCAAGTGGTCTAGACCCTAAACTTTGTCCCTCCATGCATGTGGGTGCATACCTCTATATTACATCAACTTCTTTGTCTTCAAAAGATTCTTTAGATAGCAAGTCCCATTTATATTCATTGGAGTCTATTTTAGAACTATCTCGTAATTGGAGGATTCGCTCACAAATCTGCTGCTTGGTTTCTTCTTTTGACTCTTCTTTGTATCCTAGCCATGTCTTGTCCTTTGAGTTGGTCATGGTAGGCTAAATCGGTTCCACTATACCTTATTTTCTTTTTCCAACAAGACCTTTTCCATCATATCCCATCTTCTCTAGGATTGTAAACCCTTTACCATATGGCTCTATTAGCATGTTGGAAGTTTATGCTTGTGATCTTTCTTCATCTTTTTGCAACCAATTTAAAACATCCTTGTCTTCATATTCATCCACTAGGGTGCTTGATTTTACAAACTTACCATCAAAGAGTGTGATAGGTTGTGAGGATTGTTGTCTTGATGTTGATGGCTTCCCATATGACCTTGGAGAAGGCAATAGTTGTGATAGACATAAGGATTATTCAAAATAATATTCATTGATGCCTTTGTACTTCAACTAAACTTTTTTGTCAAATGGTTTTGACAAAAAATTTAGTTGAATTTCATTGTTGGAGGAAGTGGAATCACCAATACCTTTATCTTTTGATTGAACCTTTTTCTTAGGCTGATTTGACAAAGAATTGATTTGACCTTCATTTTTTAATGAAATAAAAGTGATAACTTCCCTGTTGTGTGGTACAAAAGTATCTTGAACTGTCTTAAGAGTATTACAATATTGAGGATTGTTGGAATCAACTGAGATGGTGATATCTTGTCCATTAAAAGGGGAATTTTAAACACTGTGATACATTGACAGCATTGCTTGCATCTCATGGATCGAAGGTCGATCCAAGAGTATGTTGTATGCTAAATATTTGTCCAAAACTTGTAAAACTATATATTTTTGGATTTCTCCCACTTGGATTGGTAAGACAATTAGTCCTTGGGAGGATATTTCTTCATCATCATAGGATTTGATAGTGATCTTTCTTCTAGCATCAATGGAAACCTAGTGCACGAACAAGTTTTAAAGTATAGATATTTAGACTGGCTCCTCCATCTATGAGAACGTGTTTGACTTGATGTTTATGAATGATAACCTCACTATGAAGGGTTGTGTTATGTGGATCAGTAAGGGATGCATCATCATTTTTTGAGAATCATAGGAAATGAGGTGTGGCCAAATGTCCCACCATGGCTTGGAATTGAAAAACTTCCAAATTGGAAGGTACTGTAGTTTCCACTATAGCCTTTTCCAAAATATCCTTGTGGGCTGGTAAAATTTTGAGAAGTTCCAATATGGATATTTGAGCTGGTATCTTTTGCAATTGGTCCACAATTTTGTATTGATTTGATGGGGTGACAGGTGTTTTAGAAGTACTTCCCTTCAATACATACTTAGAATGAGCTCTTGTGGTTGTGTTTACTGGCATGTTGTCTTGTTTGTCTTTTATTTTGATGACATTAACTCAATTATCATTTGCAACCATTTCTTGTTTGATGTCATTGATTTGGATTTCAGCTGTAACAATTTCATGTTCATGCTCAATTGTGATGCCATTAATTTGATTACCAGCTGCAACAAATTTTTGTTCATCATTGATTTCAATGTCATTAGTTTGATCATCTACTGTAGAAATATCATTGGTTTGGTTATCAACTACCTCAATATGGAGAATGGTAGAATCATAAACATAGTTCACATTTTTCCCTTTGGTGTTTGATGAAGAGGACTCCCCTTTTTTGTAGTTAGGTAAAGGGTTCTTGAATGCTCCATGATCAACATTTGTTTGGGATCCTTCTATTGATATTTCCTTTCTATCAATTAAATATTGCACCAAATGTTTCAGTTGCATGCAATCATTTTTTTTGCAACCTTTGTTTTTTGTGAAAATTATAATAACATGCATCATTAAACCATAAATTTTTTACTCTTGGTTCCCAATCTTGTGCCTCTGGTAATGTTATAAGCTTGGATGCAAAAAATTCTTTTAATGTTGATTTGAGTGACTATCCCAAAGGTGTAAATATTCTTTGATTTGATGGTGTTAAATATGGTGGTGGTTTAGATTCAATATTATTTTGGTTGTTGTTTTGATTGGTGTTTTGGTTGGTGTTTTGATTGGTCTTGGGTATAATTCCTAATAGATTAAAGGTCGGTTTTGCATTATGAATTTCAACTACACCATCATTACCAACATTTTGTTTCTTTTCCAAAATTTAGGTTTCTCATTGTTGTTATAATGATTGGAGGATTTTTCTAAGTTGTTTCCTTCATTATATATTTTTAAGACTCCTCTCTTAACCAAGGCTTCCTCAATTTTGTGTTCATTTTCAATCATTTTCTCAAAGTTGGGTGGGCATTTCAATTCGAGTCTATAGCTCATCTCATCGTTCAAATTTTCAATGAAGATTTCCATCTTTTCCTTTTCAAGTACAGGACAAGGATATCTAGAAAATAATCTTCTCCATCTTTGTAAAAATATGAGGAATGATTCACCCTTTTTATGTTTTGTGTTGCAAAGGTCCTTCATGGTAATCTTGTGTTGGATGTTGTATGAGTATTGAGTGATGATTTATTGACCAATTCTTCAAAGGATATAATACTGAGTGGAAGTTTTGAAAACTATTCCATGCAATGGCCACCCAAACTTCATGGAAACAATCTCATCAAATAGGTATCTTCATGTGCGAACTCAAGACTCATGGTACAAAATTCTCTTACATGATCTATAAGATCAAATTTTCCATTACACTTGTCATATTTTGGGAGGTCACAATTTGGAGGAAATGGTATCATATTCAGACTTCTATCAAAAGGATAAGGACAAATATCTTGCAACAAATATCTTTTTGTGGTTCCTCTTTGCATGTCTTGAATTTGTGTTTGAAGATTTTGTATTTGTTGGGTCAACGCATTCATTGGATTATTATTTCATGAATAAACCTCTATCCTCATGGGAGTTCCTTTCAATTGGTTGATGCCAAAATCATGAGGAAATTTCACAACTTGGTTTTCCAACATCAAAAAATATTTTTCTCCATCTTTTTCTAAAACCTTTTCCATGAATTTGTGGAACTTGGGGTTATGTTGAGCTATTTGAATGTCTTCATCAATTATTTAAGTAGTTTCAGGTTGGTGGAATCTATGAAAGGGATTTTCTTCAACTTCAGCCATGATGTTTTGAGTTTCAAGTTCTTGTTCTTTGAGTTTTTATTTTGGAGATCTTGTTAAAATGGGCATACAAGTGGTAAAGATTTACTTTACTTTGATCTTTGTTTAGAGAGTGACAAGGATATTAATAAGTCAAAATAGAATGATGGATTCTATTGATGAGACCCAGGGAGGTCTGATTGTATAGTGTTTGTTTCATGATGAAGGATGATAAATCCTTATGATGAAACTCAACTAACAATTAGATGATAGGTTTGATGATTTAGACACTTTAAGATGGTTTGATCCAAGTTTAGTTAAAAGAATTCACTTGTAGAATCCAATTTCGTCAATTTCATCCTACTGTGGTGATAAGGAATGATTTGTATTCTGGAAAAATTCCCTAAATCTAATGTTAATTGTCTAAAAAATGTTCAAATCAGCTCTTTGTTTGTAAATCAACCAAATGCACTAAAATAGTGACCAAATGCACTAGAACAAAGATTGGATGTGTATGTACCTTAGATGCACTAGAACAATAATTTAATGCACTAGAAGACCTAGTGAATGCACTGGAAAATATTGTGCATATGCTGAAGGATGAGCTAAATATGCTAGAAGAGTGACCAGATGTGCTAGACTACCCCTCTATATGTGCTAGAATAGAAATATGATATGCTAGAAAATTGAGGTAAAATGTGCTAGAGCATGGACTAAATGTGTTGAAATATGAAGGCAATGTGCTAGAAAATACCCTAGATGCGTTGAAGGATATGATGAATGTGCTAGAACCAACCAGAGATGTGCTAGATTGCCCCTAAATGTGATTCAAGTTATCTAGCAAACATTCAACTTAACTCTGCTAGAATCTTAGGTGAATGCACCAGAATATGACCTATATGTTCCAAAAGGTATGATGGATGCACTAAAACCGAAACTAGATGTGCTAGAAGGTGAGCCAAATGCTCTAAAACATAAGCTGGATGCACTAAAACGTAAGCCAAATCTGCCAAGAATAAATGTGCTGAAAGGTGTGATGGATGCACTAAAATAGAGGCTAGATGGGCTAGAAAATGAGACAAATGTGCTAGAATATGAAGTCAATGTGCTAATATGGAGATGATCGCCATTTTTTAAAGTCTGTCTAATTTTCTCAGTTTCAACTTAGTGAATTGGGTGTTTTCTGAATGAAGGATCTTTTGATCAAGGAGTGTGCTTGGTTTTCTTGTCTTTGAATCAAGTGAATTAAATGTTCTTTAATGGATGATCTCTTGAAAATGATTTCAACCAACAAGAATTTGTAAAATAGTTATTTCACCCTATGAACTAAACATTAAGTGTATGTTCAAGGATCTAGTCTAATCCCTTTGATTTCCATAGGTATTAAACAATAGAAAACATATTAGTCACTTTTCTAATGTCAAGGTTCATTAATAATATCATATCCCACATCTTAGAACTATGTCAACTCACACAGTCGTATCACCCCCTAGAGGGCGTCCATGTTTTTTCCTTTACCAAGTCTTAACCAAAGTCGAATCCTTCACTTTTGGCTAGTAATCCTTGGTAGTTATACAGTGAGTATCTTGGGGGAAGATTCTTCCCTCCCCTTGCACTATGAATATTAAAAATGTTCAGAAACTGACTCGGCTAGCTACGAAACTTAAAGCTCTTAGTAAGGGTTTTTGTTCAGTGCAACAAATGATAAACTCCCTCAGGAGACCTCCCAACCTTTAGAACAAAGGCTTTGGGGATGGCTATCAATGCATACTACTGTTGACTAGGAGTTTCCTCATAATCATGTTTGATTATAGTGGGCTAGAATACTTGGCTTTAGTCGTTCCCACTTAGGTCGTTCCCGTAGGGTGAGTACTTTTTACCACTACGGTAGGCCTTCTAAAGGTTCTAATGCATTAAATGAAAGAGTGAGTTTGGCATTCTAGTCACCTAGTGAAGGGGAGATCATAGGCCTATCAATTTACAAGCATAGTATACATGGGGTTCATTAACCTTGTATTTAAACTAGGTGCCTAATTTAATCAAAGGAAGAAAAAATAACTCTAGCCCCTACAAAAACCATTAGTAGTTTCAAATAATTGTCTTTGAAAACATTTAAATCACCTACAAAATAGAAATACAACAATTAGTTTCCCGAATTTTAAGTTTCTACAAATAAAAATGAATGCACTAGAACAAAAATCATATGCATTGAAAGATTCCTTAGATGTGCTAATAAACAGACTAAATGTGCTCTTTTGGAAAGCATAAAATGAAAACCAAAGTCTTGTATGCACTAGAAGAACAACCAGATGTGTTGAAAGATCATACATATGTGTTGAAAGATCCCACAAATGTGTTGAAACAGAGACCGAATGAGCCAAAAGAGCTGCCAAGTGTGCTAGAATAGGAACTGGATGTGCCAAAAGATCATATGGATGTGTTGAAAGATGCTTCAGGTGTGCTACATTGAAATTCACACCCAAACATGTGAACAAAAACTTTCCAAAAAAATGTTAAAAATGGGGCTAGGCCCCACGGTGGGTGCCAAAATGTATGTGAAGTATTAAAATGTGTATAAGTGCATAAAGCAAGAAATACTACACAATCAATGAAACATTATTTTAGAGAGAATTCAAATAACAATAATCAAACTAAAAGAAAAAAACTCTCTAATTTCATCCCATTGTTCTCTATCTCCAGGGATTTTTCAAATCATTTTGGTTCTTAGTTGTGTGTATGCACAAGACTTGTCAAATGACCACCTAAAGAACGAGATGCTAGAAATGCAATAAACCTTTCTACATGATTTATTGCTAAATGATATGTTGTAAATGATTGTGAAAATATTATGATAATGCTATGATATTGATAATGGAAATGGTGTGACACAATTACAGAACTTAAGATGCAACTAATGCTAAAGCCATGATTGATTAAACTAAATGATACTAAAATGCTCAATGCTAATGCTAAGATCACAATGAAATTTTTGCAAAATGTACTTATGCTCAATTCTCTATATGAAATGTTGTAAATGAGGCTGCATTTATAGATTTCTCCAAGGCATAGGCTGATGTGGCAGGATTCAACGGTCTAGATTTGATCTGGAGAGATGAACGGTCGAAAGTGAAGAGGTTGGAGAGAACCAAGGATAATGTTCCCTTTAGTGGAACAAATGTCAAGTGTGGAGGAGAATCAAATGGAGGAGGAATCCAAGTGTCTCAAATTGGTTATAATTTTTTGAGATAAATGCCAATTTAAATATTAAGAATATTTATTTTCATGAGATACATGATGAGGTGGAAGGTGAGAAGTTAGTAGAAATGTGTGCTCAAATTCAAATATAAAATTTGAATTTAATAAAAGGGAGTTAATTAAATAAAACTAACTAATTAAAGTTGTTTATTTAATTAAAACAAGAAGAAAATGATTTAAGATAGATAAAATATAAGAAAGTGAACAATATAAATAAATTTTGCAATTTATTTATAAGTAGAGGAATTAAAGATTTATTTATTAAATAACTAGTATTTAATTAATTTTCTCCAGACCAATTTTAGGTGTATATAATAGGCATAGATAATTATTATACAATGAAATAGTTTTTTTTTTTTTAAAGATTATCTAAACTTATAATTTCTTCTAACTATATTTAAACAAGCTATATATGGGTAGGATGGGTGTTGACCTCCTAATTATTCAAAACATCGACAACCTCAATGATCAAATGAAATTATTCAACTCTTTCTAACTTAAAAAAAGAGGTTTGTTTGTGTTCTCCTTCTCACTACTCTCCTCATAGTCTTATAAACTCAAATTATTGCCCCATACCAAGGAGTAGTGTAACTTTATCAAATTAAGTACAGTTATGAATTTTTTCCCTTACAAGACCTAGAAGACCAAGGCCTTTTATACTAGCATATTTCATCCTTACATGGCCAAGGATGTTGTTCAACCTCTTATTAATGTTGATGCAACCTTTATATAAGCTTTTTCAAACCTATTTTAGCTTTAATTTGATTAATGGTAGAGGAAGTGTACATACATATAAGACTAATATTTATAAATAAGTGATTGATCTAGATAGATGCAACATATCCCATTATTTCTAGCTCTAAATAATTGGTGGGCCTCTTCTCTAATTGGTGGATTTGTATTCCAAATCAAATGGGACATTTTGGTTCCATTCAAGTTGAGCCTAATCAATTATCTCTCTCTAACTAATTGTATCCAAAGGGAAGGCAATATTCTCATTCAAATCCTGACTTATCTTAGTCTCGACTACGCTTCTTCTCTCTAAGAACTAGATATTAAATTCTTTGGCTTCTTGATAATTTCATGTTTATATTCTCTTGATTAATGTATTCAATTTCTAGGAGGTTGTTCTTAAGGAAGTTTCCTTGATCAGTTGGAACTTACCTAGGTTTCTTAGCTTATTTCCAAACCAACCTAGCTCCAACTTGCTAACCAACCAAATAATTCAATCATGGCCTTCACCTCCAACTCAATAACTCTCCCAACTAATGAATCAAATCCCATCTTTCATTGATGAAAATAACAAGCCTAGCTTATTCAAAATGATTAAAATATAGTTTTTTGGTGTAACCCATACTATAGGTGAATTCTATAGTGCCCCTCTCATTTGCTTCCTGTTAATGCAAGTCAGTGTTTTAGCTTCACTATTTCCTTGTGTTTGATGTGGTGATTATTTTATGGCTCTAAATGATATGTATGAACCACCACATGTTTGATATGAGATTCCTTAATATGTTAGTTGTTAGAATTTTGTATGTTTACATGATTGGTTTATTATTATGCTTCAATTTGGTGATATGCACTATATATGTTGTGATTAAATGTAACCTTGATTATTGACATTAAGAAGGAATGATTATTTAATTATTTATATGATGGATGTATAGATTTCATTTTATGCTTATGGTATTTGACCCTATTGGGATAATTATGTTATGCTTCAATTGTATATGCATTGAGCAGGTGCCCTTGATGTGTATTGAATGGTTATAGGTACGGGGTTATTTATCCACTTGGATACATAGGTCTGATTTATTCCCCAATGATGTTTAATTTAGAGATGTCACATTGGGCCCCTTCATATCCATTCCTTGGTCATACTCGAATTGAGTATGATATGTGTCATATTTGACCTTATGTGAACCCAAATCCAATTTAGGAGTTATTATGGAATCTCTATGTTGTGAATGAACAATGAATGTTTAACTTAATTGATGGTTTAAATTCTATGTTCTTCCACAATTGAAATATTTAGAATTTAAATGACTTATTCATTATTAAAATATTCTCTGAGCTTTGAGAAAAGGGAAAATAGAAGGAAAGAAATGAAATTTATCTATTGTTTAATTTAAATTTGGGAATTATGAGTTGTGTTTGATTTAATTATTGTATTTGAATTTGATATTTCATGAATTTAAATGAAAATAGGCTTATATGGATTTAATGGCTAAATTATATGTTAAATGATGTTTTTGAATGTGTTAGAGCCTAAAATTTAATGTGAATTTTAGGTTCTCATATTGTGAAACTTGATTTTAATGGTTAGAAAAATCAGTTGAAAATCAGTCTCAGGAGCACATTTTGAAAAATCATAATTTTGGATCTGTTTAATTTCACACAAAATAATTTTGCAAATATATTCATCTACCATAAGTCAAGATACTGGTAAAATTTTGTGGCTCTAGGAGAAATTTTGATCAGTTTTTTGAAACAACTTTGGAGGCAACTTGATTTGTCTTTATCACAATGCAAAAGAAAAGATCATTCAGAGAAACAAAAGGGTTGATTTGGATATCATCAACTATTAGAACTGGTGGCATTCATCAATATCAGTTCTTTGTTGGTATGGCATGATAATGGGCATGAAGGGAATTTTCATTATGGGAAGCAACTTATTAGATCTTTTCATAAGAGGAAAATAAGAAACATTCTAAATTTAACTAATGTCTTTAATGATATCTGCTTACTGCAAAGTGAATTCTTAAATGAGCTCGATGAAGAAAATTGACCCTTACATGAAAAGCTCACCCAAAATTTTACAAAATGAGGATATTGGTAATACTGAGAAATGGCAATCCTCAAAGAGAATATGAACATTTTATAGTAAGGAACTCTTACACAAGGAATAGGAAGCTATTTGCAACTATTTGAAAAAGATATTAGGTAAATATAGTATTTACTATGTACTTCAATTAAGTAATCCTAAATTTGGAGGCTTAGAGTGTACGACAACATTACTTTCACTATCAGTAGCAAGGAATATGATTCATTGTGGCCTTGTTTGGAAGTCAGTGGATAACACCAAAGCGTCCATGGCGGGTTTGTGCAAGATTTTCTCTTGCTCTAAAGTCAAGATTTTGCAGGGAATAGTCCAGTCACTTCTAGCCATGTCATTTATCATATCTTTGTATTGTTGAATGCTAGCCATTTCTAGCGCTGCCCCATCCTGCCATATGTTATTTGTTTTAGTGCACATCAAGTAAGATGTATAAATTACAGTGACATTATCCTATATTCTCATTGGCGCCACATAGGGTCTTCAATGTACTCCACTGCTCATTACAGGAAAAGGCAATAAAACAAAGTAAACCCAGTTCTAACATGCCATGCATCTCATGGTTTAAGAAATGAAGAAACACCAGAGAAAATTGCTAATGAAAAGAGTTGTTCTGGACACAATAGCTGATACTTACTTATTGATATTATCCACATGAAACATACATGATATCAGACCATCTGGCAGCTATCTGAGCTCTCCCTAGATAGATTATAATAGACACTTAGTCACCTTCATGGGTGGTCAAGGAGTCGTGTCTTGTCAAGTAAGATACTCCCTATCTCTGCAAGTGTTAGTCTTGCCTCCCATTTAATGGAAAAAGGAGAGCTACTTAGTTTGAATCGACGTGGAATAAATAAGCTTGAACTTTAAAAAAAAAAATACTATCACCTCTCTTTTCTGTTTTGATTCTTATGACGATGACCATTCCACCAAACTCTATCATAGGTAACCCGAATTAGGGGTCAGTACCAATCAGGTTCTAGATGGATAGTAATATTTATGTGGAGCACAACGGATGAGGAGAAAATAAAATAAAATTAATGGCACACTGGTCTTTTATTTTCAGGATCGTCATAGTCTCTTTTCCGTATCGGACGTAGTTGAAGGCTACAATTGATGTGACAACACTGGATTGAGTCTATTAGCCGCACAAATTTCTAGATGCTCATTAAAGCGGTTTCAAATTCATTTGTTTCCATGTCCAGATATAGGAATCCCCTTTTAGTGGTGCTTAGATTAATCCCTACGCTCGTTACAGGTCTGTGCATTTAAAACATATTTCAAGCCAATCACAACAACCCCGTCTGATCGTAATCTATATAGATCAAGTAAGGTGAGTGGTGCTGGTCTGCTTGGGTATATTAATGGCTGTCAAAGTCCTCCTTTTAATCACCATTGAATGGTTTAAGTTTGGTCAAGCGTGGTGCAAAGGAAGACTGCTTTTATTCCTATAAAGTGATGAAACTACCTGACATCTACCTCACACCTTCCTGCACAACTAGCATGCTTTGGAAAAGATATATATGTATGATTATTTGAATTGATGTAATAAATGAATAAGTAGTCAGGCCCTGCTGTTGTAGCGTATAACTTTGAGTACAATGCATGTCAGAACCCTTGCTTTTATGTCCTCTTGCATGAAGTATGGGAAACAACATTTAACTTGCAAGAGTAAAAATCAAGTCACATTTATTATTTCTTGCCATTCATGGCATTTTGCTGTAACGGGTGGCTGCCTTATATCATGGGGGTCAAAAGAGTAAGTAGATTACTCATATTTTAATGTTTCAAAATTTTCTTGATAAATTATTGTTTAACAGTAAGCATAGGTGGATCATAAGATTCAGGTAAAAAATGACAATAATGTTATTTATAAAAGCAGTTATAATATTAATACACGGAAGCAATATCAACCAAATGAATAACATTAACATCTAGCTCAAAGCTACAGTCTTATCTGCAATGAAATAATAATAAATACATTAATGTGGAAGCATCGAGGTAGTTGCCTAGAGTTTACAGCCGTGGTTGAATTATCAATAAAATCAGGTAATAATAAATTAACTCACTAACAATTAGAATTTCAAATGGTAAATTAAAAGTAGTCTCTAGATTTCATTCGTATTTACGGTAAAAAAAAATGGGGTATACATTTCCATATTTTTAAAGAGAGCTGCTAATAAATTAGGTTTTTATATAAGGAAGAGAGAAAACATATTCCCAAGACTCAAATAAATTAAATCAGATTTTATTTAAAGACAAAATAAATATCTTTATTTGTATAGTTCTTCTTCTCTCTTTATTGGAAATTTATAAATTTAGTTTTCTTGGATAAATAAAGTATCTGTTATTTATTTAAACATCAATGATTAAAATTGACAAGAAAAAAGGTTAACATTCTCAGTAAGTTACCATCATTTTTTTAACCAGCTATTATAATTCACACTAATATTAATTTTGTTCACAAATAAAATATTTTTATTGGTGCTTGTTTTTACTATGCACTCTACAATTAATTGGCTGGGAATTAATAATATCTAAAATAAACATTAATATTATTAAATTTTAATATATTAAATAGTAGTTATAAATAAAGACAACATTGATATTAATATTAAGAGAAGACAATAAGTGCTAATGGCAATATCTATAGGTCTTTGGTTCGAATGTTGAGTGGGTTTTCTACGTAGCTTTGTTTGGTGTATAAATGTTTTTAACATTGTAAAAACACACTTTTACTAATGAAGTGCTGCATAAGACATCCATTTACTTCTCTAGTATTGATAAAAGAATTAAGGATAAATAAATAAAAAGGTGGGGCCCTTTAAAAGTAACATGGGTTATTAAATAGAAGTCTCACTCAAGTTTCTTTTTCTAAAGAAAAGAGGAAGATAAAATAAAATAAGAAGTGTGAATAATTATTTTAATAAATAGCTAAAAAGTTGAAGTGATTATGGATACGACATAAATTTAAAAATGTATATTAGAAATTTGTTGATTGTAAGAAGGTGAGTATTTATTATATAGATATAATGGATATAGGACATTTAAATAAATAATATTTTATGTATTGATGATTATCTTGTAAATAAGAAATTTAAAATTTTGTATAAATTATATAAAAATAATATTTTCTTTTTATGTGATGATTATATTTAAGTTGAAAGTATTAAATTTGTCCCATGTGTATAGTACGATTTCACGGGTGCAGGGTAGGGATAATTATAGTGTAATTACATCATTGTTAAAAAAAAAAATGTCATGTTTTTTCCCTTTCGTCAAAATTTCAACATTACAAAGCAACTTCTTGTAGGTATTCAATTCATGCTCATATTAATGTTATGCCTCAAGCCTTAGAATGTTACCTAGCTTAATTATTGTCTTTAAAAAAAAATTTGGTTGTTTTTTCGAGTGAAAATTTATGGGCATGACAAAATTATTGAAGGAATATTGCCAAGACACGTGTTGTCGGAGTGAGTTCCTCAGCGCTCATCGATATGGTTTTAGGGGAAATTCCCATCAATGACCAAAGAGTCTTACTTTGTCAGCAAGAGATATGTAGCCTATCGATGGAAGAAATATAAGTGTTCTCGATGCTTCAAGTCATGCCGATGGAATAGTTCGAAAAGAGAATCAAAGTTGGGAAAAGTCCTTCTGATGGAGCATGTCACACCAAAAACTTGAGGTTAGATAAAGTATTAAAATAAATATTTTTTAGAATAAGGGTGGAGATCTAAAGTATTTTTAGAAAGTAAAGTATTATGTGAAATATTTTAACCGAGGAGGTTAAAAGAAATACATTAAATTATTCAATGGGTGATTAATTTTATTCACTTGGTGAAAATGCATAAGCTAAGCGAAAGGTAAAATACTTCAATAAGGATGGGAAATATTTTCACCAAGGGAGTTATAAGGTGGATATTTAATTTTCCCACAAAAAAGGCATAAGGGTAAAAAATATAAAGCATTTGCATAGGAAAGTGGAATTTTTCACCAAGGGAATAAAAGGATGGGTAGTTATTTACCCGATGAAATAGCTAAAAGTAATGAAATCTTTTAGCTGAGAAATATAAATGGGGAATATTTTTCCGCAAGGAATCATGGAGCGAGTAATTATTTTAAATGGGAAAAAACTAAAGTTTCCAGTAAAAGATAACTACCGACATTAATTATCGCCGAGATGCAAAATGAGATTAAAATTAAAATACTTAATTTGTTGGAAGGCAATTAATTAAGTATTTTATTCACCAAAGATAACTGAAGAGTTGCATTGTGTAGGGTTGTAACCTAATGTAATGTATATATGTAAGATGATATAAAATCATTAAAGCATTAGATTTTAGGAGAAACAAGCAGTAGGTTAGATAGTTGGTAGTTTGAATAGTTGTTGAAATAAAACATCATGATATGTATTGTAAAATATTTTAAAATTATATAATGGAGAAGAATATATTTATCTGGTGATCCAATTATGGTGTCAATTGCTCGTCAAATTTATTGAAAACATTATCTGGTTGTCTCCAAGGTTGTTATTTCCTGATTATTTAAATTCAAATATTCAAATATCAAGGATATTCTTTAATTTATCAAAGCACATTTGTTGCTTTTGTGTGGTTCAATTAACTAGTTCTTGCAAGACAGGATTAAATCCTTTTGATTAATCACAGTAATTTGGAAAAGGACATTTTGATCATTAAGAAGAATTTGGTAATTACATTCTTGCACATTTACACAAGCTGTAAATAGTCACAAGTGCCAAGTAATTTGAATTATAGCCATTAAGCAAGTCACCCATTATACAGATCTTGAATCCGTTAGCCCAACAAAAGTAGGCATTGGTCGCACCATTCACACCTTAGAATTTTATAAAGTATTATTAAAACATCTACATCTCAAGTTTAATATTAGGAGTAGGAGTAGTCTATAAGCTTTCATCTATTACTCTCTGTGCCATTATAATAGATCCATCAAATCAATCAAGTCATAAAATTTTAAGTTTGCTTAATCCATTTAGGTAAACCCACCTAGGTCTAGCAACACCTGAAGAGTAGAAGGTCTAAACCATTTGGCCTTGTCTGTTACCCTAAAACATACCAAGAGATTGGCAACCTCTTGAGGTATTTTACCTACGTTTTTGAGAGCTAACAAAATGGATTTAAATGATCAAATTGGTTTTGGAGAAATCGAGGGAGTTTCAAATTCCAAAATAGAAATATGATTTTTTAATTAATTTTTAATTGGGTTTTGAAATGGGTAAATAGGAAAAATAATTCTATTTTTCTTTTCATGTTGTGAATTTGGGAAAAATAGTGAGAGAAAAACCTTGTTTGAGCAATTTAGGAAATTATTGATTAGGAGTAAAATTCTTATAAGAATTCGATAAGGTCAGATCCATTGGTACAAGAATCAGGAATGGATTATGTTTTCTTGTTTTCATGAGTCCTTGATTGGCGTGCTTGGAATTTTTTTCATTTCAAATTTCAAAGGGAATTGAGGCATTTTCCTTGTTTTGAATTTGTTTGAGCATTATTCTTTGATTTTTTTTGTAGGAGAATGATTAGGGATTGTAGAATCCTCCCATATCCTTTTTGTTGAACACCAAAAATACTAAGAGGGGGGTGAATCAGTATTCTAATAAACCATTAAGCTATAAACCATCCAAACATTAAAACATATATAACTGCAATTGTAAGTAAAGACATGAAATAGATCATAACACCACATAATGTATAAACACTTGGATTTTTATGTGGAAAACACAAAATGGGAAAAACCACAATGAGGATTAGCCATGCAATATATTATAATTGCTTATAAGATATTGCAGGGGCTTACAACCATGACACACTGTCCTTGAAAGGTTCATAGCTTGCAATGATTACAAAATAGAGTGTGGCTTGTTGCTAGGAGGTGAAATAATGGAATACACCTTTCATGTGTTGAATTAAATTCCAATTAAGCTTTGAAATACAAAATCTTGCACTAGTTTATAGTTTTTCAACATATATTGCAATTTTTCCTTGATACAAAACTTATACATACAAGCTTGCATAATATCACATTATCGCACATTTCCTCTTATCATATCTTACCTCTTCAATACATATATTATATATATATATATATATATATATATATATATATATATATATATATATATATATATATATATATATATATATATATATATATATATATATATATATGTATGTATATGTATATATATATGCTATTACATCCACACACATCAATTAGGTTAGCCTAATTAGACGTACACACACTTAATTCAAAAATAGCTTGTTGGCTCAACAAAAAAAATGTGCAAGGCATGATTTAGGTCGACACAAACTTAAAAAGGATATCTTTGACATCCGTAAAACATATTAATATTCATACCACTTATTCATGTTGGCCAAAAGAAGACTTGATCACAAAAATAGACCAAAATAACTAACATAAATCAACCATACAATCATATGAGTGTGCGCCCTTTGGAATACATGTAGAGTTGATGCTTTCAAATCATCTCCCAAAATCCTAATGATTGAATCAAAGTACTGAAGGAATGCAAACCAAATAACTCATACCACTATGCACAACTCTGAGCAGAAAATTGTATGTCTATCTTTTGTCATTTGTATCTTTCAACCCATTCAACCAAAATTGTTGAGATCTTGTTCATAGATGTATTTAATAGTCCTTAATAACATACTAGAACCATATAGTTTGAACTTCTAATATGATTAATTCTGGACCAAATTACTAGATTAGGGTAACTCAAATACAGTCTACCAGATTAGACAAGACTGTCACCAAAAAATGTTGTAATCAATGACAACACACTATAGGGTTTCTTCTTCATTATTCCAACAATATCCTCCTTTTTCATTGATGGCAACATGTGCCAAAAATGAATCTTCAAAATTATCTTCACTCAAACTATGTGAACTCCCCCTTTCAAATATACACCAAAGTCTCTTTACAACTCCAAAACTTCAAAACTTCTCCTCCTCAAAATTTCATAACTTCAAAAATAATTTCTCCAAAACTTTAACTTCTCCCACTATAAACTTCTCCCCCTTTGACATCAAGGACAAAGGGTGTACTGGTGATAAATTTACAAAAAGAAGTTGAAATAACATTAATCAACCATATGATCATATGAGAGTGTTCCCTTTGGAATACATCTAGAGCTAGCACCTATAAATCATCTCCCAAAGTCATTTTGACTAGATCAAATTACCAGAGGAATGCAGTCCAAATAACTCATACCACTATGCACAACTCTAAGTAGAAAATTGTATGTCGATCTTCTTTCATTTGTATCTTTCAACCCATTCAACCAAAATCGCTGAAAACTTGTTCATAGATGTATTTAATAGTCCTAAATAACATAATAAAACCACATAGGCTGACATGATATTTAAAATTTGATTGGTGTAGTGAATATTTTTATTTAAAATTTGACATTTTTCATAAATATAGGGTTATAATGCCCAATATTTTGGGAAATGGATGAAATGTGAATTTTATGTGAAAAGTGTGTTCTTGGGTGTATTTAGAGAAAAAAGAGTATCTTTAGATTTTTTAATTTCAAAAAATAAATTTTGAAGAAAATTTTAATGGTGGATTTGGGAAATTTCTGGTTTTTTCCTTGTAAAATTATGAAGAAAATTTGAATGCTTTTCATGAAAATGAATGTTTTTGAATGTTTTGAAAAAATGGTACTTTGTGAAATGTGAAAACAAATGTTGTGGAAAATATTCATTGAATTTGGGAAAAAAATGAATTTTGTGCATTGGTTTTCATGTCACTCGTTGGAGGGTATGATGAGCTCAGGGTTTAAGTGTTAAAGAGATTTTGGTAATATCTCCCAACATGAACCTGAATCAAACTGGTGTGTAGGAAATCATGGTGTGGGGTGTTTAGATTAATAAGTGAAAACTAATGAAACATGGATAATTAATTAACGAAGATAATAGATAGCCCTCACATGCCTTGAGTTCTTGTAAAGGCTAAGGATGATTGAGGAAGGAAAGCCACTCAAGGAGCATAAGAATTTTAAGATCAAGTACCCTCATATGTATGAGATGATACATGGTTTGATTTTGAGCCCCATGTGAGTGTTTGTGATAACATTCCCTCTATTTCTCTCTAACATTTAACCCTAGTGTAGTTGAACAAAGTCCTGAAGGATGGTGTATTCCCTTATATGTGTATGTACTTTTTTTACCCTTGGTGAACTTTCCCAAGGATGATCTTGTATGGCATTGGTGATTTTCCCCAATACAAATTTATGATGTGGCATTGATGAGTTTTCCCAATGTGTTTTGCATTATTCCATTGTGACTGTACCATGTGTTGATATGTAACGGATCCATTATGTTATTTGGATGATTGAGTTTTTATATGATGTTCATGTGGAGAGTATTCATTGTGTATGGTGTGTTTGTAATCCATTCCCCCATTTTTTGGCATGAGTGTTGTGTTTGTGGTCCATGTGACTATCTCCTAACATGGTGGGAGTGGATCATTTTGATTCCATGAGGTCAGGTGGCATGGTAACCACCAGTAGGGACTTGAGGTTCGTGGATTGAGGAATGACATGTAATCATGTAAATTAATTTTAATTCATGTAGATACATTTTTCTTCATTCATTTATAATTTAATTAATTGATTTAGAACTTCTCTTTAGAGATGATTATAGCTTTCAAAAGAAAATAATAGTTTGGTCATTTAGCATGTCTCAATGTTGGTGTTGGGCATGATTTACTATGCACATTCTTATCATGTTGTTAAAATTCTTAATAAAACTTAGAAACACTTTATTTGGTGCTTAAAATGAACATAATTATGCATTTTCATAGTTGGGCAACCTATTCTTGCACCTAGGTAACCCTATCAAACACTACAATGAATCAGGTTTTCCAAAACAATTCATAACATTGTTGGGGTTCCTTGGAGAATTCTAAGGTGTTTTGGTAGAAATCGGTGTGGCTTGGGGTAAACTACGGAGTTTTGGTATTCAAGGGTAACCTAGTTTTGATAGGTCTAAAAACTCAAATTTGTTTTGTGTGTTGGGGTGGCCGGGTACTATGTTGGGGTGGGCATGGTCTCCATAAAAATTCTAGAATGTAAAACCTCTTAATTAGGGTTAGTTAAGGGTTTTCTAATCCTAATATCCTTTTTAGATAATTCTTATGCCTTTTTGTTTTTCTGTGATGATCATTTTCATCGACTGGGTCTTCAAAACCTAGTCAAGTTTTCCCTCCTTTTGATCTTGATAGTCTTCTTAGTTTTGAGACCTTAGATGGGTAAAGCATGCCAATGAATTTTTTTCATCATGTTCCTATTGGTCTAGTTATTTTTTTTTCTATTTATCAAGTGTCATCATTGAGGACTTAGGTCATCTCTTGCATCATTTTATGTGCAACCTTTTGAAATGACTCAATTGTCAAACCTAGGGTTGGGGAGGTTGTTCCCCTAGTCTTGTGAAGGCTATAATACTTATTATTACATCATGTGAGTGTCCTCAATAATTATCATAGGTCATGGGGTGTTTTGGAGTAGTTTATTCCCTTTGATGATGTCACTTTGTGATGAGATGTATTGGGAAATGTGAGGTTATCTAGAAGTGACTTGTCATTCCATTTTTTTGGTGAGTTGTTCCTCTTGGTTAGAAAATATCTTGTGAATATTTTCCTTTGTGTTTAGATGTGGATTGGAGGATGATGTTTCCATCATCCTATTCTGGATTTGTTTGTGAGAGAATTTGATTGTGGGTTGTAACCAATTGTTGTGTGGAGATGTTCTATTTCTCCCTCTTTTGTTCATCCTGGTGGATCTATCCCATGATTGGTTAGTCTTCCATTTTTTCCACCTTGATTATGAAATTTTGAAGTGAATTTTTGTCTTTGGCATTGTGTCATTATGATACTTGTGTGCACATTCTTGTGCAAGTGCAACATGTCATTGTTGCATTATTAGCTTAGTTGTTTCAAAAAAATGTTTTATCAGGTTTTGTTGTAACCTTGTGAGCTCAAGGCATTACAAATTATCCTAGTTGAATATATATGATGGGTGGTTGTGATTTTGAAGGTATTTCAAGTGGGATCTCCCTATAGAAGTGAATTAATTAGTTATAATAGCTAAATATCTTAGTCTTGTTTTTACTCCCTTGATGCCTAACATATTTGATCCCATACTAAGCCACCTAGAGTGTCATCAACATTTCTTGTCCTAATAATGGTGCTTTAATTTTAATCTACTATACAATTATATATTAATTTATCTTGATAAATCAATTTTAGATGGAATGACTTGGGTTTTATCTTGCTTGCTTCTCTTTATACCATGTGAATAATCATGATAAAGGTTCTTGAATTGGAGTCTTACATGAAATCATAGATTAATTTGTATTGATAAATTAATGCTATATGGAATGGATTTTGTTTTATCTTTCTTACCTCCCTTTCTACCACTTGAATAATCATGTGTGAAGGCTTGATCACTTAAGGTGTGTTAGCAACTTGGTATCTTTGCTTTATTTTCATCTTATATTTCTTCATAGCTTCTTCTATCATATTCATCTATTCTAGGATTAAAATAGCCTCCCAAAATGGTATATTGATTATGTATTTTTTTAGTTATTTCACAATATTGAAGGAGCCTTAATATTTTATAGACTTCTTAACAGATTGGGCACCCAATGCACTCTTGATTTCTTTAACATAGTAAGTTTTATTTTTCTTTGCTTCTAGTATTGCTTTAGTTATCTAAAAATTCCAAGCTTATTGATATTTGTAATAATTAGAGCCATTGACCTTGAAGTTGAAGTCACACTTATGCCAAATAGTAAGGCTTCCTCATCTCTTTCCTCTAGGTATGCTAAATAGTGAGGCTTCCTCATATCTTTCCTTCATAGAACTCATTTTATTAACTTGTATCTAGGCCTCCACTACCTTATTTTTGTCCCTTGTATGGTACTAAAAAAATGTGCTACTTTTCTATACTTGTGGAGGGATTAGTTACTACATATAATTCATAACCTTCCTATGTCACCAACGTTTTCTTTGGAATTTTACATAGGAACATCCTAGAGTGTAAGAGAAATTTTTCCATTACCAAAAAAAATATTTATTTGATTGTTTGTAGGTTTACAATAACTTTCCAACCATTTGTTAGTCACAACACTTGCACATTCTATCTCACAATTGGTAACATCCATTCTATATTAATCCCACAATGTTTTATCTAATTTCAATAAGTTTCTAATCACTTCAAAGGCTTGATTTTATCTCTAACCTACTATCGAGCATAATTAACTAATTTTTTTATTTTACTCTCTAAGGATTGCAACAAATTTTAAAAAAATATGGAAACAAAGGATCACATTTCAAGGTACATTGGATCTAGGAGAGCTTATGGCATGAACCACATGTAGATTAATCTATCCACCAACACCACTTCCAATTTAAGATATTATTTCACATTTTTTATTGAATACACATTTCATAAGGTATAAATATTTGTGCCACTTTGTTTCCAATTGAGATCACAATCATAAGGCTATAAGATGCTATATAAAAAAATTTCATGATTATTAGAAAGTATTTAAGATGATAGAAATAAGTTATTCTAGAATTATAACTTGCCAATTTTGAATTTCATTGCAATATCATTTGAATTATGCAATTCACACATACTATGCCCATTT
Source organism: Sequoia sempervirens (assembly GCA_007258455.2). Lineage (NCBI taxonomy): Eukaryota > Viridiplantae > Streptophyta > Pinopsida > Cupressales > Cupressaceae > Sequoia > Sequoia sempervirens. The sequence goes on along the minus strand of VDFB02058242.1, from coordinate 720,989,139 downwards.
ACAATCAAATCACTAAGTCCTAGCATGTTGGAATCCCATTGCAATTGACTATAACTTATTTATGACTATGAATGAATAAGAATCATATTATTATTTTATTTTTCAATTGAGTTATGTTGTGTTTTATGTATGCATTGCATGGTTGGATAATCCTTCATTAGATCCTTTATTCATGACTTCATCAAGTGGTATTAGAGAATAAGGTTTGGTATCACGAAGGTTTTTCTTGTGAAAAATAATTTAATAAAGAAAACCAACAATAAATTTGAAAATATGACACTAACTTAGAGGTAGTTGCAAGAATTGATTGTAGGAAAATTGCTAACTTGAAGCAATCCACACCAAATCCAAGGGGAGATGCCTCCATGAAGAATTCAAGTTGTTGCTAATATATTTTAAAGAATGAAATAAATTTTAAAGATGATGAGCCTAATGGAAGTCTAATAAAATGTTGTGGAGGAAGATGGAAAAATAATTTTAAACCTAAAAAATGGTGATGAGAGTGATGAGGATAAATGTGAAATAGAACATGTGTAAGCTAATAAGTAAGGTCCATAAAACCTAGAAGAAGAATAAATGTATTAGGTGAAAATTTTGAAGGTTCAAAGAACTAGAATTAAGGTTTATAATTATTTTCATGATTTGAATCTTAAATAATCAATTCATTGGATAAATGATTTAGAAGAATATTTTGAGTATGAATAAATTGTAGATCCTAAGAGTGTTACATTTTATAAAACTAAGTTTAAAGGACATGATGTTTTTTGGTGGGAATAATTATGATTAGAAAGAATTAGGAGAGGAAAATAAAAGATAATGAAGTGGGATATAATGGCTGTAAGTTTAAGAAGAAATTTATACCTATTGAATATGAATTTGAATTGTTAAAAAAGTTACAAAATTGAAGGTATAAAGATAGGGCAATGAAAGAATATATTGAGTAATTTTATAATATGATCATTAGGACTAGACATAGAGAAGCAAGAAAATGAAAGGTTACAAGATATATCAATGGATTGAGGAAAAGTATTTAGGAAGAAATAAGCTTCATAACGTTGATGATAATAGAAGAAGCATTTCAATTTTCAATGAAGGTAGATGAGAAACTGAAAAAATATTTGAAAATAGATATTTGGCAAAGAGGACGATGGGGAAGATAAAATATAAGTTTTGAGATGTTGAAGTAGGTGATATAATAGCCAATTCTAGAATTGTCATATTTTGACAAGGTATTTTAGGTGAATTGTGGTGCAAATGAAAGTGCAATAGTAGTGTTGAGCCAAGAAGGAAGAACAAAAGAATATTTTAGTTAAAAGTTGAATGATGCAAGGAAGATATGTTCAATCTATGATCAAGAATTTATGCCATAATTCAATCGTTCCAAAAGTGAAGAAATTACTTGTTTCAAAAGGATATTATGTTTTAAACTAATCATCAATTATTATAGAATCTAAATAGAAAAGGAAAGTTGAATGAAATACATGTGAGACAAGAATAATTCTAAAACATAGAAAAAGGTAAGTGTGTTGATGTGAGGGTTTAAACAAACTTACACCTTCTCTATGTTGATTAGAAAAAGAGATCTCCCAAGGATAGGATTGAATTTCAACCTTGAGATGAGTCAACCCTAATAGAATGATTTTTTGTTTTCTTATGACATAAAATGATTGAAATGCACTTTTGGGAGATGAAAATAAAATACTTAATGAACTCAATTATGTGGTGTAAAACTTGAAATGCAGATTTAAAGGATAGCATAAACAAAAACTACAACTTTTAGGAAGATCTAAGAAGGGATTAATGATGTGTACCTATCACCAAAATTGGTTGTTGGGTGTCTTTCCAGGACGAATTCACCCTAGGGTGAATGGGTCTCTGTATAGGGGTTCAAAATCTAATTTCACAACCCTCTGATGACAACTTTGACAACTTTGTAAAATTACTCATTTGATCCAGTTTCAATCATTCACCTATTAATTTTCACACACAAAGAGAGAGGAAATGATTGTTTTTAGGTGAATAGGGGTTTACCTTGGTCAAACCCTAATTTTTAATTAAACCTTGACAAGTCTTCATGACCCCTGCATCCTCCTAGCCCTTGAAGTGCTTCTTGAAGTGCTTGGGTGCTCCTGAACCAAGCACACACCAAATTGCACCAAATCAACTACCATAACACAATGAAAACACACAGCCTTCTGACTACAACAACCAAAAATGCTACTATCTACTCCCCTTGAGAGGTAGCTACCAACATCAATCCAGAACAAAGAAAATTTTGAGATCCAATGGACTGATGCATATCCTTGTGCATCTAGTTCAAATAAGGAGGGGAAATAAACACCAAATTCTCCCAAAGATACTCAAAAGTATCCTTTGGAAGAGCCTTAGTGAATATATCAGTAATTTGATCCTTTGTAGGAACATATTCAAGATTTACTTCATTCTCCATAACCTTCTCTTGCATAAAGTGATACCGAATTGAGATATTATTTTCCCTTCAATGTATTACTAGGTCTTTGAAATATTTATTGCAATTGTATTATCACAGAAGATAGAAATAGGCTCATTATACACCACTCTGATATCCTTCAATGTTTTCCTCATCTATAACAATTGTTTGTAGCAAGATGTTGCTACAATGTACTCAACCTCTATAGTAGATAAATAAACTAAATCTTATTTCTTGCTTATCCATGATAAAAATCTACATCCAAGAAAGAATAAACCACCACTTGTAATTTTCCTATCATCTACACAACCAACCCAATCTACATTTGTGTAAGAACTCAAAGTGAAATCAATATCCTTTGGATACCATAAGCCATGAGTCAAAGTGCCCTTCAAGTATCTGAATAACCTTTTTACTGCTACATGTGATTCTCTAGGATCTTCTTGAAATCTAGCCACAAGACAAACTACATGCATAATATCTGGTCTAGTAGAAGTTAGATATAGTAGTTCACCAATCATTGATCTATACTTGCTCTAATTAGCCTTAGCATATTCATTATTCTTTCTCATCTTGTAACCAATAACCATAGGGGTACACACTGGTTTATAATTTTCCATTCCAAACTTCTTCAAAATTTCTTTGACATACTTTGCTTGTGAGATGAAAATGCCTTTATTTATTTGATTGATTTGTAGCCAAAGGAATAAATTTATCTCCCCAATTATAGACATCTCAAACTCATTCCACATTTCTTCTACAAACTTCTTACACATAGCTTCATTGCCTACAAAAATTATGTCATCAACATATACAACCACAATCAATTTTTTTTTTTTTCAACTTTAAAGTAAAGATTACTATTTGTGGTACCTTTATTAAATCATTGTTGTATCAAATATGTGTCTAACCTTGCAATCCAATCTTTACAAGCTTACTTTAGTCCATATTATTCCTTCTTCAATCTACATACAATATCTGATTTGTCTGATAACTAAATTCCTTTTGGTTGTTTCATTTATACCTCTTCTTCAAAATCTCCATTCAAGAAAGAATACTTCACATCTATTTGATAAAATTTGAAATCCTTATGTGTTGAAAAATCCAAAAACATCATGATATCCTCCATTCCTACCACCAAAGCAAATTTCTCCTCAAAATCTATTCCTTCAACTTGTGAGTAGCCTTTACACACAAGTCTTTCCTTGTTCCTTACCGCTTCTCCATTCTCATTTAGTTTGTTCCTATACACCCATTTAGCTCCAATTATATTTTTACTTATAGGTCTTGGGACAAGTTCCCAAGTCTAATTCTTCTCAATCTATAGTAGTTCTTCTTCCATAGCCTTTATCTAATGTTCATCTTTGCATTCCTCAATTACTATTTTTGGTTTAACTTGAGAAAGCAAACCTGGATTTACCTCTTCTTCAGTAGCTTTATTTCTTGTCAATACACATTTTCTTTTGTCTCCAATGATCTATTCTTCAGAATGATTCTTCTACACATACTTAGGGGTTCTAGGGGTCCTTTTCAGAGCTTCTTCCTCTTCAATTTGTACTCTCCCAAGTTTTCTTCATCTCTTTTGATGTAACATTTTCTTCCAAACACCCTGAAGTACTTGACCATAGGAATCCTTCCATACCATAGCTCATAGGGAGTCTTTGTGTTGTTTTATTTTGTTTGAACTTTGTTAAGAATGTAAACAACAATATGAATTGCTTCTCTCTAGTAGACTTTCAACAGGTTTGCTTCTCTCATCGTAGTCCTTATAGCTTTTTGAACAGTCTTTTTTTTTCCTTCCAACCACTCTATTTTGCTGAGGAGGTCTATGGGTATATAGCTACCTCTTTAAGACATGATTATCACAAAAATATTAAATTAATTATAGGCGAACTCTCCACCTCTATCAAACATCAAACACTTTATTTTCATATCCATTTCATTCTCAACCATAATTTTAAATGCTTTAAACTTATCTAGGGCTTCAAATTTTTCTCTGTGAAAACTAACCCATGTCATTCTAGAATAATCACCAATCAATAGCATGAAATACATGTCACCTTGAAGACTTCTTAATCTTGTAGCACCAAAAAGATCAATATGCACTAACTCTAATAATCTGGTAGTAGATTGTTCTTTTCCTTTGAAACTTCTTGTTTTCTTTCCAATGTGACAATCCTTGCAAAAAATATTGATAGGATTTGTAATCTTTGGAAGATCTCTCACATCTTGAATTGAACTAATTATTACTATATTATCAAAATTAATGTGACACATCCTCCTGTTTCATAACTAACTTTCACTAATTTGAGTCACAAAGCAATGGCCATCAACACCATTAATTTGAGACATTTACATCTATCCTTCTTCCATAAGAAATCAAAGTTCTAGACCCCTTTTTTGATCTCACATCCATTATTCTAAAACACAATATTGTATCCTTTACTCCACATTTTTCCAACACTTAAGAGATTATACCTCAAACCATTTACATAGGAAACAACATCAATATTATTCTTTCCATCAAAATTGATTGAACCTATTCCACATATCTTAGCACCTTAATCATCACCAAATCTAACAAGTCTTCCATCATACTTTTCAATTTTAACAAACTTAATCTTGTCACCGGTCATATGGTTAGAGAATCCACTATCAGTGATCCAATATTTCTTATCCTATCTATCATGAAAAGAAGATACCAAAGTACCTTCAGTCTTGTCCCTTGTCTCCAAAGAGATTTCCTTCACACATCTTTCAAAGTTAGCAGAATTGGTTTCACCTTTTAAAGCCATAAACAAGCATTCACCATCATCATCATCTCCATAATCAGATTCATCATCAAAAATAATTTCATCTTCTCTAACATAATAGACTTTCTTAATCATCTTACTTGTGTTCTCCTTGTTTTTGTCATTCACAACTCTATTTGGACATCTTGAAGCATAGTTACCTATCTTTCCATGAATAAAACATTTAAAAGGAAAATTACCTTTGTACTTACTAGTACCATTTTTCATCCTTCTCATAAATTTATCTTCCACATCATTAAGATCCTCTTGATTTGATTCTTCAATCTCCTTTGATTGTCTAGCCTTAAAGGCGGTCTCAACTTTTGCACCATTATTTGCACCAAATTCTTTCATTTCAAAAGTAGTTAGGGATCCATACAACTAATCTCTAGTATATAAATATATATTTGAAAATTCCTCAATAGTATAAAATTTATAACTATAAGGTTTAGGAAGAGTTTTGAGAATTTTCTTTACCACTTTTGATTCTTTGAATTTTCCACCAAGACCTCTGATGGAATTGATCACTTCATCTACCTTCTACATGTAGCTTGTAATATTTTCATCTTTAGACATCCAAAGGTTCTCAAATGTGATCTTCAAATTCTACATCTTAGCTTGTTCGACATTATCATTTTCTTCATAGATACTTTCCAACCTTCTCTAAATTTCTTTGGTAGTTTTCAAATCCATGACTTTCACTAATTCAAAATTTATAAGACTACACAAGGGAGAATACCTTGCTTTACTGTTGCATTCATAGGCTTGATTTCAACTTTAACGCTTGGACCAATTTTAGGCATAGTATAATTATTTTGTACTACCTTCCATATGTCAAATCCAATATAAACCAAATAACCTTCCATCCTTGTCTTCTAGAATGCATAGTTTGTGCCATCAAGCATGGGGATCTCCTTCTTGTGCACCATCCCAGATCTACCTCAAGTGGTTAAGCTTTTCTTCCAAGGAACATTTCTTTGATACAAATTGTTGAATGCACAAGACAACTGAGATGTGGGTGAATCAGTTGTACCCTAAAACTTGTAGTACCCCTCCATTTATGCTTATGTTTTATGGTTACATGTTTTCATACTGTTAGATTTTGGTACCTTGTTTTGGATATTTGGATCACTATTTTTGAGTGACAGTGGATTTATTTTGTGACATGATGATACATGGTATTGGGATATTTGATTTCGGATATGCTTTGAGATAGCGTAGATGTTTTTTTTAGATGATTATTGCTATGTATATGTTTATGATGGACTAACAGTTATTTAATTCGTCAGTTTGATGTGATGTGTATTGGTGTGAAGAATGGAATTGCATCACTTGCTTGCAAGTGCCCTGTGATATCCGTGATTTTCTCCGCATGGTGTGCCTGTACAATGGATTATATATATATATATGCATGTTATTGCTTGGTTGCAAGATTGCAGGTACATGACACCGACTCCACCTAGGTACTCAAGTCTGAGCATGTCAAGACTCAACGGAAATGTTGATTGGGAGGTAGTAGCATGGTTCATCCTAGTCTAGTCTTTAACCCGGTCACAATACATTGTTAGTTAGTTTGAATCTTGGTTGTCTTGTTGTCTCTGTTTGGTTTAATTGCTTGAAAAGAAAAATGTTAATTTTAATGATAGTCTAATACTCTTTAATTACTGTCATTTAAATTAATTTTTAAATGTTAAAGAAATTAGTTTTAACATGTTATTTAATTAATTAATTAGTTTTTTTGGTTAAATAAGTTGATCCTAAAAGATTAAATTTATTTAATTAAATAAATTTATTTTTAAATTATGTGTGAATAGATTTTATTAAATTAAATATTATTGTGGAAATGACATATTTTATTATTAAATATATTTGCAATTTAAAAATTGAAATTTAAAATAAATAAAATGCATGCAATTTTGAAAGGCAAAATTGCCAAGAAGTGGTTGAAGATATTTTCTTCTTCTCGACAAGTGTGGCAGTTGCATTGATTGCTTTTGGTTGAGGAATTTCTCGGAGGTTATTTTGGATTTGGGAAAACACAGAGGCTATTCTATTCTTCACGGGAAAATAATTGAGCTCTGTTAAAAAAAGTTTTATGTTTATGGTTATTTGGTATTTGTTGCAAATTTGTGGAAAATCTCTAGTTGCAATTTGGGTTTTGGTTCTCGGGAAAGGATTGTGGAAGCTACAGGCAAAGCTCTTTTCCAGTCAGTTTTCTGAAGCAAAGGAAAATAGGTAATCTTCTTGTGAATTTTGTATTGTTTGTTTCCGAAGGGAAAGTTTGTGAAAAGAAATTAGTTTTATTTAAACTCCTGTACTTCTCGCAAAGAAATTGTTCATTGTGGTTTTGTCTTGAAAAGATTTGTTGGGTTCTGAAGAATTTTTGTATTTTTTTTAGTGAAAGGGAAATATTTTAAAGGTAAAATGGATTTTAAAATCTTTTTGGATAAATTAAATTTTGAATGAAAATTTACTGTGCGTGTTTTCTTTTGAAAACCCTGAAGAAATTTGATAATTTCCCTGATTTCCCCATTGTAACCCTGTAGAAAATTATTTTGTTCTTAGTTATAAAACCCTCTTGGAATTTAATATATATATGTATTTCTATCTAAACTCATATATCAATTGGATTGTGAAAATTATATTTAAATATTTATGTTATAGGGAAAACACCGTATAGGCAAAAATCGTCATTCTGGTATTTTCTTAAAAAAAAAAAAAGAAAATCAAAATTTTTGTGTCACCGTATGGCGAATGTTAAATTTTTTTTTTTAAAAATACAGTGTGTTGGGAGGACCGAAACCCTCCCCATTTCCCACAGTGGTGGGTGTAGCCACCATGGCTGCGCACAGCAGCCAGTGGCTACTGGGCACAGCCCTGGCAAAGGCCGCATTCTCCCCACAGGGAGGTCGCGGCTCTCCTAGCTGCGTACCCTTTTTGTATTAAAAGTTTACTTTTTAAAAACAAAAACTTTTGTGTATGTATAGAATTTTGAATTATATTTTAATGTTTTTATTTATATATGTATTATATATATATACATTTATGAATATGTATATACATTAGTATGTATAAATTAATAATGTTTTTTTATATTAATATTTATATATACATATATGTATATAAATATTTGAGAGACTTGTGATTTATTAATTTAGAAAAATAATTTTGATATTTTAAATTGCATGTAAATTTCAAAATTAATATTTCTTATATAGTAAGATTGGAAGAGAATATTTAGGTTATCATGACGGGGCATTGCAAATTGGTATCAGAGCCAAGGTTACCAACATTGGACGCTCTTGGTAATCGCAAGCCCATTAGGTTGACCTAGTACGTAGTGTCGCTATCTGTTAACCTTGGTTGATTAGTATCTAAGACTTGTTATTGTTATGTGTAGGAACATGCCTAGGCGAGGTGGAAGAGGTCATGGTAGAGGTCGAGGTGGAAGCCGAGGGCCAATCCCTCAGGTTACTCCCCCTCTGAGCCCTCATCACAGTGATCAGGCAGAATAGTTGGATCAGAGGAATGAGGGACAAAATCCTAAACAGTCAAGAGTAGAGGGTTCACAAATACGTCCTTTATTGGAGGAGGTCCTAGCTCAACTTGGACCTAGACAAGAAGTTGAGCAGGAGGTTGTTAGAGAGAGAGATAGATCTCCTAGGAGAGTAGATGATACAATGCATCAGGATGCTATTACTACAAGACACATGAGGGATTTATTGAGGGCACGCCCTCCTACCTTTGATGGTATAGGAGGTGGATTAGAGGCAGAGACCTGGCTACTAGATTTGGGTAGATGCTTCGCCATGCACCCTTACGGTAGCAATACTCGTGCGAGATGTGCTATCATGCATCTGAGAGGATTCGCCTCTACTTGGTGACGCCTGGAGGAGCAGAAGCTCCACTTAGATATTGGGTCAGTGTCTTGGGAGATGTTTCTAGAGAGGTTTAGAGCATGGTTCCTATTGGAACACTGGAGGTAGGGACAGGCTGACGAGTTCCATGATCTATGTCAGTTGGCTCTTTCTGTTGATCAATATGAATGTAAATTCTATGAAATCAAGTAGTATGCTGGTATTGGTGATGATGAGCCTATGCTAGTACAACATTTCATCAGGGGTTTAAACACCCACATTAGTGGTGGTGTCAGAGTCTTTGAGCCAAAGACTATGGAAGTTGCAATGGAGAAGGCTCACATAGTGGAGGAGAACCTTGTTAGGGCATTATGTGGTCACACAGGAGTGTTGATTTACAGTGCTCTTGCAGCAAGTTTTAGTCCACAGGGTGGACAGGCACAGACAGGAGGTTCCTCTAGGAACCAATAGACACCCACAAAGGGTGGGCAACAACAACAACAATGTACACCTCAAAAGAATAACAATCCACAACCACAACAAGGTAATAGTCCACAAATAGGAAAGGGTCGCAACTGGTAGCACAACAAGCGCAATAGGAAGGATCAGCCTCTGCAGAGTGCTCAGTCTACTGTCAGTAGAGGTAGATTCCAGCAATCCAATGCACCTTTGGGTGGCAAAGGATTCGGTAGAGGCACAGTTTGTTACTCATGTGGACAACATGGACACATTTCTAGGCAGTGTTCAATGAGAGGTTCTACTGGTTTTGGGCCTCGACCTATAGTTTTAGAGCCTACAGTGGGTGATGCAGGATGATCACATACAGTATATGTTGCAGTTAATGACCGCCAAGCCGATCACTAGAACATAGTGGTTGAGACTTCAGGTAAGTTACATGGCATTAGTGTTTCCATTCTTTTTGATTCTAGAGCTACTGACTCCTTTATTTCACCGATCATCATTGACTGATGTGGTCTTGTGGCGGTAAAGCAAGGTGGTAAGTGACAGGTTGAATTTTCCTCTAGGGTGAAAGTAGCAGTAGAGAACTTAGTACATAATTGTGAACTTAAAATTGGTATGTTAACTACATTAGTAGATTTACATGTTACACCTTTAGGATCGTATGACATAGTACTAGGTATGGATTGGCTAGCATCTCATCATGCTGTGATTGACTATCGACTTAAGACAGTTAGTTGCATTAATGATTTAGGTGTGAAAGTGGAAATTATAGGTGTTCAAAGACCTATCTCTTTGCAAATGATAACTGCTATGCAATTAAAGAGATGTCTTTGTCAGGGATGTCAACTTTTTGCAACAATAGTTACTGATTTGGAAGAAGGTGAGAGTCGAGAGGTATCTATTGATGATCATCCTATTCTTAGGGAATTCACTAACGTGTTTCCTAATGATATACCTAGAATGCCTCTGAAGAGGGATATTGACTTTAGAGTTGACCTAGTTCTAGGAGCTGAGCCTATTTCTAGAGCTCCATATAGAATGACGACTCAAGAGTTAGAGGAACTTCGTATCCAGTTAGAAGAACTATTAGAAAAGGGTTTCATTCATCCAAGTGTTTCCCCTTGGGGAGCACTTGTCATCTTTGTAAAGAAGGATGGGTCACTTAGATTGTGCATTGACTATCGTCAATTGAACAAGGTTACGATTAAGAATTGTTATCCTTTGCCTAGAATCGATGATCTTTTTGATCAAATCAAGGGAGCTAATGTATTCTCTAAAATTGATTTGAAATCTGGTTACCATCAATGGAAAATAGCTGAAGCAGACATTCATAAAACTGCTTTACGAACTTGTTATGGGCACTACAAATTCATAGTAGTACTGTTTGGGTTAACGAACGCCCCATCAATGTTTATGAGTTTAATGAATGGTGTTTTTCATATATACCTTGATCGCTTTGTCCTTGTATTTCTCGATGATATTTTGATCTATTCGAGAAATATGAAGGAACATGAAGAACACTTGAGATAGGTATTGCAAGGTTTAAGGGAAAATCAATTATATGCGAACCTGAAGAAGTGTGACTTCTTTCAAACTGAAGTAAAATACCTTGGAGATGTCATTTCTAGGAAAGGTATTGCTATGGATCCTTCAAAGATTCAAGCTATTGTAAATTGGCCTGCGCCTACTAATGTAGGTGAAGTGTGTAGTTTTATAGGTCTAGCTGGTTATTATAGGTGGTTTGTAGAGGGATTTTCTAGAATCGGTCATCCTATTACTTCTCTTCAGAGAAAAGGGAAGAAGTTTGTTTGGACAGAGCAATGTCAGTTGGCTTTTCAGAAACTTAAAGAAAAGTTGACTAATGCGCCTATACTGATTGTTCCTGATCCTACTAAGGATTTTGTAGTATGCACGAATGCATCCTTAGAGGGCTTGGGAGTAGTTCTAATGCAATATGGGTGTGTGATTGCTTATGAGTCTCACAAACTCAAAGATCACGAATTAAACTATCCCACCCATGATTTAGAACTAGCTATGGTAGTGCATGCATTAGTTCAGTGGAGGCATTTCTTATTAGGTTATCATTTCAAACTTCATACTGATCACCGTAGTCTACAATACATTTTTACGCAACCTAACTTGAATGCTAGGCAGAGATGGTGGATGGAGTTCTTGTGTGAGTACAATTTTGAAGTGAAATATGTTCAAGGAAAACAGAACATAGTGGCTAATGCTCTTAGTCGTCATCGACATGAGATCTCTACTACTACTCTTGAAGTAGATTTGAGAGGTCAAATATTAGCAGCACTTCCTACTGATAGATTGTATGAGGAAGTGAGGTCGAAGATAGAATCTGGTAGACCTTTAGAAGGATGATTTGCAAGGTATGTCCTAGAATAGGATGGTATATTACGAAATTTAGGTCACATTTATGTACCACATTTTGAGCGTCTTCGTACATTAATTATGATAGAAGCTCATTGAGCTTTGTATTCAACTCATCCAGGTGTTAAGAAAATGCATGCCAATCTTCAGCAATTGTATTTTTGGCCTGATATGAAACATGATATTGCTAACTATGTATCGAGATGTCTTGAATGCCAGTGAGTGAAAGCTGAGCATCAACATCCTGCTAGATTATTGCAGCCACATCTCATTCCTAAATGGAAATGGGATATTATATCTGTTGACTTTATTGTAGGGTTACCTACCTCATCATGTCGACATGATGCCATTATAGTAACTGTTGACCGATTGACTAAAGTAGCTCATTTCTCACTAGTACGATCATCTTACAATGCTTCATCCGTAGCTAGGATATTCATGGAGGACATCATTAGATTGCATGGGATTCCTTGTAGGATTATTTCTAATAGAGATCCTATATTCACTTCAGCCCTATGGACTTCATTACAACATGCTCTAGGTGTTCAACGTATCATCCTCAAACTGATGGACAAACAGAGAGAGTTAATCAAATATTGGAGGATATGCTTAGAATGTACATAATGGACCAACAATCACGTTGGGAGGATTATCTATATTTAGTATAATTTTCTTATAATAACGAATATCAAAGTTCCATAGGTATGCCACCATTTCAGGAATTATACGATCATCCTTGTTGAACTCCTCTGAGTTGGGATCGACTTGAGGATAGAGTGTTACTTGTACCTGAGATTCTTTGATACATGGAGCAACAGGTTGACAGTATTAGAGAACATTTGATAGTAGCCCAGGATAGGCAAAAGAAGTATGCCGATGCGCATAGAATCGAGTGACAGTTTGTTGTTGGTGATAGAGTGTTTCTTTGAGTGCGACCACAAAAGAGTCTAATCCGTTAAGGAAAATGCTCTAAGCTTGCACCTCATTTCGTTGGGCCATTTGAGATCTTAGAGAGAATTCGTCCTGTGGCGTATTGACTCACCTTACCACCTAGTTTGTCACATATTCATGATGTTTTTCATGTATCAGTTCTTAGACCATATCATCTCGACATATCTCATGTACTTGATTGGAATGTGTTATAGGTAGAGGACGGGCAGCTGGCTTTGGAGCCCATGGCCATTCTACAGCACCAGACACTCGGTCTCAGGGGTTGAGACATTGATCAGGTGAGGGTCCAATGGGATCCTAGCCATGAGGCTTCTGCTACTTGGGAGGATGTGACACGCATGAGGGAACTTTATCCCTATCTATTCGCAAGCTTTTAGGAGCAAGCCTGATCCTTGGGGGGGAGGATGTAGTACCCCTCCATTTATGCTTATGTTTTTTGGTTACATGTTTTCATACTATTAGATTTTGGTACCTTGTTTTGGATATTTGGATCACTGATTTTGAGCAACAGTGGATTTATTTTGTGATATGATGATACATGGTATTGTGATATTTGATTTCGGATATGCTTTGAGATAGCGTAGATGTTTTTTTAAGATGATTATTGCTATGTATATGTTTATGATGGACTAACAGTTATTAAATTCGTCAGTTTGATGTGACGTGTATTGGTGTGGAGAATGGAATTGCATCACTCGCTTGCGAGTGTCCTGTGATATCCATGATTTTCTCCGCATGGTGTGCTTGTACAATGGATTATATATATATGCATGTTATTACTTGGTTGCAAGGTTTCAGGTACATGACACCGACTCCACCTGGGTACTCAGGTCTGAGCATGTCAAGACTCAACGGAAATGTTGATTGGGAGGTAGTGGCATCGTTCATCCTAGTCTAGTCTTTAACCAAGTCATAGTACATTGTCAGTTAGTTTGAGTCTTGGTTGTCTTGTTATCTCTATTTGGTTTAATTGCTTGAAAAGAAAAATGTTAATTTTAATGATAATCTAATACTCTTTAATTACTGTCATTTAAATTAATTTTTAAATGTTAAAGAAATTAGTTTTTACATGTTATTTAATTAATTAATTTGTTTGTTTGGTTAAATAAGTTGATCCTAAAAGATTAAATTTATTTAATTAAATAAATTAATTGATTTAATTAAATTGTTTTAAATTGTGTGTGAATAGATTTTATTAAATTAAATATTATTGTGGAAATGGCATATTTTATTATTAAATATATTTGCAATTTAAAAATTGAAATTTAAAATAAATAAAATGTATCCAATTTTGAAAGGAAAATTTGCCGAGAAGTGGTTGAAGATATTTTCTTCTTCTCGACAAGTGTGGTAGTTGCATTGATTGCTTTTGGTTGAGGAATTTCTCGGAGGTTATTTTGAATCGGGGAAAACACAAAGGCTATTCTATTCTTCACGGGAAAATAATTGAGCTCTATTAAAAAAAGTTTTCTGTTTATGGTTATTTAGTATTTGTTGCAAATTTGTGGAAAATCTCTGGTTGCAATTTGGGTTTTGGTTCTCAGGAAAGGATTGTGGAAGCTACAGGAAAAGCTCTTTTCCAGTCAGTTTTCTGAAGCAAAGGAAAATAGGTAATCTTCTTGTGAATTTTTTATTGTTTGTTTCCGAAGGGAAAGTTTGTGAAAAGAAATTAGTTTTATTTAAACTCATGTACTTCTCGCAAAGAAATTGTTCACTGTGTTTTTGTCTTGAAAAGATTTGTTGGGTTATGAAGAATTTCTATATTTTTTTTAGTCAAAGGGAAATCTTTTAAAGGGAAAATGGATTTTAAAATATTTTTGGATAAATTAAATTTTGAATGAAAATTTACTGTGCGTGTTTTCTTTTGAAAACCCTGAAGAAATTTGATAATTTCCCCGATTTCCCCATTGTAACCCTGTAGAAAATTATTTTGTTCTCATTTATAAAACCCTCTTGGAATTTAATATATATATATTTGTATTTGTATTTAAACTTATATATCAATTGGATTGTGAAAATTATATTTAAATATTTTTGTTATAGGGAAAATGCCATACAGGCGAAAATCGTCATTCTGGTATTTTCATAAATAAATAAAAAATCAAAATTTTTGTGTCATCGTACAACAAATGTTAAATTTAAAAAAAAAATACAGTGTGTTGGGAGGGCCGAAACCCTCCCCATTTCCCATAGTAGTGGGCACAGCCACCATGGCTGCGCACAGCAGCCAGTGGCTACTGGGTGTAGCCCTAACAAGGGCTGTGTTCTCCCCATAGGGAGGTTGCAGCTCTCCCAACTGCGTACCCTTTTTGTATTAAAAGTTTACTTTTTAAAAACAAAAAACTTGTGTATGTATAGAATTTTGAATTATATTTTAATGTTTTTATTTATATATGTATTATATATATATATATACATATATGAATATGTATATACATTAGTATGTATAAATTAATAATGTTTTTATATATTAATATTTATATATATACATATATGTATATATGTTTGTATATAAATATTTGAGAGACTTGTGATTTATTAATTTAGAAAAATAATTTTGATATTTTAAATTGCATGTAAATTTCAAAATTAAATATTTCTTATATAGTAAGATTGGAAGAGAATATTTAGGTTATTATGACGGGGCATTACAAAACTTCAAAACCCTTATACACATTTAGATCCACTTTCATTCAATAAACCCTTTAATATGTTATGATGTTTTATCATGGAAAGAAAATAATAGAAATTGAAACATAACAACACCATACACATGAGAACACCATATTTACATGGAAAAACCAAGATAAAAAAACCACAGTGAGGATTAGCTCACAATATAAGTAATATCAACACCGATTACAAAGGCTCATTATTGGAGGGCTCATTGCCTAGAAAAATAAAGGCTCACTGCTAAAGGATCATTGCCAAAATAGAAAAGAAGATAAAGAAGAAGTGCTACAAAAATAAATCCATCTCAATTCAATAGAGAAATCCACCATAATATCATTAACACACTCACAACATGGCTAAATAATTGTAGACACCTTCTTCTCACTACATCAAGTAATCTAACACATGAAAGCTCACACTGCACTTCTCAAATTCACACTCTAAAACTATACAATTTGCATCATTATTGTCTATCTATTCTATCAACAATCCATCAAAAAATCAACTCATATTTCTACTGTCTTCAATCTTGAAACCTTTCTCCAAGGTCAGTTATGCACCTCAACCATGAAAATTCAAATTAGGTTAGAACCAAAATATTCCTTCGGTGGAAAGGAATGAATTTGGACCAAAACGCTCCTTATCTAGGACCTAAATACATCCTTACAAACCACACCATGCTTCCACAAACAACTAATCACCTTCGCAAGTAGTGTAAACACCAAGGTCAATTGATACCTATTTAAACACCACTAATATTTTAAGTACAAACTTACTTTGATCTATCCATAAATCATGGAAAAAAAATTCACCTAAAAAGATGTTGGAATATTCCATAAACACCTTAAAATCTAACAAAATTCTTTGCAACAAATTTCACCTAAATAATGTACACACCCAGTACAACTAAACAACTCTGATATACATTGTAACTCAAGAAACTTAATTTTGAAGTACCAAACCTTGAACCACTTCAACTAAAGAAAGATACCAATACTAAAAACTCCTTAAGATCCACAAGACCTAAAACATAATTGTAAAGAAACGTAGAGAAGAAAAATTTCACCCAGATACCTCTACAATACACAACTCACACTTTGGTGAATGCAAATTCTTTTGCATAGCGATCCAACACACCAAATTCTAGACACAACACCTTTGATCATTTCTAATCAACATAACTGAAGCACACAAGCATATCTTCAACCTAGAAGAAATGTGGAGCAATACAAGAACACAATCTTGCAACCCAAAACACCACTACAACACACTATTTCTTCATATTATCAAATTTTCTCAAAAGCACTTGGAAACCAAGCATCAAAAACCCATCCTCATCACCTTCAATACTTCCTCAACACAACTAAATCAACTACATTATAGGAACTCAACCATAGATCACAAAATCTTATCACAACAACACTAGAGGTTGCCACTAGTAGCTTTACTAATGAAAATATAATGCAACTAATCAAAGCACGGATAACATTAGCAACTCATATTATTGCAACAACCTATCAAAAATAGACACCAATGAAAACACTAACTTCTCATACTTGCAACATCTCAATGAGTGGATCTTCTAACACCAAAGTATCTTTGACACAAATAGGAGAGACATTGGAAGAAGAACAAATGTATTTATCATGATTGTCCAAATTTGTATTTTGTTTTACCAAACTAACATCATACATAGGAGATATAGTGGGAGAGGGATTAATGAAAAACAAGAAAAGAGGGGAAAGGACTTCATATTCACATGCTTGTAACAACAATTTCCTAGAGTATTCAAAAAGATATGAAAATATATTATAAAGTATGATAACAAGAGATTTCTTCAATGAAAAAATGATGTAATAATTATTCTATAGATTTGAAATGCACCATTTTTTTCCTAATGTGTAATAACTCAAGCAAAATGATACTTTTATTGCACATACAATGACTATGTTTGAGAACTTCAAAAAATAGATTTACTAGTAGAAATAGAAGGAAATCATTGAGACAAAAATTCACCCAAATAGTTGTTAAGACACTTGCACATGGAAAGATTCACCCAAGGGCGAATGAGTCCTTGCTCAGGTGTTTGAAAAATGAAAAATGCAAATTTTGAGTTATTGTTTGTGTTCTCTATTTCAATTTGTAGACTATTTTTCTGTGAAAAATATTTGTTGGTGTAATTAAATATCTTGTACCTTGTCCTAGGTCATAATTACACCTTAGTTAAGTTTACTTAGGGACCACATAGGAGGTTATTGGAGAATCTCCACTTTTGGTGGACTTGACATGTCATTATCTCATCACTTCCACCTTTTGTGGACACATCATGTGATTATCTCTCCATCTTTGGTGGAGTGATAAGTTTCCTAGTTGTCTCATGTCATAAGATTCTGACACTTGTCATAATCTTATGCCCTCCTATGTTCTCACCTTGGCTATTTAACCAAGGGGTCTTTCTCATTTGTAATCAATCATAATCAGTAATATCATATTAATAACATTGAATACAGTTTATTCTTGTCATAATCTTTCTCTCTCTTCTTGTGCTTTCTATTTGGTCTATAGATCTTGGGTAACCATAGCCACTCATAACATGCAATGGCATGTTTGGCTTTTACTGAGAGGCTCCTATATTCTCAAGAGATTCCAGACCGAGGAGGTTCCATTCGCGGGTTTCGCGTGCCGCCATCCGAAGCCGCCGGTGCAACTGAAAGGCCTACCATTGTAACCTTGGTTCCTCGATAGTCGATTTTTCCTTTGTTTCATTCGGGGACCGCTTATGGAGGCCAAACCCGCGAGGGTTTAAAGTCGGGTTATGCCGCGATCCGCAAGGTAGCCTAAATTCCTTTAGAGCATTTGGGTCAAACCACCCCGCCATATCGCGTCTGCAAGGGCCAAAAATCAGACGATCAAGTCAAATCATCCGATTCGAAGCAGTTGTCCGGTGAGGAAATTTTTTTTTTTGCCTGGAGAGCCGTACAACCCCCTAGGTCGTCATTATTGCTGGTATGATTTTTACAAAATAAAAAAATTAAAAATTTCATAAATTTCTTTAAAATCTTTTTTAAAAATTCATTTTGTAATCAAATATTTTGGCTGTAGGAAATTTCAAAAAAAAATTAAAAACAAAAATTTTAAAATTTTGAGTACGCAAGACGCAAGACTATAGCGATCGAGGGTACAATTTATAGTACTCCGGTAACTCACAAGCCACGCAGCCGCCTCCTTAATTCAAAATTTCATCATCCTCCACACCTTCAGCGTTCATAAACAAATTCTGGCCGAAATTATCTTCCTATACAAGAACTGTAATATTCCGCAACACAACCTACGAGGTATATTCCGCTTGCATAAAGAATATTCAAAATACTTTTCTCCTCGCGTGACAGCATCGCTTAGTGATCGTGTTCCGCCAATTTTAATTGTATTACTTTTGGATGTGATGTCAGTGGTGCACGCATGGATGACGCTGTATGTTCTCTTTGAATTTTTCACCCTCTTCACCACGGGTGCTTTTGATTTTCTACCAAACTTCACCAATATCTTGCTCATTTCAATTCTCCTTTTAGAGTTTTTTTATTTGCTTTTGGTAATTTCGTGCCTTGTTTTATTGGAAAGTAATCAGTTTTTGGTTTTGGTTCCTAATTTTTCTAGAAATTGCAGATTCTCATAGGTGTTGTTGATTCGTCCTCATTTTGGAAACTTTGGGAGCTCATATCTCGCTCCTATAGTAACATTTTTGGGTGCAAATTTTTTTGAAAGTGCATGATTTTCTGTGTACTTCTCAGTGGTATGATCAGATTGATCTCATTTTATACCAAAAATTGTACTTGATATTGTGGCCTATTTTTGGCATTTGTAAGCACTAAGATCAAGTCTAGCTTGTTGTTCTTGGCATCTAGCAACTGTAAACACACTAAATATAAAGTGCCAAATCAGATATTGCTTGGGGGTTTCTTGATTGAGGGATTTGGGGTAAATCTTGCATTTTGTTTTGCATTCTTTTGCTTTTGATTTGTGTTCTTGCAATGGGGAGATCTCAAATTGAACCCCTAAATCCACATAATTATGCTACATGGAGAAAATCAATAACAAACTATCTCATGATGAAAGGTCTAATAGGTCATCTAAATGAAAAAATCCCAAAACCTACTGATGGTAAAGAATTGGCAATGTGGGAAATTGATCGTGAGAAAACACTTGGATGCATATGCTCATTAGTCTCATTTGATTTACAGTTTCATATTGAATCATGTAATACACCTAAAGAGGTATGGGATACTTTTGAGAAATTGTATGGCAAAACAAATAAGATTAGAGGCTATCAGATTGAGAATGATTTGATGAATCTTGATCCTAAAAGTTTTGACCACATCCAAGACTACATCTCCAAAATCAAGCAACTAAGAACACAGTTGAAAGAATGCACTATTGAAAAAGAGGATTTACAATTGATTCTAAATATGTTATCCAAGCTTGGTCTTGAGTATTCAGTATTTGTTTCTAGCTTTTATACCCATCGACTTTCCATGGGAGCATCATATGTTGATCCTAAGTTTGATGACTTTGCAAATCTCCTAATCCAAGAGGAAGCTAAGTTAATGAACATGGGTCTAATCAAGTCTTCCAAACCACAAGCATTGGTGGCAAATGAGTCTAAGGTACAGAAAGAATCAGATAATCTTGATAAGAAGCAAAAGAAGAAAAAGAACAAGCCACATAAAGAATCAGAATCCTCATCATCAAAAGGAGAAACATCTAAGAAGGAAAGACCTTTTTGTGCATATTGCAAGAAGGATGGACATGAAGAAAATTATTGTTATAAGAAGGATATTGATGAGTTGAAAAATATTCTTAAAAATAATCACATTGATTTTCCTTCTAGAATGTCTCAATCTTCTTTCTCTTCTACTTCAAAATAAATTTTAAAAGGACAAGCTCTTTAAAGCCTATTCAAATCCAGATCAGTAGGAGATGGCTTCCTAGGATTCAGAGCCAGCTACTCATATGGAATCTCTACAAACTATCTTCTCTTCATTTCCCAGCCTTGTTCATCGTCTCCTATCTCGATGGGAAAAATAATACATGAGTGCAAATGGTGGAAGGGATCTAGCATTGGGAACACTTTTAAAGATGTCTTGTGTGTCTCAGAGATTTTACCTAACACCTTACTTCTCTCCATTTATCATATTACACATGGTGGAGATGGGAGAACTATGGAGTTCACTCCTGATTTTGTTATCATTCGTGACTTGGAGACTAGAGATGTCATTGCTACTGGGGTGGTTGATCATTCATCTCGGTTGTATTCCTTTGCACAGTTTGCTTCTGATGGTGACAATGTTCCTTCGACTGTTGATCACATGAACTATGATTCTGAGGAGACATTTGGCTTTTTGAACTTGGGCATACTCACATCAGATCCAGTACTTGAGCCATGCACTTCGTCTCCTCCATCTTCTGTTGTACTTGATGATACTTGTGTTGCTGGGCCAGCTTTGGCTCCTAGTGATTAGCTGCCAGTAATCCTGGATTGTCTTCCCGTGATATGGCTACTTTGGATGATTTCTTAATAGGTATTTCAGACTTGTTTCTAGGAGTCTCATCTTTCCTCGATTTGAGGACACTTTGAGATAGCATTCATCTTCTCTTTGGATGATGATGCAATCTTCTTCTGCATTGTTGTGAGGGGAAACACCTTGACCTCTTGTTCATTCTTGCATGATCAATTTTTCACAGACACAGTATGAGGTGGGATTCTTGGACAACATTTGGAGGAGAGGTTTCTTTGTCTCTAGAGGGATATCATCTCTTTGTCTCTTGATGTGCCTCTACATTCTACTAGATGCTGGGTTTTCCTCTCTCTCAGCCAAGGGTGGCTCTAGAACTCGACATTGAGTGGTCCAAATTTTGGTACTGACATATTATGGAGACACTTTGGGCATACTGCAGAGACAATATCATCATACATCATCCATCATTCTTGACATCCCTCAGATACATCCTTGGTTTTGTTTCTTTCCTAAGGGAGGAATGTTGTCTCGGGCAAGATTGGATCATCTTCAAGATTCAATGTCGTGAGCTTCTATCATCATTGTAGGAGACTCAACATTGAGGGGGGGCTACCTTGCTTCTCTTCTACTTCTCTCTTATGGGGGGGTCTTTTTCCTCATATGGGTTTTTTACCTTCTCATTCTTCATTGAGAGCATTTCTATTTTGTATTTCATCTCTTTTGAGGGGGAGTTTTGTCCCATGAGGTTTTCTCCCTTTCCTCGGTTGTGAGAGATTGCATTGTTTGTACATGGGTACCTAACATGGCCTAGTAGCTTCTTGACCCATCTTGCATTGTGCACTACTCCCTGCTGTAATTCTATGTGCTGGTGTAATTAAATATCTTGTAAATTCCTTGTCCTAGGTCATAATTACACCTTAGTTAAGTTTACTTAGGGACCACATAGGAGGTTGTTGGAGAATCTCCACTTTTGGTGGACTTGACATGTCATTATCTCATCACTTCCACCTTTTGTGGACACATCATGTGATTATCTCTCCATCTTTGGTGGAGTGATAAGTTTCCTAGTTGTCTCATGTCATAAGATTCTGACACTTGTCATAATCTTATGCCCTCCTATGTTCTCACCTTGGCTATTTAACCAAGGGGTCTTTCTCATTTGTAATAAATCATAATCAGTCATATCATATTAATGACATTGAATACAGTTTATTCTTGTCATAATCTTTCTCTCTTCTTGTGCTTTCTATTTGGTCCATAGATCTTGGGTGGCATCCATAGCCAATTCTAACAATATTTATAGATTTTAATGTCTAAATGAGAATGCAACTAATGACAAAAAATGAACAAAATGACAACTTTTTGAATGCAAATTTACCTAAAATTTTGATCTAAATGACTGAAAAACACTCTTAATACAACTAACATGCAAAGTGTATATAATATTTATGTAATATTTTTGGATCTTTTTTAACTTAAAAATGCAAAATGTAATTTTAGATGATGCAAGATGCAATTTTGAAACCCTAAATAAAATTAAAAACAAACTAATGCAAATCCTAGATCTAGGTTTTGAAAAGAGTAACAAATCAAAAAAAAAATAGTGTAAGAATGTTAGGTTCACCAAAATGAAACATAGAAAAAAGTAAGTGTGTGGTTGTGAGGGTTTAAACACAATTACACCTTCTCTATTTTCATTAGAAAAGAGATCTCCCAAGGATAGGATTGACTTTCAATCTTGAGGTGAGTCAAACCTATTAGGAGGATCTATTGTTTTCTTATGACAAAAAATGATTGAAATGCACTTTTGGGAGATGAAAATAAAATACTTAATGAACTCAATTATGTGGTGTAAAAATTGAAATGAAAATTTAAAGGATAGCATAAATGGAAACTACAAATTTTAGGTAGATCTGAGAAGGTCATAATGATGTGTACCTATCACCAAAAGTGGTTGTTGAGTGTCCTATCAAGATGGATTCACCCTAGGTTGAATGGGTCTCTGTACAAGGGTTCAAAATCTAATTTCATAGTCCTTTGATCCAAGAACTACACTCTCGATTCCTCTGAATTTCATTGTCAGAAAGTCAAAAATAAATTTTGTAGGTGAGTTTGTGTGGCTTGACAACTTTGATGACAACTTTGAAAACTTTGCAAAATTGCTCTTTTGATCCAATTTTAGTTTTTCAACTACAAATATGCACACACAAAGAGAGGGAAAATGTTTGTTTTTGGGTGAATAGGGGTTTTCCTTGGTCAAACCCTAGTTTGGTAATTAAACCTTGATGATAAAACAATGAAAAAATGGAAAGAATTTGATGAATGAAAAATGATATGTCACAACTCACCAAACCCTTAATGGTTGCCTTTAGAGGACTATAGTCTAACACATCACTCTAAAGAGCTTGATCTTGCATGAATTGGATTGATTAGATGCTTGATTTGACACTTGATTTGAGGCTTGAATGCTTGAAACCTACATTACAATGTTAGCTCCAAAACATGACATGAAGATCCATAAATGTTAACATGATGATATGATATTGATTGCTACTGTAGATGACTGATAATGTTGCTCTTCAATTCTCTTGACAATAGTATTTTCTCTTGTGAAATTTTCCTTAATGCTAGATGTTTTGAATTGATAAAATAACTATGTATTTATATGTGTTTATCTAATTTCCCAAAAAATAGATTCCATAAGTTGACATTTGAAACTTGAATTTGAATCATTAAAATGCTACCAAAAACATATTAAAAAATGGGTCTTAGAACTTAAGGAGGATCCATTCATCCTTGGGCGAATGGGTCTTGGGACCTAAATCCAAGACACACAATTTCCAAGATGTTAAATTAATGTGGGAAATTGTTTAATATAAGTTTCAATTTCAAAAAATGGGAATAATAAGGCTTAGGAATGCATAATTTAAATCAGTATAAGCTTAATTAAGTCCAATTAATTAAGGGGATGCAAACATAGTCTGAAAATGTAAAGGATTACATTTTTCTAGACTACAAACTCACATATATTTATACTTTTATATTGAAGCATAGCAATGGAAAATACAATTTGGTTGTCAATGCATTAAGAGAAGATTTTCTAACTAAGATGAGAGTAGAAGTAGTTGGATTTGAAGAGCTAAAGTAATTATAGTGAAGTTAATCCAAATTTGGAGAAGGATGGGTAACATGTAAATAATAGGTAAGTGTGGACATAATTAAATGATTAGATTATTTGATCCAAACTAAGATATTGTTTAAGGGTAATCAATTGTGTAATCCAAGGAGTTAAATGAGAGAAATTTTGAAGAAATATAAGTATAGAAAAAAATTAGTAGTAAATTTTAAAGTGGATAAGATAGTGGCAATTGTACAAAAGAACTAATTTTGACCAAAAATATACAAGGATGGCAAGAAAGTTGAAAATTACAAGACTTGTCAAGTTGCAAAGGGAAGTAGTCAAAATGTTGGTTTATATTAGTCGTTATCAATTCTAGAGAGACCTTGGGAGGATATAAGTATGGATTTTGTATTGGGGTTTCCTAGAACACAAAGAGGATATGATTCAATATTGGTAGTCATGGATAAATATTTTTAAATGGTATACTTCATTCCATATAAGAATAAAATGATGTAGTACATGTAATTGATTTATTTTCAAAGTAGTGAGATTGCATTGGTTGCCAAAGAGAATTGTTTTAGATAGATATTCTCAAAATTTTGGTTACTTTTGGAGAACCTTCTAAAAGAAGATAAATCCAATTTTGGAATTTAGTTCATCATATCACCCACAAAGTTATGGATAAATATAAGTAAAAAGTATTTTAAATAATTTATTGAGATGTTTGGTTGAAGAAAAGATGGGAAGTTAGGATACAATTTTACTATAAGAAAATATTACATATGATAGTTCAATAAACAATAATATAGAAAAAAACCATTTGTAATTGCATATGGTAATAGTCCAAGAAACATATCAAAATTGAGAGATATCAATAATGAAGTGAAGAGGAGATTAAAAGAAAAACAATTTATTACACACATGAAGTGTAGTGCATGTGGAAGTAAAGAGACACTTGGATATAATGAATGGTAGATATAATGGGATAGTTGATGAGAAAAGAAGGAATAAGGAATTTTTGGTTGGAGATGAAATGATGGTATATATCAAGAAGGAAATATTTCTAGTTAGAACATATAATAAACTAAAGATAAAGACATTTGGCCCTTGTACAATTATCAAAAGGTTTAAATCACAAAATGAATATGAACTGGATTTATCAGAATTTTTGGACATATCACTAGTATTCAATGTTGTATATATATATCAGTATCATGAAGGAGATCCATTAGATAATAATTTAGAAATACAATGGAAGAATAAAAAAACTAGAGAAACCAAAATTAGAAATCACAAAAATTTTAGTAATTAGAGAAGCACCAAGAATATATAGTATGTGAAGTGTTTGGTGAAGTGGAAAGGAAGGCCTTAAGAAGATTCAAGTTATATTTCTAAGGTTAAGCTAGACTATCTTAGTTTCCCTATAGCCACCAAAAAGTGAGGAAATCACTTTTCAAATTATCCCAAGTGGTTGATGCAAAAGAATCATAGGGTGTAAGTGCAATATTGCTACACCCAAAATATATTTTCTTGTACTTGTTTTATTATTTATAATATTATAGCTATTTTCCAATTTTTAGTCAGTCACCATAATTCCTATTGTATTGCACCATACATGGAAATTCTACCTCATGGTTCATAACATCTATTCTACATTGATCCTACAATATTGCATTCAATTTCCCAAAGTTTCTAATCACTTTAAAGCCTTAGTTTGGTCTCTAACCTACTACCAAGCATAAAATACTAATGTCCAATTGCACTCTTTTAGGTTTGTGGAAAATTTAAAAGATTGTGGCGATAAAGGAACACATTTCAAGATGAAATGGACTCAAGAGAGCTTATAAAATGAATCACATTGAGATTCATTGATCCACCTTTACTACTTCTATTTCAAGATATTTTTTCACATGTTTAGTTGACTACATTATTTATAAGGATTTGAGATTTGTTCCACCTTGTAACAAATTGAGATCACTCCTAAGGCTAGAAGCTACTTTATAAATATTGTTCATGATAATTATAAGGTAATTAAGATGATAGAGAAAATTTGGTTTGTACTCCTTTCTTAAAAACTTTAAATTTCATTGTAACATCATTAAAATTCTATAATTTTCACATATTATGCCCATTTGTAATTAAATCCAGTTGAGGGATAGCATTTTGAAAGCCCAATATGGTATACTATAACTTGTTTATGATTGTGAATGAATAAAAATTATATTACTAATTTATTATTCAATTAAGTTATATTGTGTGTTGTTTCATTTACTTGCATGGTTGGATAATCCTTCATTAGGTCCTCTACCCATGGTTGAATCATGTTTGTTGTTATAGGTAGGGCTCTATCATAAGAAAGTGAGTATCTTTATTATTATTCTTCTTTTTTTTGAATAAATATTTAAACTAGATCTAAAAAAATTAAAGAAATTTAACGAGAGGATTTTGTAAGGGAAATTTAGGGCATCTCAGAGAAACCTCCAAGAATAGTAGTTCCTTCGGTAACTTTAATTCGATTAGATTTCCTCAAAGAAACGTACAACTATGTCCTAAAGCAGAAACAAACACAGTTCATTTCCCACATTAATCCTTCTAAGAGAAGCACATGTAAATTCAACGTCATGCAATAATAGATTCTAGAAGTAGAACCAACACAAATGAAAGATAAGATAGAAAATCAGAACACACAGATTTACATGGGGAAAACCCTTTCGGGTAAAAAACCCCACCCTCCAAAGTTTGATCCATTGTACTATTCAACAACAAAAGGTTACAATACTATTTCAGGCTCTTAGCCTTTTTCAGAGATTACATCTTGTTCATTTTGGAATCAATCTGGTAGCAAACTCTCCCGTTTAAATTTCTTGATCAATCCATCAGACCATACAATCTTCACACTGTTGCAATATCCTCACACAATATATAGTGCAGATCAACATGAGAGATCAACCATGGCATTCAATCCTTGATCAAGAGATTTTGGTAGCATAACCCTGCCTCTTTCTTTTCTTTGTTTCGGCCTCATGGCCTCGACCTTCTAGCCAACCATTCAACCTTACTGTAACGCTATCTCTCTTTTCTCTATTTCAGCCTCATGGCCTCGGCCTTCTAGCCAACCACTCGGCCCTCACTCTATCACTCCCATCTCTCTCTTGCTTCAGAAGGTCCAAAAAATGCATACACATTCGTTCTCTACTACCTCTATGAATCGGTTCGTTTCCAACTGTGAGATCACAAAAAATAGTTCACATTCTACCTCCTCTAATTTTTCCAAGTCACACCACGTAGGACAGTCATCACTCGGTCAAAGGCATTCAAAATTTATTCGCATGTCAGTGAAACACTAACTGTGTCTCCCCGATGTCACAAAGCCAGATTGTCATTATTGCCAAGAGTCTTCACTATCGGCAAGACATTACACCAAGTTCACAAGCTGTCGCTTAGACTTCCCCTTGTCAACAAGACATCATACCGATATCCATCACATGTATCGCTAATCGGCAAGACCATCGTTATTCCATGAGACATCATGCCGAAGTCCCCAAGTCATATAGACATCAGTATTCCATTTATTGAAACAATCGCTATTTTCCAAGACATCATACCGAAGTGCACAAGTCACATAACAAGAGTATTCCCATCAGCAAGACTATCGTCTTTTGCCAAGAGATCATACTGAACCTTCATGTTATTTTGAAATGTCCAACAGCCGGCAAGACTTACCGCTATCATTGAGAGTTCTTACCAAAATCTTCAAGTCACCCCGAGATCAGCTTTCGACAAGAGTTATACCAAAAATATCCCACAACATCAGTGAGACAAACACCCTTCACCAAGAGTTCTTACTGATCCACCATATGTTATCCTGATGACTCCGAGTGTATAGTTGTCGGTGAGACATCTCCCTGTCGCCAAGAGTTCCTACCAAACCCTTATGTTATCCTGATGAATCTGAATGTATAACTATCGATGAGACTTTCCATATCCTAGGACAACATACCAAAACATTTGAATTACTCCAATGATTCAGTTGCCATTAGTCTCCCCAACATCCACTAGACACCAAACTGTTGGCCAGAGGTCTCCATTCAGCAGAAGGTTACAACGAACATCACAAGTCACAGCGACAACACTAGTAAACAAGACAGAAGCATTGTCTCGCCATCTCTCTCTTGCTTTAGAAGGTCCAAAAAATGCATACACATTCGTTCTCTACTACCTCTGTGAATCGGTTCGTTTCCAACTGTGAGATCACAAAAAATAGTTCACATTCTACCTCCTCTGATTTTTCCAAGTCACACCACGTAGGACAGTCATCACTCGGTCAAAGGCATTCAAAATTTATTCGCATGTCAGTGAAACACTAACCGTGTCTCCCCGATGTCACAAAGCCAGATTGTCATTATTGCCAAGAGTCTTCACTATCGGTAAGACATTACACCAAGTTCACAAGCTGTCGCTTAGACTTCCCCTTGTCGACAAGACATCATACCGATATCCATCACATGTATCGCTAATCGGCAAGACCATCGTTATTCCATGAGACATCATGCCAAAGTCCCCAAGTCATATAGACATCAGTATTCCATTTAGTGAAACAATCACTATTCGCCAAGACATCATATCGAAGTGCACAAGTCACATAGACAAGAGTATTCCCATCAGCAAGACTATCATCTTTTGCCAAGAGATCATACTGAACCTTCATGTTATTCTGAAATGTTCAACAGCTGGCAAGACTTACCGCTATCATTGAGAGTTCTTACCAAAATCTTCAAGTCACCCCGAGATCAGCTTTCGACAAGAGTTATACCAAAAATAGCCCACAACATCAGTGAGACAAACACCCTTCTCCAAGAGTTCTTACTGATCCACCATATGTTATCCTGATGACTCCGAGTGTATAGTTGTTGGTGAGACATCTCCTTGTCGCCAAGAGTTCCTACCAAACCCTTATGTTATCCTGATGAATCTGAATGTATAACTATCGATGAGACTTTCCATATTGCTAGGACAACATACCAAAACATTTGAATTACTCCAATGATTCAGTCGCCATGAGTCTCCCCAACATCCACTAGACACCAAACTGTTGGCCAGAGGTCTCCATTTAGTAGAAGGTTACAACGAAAATCACAAGTCACAACGACAACACTAGTCAGCAAGACAGAAGCATTGTCTCGGCGACCTGTACAAACCACAAGGATACTAAACTGCCAGTCAGCCAGACAAAAGGAATGTCACACCAACTTTTCTCTTCCAGAGGTTTTAGCTTGTGAGATTGAGACACAATATTCCAACAGATTTGACATAGATCAAGATTGGCACCAAGGAAATGCTTCTAGCATATAGTTGCTTTGGGTCATGGTTAGCTCTCTATTACGATTATGATTATATATAATTTTTCATAGGGATTATTTGACAAGGACTAACTAGTTGTGAGGTTTTTTAGAGGGTCTATTTGGTTGAAAAGATAGTCTTCAGGGAAAAATTTAGTGGCGAATAATTGAAATTGAGACCTCCAGAAATGGCGAATAGTACAAGCTAAAAAGGATGCAGAATCGCTAGGTTTTTACAAAAAAATATAATTTTATCTTAATTAATTTGCCTATGCATTATTCTTTAAATGACGAATCATTGGAACTAATTCGCCAGTAGTTTATACTCTAATTACAAATATTAATTATATTCGCCAGTAATATTATATTCCTACCATTAATTTTGGGGCAATATCACCACTAATAATAAATTACCATTTCATTTTAGTGATATTTTTGCCTTGAATAGGGCTTTTATTTATTTCCATCGATTAGCTTTTTAATCAGATGGTTGTAGGTTGATTCTGTGAGTTTATATGCACGTGCATTTTAAAAGGCTTGTTGAGGCCTGAAATTTGTTTTGGGCCACAAGATTAGATTTAATCGTGTGCCCCAAAACAAATTTTGGGCCTCAACAAGCCTTTTAAAAGGAACATGCATATAAACTCATGGAATCAACCTGTAAGCCATCCGATTAAAAAGCTAATCGATAGTCATAATTTCACTTTTCATATAGTCTTTTTTTAAAGTGATAATTTTAAAAAATGCTTAATCCGTGTGTGCTCCAATGCATTTTCAATAGTGAATTTATGCTTGGTGGCGAGGGCCTCTGCCACGTCAGGGCCGCTGTCCTCAGACCTTGGGAGGGGGCATTTCCCCCTCAAACCCCTTGACCCCTACAAGGGGCACTATCCCTTGACCCCGTATGTGGTTTCCAACCTCGGGCCCGCATGTGGTTACCAGCCTCGGGCCCCTACTTCAATATTACAAAAGACAAAAAAAATATGGGGGAACTGTGCTAACCAACTATGCAATTTTTTAAAGGAGAGATTCACCATTGTAATTAATCTTTTTAGTGATTATTCGCTAGGATTTTCCATTGTGATTATTATTTTTTCCAATTATTCATCAAGATTCGCCAGGAAAATTAATAATATTTTTCAAATAAAAGGAAATATTTGCCAGGATTTTACACCTTCGCTGAGGGGGGGGTTTCTTAAAGTTATCCCTGATAGTCTTTTCTAGAATTTTTCATCATTTTAGAAATGTCCATAGCCATTATTATCATACTAATTATATTACTAGACTTGAGAATGTTGGTTTCTAGGATATGATAATCTATGCCTATTATTTTGTTGTATCTTGAGGGTAATGACCTTATTAGACATACTTTGTAATGCCCCATCTCGTAACCTAAAGAATGTTGCAATGACCTTTTCAAAATTACACAGAGAGGTAACAAATTTTCTATATAAATATTTTATCGAGAAGTACAGAAGTTTCAATCAAATATTCTTCTACAAGCAATCTTTTAATTTTACAAATTTAACAAAAATTCTACAAAATTAATTCTTTATAGATGCATTCTTTTCAAATCACAATACAACTAATTAAATAGCAAAGAACATGTTTTCATGTAGCTTGAAGAATTGAAAGTTGAAGAAAATATTTTCCTGCTACGTGCAACTTCCAAAGCCCTTTTCAAATCTCCACTTTCGAAAGGATGCAAATTAATGAACAAAAATAATCCCAAGATCTTCTTCCAGAATTTTAAAATCAAAACCCCAAAATAAAAATCACAATTTTTCCAGCAATACTCTGTTCCTTTTCTCTTTTCGTGAAGTGCCTTCTTGCCTTCCCAATTTTGGCAATATTCTCTCTGAGAAAATCCTCAACAAGAATTTGCATTTAATTTTTCTAACACACATGGAAAATCAAGAAAATATCTTCTAACAAACTCATGAATATTTTCTTTTAACAATTATCAAGAATTTTTCTATTTTATTGAATTTAAAATTTCAAAAACTAATTTCATTTTCTTTAAACAAATTTAAAATTCTCATTCACACAAAAGCATTTAAAAAATATTTAATCTATTCCCTCAATAAAATAAATTTAATCAATTAATTTATTTATTTAATAAAATAAATTTTAATCATAATGATTAAATTATCTTACCAAATAAACTAATTTAATTAATTAAATAAAATAAGAAGCCTTTATCTTCAATATTTAAAATTAATTAAATAAGCACTAATTATAAAGAGCATTAATCTAACATTAAATTCACAAATAAACCTTACATAACAAATAACAAGGAAAACTTAGACATGACAACCAAACATACCAAACCTAAACTGACAACATACTGTGACTAGGTTTGAGGTTGGACTAGGAAAAACCTTCTTACTATCTCCCAATCAACATTACCGTTGAGTTTGGACATGCTCAGACCTGTAAGACTAGGTGGAGTCAGTGTCATGTACCTGCAATCTTGCAATCAAACATATAACATACATGCATATAATCCATAATTCAAACACACCGTGAAGAGAAAATCATAGAAATCACAGGGCACTCGCAAGCGAGTGATGCAACTCCATTCTCCTCACCAATACAATATCACATCGAACTGAAAAAATAAATATCAATTAATCTACCATAAGCATATATATAGCAATAACATTTGAAGTAAACATCTATGCTAACATAAAGCATGTCAGAAATAATCACCACCAAACAGTGTATCATCACGTCATAAAATAAATCCACAATCACTCTATTGTTAGCGATGAATTACATAAAAAAAAAAGTATTAGGGACTATCAAAGTGAAACATACTGTCAAAAAATATAAGCAAAATGGAGGGGTACTACATCCTCCCCACCTAGGATTAGGCTTACTCCTGAAAGCCTACGAACAGATAGGGATAAAGCTCCCTCATGCATGTCGCATCCTCCCAAGTAGCAGATGCCTCATGAGTGGGATCCCATTGGATCCTCACCTGATCAATGTCTCAACCTATGAGAATGAGCCTCTGGTGTTGAAGAATGCCCACAGGATCCAAATCCAACT
This sequence comes from Sequoia sempervirens, assembly GCA_007258455.2. NCBI lineage: Eukaryota > Viridiplantae > Streptophyta > Pinopsida > Cupressales > Cupressaceae > Sequoia > Sequoia sempervirens. The sequence continues at coordinate 720,956,543 of VDFB02058242.1, read as the reverse complement.
TCCTGTCCTCTACCTGTAACGCATTCTAATCAAGTACATGAGAAATATCAAGATGATAAGGTCTAAGAACTGACACATGGAAGACATCATGAATACATGATAAACTAGGTGGTAAGGCGAGTCGATATGCCACAGGACCAATCCTCTCTAGAATATCAAATGGCCCAACAAATCAAGGCACAAGCTTAGAGCCTTTTCCATAACAGATTGGACTCTTTCATGGCCGCACTCGAAGAAATACTCTATCACCAACTGAAAACTGGTGATCCACTCTATGCGCATCGGCATACTTCTTTTGTCTATCCTATGCTGCTATCAAATGTTCTCTAATGCAATCAACCTGTTGCTCCATGTCTTGAAGCATCTCAGGTCCAAGCAACACTCTATCCTCAATTCGATCCCAACTCAATGGAGTCTGAGAAGGACGTCCATATAATGCCTAAAATGGGGGCATACCAATGGAACTTTGATATCCATTATTGTAAGAAAATTCCACTAAGTACAGATAATCTTCCCAACGTGATTGTTGGTCCATTATATACATTCTAAGCATGTCCTCAAGAATTTGATTAACTCTCTCTATTTGACCATCTGTTTCAGGATGATATGTTGAATTGAAGTTCAACTGTGTACCTAGAGCCTGTTGTAATGAAGTTCATAGGGCTGATGTAAAAACGTGATCTCTATCTGATATAATCCTACGAGGAATTCCATGCAATCTAACAATATATTCCATGAATATCCTAGCTATAGATGAAGCATTATAAGATGATCAAACTAGAGAAAAATGTGCTACCTTAGTCAATCTGTCAACAGTAACCATAATGGCATCATGTCGACGTAACGACATAGGTAATCCAACAATGAAATCAACCGATATAATATCCCATTTCCATTCAGTAATGAGATGTGGCTGCAATAATCCGGTGGGATGTTGATGCTTAGCTTTGACTCTCTAGCACTCAAGACATCTCGATACAAAATCAGCAATATCATGTTTCAAACTAGGCCAAAAGTACAACTGTCAAAGATCCTCATGCATCTTCTTAACTCCAGGATGAGCTAAGTAAGGTGCTCAATGTGCCTCAGTCATAATCAACGTGCGAAGACCTTCTGAATATGGCACATAAATACAATCTAAATGTCGCAATAAACCATCTGGTTCAAGAGTATACCCTATAAATCGACCCTCTAGAGGTCTACCTAATTCAATCTTCGTCTTCACCTCCTGATACAATCTATCTGTAGGAAGTGTTGCTAAAATTTGGCTCCTCGGATCTACTTCAAGAGTAATAGCAGAAATTTCATGTCGTCGGCGACTGAGAGCATCAGCCACTACGTTCTCTTTTCCCTGAACATACTTCACCTAAAAATCATATTCGCATAATAATTCCATCCACCATCTTAGCATTCAAATTAGGTTGCGTAAAAATATATTGCAGACTACGGTGATCACTATGAAGTTTGAAGCGGTGACCCAATAAGAAATTCCTCCATCGAACCAATGAATGAACAACTACGGCAAGCTCCAAATCATGAGTGGGATAATTCAATTCATGATCCTTGATTTTGCGAGACTCATAAGTGATCACACGCCCTTCTTGCATCAATAGTTCTCCTAAACCCTCCAAGGATGCATTAGTACAAACAACAAAATCCTTAGCAAGATCAAGAACAACTAATATAGGTGCATTAGTCATCCTTTCCTTAAGTGTCTAAAAATCCAACTGACACTGCTTTGTCCAAAAAAAATTCTTCCCTTTCCTCTGCAGAGAAGTAATGGGGTGCCCAATCCTATAAAACGCCTAAACAAACTGTCTATAATATCCAGCAAGACCCATAAAGCTACAAACCTCAACTACATTGGTAGGCACGAACCAATCAACAATAGCTTGGATCTTTGAAGGATCCACAACAATACCCTTTCCAGAAATCACATGACCAAGGTATTTCACCTCAGTCTGAAAGAAGTCACAATTCTTCAGGTTTGCATACAATTGATTCACCCTCAAGCACTGCAATACCTGTCTCAGATACTCTTCATGCTCCTTCATATTTCTTGAGTAGATCAAAATATCATTGAGAAACACAAGAACAAAAAAATCAAGATATGTGCGAAAGACACCATTCATCAAACTCATGAAAACTGATGGTGCATTCGTTAACCCAAACAGTACTACTATGAATTCGTAGTGCCCGTAATGAGTTCAGAATGTTGTTTTATGAATGTCCGCTTTTGCAATTCATAATTGATGGTAACCTGATTTCAGATCAATCTTAGAGAACACATTAGCTCCCTTGATTTGATCAAAAATATCATCGATTCTTTATTGTTACTTTGTTCAATTGATGATAGTCAATGCACAATCTAAGTGATCCATCCTTCTTCTTTACGAAGATGATAGGTGCTCCCCAAGGAGAAACACTTGGATGAATAAAACCCTTATCTAAAAGTTCCTCCAATTGGATATGAAGATCTTCTAGTTCCTAAGTAGTCATTATGTATGGGGCTCAAGATATAGGCTATGCTCCAGGAACTAGATCAAATCTAAAGTCAATATCTCATTTCAGTGGCATGCCAGGTATATCACCAAGAAATACATCTGTGAATTCCCTGAGGATAGGGTGTTCATCAAGAGATATCTCTCGACTCTCCCCTACCTCCAAGTCATTAATTGTTGTTGAAAACAGTTGACAACCTTGACAAAGACATATCTTCAATTGCATAGCAGAGATCATCCGCAAAGAGATGGGTCTTTGAACACCTATGATCTCAACTTTTGCACCTGAGCCATTAATACAACTCATTGTCTTCAGTCGATAGTAAATCAAACCATGATGAGATTCTAACTAGTCCATACCTAAAACAATATCATACGAACCTAGAGGTGTAACATGAAGATCCACTAAGGTAGATAACGAACCAATTCTTAGTTCACAATTGCGTACAAGGTTCTCTACCACCACCTTCACCCCAAAGGTGAATTCTACCTACCACATACCACCTTGCTTTACCTCCACAAGACCACATTGCTCAACTATAGTAGGTGAAATAAAGGAATCAGTAGCTCCAGAATCAAAAAGAATAGTAACATTAGTGCCCTATAACTGACCTGAAGTCTCAACCACTATATTCTGATGATCGGCTTGGCGGTTATTTACTACAACATAAACTATATGAGAATGGCTTGCATCCCCAACTATAGGCTCAGAAGTTGACAGTCGCTGCCCAAATCCTGATGAACCTCTCATAGGACACTGCCTAGCAATATGTCCCTGTTAACCACAAGAATAACAACATGTACCTCTACCAAATCCTCTACCACCCGAAGGTGCATTGGATTGCTGAAAGCTACCTCTACTAATAGTAGACTGTGCACTCTGAGCTAGTTGATCTTGTCAATTGCGCTTATTGCGCCACCAGTTACGGTTCCTTCCTGACTGAGAACTATTACCCTACTGAGGCTGTGAATTATTATTCTTCTAAGGATTACGCTACTGCTGCTACTGTCCACCCTTAGCGGGTGTCTATTGGTTCCTAGAGGAACCTCCTGTCTGTATCTGACCACCTCATGGACCAAAACCTACTATAGGTGCACTACCTATCTAGACACATATATGTCCACCCAATGCCAAAGTCAGATTCTCCTCCACAATACGTGCTTTCTCAACTGCAACCTCCATAGTCTTTGGTTTGAAGACTCTAACTCCACTAATACGAGCATTCAAACCCCTGATAAAATGTTGCACCAACATTGCCTCATCATCTCCAATTCTTGCATATTGTTTGAGCTCATAAAATATGTGCTCATACTGCTCAACAGATAAAGCCATTTGACACAAATCGTGAAACTCATCAGCTCGTCGTTGTCTCCAATGCTCAAATAGGAAATGTGCTCTAAATATTTCTAAGAACATTTCCCAAGAAACTGACCCAATCTCCAGATGGAGCTTCTGCTCCTTCGAACGCCACCAAGTAGAGGAAAAACCTCTCAGATGCATAATGGTGCATCTAGCTCGGGTATTGCTACCATATGGGTGCATAGCAAAACATCTTCCCAAGTCTAATAACCAAGTCTTTGCTTCTAGACCACCACCTGTGCCATCAAATGTAGGAGGGTGTGCCCTCAACAAATCTCTCATATGTCATGCAACTATGGCATCCTGCTCTACAGTACTAACTATCTTCCTAGGAGATCTATCACATTCCCTAACCACCTCCTAATCAACTTCCTGCCTCAGACCAAGTCGGGAAAGTACCTCTTCTAGTAAGGGATGCAACTGTGCTCCCTCAACCTTTGGCTGAATCAGAATTCGTTCCCCACTTGTTTGTCCCAACTAAGGACCCAACTATTTGGCATGCTCGCTCTCGTAGGAGCTTTGAGGGGGAGTAACTTGAAGATTTTTCCCACGACATCCACCTCAACCTTGACCATGACCTCTACCACGATGTCTAGGCATGATACTACACAAAAAAAAAGAGTCTCAGATACATAACAAAAAAGGCTAACAGAAACCAATACTACAAAATATAACATCTAGGACAACCTAATGGGCTCACAACTACCCAAAGCATCTAGTGTTAGAACCTGGCTCTGATGCCAATCTGTAATGCCCCGTCTCATAACCTAAAGAATGTTGCAATGACTATGATAGTGTAATAATTTTTTTTTAAAAAGTGTAAACATGAACTTCACTAATGAAAACATTCTCTAAGATACATGATGTCACACTACATGTAAATCCCATAGATGACATTAGTAACTAACATAGCATGTGTTTAATTCTCATAAACTTAAGAGCATACATTCTTTAACAAATAAATTACATCAATGAAGGTATAATGTACAAAATGATTCTTTCTTTACATTGTATTTATAATAACATTTACAATACTCATTTCTGAATGAGGTAGGTCATACAAAATTACAATTACATATTACAAAAGTTCTCCCCGATTACAATTGAGGAGTGATACAAGAATAAGGTTTCCACTGATACAAATAAGAAAGTACATTTTCACATATGAGCTCTCCATCCAAGAAGTACTCGTCGCCATGAACAAGAACTGGGGACCCAACAGTGTAAGGTGCACGTTCCACCCAACCAAGTGGTACCCATAGGACCACTCCCCATGCTAGGAGATAGTAAAAATATTCCCTAGACACATTCTACAAACCGTAGACATAGATGAACCCAAAGACAAAACTATACAAGTACCAACTTAACTTATGGTTACATTGCTTCCAAAACTAAAGGATCAAAAACACTAAGTTCACAAGGATATAGTTATTATAGGTGGAGTGTCATCACAATGTTGCATAGGTTACCCAGGAGAATCTTCCTAGGTTTCAGCCCCCATCTTGGGTTACCCTGGTAACCTCTTATGAAACCTGGCCCCACATGCAATCTGTTGTGGAATCGAATATCTTCCATAGTGACTAGATATCAATTTTTCCATTCCAGGCCTTCTCGACTCATCCCCAAGTCTGAACTAGCCCTTGAGTCCATGAGTGAGGCTTATTTAATCTAGTTAAAGGTTTTAGACTACCTAATGTGTTGATTTCATTTTCACTAATTAGCTAACTCTACATGAGTTACCCAGGCACCACTTTGTGTGTCAGCCCTCATAAGGAGCCACTCCCCTAATAATAACACAAGGAAACTAATTCCACTAACTAAGGGTAGACAAGGTGCACATAAACTAACATCAAGATAAACAACAATATAACAATAAACATCACAACCTATTCATATAAATAGGTGTCTAATCCGAATATAACTATGTGCAATACCCTAGTTTGATCAAAATATGGAATAATCATAAAAACATCTCCCTTATGAAGAAACTATATCTGGAAGACTTATTATCCCGTGTAATCCCCAATATGCCCAATAAGAGTAAAAACAACTAAAAGCAATTCAGGCACAATAAGAATCTACTTTTAGGATTTACTAAATCCAATCCAATCAGTTACATATAGCATGAAAATTAATCAACTTGTTTATAGTTCTTTTCTCAAACAATAAAAATAAATTGAATCAATTAGTCTAATTCTAATTTTCTCAATTTCACATAAAAATAAATATCAGTTTTCTCTTTTCAATTTTATTGTTTTAAAAATAGTTAATCTTAAGCATTTACAAGCATCTATTCAAGTATTTTTATTTAAATTCTAAATTGTTTTCCTAAAACTATATATGTATGTATATATATATATATATATATATATATACAAATAAATATATATATTTACATATATATATATATATTCATATATATATATATAATATATTCATATATATATATATATATATATATATATATATATTCATATATATATATAATATATTCATATATATATATATATATATATATATATATATTCATATATATATAATATATTCATATATATAATATATTTAAAATTTAAATCTAAGAATTCAAATTTTGTTTTTAATAAAATAAGTCAAATTTAATAAATATCATATGGCGAATAAAGTTTAAAAGAAGCATATGGATCTGTTTTTACACGCAGCCGCGACAAGTTTTAAGGGTTGTGTTTTTAATAGCTGCAATCGGCACCATACAAGGGCGTCGACCTATGTGGGTGGGGTAGTGCTGGGCTGCTCCCACCGTCACCTCCCTTAGGGCCAGTGGTTGTGGGGATAGCCACATCCCTTTCCCCATAATTTTTTTTTTTTAAACAATAGTTTCATTACGAAAATAAATCCGTAAATTTATTCCGTGATTTTAAAGAATTCACGTACGGATTTTTGATTTATTGAAATTAAAATTCCACAGTATAAAAATTCATATATGTATATTTGTATATGTATATGTATATATATCATTTGTATGCATATATATATATATAAATATATATATATAATTTAATTAGTAAATAAAAATACTATAATCAGGCAATTACTTTCAAAGAGGGTTTTCTACAAGAAATTGAGAAATCTACCAATTTAACACAAATTTATCAGAGATTTTCAACTTCAATAACCTAGGGTTTCATTTTCATTCAACAATCCTCAAAATATTTTCTATAGGAAATATTTAGAAAATTTTATCTCAGAGGTTTCTGTTTCCTCAAATTAATCAGTGAGTTTCATTTACAAATCTACAAAGATTTTCTTTTGTTTCTTTTTGAGAATTTTCTATTGTTTAACATTAACCTTCTATGTTGCTCTCTGATTTTACTATAAAGCTTTGTTTTCGAACTTTACACAGAGAGGTAACAAATTTTCTACATAAATATTTTACTGAGAAGTACAGAAGTTTCAATCAAATATTCTTCTACAGGAAATCTTTTAATTTTACAAATTTAACAAAACTTCTACAAAATTAATTCTTTATACAGGCATTCTTTTCAAATCACAATACAACTAAATAAATAGCAAAGAACCTGTTTTCATGTAGCTTGAAGAATTGAAATTTGAAGAAAAGCTTTGTCTGTTGCATGCAACTTCCAAAGCCCTTTTCAAATCTCCACTTTCGAAAGGATGCAAATTACTGAACAAAAATAATCCTGAGATCTTCTTCCAGAATTTTAAAATCAAAACCCCAAAATAAAAATCACAATTTTTCCAGCAATACTCTGTTCCTTTTCTCTTTCCATGAAGTGCCTTCTTTCCTTCCCAATTCTGGCAATATTCTCTCTGAGAAAATACTCAACAATAATTTTCATTTAATTTTTCTAACACACATGGCAAATCAAGAAAATATCTTCTAACAAACTCATGGATATTTTCTTTTAACAATTATCAAGAATTTTTCTATTTTATTGAATTTAAAATTTCAAAAACTAATTTCATTTTTTTTAAACAAATTTAAAATTCCCATTCACACAAAAGCATTTAAACAATATTTAATCTATTCCCTCAATAAAATAAATTTAATCAATTAATTTATTTATTTAATAAAATAACTTTTAATCACAATGATTAAATTATCTTACCAAATAATTTAATTAATTAATTAAAATAAGAAGCCTTTATCTTCAATATTTAAAATTAATTAAATAAGCACTAATTATAAAGAGCATTAATCTAACATTAAATTCACAAATAAACCTTACATAATAAATAACCATTCAAACTTAAACGTGACAACCAAACATACCAAACCTAAACTGATGACACACTGTGACTAGGTTTGAGGCTAGACTAGGAAAAACCCCGTTACTATCTTCCAATCAACATTATCTTTGAGTCTGGACAAGCTCAAACCTGTAAGACCAAGTGAAGTCAGTGTCATGTACCTGCAATCTTGCAATCAGACATATAACATACATGTATATAATCCATAATTCAAACACACTGTGAAGAGAAAATCATGGAAATCACAAGGTACTCGCAAGCAAGTGATGCAACTCCGTTCTCCTCACCAATACAATATCACATCGAACTGACAAAATAAATATCAATTAATCTACCATAAGCATATATATAGCAATAACATTTGAAGTAAACATCTATGCTAACATAAAGCATGTCAAAAATAATCACCACCAAATA
>VDFB02058242.1:720723524-720947917 GCA_007258455.2 Sequoia sempervirens | reverse complement strand
AATACATGTCACCTTGAAGACTTCTTAATCTTGTAGCACCAAAAAGATCAATATGCACTAACTCTAATAATCTGGTAGTAGATTGTTCTTTTCCTTTGAAACTTCTTGTTTTCTTTCCAATGTGACAATCCTTGCAAAAAATATTGATAGGATTTGTAATCTTTGGAAGATCTCTCACATCTTGAATTGAACTAATTATTACTATATTATCAAAATTAATGTGACACATCCTCCTGTTTCATAACTAACTTTCACTAATTTGAGTCACAAAGCAATGGCCATCAACACCATTAATTTGAGACATTTACATCTATCCTTCTTCCATAAGAAATCAAAGTTCTAGACCCCTTTTTTGATCTCACATCCATTATTCTAAAACACAATATTGTATCCTTTACTCCACATTTTTCCAACACTTAAGAGATTATACCTCAAACCATTTACATAGGAAACAACATCAATATTATTCTTTCCATCAAAATTGATTGAACCTATTCCACATATCTTAGCACCTTAATCATCACCAAATCTAACAAGTCTTCCATCATACTTTTCAATTTTAACAAACTTAATCTTGTCACCGGTCATATGGTTAGAGAATCCACTATCAGTGATCCAATATTTCTTATCCTATCTATCATGAAAAGAAGATACCAAAGTACCTTCAGTCTTGTCCCTTGTCTCCAAAGAGATTTCCTTCACACATCTTTCAAAGTTAGCAGAATTGGTTTCACCTTTTAAAGCCATAAACAAGCATTCACCATCATCATCATCTCCATAATCAGATTCATCATCAAAAATAATTTCATCTTCTCTAACATAATAGACTTTCTTAATCATCTTACTTGTGTTCTCCTTGTTTTTGTCATTCACAACTCTATTTGGACATCTTGAAGCATAGTTACCTATCTTTCCATGAATAAAACATTTAAAAGGAAAATTACCTTTGTACTTACTAGTACCATTTTTCATCCTTCTCATAAATTTATCTTCCACATCATTAAGATCCTCTTGATTTGATTCTTCAATCTCCTTTGATTGTCTAGCCTTAAAGGCGGTCTCAACTTTTGCACCATTATTTGCACCAAATTCTTTCATTTCAAAAGTAGTTAGGGATCCATACAACTAATCTCTAGTATATAAATATATATTTGAAAATTCCTCAATAGTATAAAATTTATAACTATAAGGTTTAGGAAGAGTTTTGAGAATTTTCTTTACCACTTTTGATTCTTTGAATTTTCCACCAAGACCTCTGATGGAATTGATCACTTCATCTACCTTCTACATGTAGCTTGTAATATTTTCATCTTTAGACATCCAAAGGTTCTCAAATGTGATCTTCAAATTCTACATCTTAGCTTGTTCGACATTATCATTTTCTTCATAGATACTTTCCAACCTTCTCTAAATTTCTTTGGTAGTTTTCAAATCCATGACTTTCACTAATTCAAAATTTATAAGACTACACAAGGGAGAATACCTTGCTTTACTGTTGCATTCATAGGCTTGATTTCAACTTTAACGCTTGGACCAATTTTAGGCATAGTATAATTATTTTGTACTACCTTCCATATGTCAAATCCAATATAAACCAAATAACCTTCCATCCTTGTCTTCTAGAATGCATAGTTTGTGCCATCAAGCATGGGGATCTCCTTCTTGTGCACCATCCCAGATCTACCTCAAGTGGTTAAGCTTTTCTTCCAAGGAACATTTCTTTGATACAAATTGTTGAATGCACAAGACAACTGAGATGTGGGTGAATCAGTTGTACCCTAAAACTTGTAGTACCCCTCCATTTATGCTTATGTTTTATGGTTACATGTTTTCATACTGTTAGATTTTGGTACCTTGTTTTGGATATTTGGATCACTATTTTTGAGTGACAGTGGATTTATTTTGTGACATGATGATACATGGTATTGGGATATTTGATTTCGGATATGCTTTGAGATAGCGTAGATGTTTTTTTTAGATGATTATTGCTATGTATATGTTTATGATGGACTAACAGTTATTTAATTCGTCAGTTTGATGTGATGTGTATTGGTGTGAAGAATGGAATTGCATCACTTGCTTGCAAGTGCCCTGTGATATCCGTGATTTTCTCCGCATGGTGTGCCTGTACAATGGATTATATATATATATATGCATGTTATTGCTTGGTTGCAAGATTGCAGGTACATGACACCGACTCCACCTAGGTACTCAAGTCTGAGCATGTCAAGACTCAACGGAAATGTTGATTGGGAGGTAGTAGCATGGTTCATCCTAGTCTAGTCTTTAACCCGGTCACAATACATTGTTAGTTAGTTTGAATCTTGGTTGTCTTGTTGTCTCTGTTTGGTTTAATTGCTTGAAAAGAAAAATGTTAATTTTAATGATAGTCTAATACTCTTTAATTACTGTCATTTAAATTAATTTTTAAATGTTAAAGAAATTAGTTTTAACATGTTATTTAATTAATTAATTAGTTTTTTTGGTTAAATAAGTTGATCCTAAAAGATTAAATTTATTTAATTAAATAAATTTATTTTTAAATTATGTGTGAATAGATTTTATTAAATTAAATATTATTGTGGAAATGACATATTTTATTATTAAATATATTTGCAATTTAAAAATTGAAATTTAAAATAAATAAAATGCATGCAATTTTGAAAGGCAAAATTGCCAAGAAGTGGTTGAAGATATTTTCTTCTTCTCGACAAGTGTGGCAGTTGCATTGATTGCTTTTGGTTGAGGAATTTCTCGGAGGTTATTTTGGATTTGGGAAAACACAGAGGCTATTCTATTCTTCACGGGAAAATAATTGAGCTCTGTTAAAAAAAGTTTTATGTTTATGGTTATTTGGTATTTGTTGCAAATTTGTGGAAAATCTCTAGTTGCAATTTGGGTTTTGGTTCTCGGGAAAGGATTGTGGAAGCTACAGGCAAAGCTCTTTTCCAGTCAGTTTTCTGAAGCAAAGGAAAATAGGTAATCTTCTTGTGAATTTTGTATTGTTTGTTTCCGAAGGGAAAGTTTGTGAAAAGAAATTAGTTTTATTTAAACTCCTGTACTTCTCGCAAAGAAATTGTTCATTGTGGTTTTGTCTTGAAAAGATTTGTTGGGTTCTGAAGAATTTTTGTATTTTTTTTAGTGAAAGGGAAATATTTTAAAGGTAAAATGGATTTTAAAATCTTTTTGGATAAATTAAATTTTGAATGAAAATTTACTGTGCGTGTTTTCTTTTGAAAACCCTGAAGAAATTTGATAATTTCCCTGATTTCCCCATTGTAACCCTGTAGAAAATTATTTTGTTCTTAGTTATAAAACCCTCTTGGAATTTAATATATATATGTATTTCTATCTAAACTCATATATCAATTGGATTGTGAAAATTATATTTAAATATTTATGTTATAGGGAAAACACCGTATAGGCAAAAATCGTCATTCTGGTATTTTCTTAAAAAAAAAAAAAGAAAATCAAAATTTTTGTGTCACCGTATGGCGAATGTTAAATTTTTTTTTTTAAAAATACAGTGTGTTGGGAGGACCGAAACCCTCCCCATTTCCCACAGTGGTGGGTGTAGCCACCATGGCTGCGCACAGCAGCCAGTGGCTACTGGGCACAGCCCTGGCAAAGGCCGCATTCTCCCCACAGGGAGGTCGCGGCTCTCCTAGCTGCGTACCCTTTTTGTATTAAAAGTTTACTTTTTAAAAACAAAAACTTTTGTGTATGTATAGAATTTTGAATTATATTTTAATGTTTTTATTTATATATGTATTATATATATATACATTTATGAATATGTATATACATTAGTATGTATAAATTAATAATGTTTTTTTATATTAATATTTATATATACATATATGTATATAAATATTTGAGAGACTTGTGATTTATTAATTTAGAAAAATAATTTTGATATTTTAAATTGCATGTAAATTTCAAAATTAATATTTCTTATATAGTAAGATTGGAAGAGAATATTTAGGTTATCATGACGGGGCATTGCAAATTGGTATCAGAGCCAAGGTTACCAACATTGGACGCTCTTGGTAATCGCAAGCCCATTAGGTTGACCTAGTACGTAGTGTCGCTATCTGTTAACCTTGGTTGATTAGTATCTAAGACTTGTTATTGTTATGTGTAGGAACATGCCTAGGCGAGGTGGAAGAGGTCATGGTAGAGGTCGAGGTGGAAGCCGAGGGCCAATCCCTCAGGTTACTCCCCCTCTGAGCCCTCATCACAGTGATCAGGCAGAATAGTTGGATCAGAGGAATGAGGGACAAAATCCTAAACAGTCAAGAGTAGAGGGTTCACAAATACGTCCTTTATTGGAGGAGGTCCTAGCTCAACTTGGACCTAGACAAGAAGTTGAGCAGGAGGTTGTTAGAGAGAGAGATAGATCTCCTAGGAGAGTAGATGATACAATGCATCAGGATGCTATTACTACAAGACACATGAGGGATTTATTGAGGGCACGCCCTCCTACCTTTGATGGTATAGGAGGTGGATTAGAGGCAGAGACCTGGCTACTAGATTTGGGTAGATGCTTCGCCATGCACCCTTACGGTAGCAATACTCGTGCGAGATGTGCTATCATGCATCTGAGAGGATTCGCCTCTACTTGGTGACGCCTGGAGGAGCAGAAGCTCCACTTAGATATTGGGTCAGTGTCTTGGGAGATGTTTCTAGAGAGGTTTAGAGCATGGTTCCTATTGGAACACTGGAGGTAGGGACAGGCTGACGAGTTCCATGATCTATGTCAGTTGGCTCTTTCTGTTGATCAATATGAATGTAAATTCTATGAAATCAAGTAGTATGCTGGTATTGGTGATGATGAGCCTATGCTAGTACAACATTTCATCAGGGGTTTAAACACCCACATTAGTGGTGGTGTCAGAGTCTTTGAGCCAAAGACTATGGAAGTTGCAATGGAGAAGGCTCACATAGTGGAGGAGAACCTTGTTAGGGCATTATGTGGTCACACAGGAGTGTTGATTTACAGTGCTCTTGCAGCAAGTTTTAGTCCACAGGGTGGACAGGCACAGACAGGAGGTTCCTCTAGGAACCAATAGACACCCACAAAGGGTGGGCAACAACAACAACAATGTACACCTCAAAAGAATAACAATCCACAACCACAACAAGGTAATAGTCCACAAATAGGAAAGGGTCGCAACTGGTAGCACAACAAGCGCAATAGGAAGGATCAGCCTCTGCAGAGTGCTCAGTCTACTGTCAGTAGAGGTAGATTCCAGCAATCCAATGCACCTTTGGGTGGCAAAGGATTCGGTAGAGGCACAGTTTGTTACTCATGTGGACAACATGGACACATTTCTAGGCAGTGTTCAATGAGAGGTTCTACTGGTTTTGGGCCTCGACCTATAGTTTTAGAGCCTACAGTGGGTGATGCAGGATGATCACATACAGTATATGTTGCAGTTAATGACCGCCAAGCCGATCACTAGAACATAGTGGTTGAGACTTCAGGTAAGTTACATGGCATTAGTGTTTCCATTCTTTTTGATTCTAGAGCTACTGACTCCTTTATTTCACCGATCATCATTGACTGATGTGGTCTTGTGGCGGTAAAGCAAGGTGGTAAGTGACAGGTTGAATTTTCCTCTAGGGTGAAAGTAGCAGTAGAGAACTTAGTACATAATTGTGAACTTAAAATTGGTATGTTAACTACATTAGTAGATTTACATGTTACACCTTTAGGATCGTATGACATAGTACTAGGTATGGATTGGCTAGCATCTCATCATGCTGTGATTGACTATCGACTTAAGACAGTTAGTTGCATTAATGATTTAGGTGTGAAAGTGGAAATTATAGGTGTTCAAAGACCTATCTCTTTGCAAATGATAACTGCTATGCAATTAAAGAGATGTCTTTGTCAGGGATGTCAACTTTTTGCAACAATAGTTACTGATTTGGAAGAAGGTGAGAGTCGAGAGGTATCTATTGATGATCATCCTATTCTTAGGGAATTCACTAACGTGTTTCCTAATGATATACCTAGAATGCCTCTGAAGAGGGATATTGACTTTAGAGTTGACCTAGTTCTAGGAGCTGAGCCTATTTCTAGAGCTCCATATAGAATGACGACTCAAGAGTTAGAGGAACTTCGTATCCAGTTAGAAGAACTATTAGAAAAGGGTTTCATTCATCCAAGTGTTTCCCCTTGGGGAGCACTTGTCATCTTTGTAAAGAAGGATGGGTCACTTAGATTGTGCATTGACTATCGTCAATTGAACAAGGTTACGATTAAGAATTGTTATCCTTTGCCTAGAATCGATGATCTTTTTGATCAAATCAAGGGAGCTAATGTATTCTCTAAAATTGATTTGAAATCTGGTTACCATCAATGGAAAATAGCTGAAGCAGACATTCATAAAACTGCTTTACGAACTTGTTATGGGCACTACAAATTCATAGTAGTACTGTTTGGGTTAACGAACGCCCCATCAATGTTTATGAGTTTAATGAATGGTGTTTTTCATATATACCTTGATCGCTTTGTCCTTGTATTTCTCGATGATATTTTGATCTATTCGAGAAATATGAAGGAACATGAAGAACACTTGAGATAGGTATTGCAAGGTTTAAGGGAAAATCAATTATATGCGAACCTGAAGAAGTGTGACTTCTTTCAAACTGAAGTAAAATACCTTGGAGATGTCATTTCTAGGAAAGGTATTGCTATGGATCCTTCAAAGATTCAAGCTATTGTAAATTGGCCTGCGCCTACTAATGTAGGTGAAGTGTGTAGTTTTATAGGTCTAGCTGGTTATTATAGGTGGTTTGTAGAGGGATTTTCTAGAATCGGTCATCCTATTACTTCTCTTCAGAGAAAAGGGAAGAAGTTTGTTTGGACAGAGCAATGTCAGTTGGCTTTTCAGAAACTTAAAGAAAAGTTGACTAATGCGCCTATACTGATTGTTCCTGATCCTACTAAGGATTTTGTAGTATGCACGAATGCATCCTTAGAGGGCTTGGGAGTAGTTCTAATGCAATATGGGTGTGTGATTGCTTATGAGTCTCACAAACTCAAAGATCACGAATTAAACTATCCCACCCATGATTTAGAACTAGCTATGGTAGTGCATGCATTAGTTCAGTGGAGGCATTTCTTATTAGGTTATCATTTCAAACTTCATACTGATCACCGTAGTCTACAATACATTTTTACGCAACCTAACTTGAATGCTAGGCAGAGATGGTGGATGGAGTTCTTGTGTGAGTACAATTTTGAAGTGAAATATGTTCAAGGAAAACAGAACATAGTGGCTAATGCTCTTAGTCGTCATCGACATGAGATCTCTACTACTACTCTTGAAGTAGATTTGAGAGGTCAAATATTAGCAGCACTTCCTACTGATAGATTGTATGAGGAAGTGAGGTCGAAGATAGAATCTGGTAGACCTTTAGAAGGATGATTTGCAAGGTATGTCCTAGAATAGGATGGTATATTACGAAATTTAGGTCACATTTATGTACCACATTTTGAGCGTCTTCGTACATTAATTATGATAGAAGCTCATTGAGCTTTGTATTCAACTCATCCAGGTGTTAAGAAAATGCATGCCAATCTTCAGCAATTGTATTTTTGGCCTGATATGAAACATGATATTGCTAACTATGTATCGAGATGTCTTGAATGCCAGTGAGTGAAAGCTGAGCATCAACATCCTGCTAGATTATTGCAGCCACATCTCATTCCTAAATGGAAATGGGATATTATATCTGTTGACTTTATTGTAGGGTTACCTACCTCATCATGTCGACATGATGCCATTATAGTAACTGTTGACCGATTGACTAAAGTAGCTCATTTCTCACTAGTACGATCATCTTACAATGCTTCATCCGTAGCTAGGATATTCATGGAGGACATCATTAGATTGCATGGGATTCCTTGTAGGATTATTTCTAATAGAGATCCTATATTCACTTCAGCCCTATGGACTTCATTACAACATGCTCTAGGTGTTCAACGTATCATCCTCAAACTGATGGACAAACAGAGAGAGTTAATCAAATATTGGAGGATATGCTTAGAATGTACATAATGGACCAACAATCACGTTGGGAGGATTATCTATATTTAGTATAATTTTCTTATAATAACGAATATCAAAGTTCCATAGGTATGCCACCATTTCAGGAATTATACGATCATCCTTGTTGAACTCCTCTGAGTTGGGATCGACTTGAGGATAGAGTGTTACTTGTACCTGAGATTCTTTGATACATGGAGCAACAGGTTGACAGTATTAGAGAACATTTGATAGTAGCCCAGGATAGGCAAAAGAAGTATGCCGATGCGCATAGAATCGAGTGACAGTTTGTTGTTGGTGATAGAGTGTTTCTTTGAGTGCGACCACAAAAGAGTCTAATCCGTTAAGGAAAATGCTCTAAGCTTGCACCTCATTTCGTTGGGCCATTTGAGATCTTAGAGAGAATTCGTCCTGTGGCGTATTGACTCACCTTACCACCTAGTTTGTCACATATTCATGATGTTTTTCATGTATCAGTTCTTAGACCATATCATCTCGACATATCTCATGTACTTGATTGGAATGTGTTATAGGTAGAGGACGGGCAGCTGGCTTTGGAGCCCATGGCCATTCTACAGCACCAGACACTCGGTCTCAGGGGTTGAGACATTGATCAGGTGAGGGTCCAATGGGATCCTAGCCATGAGGCTTCTGCTACTTGGGAGGATGTGACACGCATGAGGGAACTTTATCCCTATCTATTCGCAAGCTTTTAGGAGCAAGCCTGATCCTTGGGGGGGAGGATGTAGTACCCCTCCATTTATGCTTATGTTTTTTGGTTACATGTTTTCATACTATTAGATTTTGGTACCTTGTTTTGGATATTTGGATCACTGATTTTGAGCAACAGTGGATTTATTTTGTGATATGATGATACATGGTATTGTGATATTTGATTTCGGATATGCTTTGAGATAGCGTAGATGTTTTTTTAAGATGATTATTGCTATGTATATGTTTATGATGGACTAACAGTTATTAAATTCGTCAGTTTGATGTGACGTGTATTGGTGTGGAGAATGGAATTGCATCACTCGCTTGCGAGTGTCCTGTGATATCCATGATTTTCTCCGCATGGTGTGCTTGTACAATGGATTATATATATATGCATGTTATTACTTGGTTGCAAGGTTTCAGGTACATGACACCGACTCCACCTGGGTACTCAGGTCTGAGCATGTCAAGACTCAACGGAAATGTTGATTGGGAGGTAGTGGCATCGTTCATCCTAGTCTAGTCTTTAACCAAGTCATAGTACATTGTCAGTTAGTTTGAGTCTTGGTTGTCTTGTTATCTCTATTTGGTTTAATTGCTTGAAAAGAAAAATGTTAATTTTAATGATAATCTAATACTCTTTAATTACTGTCATTTAAATTAATTTTTAAATGTTAAAGAAATTAGTTTTTACATGTTATTTAATTAATTAATTTGTTTGTTTGGTTAAATAAGTTGATCCTAAAAGATTAAATTTATTTAATTAAATAAATTAATTGATTTAATTAAATTGTTTTAAATTGTGTGTGAATAGATTTTATTAAATTAAATATTATTGTGGAAATGGCATATTTTATTATTAAATATATTTGCAATTTAAAAATTGAAATTTAAAATAAATAAAATGTATCCAATTTTGAAAGGAAAATTTGCCGAGAAGTGGTTGAAGATATTTTCTTCTTCTCGACAAGTGTGGTAGTTGCATTGATTGCTTTTGGTTGAGGAATTTCTCGGAGGTTATTTTGAATCGGGGAAAACACAAAGGCTATTCTATTCTTCACGGGAAAATAATTGAGCTCTATTAAAAAAAGTTTTCTGTTTATGGTTATTTAGTATTTGTTGCAAATTTGTGGAAAATCTCTGGTTGCAATTTGGGTTTTGGTTCTCAGGAAAGGATTGTGGAAGCTACAGGAAAAGCTCTTTTCCAGTCAGTTTTCTGAAGCAAAGGAAAATAGGTAATCTTCTTGTGAATTTTTTATTGTTTGTTTCCGAAGGGAAAGTTTGTGAAAAGAAATTAGTTTTATTTAAACTCATGTACTTCTCGCAAAGAAATTGTTCACTGTGTTTTTGTCTTGAAAAGATTTGTTGGGTTATGAAGAATTTCTATATTTTTTTTAGTCAAAGGGAAATCTTTTAAAGGGAAAATGGATTTTAAAATATTTTTGGATAAATTAAATTTTGAATGAAAATTTACTGTGCGTGTTTTCTTTTGAAAACCCTGAAGAAATTTGATAATTTCCCCGATTTCCCCATTGTAACCCTGTAGAAAATTATTTTGTTCTCATTTATAAAACCCTCTTGGAATTTAATATATATATATTTGTATTTGTATTTAAACTTATATATCAATTGGATTGTGAAAATTATATTTAAATATTTTTGTTATAGGGAAAATGCCATACAGGCGAAAATCGTCATTCTGGTATTTTCATAAATAAATAAAAAATCAAAATTTTTGTGTCATCGTACAACAAATGTTAAATTTAAAAAAAAAATACAGTGTGTTGGGAGGGCCGAAACCCTCCCCATTTCCCATAGTAGTGGGCACAGCCACCATGGCTGCGCACAGCAGCCAGTGGCTACTGGGTGTAGCCCTAACAAGGGCTGTGTTCTCCCCATAGGGAGGTTGCAGCTCTCCCAACTGCGTACCCTTTTTGTATTAAAAGTTTACTTTTTAAAAACAAAAAACTTGTGTATGTATAGAATTTTGAATTATATTTTAATGTTTTTATTTATATATGTATTATATATATATATATACATATATGAATATGTATATACATTAGTATGTATAAATTAATAATGTTTTTATATATTAATATTTATATATATACATATATGTATATATGTTTGTATATAAATATTTGAGAGACTTGTGATTTATTAATTTAGAAAAATAATTTTGATATTTTAAATTGCATGTAAATTTCAAAATTAAATATTTCTTATATAGTAAGATTGGAAGAGAATATTTAGGTTATTATGACGGGGCATTACAAAACTTCAAAACCCTTATACACATTTAGATCCACTTTCATTCAATAAACCCTTTAATATGTTATGATGTTTTATCATGGAAAGAAAATAATAGAAATTGAAACATAACAACACCATACACATGAGAACACCATATTTACATGGAAAAACCAAGATAAAAAAACCACAGTGAGGATTAGCTCACAATATAAGTAATATCAACACCGATTACAAAGGCTCATTATTGGAGGGCTCATTGCCTAGAAAAATAAAGGCTCACTGCTAAAGGATCATTGCCAAAATAGAAAAGAAGATAAAGAAGAAGTGCTACAAAAATAAATCCATCTCAATTCAATAGAGAAATCCACCATAATATCATTAACACACTCACAACATGGCTAAATAATTGTAGACACCTTCTTCTCACTACATCAAGTAATCTAACACATGAAAGCTCACACTGCACTTCTCAAATTCACACTCTAAAACTATACAATTTGCATCATTATTGTCTATCTATTCTATCAACAATCCATCAAAAAATCAACTCATATTTCTACTGTCTTCAATCTTGAAACCTTTCTCCAAGGTCAGTTATGCACCTCAACCATGAAAATTCAAATTAGGTTAGAACCAAAATATTCCTTCGGTGGAAAGGAATGAATTTGGACCAAAACGCTCCTTATCTAGGACCTAAATACATCCTTACAAACCACACCATGCTTCCACAAACAACTAATCACCTTCGCAAGTAGTGTAAACACCAAGGTCAATTGATACCTATTTAAACACCACTAATATTTTAAGTACAAACTTACTTTGATCTATCCATAAATCATGGAAAAAAAATTCACCTAAAAAGATGTTGGAATATTCCATAAACACCTTAAAATCTAACAAAATTCTTTGCAACAAATTTCACCTAAATAATGTACACACCCAGTACAACTAAACAACTCTGATATACATTGTAACTCAAGAAACTTAATTTTGAAGTACCAAACCTTGAACCACTTCAACTAAAGAAAGATACCAATACTAAAAACTCCTTAAGATCCACAAGACCTAAAACATAATTGTAAAGAAACGTAGAGAAGAAAAATTTCACCCAGATACCTCTACAATACACAACTCACACTTTGGTGAATGCAAATTCTTTTGCATAGCGATCCAACACACCAAATTCTAGACACAACACCTTTGATCATTTCTAATCAACATAACTGAAGCACACAAGCATATCTTCAACCTAGAAGAAATGTGGAGCAATACAAGAACACAATCTTGCAACCCAAAACACCACTACAACACACTATTTCTTCATATTATCAAATTTTCTCAAAAGCACTTGGAAACCAAGCATCAAAAACCCATCCTCATCACCTTCAATACTTCCTCAACACAACTAAATCAACTACATTATAGGAACTCAACCATAGATCACAAAATCTTATCACAACAACACTAGAGGTTGCCACTAGTAGCTTTACTAATGAAAATATAATGCAACTAATCAAAGCACGGATAACATTAGCAACTCATATTATTGCAACAACCTATCAAAAATAGACACCAATGAAAACACTAACTTCTCATACTTGCAACATCTCAATGAGTGGATCTTCTAACACCAAAGTATCTTTGACACAAATAGGAGAGACATTGGAAGAAGAACAAATGTATTTATCATGATTGTCCAAATTTGTATTTTGTTTTACCAAACTAACATCATACATAGGAGATATAGTGGGAGAGGGATTAATGAAAAACAAGAAAAGAGGGGAAAGGACTTCATATTCACATGCTTGTAACAACAATTTCCTAGAGTATTCAAAAAGATATGAAAATATATTATAAAGTATGATAACAAGAGATTTCTTCAATGAAAAAATGATGTAATAATTATTCTATAGATTTGAAATGCACCATTTTTTTCCTAATGTGTAATAACTCAAGCAAAATGATACTTTTATTGCACATACAATGACTATGTTTGAGAACTTCAAAAAATAGATTTACTAGTAGAAATAGAAGGAAATCATTGAGACAAAAATTCACCCAAATAGTTGTTAAGACACTTGCACATGGAAAGATTCACCCAAGGGCGAATGAGTCCTTGCTCAGGTGTTTGAAAAATGAAAAATGCAAATTTTGAGTTATTGTTTGTGTTCTCTATTTCAATTTGTAGACTATTTTTCTGTGAAAAATATTTGTTGGTGTAATTAAATATCTTGTACCTTGTCCTAGGTCATAATTACACCTTAGTTAAGTTTACTTAGGGACCACATAGGAGGTTATTGGAGAATCTCCACTTTTGGTGGACTTGACATGTCATTATCTCATCACTTCCACCTTTTGTGGACACATCATGTGATTATCTCTCCATCTTTGGTGGAGTGATAAGTTTCCTAGTTGTCTCATGTCATAAGATTCTGACACTTGTCATAATCTTATGCCCTCCTATGTTCTCACCTTGGCTATTTAACCAAGGGGTCTTTCTCATTTGTAATCAATCATAATCAGTAATATCATATTAATAACATTGAATACAGTTTATTCTTGTCATAATCTTTCTCTCTCTTCTTGTGCTTTCTATTTGGTCTATAGATCTTGGGTGGCATCCATAGCCAATTATAACATGGTATCAGAGCATGTTTGGAGCCATTGGAGAGTCTTATTCTGAAGAGAGATTCCAGATCTGAGGAGGTTCCATTCGTGGCTCTTTGTTGCAGGTTCACATCCGAGCTTGCTGGTGCAAATCTGAGCTCACCATTGCATCCGGAAGGTTCGAGATAGTCGATTTTTCCTTTTGTTTCGTCCAAATCGAAGCTATGAGGCCAAATCTATGAGGGTTTGAAGCTGAAGAGTGGTTGCCAGATCCAGAAGGTAGCTGCAATTTTAGAGCATTTTGGGTCAAATCCGACCCTGCCATCGCGTCCAGAAGGGCCAAAAATCGTAAGATTGACTGTCAAATCATCCGATTCGAAGCAGTTGTCCGGTGAGGAAATTTTTTTTTTTGCCTGGAGAGCCGTACAACCCCCTAGGTCGTCATTATTGCTGGTATGATTTTTACAAAATAAAAAAATTAAAAAAAAAATTTAAATTTTTTGAAATTTTTTAAAAAATTCATTTTGTAGAAATATTTTATTGTAGAAATTTCAAAAAAAAATTACAAAAAAAAAAAACAAAAAAATTTAAAAAATTTTGAGTACGCAGTACGCAGTACCCTCTACAGATTGAGGGTACACTATAGTACCCGGGCAACTCCGCGGGCGCCACGTGGCGCCAGCGCGGCCCCCACTCAGCCCACGCGGATCCTCCACACCCCCGCCGGCGGTCTACAACAAATTCTGGCCGAAAAAAAAAAATTAACTTTCCGGCAGCTGCGCAAATCCGAATATTCCGGCAACACAACTGTCAGAGGTATATTCCGTTTGCATAAAGAATATTCCGTTACTTTTCTGGCAGACAGGCACGTTTTCTAGTGACGGGTGGGAAACCGTCAATTTTAATTGTACATTTTGATGATGTCAGCAGTACGCATGGATGACGTCAGCAGCCTTTTGAATTTTTCGACCCCTTCACCATTGGCAGTTTTGATTTTTCAGTCAAACTTCAAACGCTAATATCTTGCTCATTTTGACTCCTTTTTTTGAGAGTTTTTTTTTTATTTGGGTTATAATTTCGTGCTCTACGTATTGGTGCAATCAGTTTTTGGTTTTGGTGCCTAGTTTTTCCATAATTTGTAGATTTTCATAGGTGTTGCTGCTTCATCCTCATTTTATGAACTTTGGGAGCTCATATCTTGCTCCTACGGTAACATTTTTGGGTGCAATTTTTTTTGAAGGTGCATTATTTTTTGTGTACTTCTCAGTGGTGTGATTAGATTGATCTCATTTTGTACCAAAAATTGTACTTGATACTGTGGCCTATTTTGGCATTTGTAAGCACTAAGATCAAGTCTAGCTTGTTGTTTTTAGCATCTAGCAACTGTAAACACACTAAATATAAAGTGCCAAATCAGATATTGCTTGGGGGGTTTCTTGATTGAGTGATTTGGGGGGGTAAATCTTGCAGCGATTGTTTGCATTCTTTTGCTTGATTTGTGTTCTTGCAATGGGGAGATCTCAAATTGAACCCCTAAATCCACATAATTATGCTACATGGAGAAAATCAATAACAAACTATCTCATGATGAAAGGTCTAATAGGTCATCTAAATGAAAAAATCCCAAAACCTACTGATGGTAAAGAATTGGCAATGTGGGAAATTGATCGTGAGAAAACACTTGGATGCATATGCTCATTAGTCTCATTTGATTTACAGTTTCATATTGAATCATGTAATACACCTAAAGAGGTATGGGATACTTTTGAGAAATTGTATGGCAAAACAAATAAGATTAGAGGCTATCAGATTGAGAATGATTTGATGAATCTTGATCCTAAAAGTTTTGACCACATCCAAGACTACATCTCCAAAATCAAGCAACTAAGAACACAGTTGAAAGAATGCACTATTGAAAAAGAGGATTTACAATTGATTCTAAATATGTTATCCAAGCTTGGTCTTGAGTATTCAGTATTTGTTTCTAGCTTTTATACCCATCGACTTTCCATGGGAGCATCATATGTTGATCCTAAGTTTGATGACTTTGCAAATCTCCTAATCCAAGAGGAAGCTAAGTTAATGAACATGGGTCTAATCAAGTCTTCCAAACCACAAGCATTGGTGGCAAATGAGTCTAAGGTACAGAAAGAATCAGATAATCTTGATAAGAAGCAAAAGAAGAAAAAGAACAAGCCACATAAAGAATCAGAATCCTCATCATCAAAAGGAGAAACATCTAAGAAGGAAAGACCTTTTTGTGCATATTGCAAGAAGGATGGACATGAAGAAAATTATTGTTATAAGAAGGATATTGATGAGTTGAAAAATATTCTTAAAAATAATCACATTGATTTTCCTTCTAGAATGTCTGAATCTTCTTCTCCTTCTACTTCAAAACAGTCTAAAAAGGACAAGCTCTTTGTGCTCATTCAAATCCAGGATCAGGGAGATGGCTTCTAGATTCAGGAGCGTCACATCATATGGAATCTTCACAAACTATCTTCTCTTCATTTCAGCCTTGTTCAATGTCTCCTATCTTGATGGGAAAAAATACATACATGAGTGTAACAGGGAAGGGATCTATTAGCATTGGGGAGAACACTTTTTAGGATGTCTTGTGTGTTCCGCATTTGACGAACAATCTACTTTCCATATATCAAATTACACATGGTGGAGATGGGAGAACTATGGAGTTCACTCCTGATTCGGTTATCATTCGTGACTTGGAGACTAGAGATGTCATTGCTACTGGGGTGGTTGATCATTCATCTCGGTTGTATTCCTTTGCACAGTTTGCTTCTGATAATGACGATGTTCATTCGACTGTTGATCACATGAACTATGATTCTGAGGAGACATTTGGCTTTTTGAACTTGGGCATACTCACATCAAATCCAGTTCTTGAGCCATGCACTTCATCTCCTCCATCTACTGTTGTACTTGATGATACTTGTGTTGCTACAGTTTTGGCTCCTAGTGATTCAGTGCAGCAGAATCCTGATTGTCTTCCAGATATGGCTACTTTGGATGATTTCCTAATAGGTATTTCAGACTTGTTTGTGGAGTCTCATCTTTCTGATTTGGAGGACACTCTTGATAGCATTCATCTTCTCTTTGATGATGATGCACCTTCTTCAGTTGTTGTGAGGGAACACCTTGACCCTCTTGTTCATTCTCTGCATGATCATTCTTCACAGATTGGCATGAGTGTGGATTCTTTTGGACAACATTTGGAGGAGGTTTCTTTGTCTTTAGAGGGGATATCTTTGTCTTTGGATAGTGCTCTACATTCTTCTCTACTAGATGTTGGGTTTTCCTCTTCAGCAGTGTGGCCTAGAACGCCTGATTGGAGTGGTCCAGCTTTTGGCATTGACATGGAGACACTTGGGCATACTTCAGAGACATCATCATACATCATCCATCATCTTGACATCCTGCATACATCCTTGGTTTTGTTTCTTCCTAAGGGGAGGAATGTTGTTCGGCAAGATTGGATCATCTTCAGCATTCAATGTCGAGCTTCTATCATCATTGTAGGAGACTCAACATTGAGGGGGGGCTACCTTGCTTCTCTTCTACTTCTCTCTTATGGGGGGGTCTTTTTCCTCATATGGGGTTTTTACCTTCTCATTCTTCATTGAGAGCATTTCTATTTTGTATTTCATCTCTCTTTTGAGGGGGATTTTTGTACCATGATGTTTTCTCCCTTTCCTCGGTTGTGAGAGATTGCATTGATTGCATTGTTTGTACATGGGTACCTAACATGGCCTAGTAGCCGGGACCCATCTTGCATTGTGCACTACTCCCTAAGTTGCACTTAAGGGGGGGTGTTGGTGTAATTAAATATCTTGTACCTTGTCCTAGGTCATAATTACACCTTAGTTAAGTTTACTTAGGGACCACATAGGAGGTTGTTGGAGAATCTCCACTTTTGGTGGACTTGACATGTCATTATCTCATCACTTCCACCTTTTGTGGACACATCATGTGATTATCTCTCCATCTTTGGTGGAGTGATAAGTTTCCTAGTTGTCTCATGTCATAAGATTCTGACACTTGTCATAATCTTATGCCCTCCTATGTTCTCACCTTGGCTATTTAACCAAGGGGTCTTTCTCATTTGTAATAAATCATAATCAGTCATATCATATTAATGACATTGAATACAGTTTATTCTTGTCATAATCTTTCTCTCTTCTTGTGCTTTCTATTTGGTCCATAGATCTTGGGTGGCATCCATAGCCAATTCTAACAATATTTATAGATTTTAATGTCTAAATGAGAATGCAACTAATGACAAAAAATGAACAAAATGACAACTTTTTGAATGCAAATTTACCTAAAATTTTGATCTAAATGACTGAAAAACACTCTTAATACAACTAACATGCAAAGTGTATATAATATTTATGTAATATTTTTGGATCTTTTTTAACTTAAAAATGCAAAATGTAATTTTAGATGATGCAAGATGCAATTTTGAAACCCTAAATAAAATTAAAAACAAACTAATGCAAATCCTAGATCTAGGTTTTGAAAAGAGTAACAAATCAAAAAAAAAATAGTGTAAGAATGTTAGGTTCACCAAAATGAAACATAGAAAAAAGTAAGTGTGTGGTTGTGAGGGTTTAAACACAATTACACCTTCTCTATTTTCATTAGAAAAGAGATCTCCCAAGGATAGGATTGACTTTCAATCTTGAGGTGAGTCAAACCTATTAGGAGGATCTATTGTTTTCTTATGACAAAAAATGATTGAAATGCACTTTTGGGAGATGAAAATAAAATACTTAATGAACTCAATTATGTGGTGTAAAAATTGAAATGAAAATTTAAAGGATAGCATAAATGGAAACTACAAATTTTAGGTAGATCTGAGAAGGTCATAATGATGTGTACCTATCACCAAAAGTGGTTGTTGAGTGTCCTATCAAGATGGATTCACCCTAGGTTGAATGGGTCTCTGTACAAGGGTTCAAAATCTAATTTCATAGTCCTTTGATCCAAGAACTACACTCTCGATTCCTCTGAATTTCATTGTCAGAAAGTCAAAAATAAATTTTGTAGGTGAGTTTGTGTGGCTTGACAACTTTGATGACAACTTTGAAAACTTTGCAAAATTGCTCTTTTGATCCAATTTTAGTTTTTCAACTACAAATATGCACACACAAAGAGAGGGAAAATGTTTGTTTTTGGGTGAATAGGGGTTTTCCTTGGTCAAACCCTAGTTTGGTAATTAAACCTTGATGATAAAACAATGAAAAAATGGAAAGAATTTGATGAATGAAAAATGATATGTCACAACTCACCAAACCCTTAATGGTTGCCTTTAGAGGACTATAGTCTAACACATCACTCTAAAGAGCTTGATCTTGCATGAATTGGATTGATTAGATGCTTGATTTGACACTTGATTTGAGGCTTGAATGCTTGAAACCTACATTACAATGTTAGCTCCAAAACATGACATGAAGATCCATAAATGTTAACATGATGATATGATATTGATTGCTACTGTAGATGACTGATAATGTTGCTCTTCAATTCTCTTGACAATAGTATTTTCTCTTGTGAAATTTTCCTTAATGCTAGATGTTTTGAATTGATAAAATAACTATGTATTTATATGTGTTTATCTAATTTCCCAAAAAATAGATTCCATAAGTTGACATTTGAAACTTGAATTTGAATCATTAAAATGCTACCAAAAACATATTAAAAAATGGGTCTTAGAACTTAAGGAGGATCCATTCATCCTTGGGCGAATGGGTCTTGGGACCTAAATCCAAGACACACAATTTCCAAGATGTTAAATTAATGTGGGAAATTGTTTAATATAAGTTTCAATTTCAAAAAATGGGAATAATAAGGCTTAGGAATGCATAATTTAAATCAGTATAAGCTTAATTAAGTCCAATTAATTAAGGGGATGCAAACATAGTCTGAAAATGTAAAGGATTACATTTTTCTAGACTACAAACTCACATATATTTATACTTTTATATTGAAGCATAGCAATGGAAAATACAATTTGGTTGTCAATGCATTAAGAGAAGATTTTCTAACTAAGATGAGAGTAGAAGTAGTTGGATTTGAAGAGCTAAAGTAATTATAGTGAAGTTAATCCAAATTTGGAGAAGGATGGGTAACATGTAAATAATAGGTAAGTGTGGACATAATTAAATGATTAGATTATTTGATCCAAACTAAGATATTGTTTAAGGGTAATCAATTGTGTAATCCAAGGAGTTAAATGAGAGAAATTTTGAAGAAATATAAGTATAGAAAAAAATTAGTAGTAAATTTTAAAGTGGATAAGATAGTGGCAATTGTACAAAAGAACTAATTTTGACCAAAAATATACAAGGATGGCAAGAAAGTTGAAAATTACAAGACTTGTCAAGTTGCAAAGGGAAGTAGTCAAAATGTTGGTTTATATTAGTCGTTATCAATTCTAGAGAGACCTTGGGAGGATATAAGTATGGATTTTGTATTGGGGTTTCCTAGAACACAAAGAGGATATGATTCAATATTGGTAGTCATGGATAAATATTTTTAAATGGTATACTTCATTCCATATAAGAATAAAATGATGTAGTACATGTAATTGATTTATTTTCAAAGTAGTGAGATTGCATTGGTTGCCAAAGAGAATTGTTTTAGATAGATATTCTCAAAATTTTGGTTACTTTTGGAGAACCTTCTAAAAGAAGATAAATCCAATTTTGGAATTTAGTTCATCATATCACCCACAAAGTTATGGATAAATATAAGTAAAAAGTATTTTAAATAATTTATTGAGATGTTTGGTTGAAGAAAAGATGGGAAGTTAGGATACAATTTTACTATAAGAAAATATTACATATGATAGTTCAATAAACAATAATATAGAAAAAAACCATTTGTAATTGCATATGGTAATAGTCCAAGAAACATATCAAAATTGAGAGATATCAATAATGAAGTGAAGAGGAGATTAAAAGAAAAACAATTTATTACACACATGAAGTGTAGTGCATGTGGAAGTAAAGAGACACTTGGATATAATGAATGGTAGATATAATGGGATAGTTGATGAGAAAAGAAGGAATAAGGAATTTTTGGTTGGAGATGAAATGATGGTATATATCAAGAAGGAAATATTTCTAGTTAGAACATATAATAAACTAAAGATAAAGACATTTGGCCCTTGTACAATTATCAAAAGGTTTAAATCACAAAATGAATATGAACTGGATTTATCAGAATTTTTGGACATATCACTAGTATTCAATGTTGTATATATATATCAGTATCATGAAGGAGATCCATTAGATAATAATTTAGAAATACAATGGAAGAATAAAAAAACTAGAGAAACCAAAATTAGAAATCACAAAAATTTTAGTAATTAGAGAAGCACCAAGAATATATAGTATGTGAAGTGTTTGGTGAAGTGGAAAGGAAGGCCTTAAGAAGATTCAAGTTATATTTCTAAGGTTAAGCTAGACTATCTTAGTTTCCCTATAGCCACCAAAAAGTGAGGAAATCACTTTTCAAATTATCCCAAGTGGTTGATGCAAAAGAATCATAGGGTGTAAGTGCAATATTGCTACACCCAAAATATATTTTCTTGTACTTGTTTTATTATTTATAATATTATAGCTATTTTCCAATTTTTAGTCAGTCACCATAATTCCTATTGTATTGCACCATACATGGAAATTCTACCTCATGGTTCATAACATCTATTCTACATTGATCCTACAATATTGCATTCAATTTCCCAAAGTTTCTAATCACTTTAAAGCCTTAGTTTGGTCTCTAACCTACTACCAAGCATAAAATACTAATGTCCAATTGCACTCTTTTAGCTTTGTGGAAAATTTAAAAGATTGTGGTGATAAAGGAACATATTTCAAGATGAAATGGACTCAAGATAGCTTATAAAATGAATCACATTGAGATTCATTGATCCACCTTTACTACTTCTATTTCAAGATATTTTTTCACATGTGTAGTTGACTACATTATTTATAAGGATTTGAGATTTGTTCCACCTTGTAACAAATTGAGATCACTCCTAAGGCAAGAAGCTACTTTATAAATATTGTTCATGATAATTATAAGGTAATTAAGATGATAGAGAAAATTTGGTTTGTACTCCTTTCTTAACAACTTTAAATTTAATTGTAATATCATTCAAATTCTATAATTTTCACATATTATTCCCATTTGTAATTAAATCCAGTTGAGGGATATCATTTTGGAAGCCCAATATGGTATACTATAACTTGTTTATGATTGTGAATGAATAAAATCTATATTACTAATTTATTGTTCAATTAAGTTATATTATGTGTTGTTTCATTTACTTGCATGGTTGGATAATCCTTCATTAGGTCCTCTACCCATGGTTGAATCATGTTTGTTGTTATAGGTAGGGCTCTATCATAAGAAAGTGAGTTTCTTTATTATTATTCATTTTTTTGTTGAATAAATATTTAAACTAGATCTAAAAAAATTAAAGACATTTAACAAGAGGATTTGACGTAGATCAAGATTGGCACCAAGGAAATGCTTCTTGCATATAGTTTCTTTGGGTCATGGTTAGCTCTCTATTATGATTATGATTATATATAATTTTTTATAGGGATTATTTGACAAGGACTAACTAGTTGCATGAGGTTGTTTAGAGGGTCTATTTGGTTGAAAAGATATTCTTTAGGGAAAACTTTAGTGGTGAATAATTGAAATCAAGACCTCCAGAAATGGAAAATAGTACAAGCTAAAAAGGATGTAGAATCGCTAGGTTTTTACCAAAAAAAAATTATCTTGATTAGTTCACCTATGCATTATTCTTAAATGACGCATCATTGGAACTGATTCACAGTAGTTTATACTCTAATTACAAATATTAATTATATTTTCCAGTAATATTATATTCCTACCATTAATTTTGGGGCAATATCGCCACTAATAATAAATTACCATTTCATTTTAGTGATATTTTAGCCTTGAATAGGGTTTTTATTTATTTCCATTGATTAGCTTTTTAATCAGATGGTTGTAGGTTGATTCCGTGAGTTTATATGCACATGCATTTTAAAAGGCTTGTTGAGTCCTGAAATTTGTTTTGGGCCACAAGATTAGATTTAATCATGTGGCCCAAAATGAATTTTGGGCCTCAACAAGCCTTTTAAAAGGAACATGCATATAAACTCATGGAATCAACTAGTAGCCATCTGATTAAAAAGCTAATTGATGGTCATAATTCCACTTTTCATAGTCATTTTTTAAAGTGAGAATTTTAAAAAAATGCTTAATCCGTGTGTGCTCCAATGCATTTTCAATAGTGAATTTATGCTTGGTGGCAAGGGGCTCTACCGCATCAGGGCCATTGTCCTCAAACCCCACGAGGGAGAATTGCCACCTCAACCCCCTTGACCCCCAGAAGGGGTGCTACCCCTTGACCCCACATGTGGTTGCCACCCCTGGGCCCCTACTTCAATATTACAAAAGACAAAAGAAATATGGGGGAACTGCACTAACCAACTATGCAATTTTTTAAAGGAGAGATTCACCATTGTAATTAATCTTTTTAGTGATTATTCACTATGATTTTCCATTGTGATTATTATTTTTTCCAATTATTCATTAAGATTCGTCAGGATTTTACACCTTTGCTGAGGGGGGGTTTCTTAAAGTTATCCTTGATAGACTTTTCTAGAATTTTTCATCATTTTAGAAATGTCCATAGCCATTATTATCATACTAATTATATTACTAGACTTGAGAATGTTGGTTTCTAGGATATGATAATCTATGCCTATTATTTTGTTGTATCTTGAGGGTAATGACCTTATTAGACATACTTTATAATGCCCCGTCTCGTAACCTAAAGAATGTTGCAATGACCTTTTTGAAATTTACATAGAGAGGTAACAAATTTTCTACAGAAATATTTTACCAAGAAGTACAAAAGTTTCAATCAAATATTCTTCTACAGGCAATCTTTTAATTTTACAAATTTAACAAAAAAACTACAAAATTAATTCTTTATAGATGCATTCTTTTCAAATCACAATACAACTAAATAAATAGCAAAGAACCTGTTTTCCTGTAGCTTGAAGAATTGAAAGTTGAAGATAAGTTTTGCCTGCTGCGTGCAACTTCCAAAGCCCTTTTCAAATCTCCACTTTCGAAAGGATGCAAATTACTGAACAAAAATAATCCCAAGATTTTCTTCCAGAATTTTAAAATCAAAACCCCAAAATAAAAATCACAATTTTTCCAGCAATACTCTATTCCTTTTCTCTTTTCGTGAAGTGCCTTCTTGCCTTACCAATTCTGGCCATATTCTCTCTGAGAAAATCCTAAACAAGAATTTGCATTTAATTTTTCTAACACACATGGAAAATCAAGAAAATATCTTCTAACAAACTCACAAATATTTTCTTTTAACAATTATCAAGAAATTTTCTATTTTATTGAATTTAAAATTTTAAAAAATAATTTCATTTTCTTTAAACAAATTAAAAATCCCCATTCACACAAAAGAATTTAAACAATATTTAATCTATTCCCTCAATAAAATAAATTTAATCAATTAATTTGTTTATTTAATAAAATAAATTTTAATCACAATGATTAAATTATCTTACTAAATAAACTAATTTAATTAATTAATTAAAATAAGAAGCCTTTATCTTCAATATTTAAAATTAATTAAATAAGCACTAATTATAAAAAGCATTAATCTAACATTAAATTCACAAATAAACCTTACATAACAAATAACAAGGAAAACTTAGACGTGACAACCAAACATACCAAACCTAAATTGATGACATACTATGACTAGGTTTGGGGCTAGACTAGGAAAAACCTCGTTACTATCTCCCAATCAACATTACCATTGAGTCTAGACTTGCTCAGACTTGTAAGACTAGGTGAAGTCAGTGTCATGTACTTGCAATCCTGTAATCAGACATATAACATACATGTATATAATCCATAATTCAAACACACCGTGAAGAGAAAATCACAGAAATCATAGGGCACTCGCAAGCGATTGATGCAACTCCATTCTCCTCACCAATACAATATCACATTGAACTGACAAAATAAATATCAATTAATCTACCATAAGCATATATATATCAATAACATCTGAAGTAAACATCTATGCTAACATAAAGCATGTTAGAAATAATCACCACCAAACAATGTATCATCACATCATAAAATAAATCCACAATTGCTCTACTATCAGCGATCAATTACATCAAAACAAAGTATCAGGGACTATCAAAGTGAAACATACTGTTAGAAAACATAATCAAAATGGAGGGGTACTACATCCTCCCCCCATAGGATTAGGCTTACTCCTAAAATCCTGTGAACAGATAGGGATAAAGCTCCCTCACGCGTGTTGCATCCTCCCAAGTAGCAGATGCCTCATGACTAGGATCCCATTGTATCCTCACCTGATCACTGTCTTGACCTCTGAGAATGAGCCTCTGATGCTAAAGAATGCCCACAGGATCCAAAGCCAATTGCTCATCCTCTACCTATAATGCATTCCAATCAAGTACATGAGAAATATCAGGATGGTAAGGTTTGAGAATTGACACATGGAAGACATCATGAATACTTGGAAAATTAGGTGGTAAGGTGAATCGATACGCCATAGGACCAACCCTCTCTAGAATCTAAAATGGTCCAACAAACTGAGGTGCAAGCTTAGAGCCTTTTCCATAACGGATTGGACTCTCTTGCGGTCGCACTTGAAGAAATACTCTATCACCAACTGAAAACTAGTGGTTCACTCTATGTGCATAAACATACTTCTTTTTTCTATCTTGTACTGCTATCAAATGTTCTCTAATGCGATCAACCTGTTGCTCCATGTCTCAAAGCATATTAGGTCTAAGCAACACTCTATCCTCAAGTCGATCGCAACTCAATGGAGTTCGACAAGGACATCCATACAATGCCTAAAATGGGGGCATACCTATGGAACTTTGATATCCATTATTGTAAGAAAATTCCACTAAGTACAGATAATCTTCCCAACATGATTGTTGGTCCATTACATACATTCTAAGCATGTCCTCAAGAATTTTATTAACTCTCTCTGTTTGACCATCTATTTTAGGATGATATGCCGACTGAAGTTCAACTATGTACCTAGAGCTTGTTGTAATGAAGTCCATAAGGCTGATGTAAACACATGATCTCTATCTGATATAATCCTATGAGGAATTCCATGTAATCTAACAATATATTCCATGAATATCCTAGCTATAGATGAATTATTATAAGATGATCGAATTGAAGAAAAATGTGCTACCTTAGTCAATCTATCAACAATAACCATAATGGCATCATGTCGACATGATGACATAGGTAATCCTAAAATGAAATCAATTGATATAATATCCCATTTCCATTCAGGAATAAGATGTGGCTACAATAATCCGGCAGGATGTTGATGCGCAGCTTTGACTCTCTAGCACTCAAGACATCTCAATACAAAATCAACGATATCACGTTTCAAACTAGGCCAAAAATACAACTATTGAAGATCCACATGCATCTTCTTAACTCCAGGATGAGCTGAGTAAGGTGCTCAATGTGCAAAGAGCTTATGTATATGGTACATAGATACGATCTAAATGTCACAATAAACCATCTAGTTCAAGAGTATACCCTGTAAATCGACCCTCTAGAGGTCTACCTAATTCAATCTTCATCTTCACCTCCTAATACAATCTATCTGTAGGAAGTGCTGCTAAAATTTGGCTCCTTAGATCTACTTCAAGAGTAATAGCAGAAATTTCATGTCGTTGGTGACTAAGAGCATCAGCCACTACGTTCTCTTTTCCCTGAACATACTTCACCTCAAAATCATATTCGCATAAGAATTCCATCCACCATCTCTATTTAGCATTCAAATTAGGCTACATAAAAATTTATTGCAAACTACGGTGATCACTATGAAGTTCAAAGCGGTGACCCAATAAGAAATGCCTCCATCGAACCAATGAATGAACAATTGTGGCAAGCTCCAAATCATGAGTGGGATAATTCAATTCCTGATCCTTGAGTTTGCGAGACTCATAAGTGATCACACACCCTTCTTGCATCAATACTACTCCTAAACCCTCCAAGGACACATCAGTGCAAACAACAAAATCCTTAGTAGGATCAAGAACAACTAATATAGGCACATTAGTCATCCTTTCCTTAAGTGTATAAAAAGCCAATTGACACTGCTCTATCTAGAAAAATTTCTTCCCTTTCCTCTGAAGAGAAGTAATGGGGTTCCCAATCCTAGAAAACCCCTAAACAAACCATCTATAATATCCAACAAGACCCATAAAGCTATGAACCTTAGCTACATTGGTAGGCACAAACCAATTAACAATAGCTTGGATCTTTGAAGGATCCACAACAATACCCTTTCTAGAAATCACATGACCAAGGTATTTCACCTCAATCTGAAATAAGTCACACTTCTTTAGGTTTGCATACAATTGATTCACCCTCAAGCACTGCAATACCTATCTCAGATGCTCTTCACGCTCCTTCATATTTCTTGAATAGATCAAAATATCATCACGAAACATAAGAACAAAACGATCAAGATATGTGTGAAAGACACCATTCATCAAACTCATGAAAACTAATGGTGTATTCATTAACCCAAACGGTACTACTGTGAATTCATAGTGCCCGCAACGAGTTCAGAATGTTGTTTTATGAATTTCTGCTTCTGCAATGCGTAACTGATGGTACCCTAATTTTAGATCAATCTTAGAGAACACATTAGCTCCCTTGATCTAATAAAAAAGATCATCGATTCTAGGTAAAGGATATTGATTATTTATTGTTACTTTTTTCAGTTGATGATATTCAATGCACAATTTAAGTGATCCATCCTTCTTCTTTACAAAGATGATAGGTGCTCCCCAAGGAGAAAAAATTGGATGAATAAAACCCTTATCTAAAATTTTCTCCAATGGATACGAATATCTTCTAGTTCCTAAGTAGTCATTTTGTAAGGGGCTCAAGATATAGGCTTTGGTCCAGGAACTAGATCAAATATAAAGTCAATATCTTGTTTCAGTGGCATGCCAAGTATATCACCAAGAAATACATTTGTGAATTCCCTTAGGATAGGGTGATCATCAAGAGATATCTCTCGACTCTCCCCTACCTCCAAGTCATTAATTGTTGTTGCAAATAGTTGACAACCTTGACAAAGACATCTCTTCAATTGCATAGCAAATATCATCTACAAAGAGATAGGTCTTTGAACACCTATGATCTCAACTTTTGCACCTGAGCCATTAATACAACTCATTGTCTTCAGTCGACAGTCAATCAAAGCATGATGAGATTCTAACCAGTCCATACCTAAAACAATATCATACGAACCTAGAGGTGTAACATGAAGATCCACTAAGGTAGATAATGAACCAATTCTTAGTTCACAATTGTGTACAAGGTTCTCTACCACCACCTTCACCCCAGAGGAAAATTCTACCTGCCACTTACCACCTTGCTTTACCGCCACAAAACCACATCGCTCAATGATAGTAGGTGAAATAAAGGAATCAATAGCTCTAGAATAAAAAATAATAGTAACATTAGTGCCCTATAACTAACCTGAATTCTCGACCATTGTATTCTAATGATCAACTTGGTAGTTATTTATCGCAACATAAACTGTATGAGAATAGCCTACATCCCCAACTGTAGGCTTAGAAGCTGATAGTCATTGGCCAAATCCTAATGAACCTCTCATAGGAAACTACCTAGCAATATGTCCCTATTGACCACAAGAATAACAAATTGTACCTCTTCCAAATCCTCTACCACCCGAAGGTGCATTGGATTGCTGAAAGCTACCTCTACTAACAGTAGACTGTGCACTCTGAGTTGGTTGATCCTATCAGTTGCACTTATTGTACCATTAGTTACAGTTCTTTCCTGACTGAGAACTATTACCCTGCTGAGGCTGTGAATTATTATTCTTTTGAGGATTACGCTATTGCTATTGTTGTCCACCCTTAGTGGGTGTCTATTTGTTCCTAGAGGAACCTCCTGTCTGTGTCTAACCACCTCGTGGACCAAAACCTACTATAGGTGCACTACCTACCTGGACACCTATATGTCCACCCATGCCAAAGTCAGATTCTCCTCCATAATACATGCTTTCTCAACTGCAACATCCATAGTCTTCGGTTTGAAGATTCTAACTCCACTAATACAAGCATTCAAACCCCTAATAAAATGTTGCACCAACATTACCTCATCATCTCCAATTCTTGCATATTGTTTGAGCTCATAAAATATGCGCTCATACTACTCAACAGATAAATCCATTTGATGCAAATCGTGAAACTCATCATCTCATCATTATCTCCAATGCTCATATAGGAAATGTGTTCTAAATCTTTCTAAGAACATTTCCCAAGAAACTGACCCAATCTCCAGATAGAACTTCTGCTCCTCCAAATGCCACCAAGTAGAGGAAAAACCTCTCAGATACATGATGGTGCATCTAGCTCGGGTATTGCTACCATATGGGTGCATAGCAAAACATCTTCCCAAGTCTAATAATCAAGTCTTTGCTTCTAGACCACCACCTATGCCATCAAATGTAGGAGGGTGTGCCCTCAACAAATGTCTCATATGTCCTGCAACTATGGCATCCTGCTCTGCAATACTAAATATCCTCCTAGGAGATCTATCACATTCCCTAATCACCTTTTGATCAACTTCCTTCCTTAGACCAAGTCTAGAATGTACCTCTTCTAGTAAGGGATGCAACTGTGCTCCCTCAACCTCTGGCTGAATCGGAATTCATTCCCCACTTGTCTATTCCAACTGAGGACCCAACTATTCAGCATGCTCACTCTCATGGGAGCTTTGAGGGGGAGTAACCTAGCGATTTGGCCCACGACATCCACCTCAACCTCGACCATGACCTCTACCATGACATCTAGGCATGATCCTACGCAAAAACAAAAACAAGTCTTAGATACATAACAGAAAAGGATAACATAAACCAATACTACAAAATATAAAATCTAGGACAACCTAATGGGCTCACAACTACCTAAAGCATCCAGTGTTAGAACCTGGCTCTGATGCCAATTTGTAATGCCCTGTCTTGTAACCTAATGAATGTTGCAATGACTATGATAGTGTGCTAAAAAAAATTAAAAAGTGTAAACATGAACTTCACTAATGCAAACATTCTCTAAGATACACAATGTCACACTACATGTAAATCCCATAGATGACATTATTAACTAACATAGCATGTGTTTAATTCTCATAAACATAAGAGCATACATTCTTTAACAAATAAATTACATCAATGAAGGTATAATGTACAAAATGATTCTTTCTTTACATTTCATTTATAATAACATTTACAATACTCATATTCGAATGAGGTAGATCATACAAAAGTACAATTACCTATTACAAAAGTTCTCCTCGATTATAATTGAGGAGTGATAGAAGAATAAGGTTTCCACTGATACAAATAAGAAAGTACATTTTCACATACGAGCTCTCCATCCAAGAAGTTCTTGTCTCCATGAACAAGAACTGGGGACCCAACGGTGTAAGGTGCACATTCCACCCAACCAAGTGGTACCCGTAGGACCACCCCCCATCCTAAGAGATAGTAAAAAGGTTCCCTTGACATAACCTACAAACCCTAGACATAGATGAACCCAAAGAAAAACTTATACAAGTACCAACTTAACTTAATGGTTACATTGCTTCTAGAACTAAAGGATAAAAAAAAAAAAGTTCACAAGGATATAGTTATTATAGGTGGAGTTTCATCACAATGTTGCATAGGTTACCGAGGATAATATTCCTAGGTTCCGGCCCCCATCTTGGGTTACCCTGGTAACCTCTTACGAAACCTGACCCCACATGCAATCTATTGCGGAATCAAATATCTTTCATAGTGACCAGATACCATTTTTTCCATTCCAGGCCTTCTCGTCTCATTCCCAAGTTTGAACTAGCCCTTGATTCCATGAGTGAGGCTTATTTAATCTATTTAAAGGTTTTAGACTACCTAATGTGTTGATTTAGTTTTCACTAATTAGCTAACTCTACATGAGTTACCCAGGCACCACATTGTGTGTCAGCCCTCATAAAGAGCCACTCCCTTTATAATAACACAAGGAAACTAATTCCACTAACTAAGGGTAGACAAGGTGCACATAAACTAACATCAAGATAAACAACAATATAACAATAGACATCACAACCTATTCATATAAAAAAGTGTCTAATCTGAATATAACTATGTGCACTACCCTAGTTTGTTCAAAATATGGAATCATCATAAAAACATCTCCCTTATGAAGAAACTATATCTGGAAGAATTATTATCCCATGTAATCCCCAATATTCCCAATAAGAGTAAAAATAACTAAAAGAAATTCAAGCACAATAAGAATCTAATATTAGGATTTACTAAATCCAATCAAACAATTACATATAGCATGAAAATTAATCAACTTGTTTATAGTTCTTTTCTCAAAAAATAAAAAGAAATTGAATCAATTAGTCTAATTCTGATTTTCTCAATTTCACATAAAAATAAATATCAATTTTCTCTTTTCAATTTTATTATTTTAAAAATAGTTAATCTTAAGCATTTACAAGCATCTATTAAAGTATTTTTATTTAAATTCTAAATTGTTTTCCTGAAACTATATATGTATGTATATATATATATATTTAAAATTTAAATCTAAGAATTTGAAATTTGTTTTTAATAAAATAAATAAAATTTAATAGATATCATATGGAGAATAAATTTTAAAAGAAACATATGGATCTATTTTTTTACACACAGCTGCGACAAGTTTTAGGGATTGTGTTTTTAATAGCTGCAATTGGCTCCATACAAGGGCACCCGCCTGTGTGGGTGGGGCGGCGCTAGGCTGCTCCCACCATCACCTCCCTTAGGGCTGATGACTGTGGGGACAACTGCAACCCTTTTGATGCAGAGGGTAAGGGACTTTGAAGGAACACAAGGATTAAAGTGATGCAATTTCTAACCCCCCTTTCAAGCACCCTAATGGAGACAAGGCTTAATGATGCACTTATCACTTGTATGCTCTCTTTATGGACTCAAACCCTTGGAACACCCTTAAGAGACTTAAGCAAACTTGTCTTGAGTGACTACAAAGCCCCAAACCTCTATCTCAAACAAAACTCACTTTTCCACCTTAAGCAGCCTTCTAGCCCAATTAGGCCTCTAGCAAAGGATTTATGACTTTTCTCACAACTCTTCCCAAGGACATCCCAAACTAATGAGTGAATAATATGTGGTTTATGACCTTACACAATATACTAGATTCCTGATGGCAGTTGTTTCAGAAAAACCCTTCCAAAATCTGATGTCTCACCAAAATCAAGGCTCAATTAGCCCTCTTTTTCAAAGCAACCCCTCTCTAACCTTATCCCATGACTATGAAACTTTCAACAGTGTCTCAAATTATCTCAAAACCAAGGATTTTCAAGGTCCTAACCTTCTATGACACGTCTAAGATCCCTGACCACAAAACCCTCCATAAAATGCCTCAAAAGTAGGGCTTCTTGGATCTTGGCCTTCCACACACTTCCAAAACTTTTTTTTGACCCTACACCATTGGGACAACATATTTAGTCTATCCCAACTCAAAAACATACCCCTCATTAAGGCAGTTCTTCTACTACTATACCCTAGCCTCCATCTTCAAGCACTTTTCGCTATCAAATCTTGGTGTACACCATTTGATTCCTCTTTCTTGAACTTTATCTTGTTAGATTGGTATGATACAAGTTAATTATGATCCATTTAATTTGTCTCAGTCACATATTCCCATGAAATGGATCATTCATCCATGAAAAACCCTCAAAACTAGTGTAAATTATGTGTTTCCTTGAGGACAGTCAATGTAAAATGCAAAGAAATTAATTATTACTACTTTCAAAGAATTCAATGGTGTTAAAACATGTAAACAAAAATTCCTAAAGCATCCTACTGGACATAACTTCAATAGAAATCAATAGATCATAAAAAAACTCAAGAAATTGCAAGAAAATTGTGTTTTTTCACTATTTCCAGAAAACAATCTGTACAGTCCCTTCACAAACTGATCAAACTCTGTACAAATGATTATTTTTGGGTTATAGACCCATTCCAAAACTGATCAAACCATTTGGGATTGATTAGGTTACATAAAAGTTGTTAAAACTCCTAAAGACTAGTTACCCACCCAAAGTGGATTTTCAAATATTTGAATTTCCAAACTTACATTTTATTGTTTCCTACTAACTAGAAATAGTAAAACCTATTACATCATTATTGTTCAACCTTATTTGACACCATTAAAGCATTATAAACCTATCTAACCTCCTAGAACATGAATGTTCCCTTTACATTGCATTTTGGTCCTAGGGTCCTTATTAGGACCCTTAGGATAGTTGACTCTCTTATTACATTCATCCATGCCAAATGCCATTGTAGGCTCCAAGATACCATAATTGATGCTTTGATATGATAGAAAGGTCCTCCTGACCCCTGCACACTTTTGACCTTTGAAGAACTCCTTGGGTGCTCCTGCACCACCTTTCCCCATAATTTTTTTTTTTTAAACAAAAGTTTCATTATGAAAATAAATTAGTAAATTTATTCTGCGATTTTAAAGAATTCATGTATGGATTTTTGATTTATTGAAATTAAAATTCCACAATATAAAAATTCATATATTTATATTTGTATATGTATATGTATATATATCATTTGTATGCATATATATATAAATAAATAAATATATATATATATAATTTAATCAGTAAATAAAAATATTATAATTAGGAAATTACTTTTAGAGAGGGTTTTCTACAAGAAATTGAGAAATCTACCAATTTAACAGAAATTTATTAGAGATTTTCGACTTCAATAACCTAGGGTTTCATTTTCATTCAAAATCCTCAAAATATTTTCTACAGGAAATATTTAGAAAAGTTTATCTCAGAGGTTTTTGTTTCCTCAAATTAATTAGTGAGTTTCATTTACAAATCTACATAGATTTTCTTCTGTCTCTTTTTGAGATTTTTCTATTGTTTAACATTAACCTTTTGTGTTGCTCTCTGATTTTACTATAAAGCTTTGTTTTAAAAAATTTACACAGAGAGGTAAAAAAATTCTACAAAAAATTTTACTGAGAAGTACAGAAGTTTCAATGAAATATTCTTCTATAAGAAATCTTTTAATTTTACAAATTTAACAAAACTTCTACAAAATTAATTTTTTATATAGGCATTCTTTTCAAATCACAATACAACTAAATAAATAGCAAAGAACTTGTTTCCTATAGCTTGAAGAATTGAAAGTTGAAGAAAAGATTTTCATGTTGCGTGCAACTTCCAAAGCCCTTTTCAAATCTCCACTTTAGAAAGGATGCAAATTACTGAACAAAAATAATCCCAAGATCTTCTTCTAGAATTTTAAAATCAAAATCCCAAAATAAAAATCACAATTTTTCCAGCAATACTCTGTTCATTTTTTCTTTCCATGAAGTGTCTTCTTGCCTTCCCAATTTTGGAAATATTCTCTCCAAGAAAATCCTCAACAAGAATTTGCATTTAATTTTTCTAGCACACATGGAAAATCAAGAAAATATCTTCTAACAAACTCATGGATATTTTCTTTTAACAATTATCAAGAATTTTTCTATTTTATTGAATTTAAAATTTCAAAAACTAATTTCATTTTCTTTAAACAAATTTAAAATTCCCATTCATACCAAAGCATTTAAACAATATTTAATCTATTCCC
Organism: Sequoia sempervirens; assembly: GCA_007258455.2. Lineage (NCBI taxonomy): Eukaryota > Viridiplantae > Streptophyta > Pinopsida > Cupressales > Cupressaceae > Sequoia > Sequoia sempervirens. Next base: position 720,913,420 of record VDFB02058242.1, on the reverse strand, counting down.
TCAATAAAATAAATTTAATCAATTAATTTATTTATTTAGTAAAATAAATTTTAATCACAATGATTAAATTATCTTACCAAATAAACTAATTTAATTAATTAATTAAAATAAGAAGCCTTTATCTTCAATATTTATAATTAATTAAATAAGCACTAATTATAAAGAGAATTAATCTAACATTAACTTCACAAATAAACCTTACATAACAAATAACAAGGCAAACTTAGACGTGACAACCAAACATACCAAACCTAAACTAAAGACAAACTATGACTAGGTTTGAGGCTAGACTAGGAAAAACCTCATTACTATCTCCCAATCAACATTATTGTTGAGTCTGGACATGCTCAGACCTGTAAGACCAGGTGGATTTAGTGTCATGTACCTACAATCCTGTAATTAGACATATAACATACATGTATATAAGCCATAATTCAAACACACTGTGAAGAGAAAATCATAGAAATCACAGGGCACTAGCAAGCTAGTGATGCAACTTCGTTCTCCTCACCAATACAATATCACATCGAATTGACAAAATAAATATCAATTAATTTACCATAAGCATATATATAGCAAAACATCTGAAGTAAAAATCTATGCTAACATAAAGCATGTCAAAAATAGTCATCACCAAATAGTGTATCATCACATCATAAAATAAATCCATAATCGCTCTACTATCAGTGATCAATTACATCAAAAAAAAGTATTAGGGACTATCAAAGTGAAACATACTATCAGAAAACATAAGCAAAATGGAGAGGTACTACATACTTATTAACAAACTTCTCATATCATCAAGCTCACTTAGATTTTATGACTCGACTATTAGTAATATGGTTGTAGAGCATGTTGAAATTTTAAGGAGCTTGTCATTGATAAGCTTGTTGCAACATGAGAATGAGATACACAGTGTGCAAATACAATGTTTACATTGATGTCAACATTGTGGCTTGGTATGAAGATTGATGTAAAATTGATTAATGAAACATAAGTGTGCATGAAGATGATAATCTAGTGCACAAATGTAAGAAGTTTTGATCTAGCATAGATAATTGAGTTATAGAATTGGTTGTGTTAGAACATAGTTTTTTTTGTACAGTGCATTCAATTTTTAGTTTGTGTTTGTTTGTATTGAATAATCTCACTCTTTGTTTCTAAGGAAAATTTTGAGAAGATCAAAGGAGTCTAATTCCAAACTTTGATATTGTTTTTCCCTTTTGTGTAGAAGTTATGAGTAACTGAGTATTTGGTTTGCTAGTGATAGTGTTTCCAATGCAGAGTATATGTTTTGAGAAGTCTGCACTTCACTGTAGAAGAATATTTGGTCTTTTGGATTTGTTAAAGTGTTTAAAGGTGTAAGTTACATCTAATTTCCAAGTGGTGTGATGTTTTGAGGTTCGCATATGTCAATTCAAGGATGATCAGTTGGTGAATTTTGATGTTAGGTCACCAATTTAGTGCTAGCCTAATATGTTTTGAGTTATGTGGAGTTTAGATCAATGTTGATCAGTTATGTAGGAGCTATTATAGGTCCACCTTGACCTATTTGATGTGTTATAAGTTTTGAGTTGTGTCATGAAGCATGTTTTGGGCCAAGTCATATTATGCAAAATATATCTAATTAGGCTGGCCTAATTGATGTTGTGGGTTATTGTGAATGCAATAGGTATAAATGTAAGATAATTTTTAGTGTTGAAGAGAAAATTTTGAATGTGTATGTGAATTCCTAAGTAGAGCATACAAATGTGATGTGAATGCAGAGCAAAGCAGAGTAATATGAAGTGTGTTAATTCAGTGTTTTAAGCTTCAATGGAACTATATTTCTAGCATATTGTAGATGCATTTGTAGCAGTTCAAATCTTAGCAGTGAGCCACCCCTCTCTTATATTTATCTTATTCTTTGGACAATGATTCCACTTGGAATTGAGCCTTTTTTGTAATATCTTATAACCAGTTATAATATATTGTGAGCTAATCCTCTCTGTGGTTTTCCCCTTTTTTGGGTTTTCCACATAAAAATTTAGTGTTCATGTGTTATATTTTTTGATGGTTGATTTCATGGTTTCTTTCCTTACTAAAATTTGAATATGATGTGTGGAATGAATGTTTAAATGGTTAAGTGGTATTAGAGCATACATATTCCCCTCTCAATGTTTCAAGTGCTCAACAATTGGTGTCAGAGCTTGGTTCCTTCAATTGGATTGATCATTGAGGTAGATATTGGAGTTGAACACATGGCTACAAGGAATTATCCTACTCCAAAATAAATTCTTATAGTAGGATTTACTGAAGAAGATTCCATTGTTGATATGGAAGGAGAACTCAAATATATCCTAGATGATTTGGATAAAGAAAAATTTGAGAACAAAGATTTGAAAAAGGATCTTACTAATGCAAGTGAATGCATTATGATATTGAGATAGAAAATTAAGAAAGCTACAAAATAGATCAAAAAGCTCAAGCAATCAAATGAGATCATTCCTAGCCTGAAATTGTAGAGTGAAGAAAGTAAAAGGGTCGAAGACTGCTTGAATGCTAAGCTGAAATACAATTATGAAGAATGCTCAAAGCTTGAACAAGAAGTTGTAACCTTGAGATTAGATCTAGAGAAAATACATATTCAAGAAGATAAATTCAAGATGAGCTCTACAATGCTTGATCAAATGATTGAAAATCAGAAGAATTCTAAAGATAAAGGTGGATTAGGGTTTTAAAAAGGAGAAAGTTCAAAGGAATATTAGACATGATGTGCTAAAAAGAAAAACAATGAACAAAAGAAGATTGAGGACAAGAAGAGAAATGGAAAGCAGGTCTAGAATCAAAGGAAAGACTTCAAAAGACCACCTTTCAGATAACCAAATGCACAAGGTACCCATCTTTTAATGGTTACTATTATTCCTGCAATAATTTTGAACATAAGGCTATAGAATATAGAAGCATAATAAATCAAAATATTCAATCATTTCATGGTCACTGTTTTATATGCAATAGATCTGGTCATAGATCTAGTGAATACAAAAATCAAATGATGACTTTTTATAGAAATGATATGATGTTTCAATCTTTCAATGGCTATTTTTATATATGTAATAAATTTGGGCACAAACATAATCAATGTCGTTCTAGAATGGTTGGAAGTAAGCTTGTTCAAAATGTTTTCACTTCTTACAATTGCAATAAACCTATATATATAGCTAAATTTTGTAGAAGCAAGAATGTGAAGAAGAATAATCCAGTAAAGAAGAATGATTTAGTGAAGAATTTTGATCCAATAGATATGAAGAAAGAGATGGATAAGCTCTAGAGAAATAAGGAAGAGAGAAAATTCAATACTAAGTATGTCCTAGCTTTTGGTGTAGATGTTTCCTTCGATTACTAAGTTAAGAGATTTGGCTCAGGGGGATTTTTTAAAGACAATCATTAATCCCTTGCAAAATATATGGTGTTGATGCCTTCAACACATGGATATGAGGTGTAGGTTGTTATGATTGACCTATTAGTGAAAACACTAGTGGAAAATATCAAGATGTGGAATTTCACGGAGCATTTGAAGATGACTATGCATTACAATTAGGGTTATCAATTTTTTTGTGCCTAACTTCAAATCACTGCATCTAATGAAAATTAGGTAAAATTTCTAAAGGTTTAATAATTAATTTATCTTAAAAAAATACCATTTTCAAACAACATTCAAGGAGATAAAGAGAAGACAAGGAGTGAAGTAAAAAGATTCAAAATTTCTTGCACGCAAAACCCTAACTAGAAGCAATCAAAAGGTATTTACAATTTTTGTTCACCCTAAGTTATGGAAGTGATTTCAAATTGTTAAAAAATATATACCCCACAATTTTTTGAGGTTATAGACTGACCCCATCCAAAATTCAAGCAAAACCTTAATAAATCTATGGCACTGATAGATCCAAATAGAGCATTTTCACACATTCCATATGGTGTGCTTCATACAAAAGATGTAAGGATATATACATGCCAAGTTGGGAGTAAAATCACACAAAGTTGGGTGATGTCTGGTTCAATGAACTAAATAGAGATGAATTTGAGTTGAAACTTGAATTCAAGAGCTTGGTAGAGAAAAACCTAGATGCTTGGAATAATTTCCCAAACTTTGTTATGTTGATGAGTAGATTCAATACACCCTAAGAAAAAATCATGAAAATTTTATGTGGTTAAATATTCCACATTTAATCAACAAGGAGGCAATTAGGGTTGTTATGAGATTATGCTCAACTAGACCGGTTCTGACACTCAAATAAGTAAAGAATCAAATGATGATGGAGTTGACTAGTGCAAAGTATGATAGAAGAGCTTTGATAGTTGAGTACATCAAAGATCTAGTAGTTAAGCATTCCTCACTATTGACTGGATATAAGATATATGTTACAAATAGATTAAACCATGTTTTTTCCACCACCATCAACATTTCCTATGAGATGGTAAAGAAAGGTGCTAATTATGAAATGTGCGAGTTTCTCAGAGAATAATTGATAGAAAATATGCAAAATATTAATGAATCCAAGTACCCTTTCAAATTTGATACTTTGATCATTTGTTTATCATTTTACTTTTTAAATGAGGTTCCTAATACAAGAAACATAGTGTGGTTGAAGGAAAGACCTGTGGAACATTAGATTATAGACCATCTGATGAGGTTGGGTGATTCAAAAGAATAGGAGACTACCTTGTGGGTATTATTCAAAACATTTCAACAAAACATGCAAACCAAAGAAAGGATCTCTTGGAGCATGATAGAGAAGTACAAGAATGATATCACCTTCTTAGTGAAAAAGGATTGTTGCATTGTTTAGGTTGTTGAGACTAGGACTATTTGGATCCCAAAGATGAGATATGAGATAAAAAAGTAAGAAATGATCAGTTAAGTATAATTTATGCTAAGCAAGCCTAAAGACACCTATAAAGAAAGATATAGAACATATGAAGAAAAGTATATGGAGGTGCACAGGGATAAAAAGATAAAAAGATAAAGAATTTTTTTGAGAAGATGATGCACAGTTTGTGGAGGCAATGGGAATCACAAAGGAACAAGTAGAAAAATCCAAAAGCATCTATGGATCTTTGGGAGGTACATCTAGCAGAAGAAGATCTAGTAGAACATTTACCCCCTCTCTGGTTGCCCCCAAATATTTTGGAAATCTTCCCTTTGTTAGTGGAGAACAGAGAAAGGAATCAACCAATATCCTAACAAAGCAATAGAGTGTGCTAGTAAAATAAAAGGATCCTTCAATGAAGTAACAAAGAAGAGTGAAGGCTAAGGCCAAAAGGGAAAATAATTTGAGTATGGATGAAGAAGAGGAAAAGGTAGAAGAACAACCTCCAATCAAAAAAAGGAAATATGGTGTAGCACAAGTAGAATCAAGTACAAAAAAATGAAGGTTGACATTGTTGACACAGATAGTGAGGTAGAAGTAGAAAAGGAAAAACAAGCCTTTATGATTCATATGAGGGATAATAAATCAGAATCCGAGAAAGGAAATAAAACTATAGAAACAAAGAATAAAATTAAGTACAAGCATTTCCCTTCAATAAGGAAATATAGTCCCATGAGATTAGATGCATTATTCAATGGTATTGTAGAACATGAAATGTTAGAGGAAAGTATTGCATTATATACTACTATGAATGAAACTAATAAAGCAACAATAGAAGAATAAATTATCAAATATATTGTGACTTTTGAGGTGAACATGAAAATGTTGAAGGCCAATTTCCTAAGAATCTGAGAAGTGAATTATATGAAAGAAGAGAAGATGCAATAAATGAACAAGCTAAGTTGATATTATATGTTTTGGATAAGATTAGTACTCATCTCTTAAATGAAGAAAAAGCTAGATTAGCTCAAGTATATAGCAAGGAGTTCCAAACCGAAAAAAGAGTAACTATATTAATGAGAATAGATAAGAATGACCTTGAGAGGCTCCAAAATGCAACTATGGATAATGTTTATTGTTTGGAAAAGGATTTGGGTGTGACCCTAGAACCTGAAGAGCACAAATGTGATGATATGCCTACTTTGTAAGTTAATATACCAAAATTTGCACAACATGGTGATGCTCAACATGTGCATGGATTAGAAGAAGAGAATGTGTAGAATGACACCCTTTTGGATGTGGAAGAGAAAATTATAGAAGAAGGTGTTACTGGTGGGACTCCTTTGTTAGGAGAAAATATTATTGTAGAAGGAAATATTGAAGAGTCACAAAAGGAGAACACTCATATATAACATAACTCCCCTCCTCTAGAATTAGAAAAGACTACAAAGAATAATGTATAGGATGTACAAGAAAACCCAGAGACCAGTGAAGCACAAAACATAGAACATATACCTCCTTTGGATAACAATGAAACATGTGTTGACGATGAGAAGAAGAATGAGGAAGAGACTGGCAATTCAAAGAAGAATGGAAAAATAAAGGAATAATGTTAGTGACAAGGCACATGATTTGGAAAAGAAATGTGTTGATGAGAAATTGGTTGGAGAGTCTTCTAGAACCTCTCAAGACTCCTTAAAGATTTTGATGAGCATGAAGTTGTAGTTTCAATGAGTTGTCTCCACTCAACTATTATATATACCAATGCAACAAGATCAGGTGGATATGGATAAGGTGTCCCCAATACACAAGTTACAACTAGGAGATGCATTTCATGCCTCCGCAAGGAAATAAATCTTGTAAACTCATCAGAAGAGTGTGGAGCTAATAGATGAAGTAATAAAGGCACTACAAGAGAGTGTACCTAGAGTAAGCATCAAAATTTTTCTATCAAGTGTACAAAATTTAAATCTTTTACTTGATTATTTTAAATAAAATTATAGTGGACTAGAGAAAAAATTGGAGAAGGAGATCAACAAGAAGGTGGATGATAGGAAGTTTGAAAAAATGGTGGATAAATGTGCTAGTACACTTAATAAATTTTAGAAAAATCTCAAGGATGTGTAGGATTGTGTAGAAGATACCAAAGACTTGTCTCAATTTTTCCTAAAATGGGTGAGGTCCACAAAGAGTATAAAGGATAAAATGGACTCCATTGAGTCCCATATTGACATGGCATGCAATGCTTACAACCCATTAAATGATGCAGATAGATCAACAAGGTTGGCAATTGAAAGCCTAGATGAACAATTATGCTAACTATAGGAACAAAAAGAAAAGATAATAGCATAGCTTGGACATCTTAGAGAGTTGGTAAATGAAAAGTATATATTTGTTTCCAATGCTCTAAAAAAATGTGGAGAGGTCTACAAAGATTAATTTGACACCTTCCATTTTGGATTATGCAAAAGAACTCCTCATGGAGCTTGAGACCCAAAGCTTCTTGCTTAGCATAGCCAAGAAGGAATGGGACAATGGAAAGAAGGTTTGGGAGGAACACCTTGAAAATTTGCAGGTGTCAAATAGTAGCAATGTGCCCTCCACTAGCTAATTTATATTTATTTTTATTTCTCTTATGTAATTAAAATTTTTCTATACATATGCAAAAGTTACAAGATAGTTTTCTAGTGCAAAATTTGATTTGGTTTGATGGATAGCACTATTAGGGGGAGTTGGTCAAGTTTTTACTCTCTTGTATACATACATATATATACATACATACATATATATATATATATATAAGGGATTATATGTGTAATCTAGTGAATAGTTGATTGATAATGCAAAATATTTGTAAAGAGGAGAATAAAATATAACAACAATATGTTTATATGTTTTGTGCCCTTTGCCCTTGATGGCAAAGGGGGAGAGTAGTGTTGGCCTCCTACAATGATTTAACAACTAAGCCCTTAAAGTTGTGATTCAGAGATTGCACATCTAATATGAATATCTATCTTAATCATCATGAAGGTGCATTTAACTTGGCAACCCAGGGATGTAGACTTGAAATCGGACAACATAGTATGTGCACTAGGAATCCATGGTAGCCATATTCATTCTATAACTAAGAAATACATAATGATGAAAGAAAATTTATTAGAAAGAAGTAACATAAGTGTTGAACATCAACCAACAACTATACTAAGCTGAATACATGACATAAATGAAAATCTAAGCAAACAAATAGGAAACTACTTTGTCTACTTTGGCTACAGGAATAGTCACATAATAGAATTCTAGTGGCTGTAGGAACAGACAATTGGTAGATTTATAACTATTTGTATAGAAAAGTAACAACTAATCTAAAGGATGGAATTCTCACCAAGTGGGCCCCCTTGAATGAGCATCTCTTAAGACAAATGTAAACTCAGATGCAACAAGCTTATAACTTCATTTTTATTCATTGGAAAGCATGATTACAATAGAGCAGCACAATTGTATTACTAAAAAAGTAAGAATATGAATACAACATCAGATTAATCAACCTTTTGAGAAGGAGAATTAGAGTCTTATTTAAAGAAGGAAAAACTACTAAATAACTACCTAGCAAGGTGGTCAACTCCAACAGATGAGGAGGATGCCACTTTAGGGAAATCATAGAAAGTGGAAAGGAGGTTATGCATGTGTGGAATCTGGTCATGCTATTTTTCCTTAACATAGATCTAGCATAACAATAGCTCCTATATTCTCTCAACAAACTATTATGACCATTTACAAGGATGTTACAATCTTCTATTTGAACTAGGAATCTCCCTCCATTGACCTTTAAATGATCACCTTGTTGACCTTTATGGAAAATGACCAGCTGGTAGAATCTTTCTCAATTTTGTAGGCTCTAATTATATCTACATGACAACATTAGTACAGACAAAAAATTCATATCTATAACTATCTTAAAGTAACATTCATTAATCCACACGTCAAATTAACATAGTTCATATAGCATGTCAATGTCATTTAAAGGTTACCAAAATAACCTTATGCCCAATGTCTATGGTTTTGAGGAAATAACATGAAAATATTAACATCCAAGTATCAAGGTCTACATAAAATGGATAATGTAGACATGTAAAATTGACTTAACACTTTCACAAATTCATAATGTCTCAAAACAACTTAGAATCAACATGAAACAACTTGGAACGACTTTGAATCAACTCAAAACATCTTGGAACAACTCGAAATCAACTTAGAACAACTCTGAATCAACTTGGAACAACTTTGAATCAACCTGGAACAACTTGGATCAACTTTGAATCAACCCAAAACAACTTAGAATGACTTTGAATGAACTTAGAATGACTCTTAATCAACTCAGAACATCTCTAATCATCTTGAAATCATCCCATGACATCTCATAACGCATTAAAAAAAATTGAATGACATTTCCTCTATTAATTGGATAATACAACATTATTTAATTAATTCACTTTTTCATCATTCTTGACAAATTAAATAAATACCATTTATCTAATAAAGTCTTGAAAACCCTAATTCTACTATTAATCAAATAATGCAACATTATTTGATTAATTCATGTTTCATCATTTCAACCAACCAAATAAATTACATTTATTTAATATAGTCCTAATCTTATCTTATTTCATCCTGATTAGTCAAACAACACTAATTATTTGATTACCTCACTAATTCACCTTATTCCTCAAAATTAATTGAATTATTAAATCATAATAATTTAATTATCACACTTCCCTCCAAAATTTGAATAATTAAATCAAACTATTCAAATTAGAAAAAAATCAAAATAAAAATGGAATTAATTAAGTAATTAATATTCCTCGCGCACTTTTTGATTGATAAAATCATGGATTGCTAACTAAGTAATCTATTTTGCTACTAAAGAAATCTAATTTTGCTAACTCAACCATATAATTCCTAACTAAACCCTAACTGATCAATCAATTGCTAACTAAGCAATCAAAATCCTGACTAGACAATCTATCCTTCAATAACCTTAATTGTGCAATAAACTTTGCACAATCTCCTCATGTCTAAATCCTCTCAACTCATTTTGACCATTGATCTAAATATTCTCCAACGCAATCTTGACCATTGATTCAAAAAAAAAATTCTATATAATAAGTCTTTCTCTTCACAAATATGGATGGGAATTTCAACTCACCTTATGTAATGAAGTGTTGTCGCAATCACCATTGATAGAGCTTCAACCTTTTCGATCAACCAAGCATCGTTCATCAAGATTTTTCACATAAGCAATGGAGGCTTTGTAGTGATACAAACAACTCAACATCATGCAAATACACTCCAACATGGTATGGTAATATTTTATTTTATTGTTTGAACTTGTTTTGAATATATTAGGATCTCATTTCATTCAAATAGCTTAGATTTGCACATTTCATGAGTGATGGAATAGGATAGATTAAGTTTTTTTGAATTAGATAGTTTTTTATTTCAATCTTACATTTGATCTTGATTTCACATCATTTTATTAATGGATTCCTTCCTTCACACATTTTAGCACACCCGGTGGGACCTAGGTCCTCCTTACTAACATTTTTTTATGAGCTAAGTTGAAGTTATAGGGTTCTGGGAACTTTTAGAGATATTTGACGGACTGCCCAACAAAAGCTTGTTTTTTACTAGAAAGAATTATGAGAATTTACCACAAAATCAATGCTTTTTCTATGGGAATGGCACCTTTGCTTTAAGATCAATGCTTTTTCTCTAAAAGTGCACTTTTGCTTCTTTCTGGGTTTGCACCTGTATGAAAAATTTGAGCTTTTACAAAAGAAATTCTGAGCTTTTGATTTTTCTTCTAAGCATTTTCTCTAGAAGACAAGTGCATGAATCTTGCACTTTTGTAATGACCTTTCTTGCTAACATATTGGTTGTTCTATAGGAAAAAATGAATTTCTATGTAGGATTGTGAAAGATACTAACTTATTTTTTGCAGAGAAGACGATCAGTCCAAGATCTTTGGAGATACCAAATAATTTTATTTATTAACTTAGGAATTTCCCTTTGGTGCTTTAAAATGAAGAACAACTCTCACACTTCAAATTTGGTGTTGTTAAAATAAACATTTTCAAATCTTTCTAAAATAGGAATCTCCATTTGGTGCTCTAAAAATGAACAACACAACTCTCACATTTCCAATTTGGTGTTGTTAAAATAAACATTTTCAAAGCTTTCTAAAGTAGGAATCTCCATTTGGTGCTCTAAAAACGAACAACACAAGTCTCACATTTCCAATTTGGTGTTAAAATAAACATTTTCAAAGCTTTCTAAATTAGGAATCTCCATTTGGTGCTCTAAAAATGAACAACACAACTCTAACATTTCCAATTTGGTGTCATTAAAATAAAAAAATTTAAAGCTTTCTAAAGTAAGAATCTCCATTTGGTGCTCTAAAAATGAACAACACAACTCTCACATTTCCAATTTGGTGTTGTTAAAATAATAATTTTCAAATCTTTCTAAAGTAGGAATCTCCATTTTGTACTCTAAAAATGAACAACACAACTCTCACATTTCAAATTTGGTGTTATTAAAATAAACAATTCAAAGCTTTCTAAAGTAGGAATTCTCTTTTGGTGATCATAAATCACTTCAATTTTGGGCTCTAAAAATGAACATATTTCATGCTTTCATAAATAGGAACCTTTAAATTTGGTGCATAAAAAGAGCGCAAATGTTGTTCATTTTGTTGACACATGTGTGATTTACATTTGTTGACCATTTAATGACCAGGCCTAATTTTCTTAGAAACACTTCAACTTTGGGGCTTAAAATGAACAAAATGTTTCTTGATTGTTTTCACACCATTTCTATCTTAACTACTTGATGTCCTAAACACTTCAATTAGTGCAAAGATAAAAAATAACATTTCATTTTTACTCACATATTCATGGGAATAACATCGCTTGAGGTGTTTAAAATGAATTAATTTGCAATAAATTGTCTTTTGTGCATGGATTAATTGGCAAGCTAAATTGTTTTTTCTTCTCCCCTCACACCATTTTGGCGATCTTGGGTGAGCGAAGAACATTTTTGAGCTTTGTATTTGTTTTAAATTTTACCTTCTTAGAGTGACTGCCTATTGAGACACATCTCGTGCTAGAGAACTCATAGGTGACCCAAGTAGTACTTTAATTTTGGACTGTTATATAAATCTTTTTTGAGTGTGAGAAAATTTCATCATTCACCAAGTGTAGATATCCTATACCAACGTATTATTCCTTAGTATCCTTGTGATGCATAAAAACTTGAAAGGGCTGGAAGGTTCTTAATTGAAGAAAATGTCACATGTGTAGTTTCCCAAAAATAATATTCCCAGAACATGACTAAGAGCCAATTGTTTTAGAAGCCACCCTATTATCTAAATTTTTTTTGAAAGTGGTGCATCAGAATTTACTTCTGAAAAGTTACTTGCCAAGTCTGACTATAGGCTCATGCCATAAGTCGCATGTAAAATCATCTCTTTGGAGCATGAGGCAGTCCCACCTAAGAGGATGGTTTCTCTCCACTAGGGTTGTAATTGCTTGTTAATGTTAAACTTTCCCAATTACATTCAAAAACAATTGTGACATAAAATTTTGTGTTTGATTTAAAGAGAAAGAACACATCAAAACAAACATTTAACAAGATGGTCAAACCACAAACCCTTTGAGTTAGTGTATACTTGTGAAAGAAGCCTTATGTTTGCACTCCTTAAAAGGATTTATTCTTAAAGGTTTCTGAACATTTCATTTTTTATTTTCAGGTTGCATTGATCAAAGTAAACACTTTGATAACTATGGCTTGGGTGTTATGATTTCACAACCTGAGCTATATACATTCAAGTCACATAAAGTCCATGATTTTGAGTTAGTCTAGTGTTATTATATCATTTTCAATACTCAAGAACACAAAGGAAACAAACACGAAGAGATTACAAACTTCCATTCCAACTCACAATATTTTTTCTAAACACTTAGGGGAGAATAAACTGAAATTGCTTATAAGGTCATTACTTGAATAAGATACTTGGAAAATCAGATTGGTCATAAAATCTCACACCCATTATTCCCATACTACTTATTTGAAATCAAAATCCAACAAAACATTAGGATCATTCCTCCACTCAAAAAGTCTATGATATCAATAGTTACTTAGAACTCACAGATAATTCAAGTATCTTTTGTATAACATATCCTCTAGACTAGGAAGTGGAATATCAACCCTAATTCCTCAACATTTTTATTTTTGAAAAGTGGCCACATTCAAAAACAACACTCAAACTTTAGGGTTTTTTATTTTCATAGAAATCCATGCCATAATACTACACCTTATGACCATTTGGTGACCCACAACCCTCATTCAACAACCAGGCCTTGTAGCACCAATTATTCAACCTAGTCTCATGAATATTAAAGGTGCACAAACCAACATCATAAGCATTTTGAGAACCTTTATATTTGATAAAAATAAAACAACCCGTTAGTTTCTCACCACATCAATCATCATAAATGAAGAGGAAGAAAAAGAAAACATAGCAGTCAGAAGACTCATATCACTACCTCCCACATGGAAATACGTATGATCCTCTTTGAAATGTAAATTGAGTGACCTTATGATAGGGTATTGAGTATCAAAACATCCCCAAAACTTGTCAATCTACTACCCAATTACTCTTATCAAGGGTCACAACATAAAATAGGGCAAAAACATCAAGGGTTTTAAAATCACCATCAAGGAATAAATCCAAAACATCAATTTTCCCTAGATAAAATTGAGAGAGATCTTAAGGAAATTAAATGAAAATTAAATACAACATATCATCAATGCCTTATTCAAGGTTGGAACATTACATATCCAAAACAAATAGATAGTATTCCACAAACACCTCAATATCCACATCAACAACACTTCCAATAGCCACAGTATCAAGAATTTTCACAAAACCAAGGTGTACCTTAAGTGCAATATCAAAATGTACCTCAATTATAGTATCAAGGAGTTCAGAAAAATCAAGAGAAAAACAATCAAGAAAATCCACAAAGGAAAGATTACCTACCAGAAGGAAATTCACCCCTTTGGGAGAAACTTTAGAAGTAATCATGCATGAACTAGTACAACAGGAGCTTATCAAGATCAACTATAGTCCAATTTATGGTGAACCAAGCTTTAAAATCCCTTGGTATAACAAGTACAAACAATGTGAGTTCCATAAAATCAAGGGTCACACAACAAACAAATGTTCTACACTCAAAAATATCATCCAAGAAATAATTGATCAAGGAGAAATAGTTATTAAAAGGCCATCTACCAATGATGACAATGATAATGTCTCAACCTAAAAAGTTGAAAATAACAATAGAGAGCTACCTATCACAAATCACATTGACAATGTCTCTACATCATCCAATGAGCAAGAGGACATACATCAAGAATTTATTCCCAAGCATGGTCAAACTCAATCACCCAAGGCTAGCAATGGTTCAGTCCAAAATATATTGACATCATCCAACCTCATGATGGTACATATTAAGGTTCAAGAGACTCTTAATCCAATATTTATACCCAATGCAGAAAAAGCTAATCCAAGAGCTATCACCCATATGCCCACAATTTGAGGAAATTAAAGGATCTTTTGTAGGAAATCCTTTCTTTGAATTGATCCATGTCAAGAATGTGAACCAAAGCATGTTAAAGATAATACCACATAGAGTCAAGATCAAGAATCACTATCATCAAAATACTATAATGACTTGGTAGATATCTTCCAAGACATCCAAGGCTTTCCAAAAGAACACATCCATATGCAAAGCAAACATACATCTACCCATGAGATGCTTACTCCTAATGGACATGTAGATGATATTCATCCAAAAAAAGAGTCTCATACTCTTAATATCGGTACCATGGAGCAAGAGTCACCTACTCTTCACATCTATACACATGATCAAGATATAGCAGAAACTATAGACCTATTAGAAAATGATCAAGAAGAAGCATTGAGATTAGAAACATCCTCCAGGTAGGTTGAAGACATCAAGCATGAAAATATGGAGCATAGTATCCTAAAATCAGCAAAGATAATTGATAATCCTTAGCAACAAAGTATTGGGTATACAAAATTCAAAGATGCACCAATATATTTTGAAGGGCCATCAAAATATGATATTTCATAGGATCAAGTTGAAGATATCAATCAAGAAGTTATCCCACCTATGAAGGATCCTATCAATGAAGAATCTATCACATTTGAAGATCCACAACAAAGAATAGAAGGATTAGCACCTTGTTTCCAAGGTAAGACATATCCTATTTCTCAACAGATGCATTATCAAGATAGAGGAGCATGCCTACATGAATAGGGTATCTGAGCACCAGTGCAAATTATTGGCAATCCTAAGCATCAAGGTCATGGTTATTTAGCAAGTAAAGGATCTAAAATTTTTGGTGATACCTCTATTATACCAAGGGAAACTTTATCTAATGCAAGCATTGACATAGAGATCATGAAGAGTCCTTATGATGAAATTGCTACCAATACTACAACTATCCATATCATGAATCATCATCCACACATGTTCCCACCCTCTCATTGGGACCAACAACAAGAGAAAAAGCTATACCTAAGAACAAAACAATTCATTGAAGAAAAAGGATCAGAAAATCAAAATGGACAAGAAATATTCAAATGGATACAAAAGAAAAAGTAAGGAAATCATCCCTATCACACTCCATTAGTCAAAGAAAATATGGGGAAAAATAAAAAAGGGAAGTTCAACCATCAAAAAAGTCCAACAATGCAAAATAAAACTTCGAGAGAAAACTACAAGGTATACCAAGACATTGGTCCCAATAGAATCTCCATATCCACCCATCATTGCTCATCATCCCAAGTTTGGAGAATCAAATGTTCCAAACTGTCAACCAATCCATCTGAATATTTTATCACTTAATGCATTTCGCCATCTAAGATATCCAAATCTCACATTGACCATGTGTTTGTAACAACTCTTTATCATAAGGAATCTAAGGGAACTCTATCGTGATGTGCACATCAAGGTAAGCTTAACTCCCATATCAATAAAGAAGATAAGAATTATCAAGGGTTACATTCAAGTTCTTGTATCCTAGAAAAACAACTCCTCCATGCAGGATATTGTTGGCACATCATGTCAGCAACAACAACTATATCAGCACTAGAAACATCTACATTAGCACCACTAGGTGGTTCAAACATGAGTAGAAAATCATCACCATGATGAAAACCTGGTAAATAGGCATCTTGTGTGACAAAAAAAAACAAAAAACAAAAAAAATAAAGAAAATAGTCAAGAGAAAAATTGTCCTCCAGTGAAAACCACTATGGTGGTGCTTTGGACAAGTACCATGATGAAAACTTGGCAAATAGGTGTCATGTGTAGAATCTAGCATCTACATGCACCATTTCAATTGGAAGCATCTCAGCTAATCAATAATAAATCCAATCCATTTTTATCCAAATCTAACTTACCTTGATCTTGACAAATGTTTGGTATACACTTTACACTTTCTTATGGAAAACATCTTGACATGGGTCAATATCATTGATCTTATCCTATCCAACATTACCTAAGCCATGAGGCATTGTCCAAAGGGGCATACTCTATCCAAACATGTTATCCTATTACAAGCTAATCCATCACCTACATTGCTAGACATTGGGGGCAAGTACAAACATCTTTCTTAAGAATAAATCTCTATATATGCCTTCTAGCTCACATTGTGATCTAGGCATTGTCCAAAAAAAAAGGTGCACCACTTTGTACCCTTCCCAATTCATCACAACAACAAGGTATACCACCAACACACTATTAGGGTAACCTTAAAAGAAAATTCATCCCAATAACAAGGTATACCACCAATGCACTATCAAGGTAACCTTTGAAATAGTTATTTCCCACAACAAGGTGTACCACATGGTACCCTTCCCAATTCATCCCAACAACAAGGTATACCACTAACGCACTACCAAGGTAACCTTCAAAGATAACAACATGGATTATTCCTTCACTCAAAATTTCTAAGATATCAATAGTTGCTTGAACCCTACAACTAGTTCAAGTAAGCTTTTTCACAACATATCCTCTAGAAAACAAAGTGAAATATCAATCCAAGTTGTCATATCTTACACCCTAGGAAAGAGGGTAAAAATCAAAAAAAATAAAAAAGAAAGAAAACAATTCATCCCAACTACAAGCTAGTGTACCACCAACACACCACCAAGGTAACCTTAAAAGATACAAACAACATGAATTATTCCTTCACTCAAAAATTATAAGATATCAATAGTTACTTGAACCCTACAACTAGTTCAAGTAAGCTTTTCCACAACATATCCTCTAGAAAGACACAGTGAATTATCAATCCAATTTTTTAGCATCTTACACCCCAATCAAGAGGGTAAAAAAATAAACAAATAAAATAGAAAACTATGAAATAAAAAACATTGAAAACAAAACAATATCATAGGGTTATTCCTTCACTCGAATAGTCTAAGATTTCAACATTTTCTTGAACCTCACATCTAGTTCAAGTAGATTTCCCGCAACATATCCTCTAGACACAAAAGTGGAATATCAATCTAGATTATCAATGTTGTATACCCAAAAATAGTTTATGCTTGGAGTCAAACAGTCGAACTACGTGGTCTTTGTGTGTAAAACGTAGGCAAGGCTTATTAGCCCCCAAGACCCTAGGTCAGTCCCCTTAGGTTTCCAACATGCTTTATTTCAACTTAGTCAAAACACAAAATGTCCAAAAAAATAGTCGAAAGATACAAAAGCCAAAAACATTCACAAAACGGAAAAATTCAAAATCACTTAAACCAAGCGAACTACAAGCCTATGTGTGCATGTTAGGTATTTCATACCTCTTTGTGTAAATGGTCTGAAATTCATGTAGCATTTTCATGATAAGGTGTCCTATACCTCTCTGTGTGATTAGTACGGGAAATTTTTTAACACAACCCAACTATATACTTTAAACAAATTTTTTGTATGTCTGGTATGAGAAAAAATAATCTTTGTTTGTAGAGTCAAATTCCACACAATGGATACAAATTCATCTTGGTCATTAATACCCTAGTGCATCATATTTGTTTGCTACATCAAATAGGATTGTTCAAAAGCTATGAAGCCTCCAAGTAAAGAAAAATCAACTCATCACTACTAACAACATAAAATTTATATCTACCATCAACATTTCTTCTAAATTAACATCACATTTCTATATATCATCCATATTTCTTCTAAATTAACATCACATTTCTAGCTATCATTGATATTTCCTCTAATTAACATCAAATTTCTATCAAAGCATCAACATTTCTTCTGAGTGAAATTTGCATAGCAATATCATTAGTACCATTCTACATCCACAATATTGGCAACATACATAATAAACCAAAAAAAACATCATATATCATCATTATATGAGCATTTAACAAGAATAAATCAAAGAAGGTATATATCATATATATCATCATCAAAAAGAAGAGTACATCATCAATGTGATAGGATATACAAAATGATACATATATATGAGTCCTTGACTAGGCCGATGAATATATATACAAAACACATGTCTACAATATCTTTGAACAACAAAATAATAAATATCAAGTATATTGCCCTACAAAAAGGGAAACACTCTATAGACCAAGATTCAGACCACCATTTGGATCTAGGTGTCTAATAGGATGATTGCCTACAATAATTTCAACTTGTTATATTAGGGTTTAACTCTAAAGGGGTAATTGACACATAATGACACAAAACACGATGGCAAACAAACACATGCCAAAGTTTTGAGAAAATGCTAAAGTCAAATGCAACAAAAAGAGTCAAATGCAAGGGTTTTGAGAAAGTTCTTAGAAAGCACCAAGCAAAGGTGCAATTTTTAGGAAATTGTGAGCTTTTCAATCAAATGCGAGGAAACAAGGGCGATTATCTTGGTCAAGGGAGAGGATGTAAGTCAAAGGTGAGGATTAAGAACCTAGAGCAATCAAAAGCAATATTTCTAATCAAAGGCGAGATTTTAGGCCAAATGCTTAAAACAAAAGTGTGGAAATAAGTCAAAGGTATGGACTCTCAACATGCAAAGGCAAGCAAAATGATGCAAATGCTCATAAATCATGAAAACTTCACTATTGACTAGTAATCAGGAACTTTTTTTACCCTATCTTCAAACGATCATATCTTGGTCATACAAAAGTATTTTTTAGTGCTTTTTTTTAAAAATGGGGTAGAATTTCATGATCTTTGAAATGGTGTGGGTGGTTTTTAGTTTTTCTATAGTTAAATTTTCCATTGTTTTCATGAGCTTGACCTCAAAACTTGAAATTTTTAGTCAACCTCTTGAGGGGGCAACACAAAGTCTTACCATCATTCCATGAAACACTAGGGCACAATGAGGCATAATTTTTTTTCAAAAACTTGATCTTAAAAAACAAAATATTTGAAACAAAGCAACCAATACTTTGTATCAAAGAGGGGGAAAATGTAGACATGTAAAATTGGCTTAACACTTATCACAAATTCAGAATGTCTCGAAACAACTTAGAATCAACCCAAAATGACTCTGAACGACTCTAACTCAACTCAAAACATCTCAGAAAAACTCTAAATCAACTTGAAATGACTCTAAATCAACCCGAAATGACTCTGAATCAACTCAGAACAACTCAGATCAACTCTTAATCAACCCAGAACAACTCAAAATGACTCTGAATCAACTTGAAACAACTCTGAATCAACTCAAAACATCTCTAAATCAACTTAGAACATCTTTGAATCAACTCGAAACATCTTGAATCATCTTGAAATAATCCCACGACATCTCATAATGTATCAAAAAACATTGAATGACATTTCCTCTATTAATTAAATAATACAACATTATTTAATTAATTCACTTTTTCATCATTCTCAAAAAATTAAATAAATACTGTTTATTTAATAAAGTCCTTAAAACCCTAATTCTATTATTAATCAAATAATACAACATTATTTGATTAATTCACATTCATCATTTTGACCAATTAAATAAATTACATTTATTTAATAAAGTCCTAATCTTATCTTATTTCATCCTGATTAGTTAAATAATGCTAATTATTTGATTACATCACTAATTCACCTTATTCCTCAAAATTAATTGAATTATTAAATCATAATAATTTAATTATCACACTTCCCTCCAAAATTTGAATAATTAAATCAAACTATTCAAATTAGCAAAAATCAAAATCAAAATCAAAATGGAACTAATTAATTAAGTAAATTAATTAATTAATATTCCTCGCCCACTTTTTGATTCAGAAAATCATGGATTACTAACTAAACAATCTATTTTCCTAACAAAGCAATCTAATTTTGCTAACTCAACCATATAATTCCTAACTAAACCTTAATTGATCAATCAATTGCTAACTAAGCAATCAAAATCCTAACTAGCCAATCTATAATTCAATCACCCTAATTGTGTGATCAAATTTGCACAATCTCCTCATTTCTAAATCCACTCAACTCATTTTGATCGTTGATTTGGATATTCTCCAATGCAATCTTGGCTGTCAATTCACAATTTCTTTTTCTAGAGAACAAGATTTACTCTTCACAAATATGGATGGGAATTTCAACTTACCTTATGCAACAAAGTGCTATCGCAATCACCATTGATAGAGCTTCAACCTTTTCGATCAACCAAGCATCGTTCATCAAGCTTTTCCATGTAAGAAATGGAGGCTTTGCAGTAATACAAACAACCCAACATCATGCAAATACACTCCAACATGGGATGGTAATCTTTTCTTTTGTTGTTTGAATTTGTTTTGAATATCTTAGGATCTCATTTCATTCAAATAGCTTAGATTTACACATTTCATGAGTGATAGAATAGGATAGATTAAGTGTTTTTGAATTAGATATATTTTTTATTTTAATCTTGCATTTGATCTTGATTTTGCATCATTTTCCTAATGGATTCCTTCCCCCTCACATAGATAATAAACTCTATCAAAATTGAGCCATAAATTGTCTACAAAAGTGAAATAATTTTTTTTTAAAGTGTTAATATTAACTTTATTAGTTGCATACATTCTCTAAGTTACGCGACGTCACACTACTTGAGATTCCATAGACGACTTTAGTGTTTAGCATTGCATGTATTTAATTAACATAAACTTAAAAGTAAACATTGCATAACATTTGAATTCCATTCATGAAAATATAAATTACATATATGATTCTTACATTGCATTTGAAATAACATTACATTACTCATTCTCTGAATGGGGTAAATCAAATAATAGATTACAATTACATATTACAAATGTTCACCTCATAACAATTGAGGGATGTTACAAATACAAGATTTCCAATGATACAATAAAGGAAGTACATATATATCCAAATACGAGCTCTCCATCCATGAAGCTCTCATTGCCACGATAAAAAACTGGGGACCCAACGGAGTAAGGTGCACGTTCCACCCAACCATGTGGTACCCGTAGGTCCACCCCCCATGCTAGGAGACAGTAATAAGGTTCCCTAGACATAACCTACAAACCCTAGACACAAGAATATACATAGACCAATCTACACAAGTACATACTTAACTCTTGGTTACATTGCTTCCAAAATTAGGATAATCATACATACTAAGTTCACAAGGTAATCTGTTATTTTAGGTGGAGTGTCATCACAATGTTGCATTGGTCACCTTGGTGTTTCTTCCTAGGTTCCGGCCCCCAACTTGGGTTACCCTAGTAACCTCTTACGAAACTCGGCCCCACATGCAAACTGTTACGGAATCAAAGATCTTTTAAAGTAACAAGATATTGATTTTCCATTCTAGGCCTTCTCAACTTAATCTCAAGACTGAACTAGCTCTTGAGTCTATAAGCGAGGCATATTAGTCTAGTTAAATATTTTAGAATACCCATTGTGTTGATTTAGTTTTCACTGACTTACTAACTCTATATGAGTTACCCAGACACCACTTTGTGTGTCGACCCTCACACAAAGCCACTCCCCTAAAAATAACACAAAGAATCTAAGTTCACTAACTAAGGTATACAAGGTGCACAAGAAACATCATATAATTCTTCACATTTCATAATGAACATCAAGTCTATGTTCATAAAACCAGGTGTCTAAACACCATGCAAAACCATGTACACAACCTTAGTCAAACAAGAATTCTATTTAAACAATAACAACTCCCACATTATACAACTTGTTTGGAAGACTTGTACATTTAAAACATTCTCAATATGCCCAATAAAAAGAAACACAATATAAAGCAAATCAGGAAAAATAAACATCTACTATTAGGATTTACTAAATCCAATCAATCAATATCTTAAGGTACGAAATTTAATCAACTAAAATATACTCATCTTCCATTCAGTATAAGAGTCAAAACTATTATTTATCCAATTCCATAATCATGCATTATACTGAAATTTTGATTTCTCTATTCATTATTAAAATAACTATTTATGATTTCCATATTCTAATATACAATATAATATACATTTAAATAAATAAACATTCTAATCATTTTAATTGAATATCTATTTAAATATATATAATTATATTCTTTAACTGATATAAATTTTTCAACATATTATTTTAAACAATTTACAAACCTTTATATATAATGTACTTATATATATACATAAAATATATATAACATATATTAATAATAATATATATTATATATAAATATATATATATAATATATATTATAATCTTAAAATGAAATAAAAATTAAATTAAATATAAATTAAAATTCACATAACATTTAAAACAAATGTTAGGGTTTAAAGCCCTAACCGTACCGTTGGCCGCGCTGTGGGTAGGGCTGCCATTGTAGCCCGCCCCACAGAGCTCGGCCATGGGTGGGACTACTACCGCGGCCCTCCCCACAGGGCTCGACTGGGGACGGTTGTGCCATACGTTGCCTGCAAAGGCAATGCAGGGCACTGCCCTCCATGGCCTCTCCTTGATGAGAGTCGGCTATGGGGGTCAGTAACCCCCGCAACTCCAAAATTAACATTTTTTTGCGATTTTTAAAATTGCGACTTTGCAAATAAAATGACGATTTTCTGCGATTTTCCAAAAATCGCGTCCGCCTTTTAACATTAATTAATAATAAAAAAAATTTGGTCAAAATCCATACAAATATATATATATATATATAATTTAATCAATAGGTATATCATAGTCAAGTAGTTGTTTTTACAGAGATTATTTATAGGTAATTGAGTAAACTAACAATCTACACAATTTTCCAGAGATTTTAATTTCAACAACAGAGGGTTTCTTTTCTTTCACAACTAAATTTCTCAAAATATTTCCTAAAGGAAACATATAACAAATTTTGACAGAGAATTTTATTTAAAATTCTTCAAAGATCTTTTCTATTTCCTTTGAGAATATACTACTGTTTAACAAATCTTTTATGTTGCCCTTTGATTTCACTATAAAATCTTATCTCGTAATAGAAAGGTAACGAATTTCTACAGAAATATTTTCTAAATAATTTCCTTGAGAAGAACTGAGGCTTCAATGAAAATTTGATTTCCTCAGGCAATCTTTTAAATACACAATCAACAAAGCTTCTACAAATCTATTTCTTACACAGGAATCTTTTCAAAGAAAACAAAACAAATAAATAGAGAAAACCCTGTAGCTTGAAGATTTTGTTTGTTGATGAGAAGCTCTGCCTATTGCGTGCAACTTCCAAAGCTCTTTACAAACCACCACTTTCCAGAAGAATGCAAAAACTGAACAGAAAACTATCTGAGAATCTCTTCCTGAAATTTTAAACAAAACCCAAAGGAAATCACAAAATAACACAATTTCTCAGCCAAAAGTTGTTCTTTCTCATTTCCCATGAAGTAATTTCCTGTTTCCCCAAAACACATAATATCTTCCAAGAGAATCCTCAACAAACAAAAAGCAATTAATTTCACTATCACACATGTCGAGAAGAAAATATCTTCTAACAACTTACGGGTAAATCTTTCTTTCTTCTTTTTCAAGAATTCATGCATTTTAAAGAATTAAAGAATTCAAATTTTAAAGTACAATTTCCCTTTTCCTTATTTAATTTATTTATCTAACAATTAAAATACCATTACCCACATAACAATTAATTTTAAATTTAAATCTATTTACACAATTAAAGCAATTTTAATTCAATTAATTTATTTATTTAATCAAATGAATTTAATCTCAATGATTAAATTACTTAACCAAACAAACTAATTAATTAATTAAATAAAATGTAAAATTTATTTTTAGCATTTAAAATTAATTTAAATAAACAGTAAATTAAAGAATAAAAAACTATCACTAAATTGACAAAATTTTCCTTTCAAAACAATTAATCCAATCAGGCACAAACAAGACCACCAAAGACTCCAAACTAAAACTGACGATATACTGTGACTGGGTTTAAGACTAGACTAGGATAAACCATGTCACTACCTCCCATTCAACATTTTTGTTGAGTCTTGACACGCTCAGACCTGAGTAACTAGGTGGAGTCGGTGTCATGTACCTGCAATCCTACAACCAAACAAATTACATACATATATATAATCCATTGTACAAACACACCGTGCAGAGAAAATCACAGAAATCACAGGGCACTCACAAGCGAGTGATGCAACTCTGTTCTCCACACCAATACACGTCACATCAAACTGACAAATTAAGTAACAGTTAATCTACCATAAACATATATATAGCAATAACATCTGAAGGAAATATCTACACTATTACAAAGCATGTCAGAATAATTACCACCACACAATGTATCATGACATCACAAAATAAATACACCATCACTCTAATGTCAGCGATTAAAATATCCAAAACAAAGTACCAAAGTATATCATAGTGAAAGTATGCTAATAGAAAACATAAGCAAAATGGAGGGGCACTACATTGTTCTTTTGCTTAGTCAATACCCTAAAATTTTCAACTGCAAGTTGTCCTACATCAGTTCTTGCACTATATGAATTAGGGTCCCAATAGAACCCTTGCTTTTTTTCCAACCTTTTCCATCTTTGCCTCTCTGCAGCTATATCATACTAATAACACCTAAAATTTGGTGTAGGCCATAATAGGGTAGGTGGCTGAAAAGTTAATGAAATCCAAAATTGCCCCTTCATCCTTCCGATCTATATATATCTTTCAAATTTTTTGCATGTTGCAACATAGTTTTGTAGAGAGTGAGGCTCAACTTGTTTTAACTCATCAATCAGACTATTCCACCTTTGTGACAAATGTCCCATTACAGATTTTCTTGTGGTTTCTAGGACCTTCTCATATTCTTTGTAAACGATTTCTCTCATAGGCAAGATCCTACTGCTATAGCTTGGTCGGTAAAGAAATTTGTGCCATTCCCTGAAAATGTCTCTTGGGTTTCTAGATTTAGCCTTGATGGGTAGGGGATTGTTGTATTCTATTTTCTTATATGTCTTGAACTGTTGTCCGCAACTAATTTCATTTTGTATCTAGGAAATGAATTCCCTTAATTGGAGATCCCCAACATACAACAATGGATTCCATTCATGATCTTGGGACACAACATAATTATGCAAATAAAATTCACACAAAAAAAATTCATTTCAGGAGGAGAAATCTGATAAGCCTGGAAAAATTCAAGAGGGGTCTCAATGGAAGGATTCAAACCTGAAATGATCCTTGATAATTTAAAATAAATATTCCTCTCCTTCAAATACAGAGCATAGACCCTTGGAGGAGTCTTGCATTCTAACAGTTGAGGTACTAAGGTTGCTACATTGTCCACCTTTTCCCTTAAAGCAACAATTTTTGTATTCTTCTCTTCAATCTCTACAACTTTCTTTTTAATTTCCTCCTTTAGCCTTCGTTTCTCCTTTTTCCATTCCTCTTCCCTCCTTTGCATCTCATTCCATAAGTTCATGGCTACCATGTGCATTGAAAAATTAGAGGGCTTATGTATTCTTACCACAAAAATTCTTGGCACCAATTCTTGTTATTCACATGGCACCTGTTGTAGGGATTTTGATTGTTCATCTAGTTCTGGCTATAGGGGTTCTTGCTCTTGTTGCAAGAACTCTTTCTCTTGCTAAAGGAACTCCTGATTCTTCTCATACTCTTGAATCTCAACCTATTTTGCGATGGAAACAAGCTTTTCCAACCTTATATCTACTTGTTCCTTAAAAATATCCTTTTCCTCAATTTTCACCTACCCTACTAGAACTTATATGTCCTCTCATGATGTTCCTTGAGGGCTAGGGCTTCTCTTAGGAGATAAACTAGTGTCTAGTCTAGCTGGTCTTGATTTTCTAGGAGGGATTTCATGTTTTTCTTCAGCTACATGAAGAATAGTGTCAACCTTTCATTTCTTAGAGCTTGGCACTTCTTTTTCTACCATTTTATTTTTAACTTTCCCCTTCCTCATTTCCACCTCTTTCTTTTTTTCCCTAGTTCGAATTAGGGTTCCAAGAGGGACACCATCAAATTCTGAAGAGGAACTATCTTTGTTTGAATGTTCTTCCTCAGAAGAACTAATCTCTATAGTTTGCTTAGCTATAGGAGGGTTTACACTAGGGCTTGCACCAAAAGTTGAGGCTCTAGGAGTGGATTCAACAATGTTCAATCTCCTACTAACACTATGATGTTGATGCAAAACCCTAGGTCACAAATGCTCTGGTCTAAATTGATCAATATTTAAAAATTCCTCTCAAGTCATATCAAACACATCATGCGATATTTTTCTACTATTAATTTTATCAGACAATGGTGGGAGATAGAATTATCCCTACCTTTTTGAGTTTAAACCACCATGATTGAAAGGAGATGATATAACATGTTTGGAATGTTCATTCTTCTCCCATGCCTCATATGATTGAGGATTTTGAAGTGCACAAAATGTAGGTTCAACTAGCAGCCTTCACAATGTGGATAGCTACTTGTTTCCATGACTCAGGTAGAGAGGTTCTCTTTGCACCTTTCTTGTCCACATCCAATGGAGGGTCACCAAATTCAATAAATTCAGCCCTAGCTGACCTTGCATCTCTAGTATCAGGGTAATGTTCACCATCAATAGGAAACCCTATAAATTATGCAATCCTCTCTTCAATAGCTATTACCTCCAAACCTTTTACTATGGGCTTTCCTTCAAAAAATGTATGTGCAAATTTCAATGCAATGTCTTCATTATAACCATTAAGCTTCAAGAAATAATCTAACCATCCATAGTTTCTAAACTTGGCCTACAAAGGTGCATCCTACAATACTGCATCTCATTCAGTTGTCTACAATTAAACCAACATTTTGCAAGGTTTCCCTTCCTACAATCTTTGTATGAAAGCCCAAATTTCACCTTCCTACAACACTGTTGAATTCCCAATGCCAATGTCATATAAACTTTACCTTTTTGGTGACTTAGGATTATGATATAGGAAATAAAGGCAGTAAGGAGTAATGAATGAAGGATACGATCAAGAAAAATGGTGGCAATTGATGTCATCTCACACATGCAATTTGTCACCTCACTCAGAATTCAAATTAGCTCAATTGAAATTTTGCTAACATGGACCAACATGGACCGACACATGGACATTTTATTCACTCTCCCCCCAACCTAAGTTTGAGCATGTGTCCTCACATGCAAGGAGGTAGTGATGATTTGATAGGGCATGGTATAATTACATGTTATGGAGAACATCTACATTAATGTACAGTAATTAACTAAATGCACTAAAAGACAATTAAGACATAACAGATTGATACACACATACCTAAATTCATGGAATATTTGTTGCAAATAATATTTAGGAAGTACAGGTCACCTTTTAAGAAATCCGTTAAGAAATTAATGAAAGTGAAGTGGAATGAAGTGAAGTTATAGTGGAGTGATGGAAGAGAGAGAAATGTGGAAATGGATGGGCAGACGGGTGGATAAATGAAGAAGTGGACTCCCACAAAAGTGGAAGTCTTTATTATGACAATTTATGTACTTTGGTTAGCCTAAAGGAGGGACACTTGGTTTGCTTCCTTTGGCTACAAGAAGTTCAGGTGTTGTAGGCTAAGTGAATTGTTGAATGAATTCCTCCTTGGAAGTTGGCTTGTGATACAACTTGAGACAATGACCATTGACAAGTAGCTTAAATCTCATAGGGTCAATGGTAGTGAGCTGAATAACTCTATTGGGAAAGACTTCAACAACCTCATATGGTCCTAGCCACCTTTTTTGTAGCTTACCAAAATTATCCTAATATCTAGAGTCATAAAGGAGCACCCAGTCACCTAGATGGAATTTCTTGTCCTTTATGAATTTTTCATGCCACTTTATTTGTTGATTATGCACTACCTCTATGTGATGTAAGGTTTTCTTTCTAATCTAATCCAAATTATTTAGCTGCATAATTCTATCATTTTGTGCATCAGAGACATCCATCCCTAAGCCTAGTGCAGTCCTAAGAGTCTTATGCTCAAATTCAATGGGAATCATAGTGGTCTTTCCATACAACTCAAAAGGAGTGAAGCTTGTGGTTGTTTTCCAAGTGGTTTGATAGGCCCAAACAACTTTTGGTAGCCTATTTTCCCAATCCTTCCTATGGATAGCCACTGTTTTGGTTAGAATGGCTTCAATTTCCCTATTGGTCACCTCAACTTGGCCATTGGCCTGAGGGTGATAAGGAGTAGACTTCTTGTGCCTCACATTATATTCATTAACTAGTGTTGTGACAAGGAAAGATGTAAATTGTGTCTCTTGATCAATCACTATCTCCCTTGGAACTCCATAATGAGTGAAAATTTCCTCATAAAGAAATTTTGCAACCTTATTATCTCTTGTGTGCTTCATAGCCTTAACTTCTACCCACTTGGTTACATAATCAATGCAAACCAGGATATAGGATTTACCATTTGATGGACGATCAATGGGTCCTACAAAATCCAATCCCCATTTATCAAATGGAGTGATTACTACCTGGGGGTAAAGGGGCATCTTATCAGATTTGGTTGGTTAGCCCATCCTCTAGAATCTATCACACTTCCTTGTATATTTCCCTGCATACTTGTGAAGTGTGGTTTGGTAATATCATGTGCTCAAAATCTTCATTGCTTTCCTCTTGGCTGCAAAATTCCCTCCACAGGGTTCATTGTGACATGCATGCAATATATCATATGTCTCATCTTCCCTCACACATCTCCTCATGACATGGCCTAGTCCAGTGTAGAATAAGCATCCTACAATCCTTGAGAAATGAAAAGTTTTCTCAATGAGCACCCTTCTCTCTTTTAGAGAGAAATGAGGAGGAACTCTCCCTGTGACTAGATAATTAGCTATGTCAGCATACTAGGGTGTATGCACACTAATAGAAAATAAATGTTCATCAGGGAAAGAGTCATCAATGACTTGACTATCCTCTGATGTAGTCATCCTTGAAAGAAAGTCTGCAACAACATTGGCCTTCCCTAGTTTATCAACAATGGTTATGTCAAACTCCTACATCAGCAACAACCATCTTTCTAGCCTACTTGAGACCAAGGGATTATTCATGAGGTACCTAATGGTTGCATGGTCTATTTTCACAAATATTTGATAGCCTGTTATAGAGTTCCTGAATTTGTTAAGGGCATAGACCACTACCAACATTTCTTTTTCTATCATTGTATAATTGAATTCAGCTCCTTGCAAGATTTTGTTGATGAAATAAATAGAATTCTCAATTTCTCCTTTATGTCCCAGGACAACTCCTATAACATAGTTTGATGCATTTGTATGAATGTGAAAATGAAGCTCCCAATTAGGACCTTTGAGTACAGGAGCAT
Source organism: Sequoia sempervirens (assembly GCA_007258455.2). NCBI lineage: Eukaryota > Viridiplantae > Streptophyta > Pinopsida > Cupressales > Cupressaceae > Sequoia > Sequoia sempervirens. Next base: position 720,883,647 of record VDFB02058242.1, on the reverse strand, counting down.
GAGTTAAAGTTGCTTTCAAGTCAGAGAATTCCTTGTCACAGTCTTCTATCCATTGGAATTCAACATCTTTAGTTAGGAGAGTGTACAATGGTGCTACCATTTTTTATGAAATCTTTGATGAAATTCCTATAGTAACTTGCATGTCCTAAGAAACTCTTGACATCTTTTTTTTTTTAGGTATAAGAAGATTGGTGATCACCTCAATCTTGGTAGGATCTACTTGAATTCCTTGGTGAGAGATGTAGTGGCCAAGTACTACACCTTCCTCCATAATCATGAAGCACTTTTCACTATTTAAAGAAATATTATGGTCTTCACATCTCTGTAAGACTCTCTTGATATTTTCTAATGCTTCATTAAAATCAGCACCATAGGTAGTAAAATCATCCATATAAATCTCCATACAATCATGTGAGATATCTAAAAATATGCTAATGAATTCCCTCTGAAAAGTTGCAGGTGCATTGCATAAGCCAAATGGAAGTATTGAGTAGGCATAAGTCTCCCATGGATAGGTAAAGGTGGTTTTCTCTTGGTCCTTAGGTTCAATTTTTATCTAGTTATAGCTGTTGAATCCATCTATAAAATAGAAATATTGCTTGCTTACAAGGGAATCCAACACTTGGTCTATGAAAGGAAGGGAAAATGATCCTTTTTGGTGGTAGAATTGAGTTCCTTTTAATCAACACAAACTCATGACTTCCCTCCCTTTTTGGGCATAATCACCAATGGAGACACCCACTGGCTATCTGAAATGGGGTAGATAAATCTTGCATCTAGCAATTTATGTAGTTCCCCTTTTACAATTTCTCTCAATGCAGGGTTAATTCTTCTTTGCGGTTGCCTCACTGGTGTGCAATCATCTCTGATGTATATCCTATGAGTGCGGAGTTTAGGATCCAATCCATTCATATCATGGTAGTCCCATGCAAATGCATACTGGTGGGTTCTCAGTAATTTTTTCAATGACAGTTGTTTTTCACTCAACTTGCTGTTAATATTGAGATATTTTCCTTCTAACACTTGCAATTGTGTATTTAACTCTATCATAGCTATTTCACTAATGCTTGGTACCTTTAGTTCTTGTGGCAGCAACATATGAGACATACCTATTGTTGTAGGAAGTTCAGCTACAGGAAGAGCAAGAGGAAGCATCTTCACTGGAATAGCAAAACCAGATGCATGAGAGGGGGATGCTTCTTGAACCTCATAATGATTTTGAATTATGTTATGCAATACTTCATCATCTTCTTGAAGTTTCATGAAATAGCTTATGCCTAGCATCATAAGTTGTGCCATAGAATTGAATTCCTCAGCCTCTTCACCAACATGTGGCCATATGGGGTTATCCATATTTGGGATGGCTGAGAAGAAGGGTAGAGAACAAGATTTTTGGTGCTCTTCCTATTAGAAATGGTCATGTCTCCTATCTGACATCCAATATAGGAATTTTTTTTTGCTAACCATGGCCTCCCTAGGATGATGGGATACCCACCTAGTGTAGCTTTGGGAGAAAGAATCATGAAATTTGTTGGGTACTCCCAAGAGTTTAGTGTTACCACAATATCTTCTACTATACCATCAAGTTTCACAGTGGAACTATCAACAAGTTGCAGGAAAGTAGGAGTAGGTCTCATGCTTGCAACATTTAGTTGTTGTAGGATGTCCTTAGTCATCACATTTATTGTTGCTCCCAAATCAATCAAAGCATTCTTTTTTTGGATCCCATTTATAACAATTCCTACCACAAGACTACCTGGGTCATTGAATTTGGGAACAGTAGCTTTCCCAAGCATGATGTAAACCAATTGTCCCACCACATGAATCATAGTGGGGACTTTCTTTTTCCTTCTTGGCTTCTTGAGGCATGCTTCCTTAATTGCTTTTTCATATATGGGAACATCCTTTATGGCCTTAAATAGAGGTATCTTAACACATATATGCTTCAATTGATCTAGGATGTCAAAAGCCATTTCCTCCTTCTCTTCCTTTTGTTTAGTAACTTCCTCTTTTGAGGAAATGGTGGTTCTTGTTCAGTATGCTAGACTAGGATTGGTTCAGGGTTTTTAGGTGCACTTGGTTGAATGGGGGAATTTATATGCTCCTCCTCTTCCACAAGAAGCTCAATAATAATGGGTGTGGAAGGAGTTGGAAGAGTAGTTCCTGAATGCAAGTGGATGTCACTTACACTCACAACATATATAGGAAATTGATTTGGATCAGCAGAGTATACTGGTTGTTGCTACTATGGTTTGTTATTTGGGTTAGGTGTGGGATGATCTGGTAGCTTAGTAGGTCTAGGTGTGTTTGAACTTGAACTAGCAAGAGGAGGTATTATAGCAGGTTGTTGGGGCTGAGAAGGTGGTTGCATGTAACTAGTTGTCTGGTTTGGCCATTGTTTTCCTCCCCACCATTGAGATGTTTGATGCCAGTTTCCTAGAGGTGGCTACCAATTTCCCTGAAATTGCTACCAATTCCCCCGAGGTTGTTGCCACTAGGGTGGATATTTTTGGTGATTTGGCTAGGTATTTGGAGGATTATTCCAATTTTGTGGTGGATATCCTCCATATTTGGATGGATATGAGAGTTTTCATTGGTTACTTGATGTATAAGAATTAAAATAAGGCCCAACAAAGGATAATGGATCTGGTGGCATACCTTGTCTTGGAGCCCATGGTATTTTTTGTGCAATTTAATAGACTTGATCATCATCACCCTAGATTGGCTTGAGCTCAGGTGGGATTTGATTACTATCAATGTTAGCTACAATTTTTCATCTGTAGTCCTTCCTCTTTTGTTTGCAATGAGGGAAATATTTTTCCAGCATTGCCTTTTCCTCCTCTTGTTTCTTCTTTGCTTGAAATGTATCCAACTGAGTAGCCAGATTGTTTATGATGTCTTCCTTGAAGTCTTCCAGTAAGTGAGTAATCTCTATCCTTGAAAACCCATTGGTAGATAACTTACCCATCGAGGATTGATAAGCTCTCCATTTCTTTGAAGCTTCCCTAGAATAGTTCTGACATATCTTCTTGGTATCTTCCCAAGGGACTTGGGTGATATCTCCTCCTTCCATTAGGTCCAAGGCATCAATGCAGATGTCATTAATTCCTCTTAGGAAAAGTAGCTTTTGTGATTCTTCATTGAGTGTATGGTGAGGATATCTCTATAGGAGAAACAAAAACCTTGAAATATAATCCTCCATACCCCCATCTTCCTTTTGTTGCATCCTAAAGATGTCATATCCTCTCATGTCACTTCCCCTACGATATTATTTATACTTCTCAAGGAACTTTGTCTTCATGCCATCCCAAGTCTCCATAGTATTTCTACCTAGGCTCATAAACCATCCTAATGCATCCTCTTTCAAGGTGGTAGGGAATAGCTTAAGCCTATGAGCATCAGTGGTATAGTCATAGCTTCTGCAAAGGCTATCAAACTCAAACAAGAAAGCATTAGGGTCTTCTATGACAAGTCCATAGAACATAGGAAGGACTGAATTAAGGATATTTTTGAGGTTGTCAACTTCATTTTGATGAGCAATGGGGAAAGGAAAAGCTAGTTGGTTAGGTTTGTTTCTATTTGCATCACCCATACCTTCCTGATGGAGTTCCAAAGCAAAGGGGTTCTCTATCTAATTTTGGTCTTTAGAGGAAGTGTCAGGACTAGTTAGATTGGGAAATGCATCAGCAAAAGGGTTTTCTTCTTCTTCTTCTTCTTCTTCTTCATCTCTTAGCATATTCTAATGTTCAACTAGCTGGAATGGATCAGGGTTAGTAGGAAGGAATCTCCCCTGAGCATCTCTCCTTCTTCCTCTATGCATATAGTATCAACTCAATATCATCCAACTCACACAAAGAATTGGAAAATTAATAGTGGATCATTACTTTCCTAAATGATGGGTATACTAAGAACAAACTTGTAGAAATATCACAACATGAAAGAAATTATTAATGACTCTAAGGAACTCCCTAGTTTGACACTATCCCTAGCAACAACGCCAAAAATGGTGGCCTCTTACAATGTTTTAACAACTAAGCCCTTAAAGCTATGATTCAAAGATTGGACATCTAATCTGAATAGCCATCTTAATCATCATGAAGGTGCATTTAACTTGTGAACCAAGGGATGTATACTTGAAATGGGACAACACAACATGTGCACTAGGAATCCATGGTAGCCATATTCATTTTATAGCTAAGAAATACATAACAATGAAAGTAAATTGCATAGAAAGAAGTGACATAAGTGCTAAAAATCAACCAACAACTATACTAAGATGAAATACATTACAAATGAAAATCTAATCAAATAGATAAGAAACTACTCTATTTGCTTTGGCTACAGGAATAGTCACATAATAGAATTCTGGTGGCTAAAGGAACATATAGTTGCCAGATTTGTAACTACTTGTACAAAAAGGTAACAACTAAGGTAAAGAATGGAATGCTCACTAGGTGGGCCCCCTTGGATGAGTATCCCTTAAGAAAAATGTAAACTTAGATGCAACAAGCTTATAACTTCATTTTATTCATTGGAAAGCATGATTACAATAGAGTAGCATAACTATACTACTGAAACACTAAGAATGCAAATACAACATCAGATTAATCAACCTTCTAAGAAGGAGCATTCAAGTATTATTTATAGGAGGAAAAACTACTAACTAACTACCTAGCAAGGTGGTCAACTCCAACAGATTAGGAGGATCCCACTTTAGGCAAAGCATAGAAAGTGGAAAGGAGGTTATGCCTGCATGGAATCTAGTCAAGCCAGTTTGCCTTAACACAGATCTAGCATAACAATAGCTCCTATATTTGCTCAACAAACTATTATGACCATTTACAAGGTAGTTACAATATTCAATTTGAACTAGGAATCTCCCTCCATTGAGATTCTTCCCTCCATTGACCTTTGAATGATCACCTTGTTAACCTTTATGGAAAACAAGCAGCTGGCAAAATCTTCCTCAATTTTGTAGGCTCTAATTATATATGCATGACAACATTAGTACGCACAACAATTGCATATCTATAACTATCTTAAAGTAACATTCATTAATCCACATCCAAGTATCAAGGTCTATAGAAAATGGATAATAAACTCTATCAAAATTGAGCCATAAATTGGACTCATCAAGTAGTTTGGAGGTGGCTTGAGAATAATTTTGCATGTTTCCATCAATGAAAAAGGGGGAGATTATTGAAATTTTAAGGAGCTTGTCATTGGTATGCTTGTTGGCAACATGAGCATGAGATATTTAGTGTGCAAATACAATTTTGTCATTGGTGTCAAAATTGTGGATTGGTATGAAGATTAATGTTAGATTGATTAATGAAACATGAGTGTGCATGAAGATGATAATCTAGTGCACAGATGCAATAATTTTTGATCTGGTGCAAACAATTGAGTTGTAGAATTGGCTAAGTATCATAACATAGTTTTCTATGTACAATGCATTTGATTTTTGGTCTATGTTATTCTATATTGAATAATCTCACTCTGTGGTTCTAAGGAAATTTTTTAGAAGATTGGATGACTCTAAATCCAAACTTTCATATTGTTTTTCCCTCTAGTGTAGAAGTTATGAGTAACAAAGTATTGGTTTTTCCAGTGATAGTGTTTCTAGTGTAGAGTGTATGTTTTGATAATTTTGTAGTTCACTACAAAAGAATAATTGGTCTTGCATATTTTTGAAAGTGTTTACAAGTATTAGTTGCATCTAAATTCCACTAGTAGAATTTGGAAAATAAATGACTAGGTGACTAAAACTTTTAGTCACAACAACTAAAAATGATGAAATTCTACTATTTTTTGCAACTCGGCTATAAATGAGTAAATAAATGACTAATTTGGTCATTGACTAAAAAAATATTTAGTCATAGAAATAAAAATGACTAAATAGTTAGTCACCAAATAGAAATTATATTAAATTTTTAAAAAACATTTCGGCTAATTATTGGTGTGATGTATTGGAACCATTTATGAATTTGTGTTTATTCATGTTAATTCCAAACTTGGCTTCATTCATTCATTGCAACTAGTTAGCCTTGCATTGAGGCATGTAGTTTTGAGTTACAACAGCTGGGTGCGTGAACTACACTAGGTGTTTTAAGTTTCAACACTTGCATTGGCGGTAAAGATTGTTTCAAGAGGGTTTGGTGAATTTTGAAAAGGAAGAAAAGGAATTAGGTGTTTTCTACAAATTATTTGAATTCTATAATGAATTCAAATTTGGGGACACCCTCTGTAGCAAATTCAGAGGTAATTCAAAACCCTCATTACATTAAATACAAAATCTATAGCTTTCTGATTGGAAACTTACGGTAGTTACAATCTACTGCTCTTAATAATGTAATTTTACAATATTGCCATTGTTCTACTTCATAATGTGTTCCTCAATATCATTTCCAAAATAAAATTTACTCAAAAATTTTTTGATACATTTTCATTGCAAACACAAATTGTCCTTGTGCAAAGTAAACATGTGCTAGATTTAGCCACACATCAGGAATCTAAACAAAGATGTTTCCTGTAGCAACTTCTTGTGCCTGTGTAAAAATTTCCTTTGCAATATCAAATTGACCCCTTTCATCTAGCACAATAGTTGTCCCATTTTCAGCATAAAAATTTTCACTACAAGCACAAATTGTCCTTGTGCAAAGTAAACACGTGCTAGATTTACCCACACAATAGGAATTTAAACAAAGATGTTTCTTGCAGCAACTTCTTGTACCTATGTAAAAAATTCCTTTGCAATATCAAATTGGCCCCTTTTAGCTAGCACAATGGCTTCCTCATTTGCAGCATAAACATTTTCTAGTCTATGTGCCAAGACTTTACAATGGTTTCCCCATTTGTAACATAAAAAATTTCACTATAAGCACAAATTGTCCTTGTGCAAAGTAAACATGTGCTAGATTTACCCATACATCAAGTATTTGAACAAAGATGTTTCCTGTAGAAACTTCTTGTACCTATGTAAAAATTTCCTTTGTAATATCAAATTGACCCCTTTTAGCTAGCACAATGGCTACCCCATTTGCAGCATAAACATTTCTTAGTCTCTATGCCAACACTTAAATGGACCCTTTTATGGCATTAAGATCCTCTTGAGTTATTATTATACTCCTATTTTCCAAGAGAAAAATCCCCAAGGCCCATGGGAAATGAACGATCATCATTTGAGTTTCAACTTGGTTTCATTTTGAAAAAGGGACATTACATTGTACAAGATATTTTTAACAATAGAATAATTTTTAATCCACCTATTTGGGACTATAAAATAAAAATAGATGAATTAATCTATTTTCAATTATAGGTTCTTTTAATCTAGAATCTAATACAAAGATAAAGCATAATACATTGAAGGACACGTAAAATATTCTAAAATAAAGACTAAAATAGGTTGCCCATTAAAAACAAGAAAGAGGAAAAATGAAAATATAACATACAAATGATTCATTTGAGGTTTTTGATAAGATTTCATTTAATGATTTAAAATGGATTTGGAAGGGACAAAGCATATTTGATTGACTAAAATTTTAGGGTATTCAATCGATGCATCATCTCTCTTGGAATTTGTTTCTACAATGCACCAAGAGAAGATGATGCATACAATGCATGGATAAGCTGGCTCAAAATTTTAGTCAATCAGATATACTTTGTCCCTTCCAAATCCATTTTTTAAATGAGATCTTATCAAAAAACTCAAATGAATCAGTTGTATGTTATCTTTTCATTTTTCCTCTTTCTTTCTTTTTTATGGGAAACCTATTTTAGTCTTTATTTTAGAAAATTTTATGTGTCCTTCAATGTATTATGCTTTATCTTCATATTAGATTCTAGATTAAAAGAGCCTATAATTGAAAATAGATTATTTCATCTATTTTTATTTTATAGTCCCAAATAGGTGGATTAAATTATTTTGTTGTTAAACAAATCTTGTACAATGTAATGTCCCCTTTTAGCAATGAAACCAAGTTGAAACTCAAATGCTCATCATTCATTTCCCATGGGACTTGGGGAATTTTCTCTTGGAAAATAGGAGCTAGGTTTTGTTAAAGCTCAAAAAACCTAAACATCATCATCATATGGATCATCATCTTCAGAATCAAAGTATGCATGTATCCTTCATGATTTTGTTGAAACTAGAGAATTTGTCTCGCCATCATCAGAGTCTTCTAGACCAGCAGCTGCAAGAAGATCTTGGGAACTTTCTAATTCATCTTGTTCCTTATCACTCTTATAGTTTTCCTCATCGTGCATGGAAATATCAGGTTCCTCCATATAAGAATCATAAGCCTTGTGGTCCTTATCCTTCTTCTTTTTCTTCTTTTCTTTATTTTGTTTCTTCTTAGACTAACCAGCCTCATCATCATCATCCTTTTCCTTACACTTATTCTTCCATAATTTCTTCACACATTCAAATTGATCCTCTTGTTGTATCACCCAATAAATTTCTTCCTCTTGCTTTCTACTTTCCATTTGAATCCTTCATTCTTATTAGCTTTTCATTTTGCTTCATCAACCAAGACAAGTTGGTGTGATACTTTAATTATTTCTTTTGCCTTAAGCCAGTCATCTATTTTCAGTTCCATGTTTCCAAACATACATAAAGCATTTGATGATTTTTTATCCACCTTAAGTGCATCCCCAATCAATTATAGGCCTAGTTGGATCTCATTTTGACCCTGAGCCATGGATGCAAGATGTAGATATGCATCCACATAATTAGGAAACTTGAACAAATATTATCCTATATAAAAGATTTTATTTTTTAGTATCATGTAGTTATTCAAACAACCTAGCAATATTAAATAGTGTTGTAACTTTATCCCATGGTAACTCAAGTGAAACACCACCTTCTTCTAGTCAATGGAAGAATTCTATATCCTTAAAGCACACAGAAAAAAATGCAGAATTGGCACTAGGGATTTTGTTTATGAATTCAACCCAAATGCCATTTCCTAATGTCTCCATAAAAAAATTTTGAGCCAACTTTAGTTCATCACACTCAAAGTTAAGAACCCCAATGTTGTTTAACAATTAAATGGGTACTTCTTCTCCACTTGGGTTTGTCAATATTAATAACTCACCTATCTTGATAAATGCATGGGAATCACATAGATCTATGTGAGTTACCTTTCTTAAAATTTCCAAAGTTGTCTCTTCCTACCCTTGCTGAGCATATATATGGCCTACAACTTTTAATATCTCACAGCTCTCAAGGTGGACCTCCTGAACCTTTTCAAAATTTGAGAGAGAACTCTTAAGATCTCTCAGCTTCAATTGAACCTATCCACAAAATCTTGTGGCCTTTGGCTTTCCTTGGTTGATGCCATGTAGTAGTGGCCAATGGTGTCATAATCATCTTTACTATGATAAGATCATGCAATATTATAATATGAATGATATTTCATGAGAGGGTGGTCAATTGAAACAAGAGTTGTCTCAGTTAACTATTCCACAAGAAAATGTTGCCCTGTGAAGAAAAAATGGTTTGGTAAATGATTTAATGTCATTGGATAGTATCGGTATAATTTAAAGGCTCTATGCATCTTTTCCATTCCTTCATGAACACTACCTTTTTCACTAACTATGAGAATCCTACAATTAAAAAATGCACAAAACTAACCACAAATATTTTTCCCCATTTCAAATAGCAAAATTACCAAAAAAAAATGTAAATAAAATCATGTTGATTGTCACGCCAAAAAAACTCATGATACCATAGCTTGTTGCTTACTCTTATGATTTGATAGATTTTTTTCAAGCATCCATAGCTTGTTTGAAATCACCCATTTTAGGCTTTTAGCCATAGAAACAAGGCAATGAATAGTTTGATAAAATGCTTTGGTAGACATGTATGAAAAATATGGTAGCATAGACAAGGCAATGAACTTTGGAAAAATGCCTCAAATAAATGTGGCCTCATGGTGATGGAATTCCATGACGAATTTCATGATGAGTGAATTGCTATGGGTTTTCATGGCATTCCATCACCATGAGACCACATTTCTTCGAGGAATTTTTTCACCTAGTTCACTACCTTGTCTATGCTATTGCTTACTATTATGCTTTGATGGATTTTTCCAAGCATCCATAGCCTGTTTGAAAGAAATTTTTTTATGCTTTTAGCCATAACAACAAGGTATTGAACTGTTTCATAAAATGATTTGGTAGACAATATGTATGAAAAATGTGATAGCATAGAAAAGGCAGTGAACTGTTTGAAAAAAATGCCTCAAAGAAATGTGGTCTCATGGAATACCATGACAAGCAAATGCAATTGGCAGCTACTCCTAGTTATTAGTTATGTAATGTGAAGTAATTGCATAATTCTTAGGCTGACTTTGTAAAAACCATATTATAATTGAAATTTTGTCATCTATCAACATCTAGCTATTAGTTATGCAATGTGAAGTAATGATTTGAGTTTGAAAGATGTGCAATGTAATGTAATCAACAATTTGATTATAAACTAAAAAAATCTATTTTTTATAATTCATTAGTTAAACTCTCTATTTTATTTGCTCTCTATAACTCCATTGCTATGGAAATTCCTTTCAATTAAAAAAATAGTTTGTGTCTCTTAGTCTACAAATTTTTGTTGCTATGTGTAGAACATTATAGGAATATCAATGTCGAAGGTTGACTATGAATGAATACCATGAATTTGATGAGAGAATAGCCAATGAGAGGGACATGGACAAATATCCATTTCCATGTAATGATTTCCTTGGTGGAAAGGTGAAAAAAAGAAGTTAGATTTATTGACATATGATAAGATATGGGCATAGTGGTATAAGCCCTTGGAATGTCAATTTGAAGAATGATAGAATGGTAGAGTGTGAGAGATGAAGAGGAAAAAAATATAGATGAAGTGGTACCAAACATAGATGAAGTAGCATCAAATGTAAATGAAGAGGCATCAATATTAGATAAAGGGTTTGAAGTTGATAGAATGTTGAATGAGGGTATAAATTATTATTACACCAAGTTGATGGAGGATGCTTCAAAGCCTGTGTATGCTAATTGAAGGTTAAGTCATTTGAAAAAAATCCTTCAAATTCTTAACTTGTAAGTGGTGTTTGGTTGGACAAATGAGAGTGTAGATCTGTTATTGGAATTATTAAGTTCGTTGTTACCACCTGACTCCACATTGCCAACAAAACAAAGTCAATGTAGAAATGAAATCACTAAGCTAGGATTAGGGTATGAAAACATCCACACATGTGTGAATGGTTGTGTATCATTTCACAAGAATCTTGCAAGTGAGATTGAATTTCTAAAATGTCATGAAGTGAGGTATAGACAAAGGTTGAAATCAATTGTGGTTCCTAGAAAGGTTCTTCACCACTTTATGGTAATTCCACGATTACTCTAAATGTATAGGTGGAGTGACATTGCTGAACTTATGCAATGGCATGCCCAAAATAAGAGCACCAATGGAAAACAACCACATGTGCCTGATTCTAAGACATGGATGGAATTTTATAACAGATGGCCAATTTTTTTTGAAGATCCTTGTAATATAAGGTTGGGTTGGCTCTAGATGGGGTGAACCCATTCTCAAATCAAAGTACTAAATGGTCAACTTGGCCAGTGTTTTTAATAAATTATAGCTTGCCTCCATGGTTAGCAACTAAACCATTTTTCCCAATGCTATCATTGATTATACCAAGAAAGAAAAGTGTGACTTCAGATACAATTGATGCTTATCTAAAGCCATTATATGATGAGCTAATGGAATTTTGGAAAGGAATTGAAGCAATTCAATCCTTAAGGGATGGTCATTCAATCAAATTCACTTTAATATCTTCCTTATTGTTTATGATTCATTATCTTCCTGCATATGGCACATTGTCCGGACTCAGTGTTCATGGTTACCATGGATGTCTTGCTTGCAACTTTAAGGATTTTGTGAGGCACTCAAGAATTTTTCATAAGTGTATTTATTATGGACATCATGCTTACCTTAAAATGGAACATCCATATCATAAAAAAAAAAATGGTTCAATGGCCAAGAAGAGAATCGTGAAGCACCATTGCTAATAACAAGTGATTACATTGTTGAGAATGGACAAAAAATAATGTCATTTATTGAAAATGATGGGATTTCTAGTAGTAGATATGATCCATGTAATGAAAGCAATGTAAAAAGGTTGTGCATATTCTATAAGTTTCCATACTTTAAGGATATAGCCATTAGGAATATTGTTCACTTTATGCATACTGAGAAAAATATAGCCTATGCTATTATAGAAACTCTTTTTGGTGCTTTTAATACTATTTCATCACGTGAAGACTTTCGACAACTAAAGATTCATAAAAATATTTGGGTTGAAAAATATGACGATGAAAAATATAGAAAACCTTGTGCCCCTTATGCCTGGAAAAAGGAACAATGTGCACAATTCTTACAGTTGATGTCTCAAACTCGCTTTTCCAATGGATATGTAAGTAGTAATATTACAAGCCAGACTAAAATTAATGGCTTAAGAGGCCTCAAGACCTATGACTATCATTTCATAATGGAGAATATTTTACCTATTGTGGTAAATATATTAAGTTTGGAAAAGGGGCCAAGATTGGTAGTTATAAGGTTGGGTCTAATATTAAAGAAAATGAGTTTACATGTATTAGATCCTTTGAACTTTGATAGTTTGAGGGGGTAGGTTGTTGAAGTCCTTTGTCTATTGGAATTGGAATTTCCACCAACAATATTTAACATTTCTACACATCTTTTGATACATCTACAATATGAACTAAAGCATTTTGGCCCGATAAGAACAAGATGGATGTATCCTACAGAATGATATATGAAGGTTTTGAAAAAAATTGTTCATACTAGGAAGAAATTGGAAGGAAACATGTCTGAGGGATATTCAATGCAAGAGGCCATGGTATTTTTCACAAAATATATGAAGGATTTTAAAAATTTCAATCAATGTGTAAGGGATGATGATGAAGAAGAGAAAGTTGCAGGTGAAGTATTAGAAGGCAATGGATGTCACATCAAGCTATCACATCAAGAAAGGAGTGTGATACAAGCCTATACTCTTCAAAACACATCTTCATTCGATAAGTGGTGCAAGTAAAAAAATTACACAATAATTTATTTACTCAATTGCATTTACTCAATTATATTATTAATATTACTATTTGTACTTTAATATTCTATATATAAAATATGAAGAAGACAATTAAGATTGGATGCAACATCAACCTCAAAAGTGCAGACGTCGTGCTGATTTGATTGGAGGTGATTCTTTTCCAAAATTTGAAGAATGGATTGCTAATGCAGTAAGTGATGAAAAAGAAGAAGGTCAAGATATAACAATAGATGAAAGTGAGCTTTCACAATCTCCACATTTATGAGCTACACTTTTCAGTGGAATGTGGGCATATGGTAGTCATTTAAAAGTGGAAGAAAAAGACAAAGGAAAGACAACTTGTGATTGTGTTGTTAGTGTTGAATTTCTTCATGAAACTGAGAATAAATTTTATGTTGGATTCATCCAAGAAATTATTCTAGTGGACTATGGTGAAAATAGACCTATATTATTAAAATGTAAGTGGATCTAACCATCTGCAATAAAATTTTATGAGTATCAATTTTTACACACAAATACAAGACAATTTTTATTAGAGATGAATGAGTCATGTTTCCCCTCTTCAAATTAACCAATCATTTCTAATTGATGATGTAAGAATTTGTGGATGGTTGTATGTCATTCAAATAGAGTCTCATTCAAAATGAAAATTCATGGAAGTTGTTGATATAATGCCTAATGGGAAATATGTTAATTTACAAGAAACATTCAAAGAAGTGGATGAAGATGATGATGGAGTGTTTGAAGAAGACATTTTGATTACCAATGAAGAGATTGGGAGAGATAATGCATTGCATGTCATAGATGAGGATGATTAAGAAAATCAAGAAGATGCAGACATGAATGATCAGGATTCTAATCTTGCTAGAAATGTAGATGATTCTGATGATTTTTTGCCACCTTAAGAGATTAGCTTGTCACCTAAACTTTTGTTATATGTATGGTGTAATTTATTATTGAATGTAATAAAGATATGAGTATAGTTATGCTTATTCATTGTTGTTTTATTGATACATTTCTAAATGTAATCATTATTATTCTTTTGGTACATTGTACACAAGACCTGAGATATTCACTGCTGATTTGAATTGCATTTAAAGTTAGGTTCAAGAATTCTTCTTAGTTTTCATACTTTGGTTGAAATTTTGAAATTAATTTTGTTTAGTTAGAATATAATTTCTTGTATGTCCTAGATGTTTTCGAGATGTAAACATATAATGAAGATCTATGATTTAATAATACATATAGATATCATAACATTAGGTGAACTAAACCTCCTCATTACAAACAAAGAAATGATCTCTTAGGTTTGGCTGATATTGAAAAATAAAACTAAGATACTACAAAATTAAAAAATTGTTCAATATTTTCAATAAAATGATATCTAAAATGCTACATTCATAATAAAATCCAATATTGCATCACTGTAGTAGTTAATATAGGTATGTTTGGGATGGCGAGACATATAGGTCAATGTAGAAATATTTACTACAATACCGTCGTAACGAAATATGAATACCATGGGGTGGCGATGAGAACATGTTAACAACTAAAGTAAACTATAGCCCCACAAGGGGTAAATAGTGACACTGTAGTATGGTGGTGAACAATCACTCAACCACTAGAATTAACCCATTGTCCCACATGAGTCTAAAGGGGTGTGTGTGGGGTGGTGGTACTACTAACCCTACCATACTGCTACCCCACATCGGTCTTGATATGAAAAAGTGGTATGGTGATGAAAAATCACTCAAGCACTCGAATAAACCCGTTGTCCCATGAGAGTCCAAAGGGGTGTGTGCAGGGTGGCAATATTACTAATGCTACCCTGCAACGGTCTTGAAATGATAGAGTGATATTGTGGTACAAGCTATGAAAGCATTTAATGATTACATTGTTCAGTTTCCCAAGATCAAAGGCATGTATTCAAACTCAAACTATGGGTAGATCTTGAAACATTTTGCATGAATTGACATTAATAGTGAGGTTATTGAGCTCAGCAAAAAATATTACTTTGGTCTCAACAACATTTTGGAAATCATTTACATAGCTCAGTGTACCAAAGGCAAGAGAGTTCAAGTGGGAAGACTCTACAACTATTATTTCACTATGGAAGTTCACATAAACCCTCTGTAGAAAGTGTATAAGAACTGAATTTTCTTCTACAAGTAGAAACTTAAAGAAATAAAGTAGAGTAAATTCTTCATCATGCCACCCAAAAGAAGTCAACTTGCAAGTAAAATAGAAGAGTCCATAGTTTCTAAAAGAGAGAAGAGGTCCTTGCAACAATCCATTTTAGATGTGTTGCCTAATTTTGTAAACAAAGGATTAAAAAAGGTGTTGAGATAAATCCATTGGATGTAAAGACCCAATTATCCCTATCTCAGGGTAGGATCTATTTTGGTACTTCTATGAAAAAATGAATGACAAGATTCTAGTTTTGAATCTGTGGACCTTAGACTTGGTAAAATTGATAGTCCCAAATGTCTTCTTATATGTTGAGTTTATTAAAATATTAGCACAATATTATCACCTAGCTACTAGGACTATAAGAATTCCATATGGTTCACCATTAGTGGTGCTAACTAAAGAAGTAATTATAGAGTGTTTTATGTTAAACAAGCAAGTTGTCACTAAAATCAACTTGGAAAAAAGTGAGGAGGATTATAGGAGATTGATAAAAACCTACAAGAGTGATGAACTTCCGTTGTACATGAAAAGGGGTGTAAACAATAGGAAGATACCTATCCCCCCCTCCCAAATTGAGTCATTTTCCATAGAATACTTCCAAGTATATTTCAAAAAAAATTATTTTTCTTTGTGCCAAGTGCTTGGAATAGATGTTGAAGAGAGGATTCCAACCTATCTCATGATGATGGCAATGAAGATACAAAATTCTAAAGTCAACATTGAGTATGACTTTGCTATTGAAATTGATAAAGGGCTACATGAGGGATTTTTGCAAGTAAGAGAGAACTTAGCTCCCATAACTTTCAGGAAATACTCTATGTTGTGTCATTTAATATTGTACCAAAATAGAAACAGATGAATTAAAATAATGTCTTTGGGAATGACTGATGCTGAAGGGAATAGGTTGCCTGTATAAAGCTGGTATTACATCTAGATAGTAGATGTAAAAAGAGTGATTATGTAATATTTCACAATGATTTTGTAATAAAGGTCATGGACGCTCTTGGTCATATTTCACCAAGATTTCCCAATAAAATCATTCAAGTATTAAGACCTTTACTATTAAAGCTAGAATAGGGACACACTCACAATTTCGGTGACTGGGTCCTCTTAGCAGACCAAATAGTAATAAGGGTCTATTGGTGTCCTCAAGCCCCACATGTTTTACCTAAAAAAAATTCTATTCAAATTGCATTTTTAGAATTTATGTTGAAAATTTTACGGATGGAGCAAGATGCTATGAAAAGACAAAAAAGGGGACATTCCTCCCTAACCTAACTGAATGTGAGGATCTATCCATAGGGTCTAACACTCTTGAAGAACTACAAAACTACTTAAATATGGGGTATTCATTGAGGTCATGAGGAGAAAGGGTCTTTGATCCTAAAGTGTTGGATATTGCTGATTTTTGGTTGTCATTGATGTCGACACTATTGGAATTAATGTCCTTAAGGTTGAAGATGTCGAGGATATTGAGAAAATTGTAATAAAATAAGTTGTAGGTTGTCGATGGTGCAGTGAAGTTCACCATGGTGGCTAGCTTAGTATATTGATGATAAGAGGTTGTGGATTAAAGGGTTTGTTGACAAGGATACCTAGTTTATCCACATGAAGTTTCAGAGGTTTGCATGAAGATTTGATTGAATTATGAGTATTTGTGTTATGTTAGTTTTTCTATTGCTTTAGTTGGTGTTCCTAAAAGAAGATAATGTGATTCTAGTAACTTGAGTTTTTTCAGATGCTTATGTGGTGATTCATGATGCTTTTTGATGTTTCTAGATCATGCTTTATCTGTATTGTTGGTTTGCATTGATCGTTGTGTTCGCAATTGGTGATTTTATTTTGTGAGTTCATGTTTTTCATGATCATGGTTGATAGGGTGATTATAGTGTGTTGTGGATATTCAAGGCATAATTATTTAAGGTTTTTTGTGTTCAAGACATTTTTTTTGGGTCCTTACTATGATTTTCCTGACATTGTTTGGTGCACATTGATAAATTTTTATTGATTTGGGTTGATAGTTTGTACACATTTTATATCTTTTTGGGTTGACATGTAGTTGATGTTATCCTATTTCTAGATATATATGATCGATTGTTTATACCATTTGAATGAGTAGTGTGAGAAGTATGCAAAGTGTTGTGTGTGAATAATGTTCTAATATTTTGAAGGCAGAAGTAAAGTGTGAAGAAGAGTGAGTAGAAGAAAGTGTTTATGTGCTTAATCAGAATTGTAATCAGGCATTAGAAGATGTTATTTTCTTAGTTCAAAATATTTTGGATGTAATTTGAACATGACTGTAAGACAGTGTGTCTTCCTTTGGGAAGTAAGACTTTTTGTATTTGAGTAGTGAGCTCTAGGTAGTGTGCCTGAATGTATGTGCGTTCCACATTTATAATTCTTTTATACTTTTAATAGAGTATAATCCTGTGGATTAACCTTCATCATGGTTTTTCCCCTAAAAGTGTTTCCACGTAAAAAAAATCTTGGAGTTATGTGTGTTTTTGATGTGGTGATTGTTTATGCTTTCATATTTATTTATGAGATCTAAGAATAAGTTTAATAAGTATAATTTTTGAGACAACAGATTCACCCCCCCTCTCAGTTGTCTACCCTTGTGTTACCAACAATTGGTATCAAAGTAGGTTCCTTGGAAGAATTTTAATAGCTTGAGATGATCCAATATGGCGACATATAAGAAGGATAGTCCAAGATTTGATGGAACTAATTATTCTTTATGGAAGACTCAAATGGAGTGTCATCTAAGATGCATTGGTGAACCTTATTGGACAATTAAAAAGAATAGGTATATCATCCCACAGAATGGTCCTTCTACTGCAAGTGAGATTAAGGAAGCATTGTTGAGTTCTCTAACTGATTCTGAATGACAAATGTAATGGAGCTGAAGGCTGCTTATGAGATCTGGAAAAAGTTGGAAACTTTGTATGAAGGTGATACCCATGTGAAGATTGCTAAGCTGCAAAGCCTAAAAGGGAAATATGAAATATTGAGAATGGGTGAAGATGATAACATCACTTCTTTTATGTAGAGAGTGACTGAACTTGTGTGTAGTATCATATGTGCTAGTGGAACATTGGAAGAATTAGAGATTGTTGCTAAAGTGCTTAGATCCTTGTTTGTTGCATACAAACACAAAGCTACTCCAATTAAGGAGATCCAGATTGTGACAAATGTAACCAGAGACATGTTAATTGGTAAGCTTACTGCTTTTGAGTTAAGTGAGTTTGATGAATCTCTTCCTAAGACAAAATTTTCATTCAAAGCTACTATCTCCAGAAAAGATAAGCAAAGATATGATCCAAGATAAATTTCTTCTAGAAAAATGTCCAAGTATGAGCAAGAAATGAAGGAGATTGAAGAAGAAGAGAGAAAACTAGATGAGCTTGAAGCACTTATTGTCAAGAGGGTAGTCAGAGGAGAAGGTAAGTATAAAGGGAAATTGCCTCTTAAATTTTTTCTTGTAATAAGATAGGTCATTTTTCCTCAAGGTGTCCAAAAAGAGTTCCTAATCCAAGCAAGCCTAGATTCCAAAGAAAGTGTTATTATGTTGTTGATCAAGGTGTGACAAATGATTAATCTAATAAAGGAAATTTAAGTGAGGATGAATGGGTGTTTATTGCTATCAAGGAAAATGATCTAGTACCTACTGAATCTTCTAGTTGTACAAATGTGGAGAAAGCTCTAGCTACCAGAGTTGAAGAAAAATATGAATGGGTGATTGACAGTGGATGCTCTCATCACATGACAGGTGATAAAAGTAAATTTGTGAGCTTGGAAAAGTATGATGGTGGTGTTGTAAGATTTGGTGATCAAAAAGTTGGTGTGATCCATAGGAGAGGATCCATTTCTCTTGATGGTAAGCATAATACTGATGATGTTCTATATGTGGAAGGTTTGAAGCATAATCTCTTAAGTGTTGGATAGATGGTTGATAAGGGATACAATCTTCAATTCAAGAATGGAAAGTGTAGAATATTGGGGGGTTCCAAAAATGTGATTGCATTTCGTACAAAAACAAAAGGAAATATCTTTCACCTAAGTTTTGATGGTAAAATTTGTATGATTACTCAAGTTTATGAAAGTTGGTTGTGGCATAGGAGAATGTGTCAAGTAAAATTTTAAAATATTATCAAGATAAGTTATACTTAGACAGTGAGAGATCCTCCTAAGTTGAGAAAACCTACTAATACTATAAGAAATGAATGTTAGTCAGGGGAGAAAACTAAAGTTTCATTCCAGAGCAAACAAAATTGCTCAAATGAAGTGTTGGAGCTTGTGCCTACTGACTTGTGTGGTCCTTCTAGAGTCAAATTTTACAAGGAGACAGGTATTTCATGTTACTTATTGACGATTATTCTAATTGATGTGGGTTACTTTCTTAAGGGAAAATTTTGAAGCTCTAAAGAAGTTCAAAATATTTAAGGCTATGGTTTAGAGAAAGACAGGTCTGAAGATTAAATGTCTAAGATCAGTAGAGGTGGTGAATTCACTTTCAATGAGTTTAATTTTTTTTGTGAAGAGCATGGGATAAAGAGACAATTATCTACCCTGTGGACTCCTCAGTAAAATGGAGTTGTGGAAAGGAAGAACATGAAAATTCAAGAAACTACTAGGACTATGATGTTGGAAGGAAATGTTCTACATATCTACTAGAGAGAAGTTGTGAGTATTACCATTTACACTCTCAACTAGGTACATGTCAAAGGTGATACTGGTAAGACTCCTTATGAGCTATAGTATGGTCATAAGCCTACTGTTAGATACTTCAAAATCTTAAAAATCTTAAGAGTAAATGATATATCAAAATATATGAAGATATAGGAAATTTTGATGATAGAAGTGATGAAGGATCTTTCTTGGTTATTCTACTAAAAGTAAAGCCTATCGGTGCTACAATAAGAGATTGAGGAAAGTAATTGAAAGTGCTAATGTTAAGGTTGATGAAGACACAGTTAGACCATCCAAAACCTATGGATATGATTCAGATGATTAGAATGATAGTTTAGATAAAGGAAAGAAAGTTCAAACTCCAAATCAAGTTCATATCATTCTGGTGAATCAGGAAAATCAAGAGGAAGAAACTATTGAAAGTGCAGAAGTGAGATCACAAGAGCCTGAAGTTCAAGAACACCCTAAGACTCCAAGGTATGTAAGACTAAATCATTCAAAAGATTAGATTATTAGTGATAAGAACAAAGGTGTTCAAACTAGGAGAATAATTGTAGAAGAATATTGTTTGATCTCAAAGACTAAGCCTAATAGTGTCAATGAAGCATGCAAAGATGAACATTGGGTGGAAGCAATGAAAGAAGAAATCCTGTAAATTGAGAAGAATGATACATGGATTCTTGTTCCTAGACCTAAGGACAAAAATGTAATTGGAACTAAATGGGTCTTTCAGAACAAACTAAATGGGCAAGGTGAAGTTGTTAGAAACAAATCAAGACTTGTGTGTAAAGGATATTCTCAAATGGAAGGAATTGAATTTGAAGAAAAAATTTCTCCTGTTGCTAGGATTGAAGTTGTGATACTATTTCTTGATTATGTTGCTTACAAAAACTTCAAGGTTTATCAGATGGTTGTCAAGTCGGCATTTCTAAATGGTGAACCAAAAGAATTGTATATTGAGCAAATTGATGGATTTCAATTGACTGATCTGGGAGATATGGTTTGTTGGTTGAATAAATCATTGTATGGACTTAAGCAAGCCCCAAGAGCATGGTATGCCAGATTGGCAAAGTATTTGTTGAATCTTGGATTTAATAAAGGTATTGTTGATAGTAATTTGTATTTCAAGATTTATCATGATAAAGATTTGATTGTTGAAGTGTTTTTTGATGATATCATTTTTGGAGGAGATGATATTTTTTGCAAGAAGTTTTTTGATGACATGCAGAGGTTTGAGATGCAGAGTGATTTTTTAGATTGCAAATTAATTAGCTAGATAGAGGGATCTTTATATCTCAGACCAAGTATTTGAAAGAATTAATGATATCAAGTTTCCACAATCCATAATGTTCTTTGCAATGATTTATGATTTTGATTGTGTGAGAATTTTTTGCATCAACATTTCGGATCACACTTTGTGATCCATCATCATTATGGGAGCCAAGCTAAAGGATAAAAATGAAAAGTTTCAGACCAAGAGCTACCTAAAAATATCACAAGGGAGAGGGGAGAGAAGGGGGAATGAGAACCTAGAAGGACTAGCCAATTGAGAAAAAGAGAATAAAATAAAACAAAATTTAAAAAAGTTGAAAGGATGAAGAAACACTATAGAACCTCAAAAAGGAAAGCATGAAATTCCAAAAAAACACCCACAAAGGAAAGCAAGAGACTAATAAAATTAAAGCAATTGCATAAAGGAATGTAATTAACCAAATTACAAAAAATATATATTTGCATACAATTATATATATTTGAATTCAACCAAATAAGAAATAGAAAAATTAATAAAAATTAAGGTAATAACACAATGAAACGAAAACACAAATTCAAAAAACACAAACAAATAAAACTAAATCAAAAACATCAAACCAATACCAAAAATAAAACAATACCAACTACAAAAACACCAACGCTAAAATTACCAAACCAAAACTATTAAAATAAAACAACCAAAACACCTTACAAATTGACAAAAAAAACACAAGACAATGTATTTGCATTCATATATGTGAAAAAAAATGCATATTGGAATGAAAATAATCAAACAACAAAATTACACAACAATACAAGAATTAAAAATACAACCAATAAATTGAATGGAAATCATAACTATATTTGAAATCAAATATAAAAATCCTAAATAACAACAAAAATTATATTTAGTATTCATAAAAATCCTATATAATAATCCAAAAATATTATAATATAAAAACACATAAAATAATAATCAATCAAAATGAGAAAATATAAAAAGGAGTGTGAAAATATATATGTGTATATACATAAAAATACACAAACTTGCAAACAATAATAAGTATTAGTATATAAAAATTACAAACAAAAGTAAGCCAATAATCAAAATTAAATTAAAGAACAAAAATTATGAGATTGAAATAAAATTTAAAATTAAAGGAATAACACAACAACACAAAAAAATAATAACAAAAAGCCAATCAAAAATAAACTCAAAATAACACATGCAAAAATACAAAAGGAAATTAAAATACCTATAAAATGAATCCAAATATATTGGAATTCCAAATCATATATATTAATAATCAAAAACATAATAAGCATAAATATATGAGCACATATATATGATTTGAAATTTCAATATATTTGGATTCATTTTATAAGTATTTTAATTGTCTTTTTTATTTTTGCATGCATTATTTTGAGTTTATTTTTGGTTGGGTTTTTGTTATTATTTTTTGTATTGTTGTGTTATTCCTTTAATTTTAAATTTTATTTCAATCTCATAATTTTTATTCTTTAATTTAATTTTGATTATTGACTTAGTTTTGTTTGCAATTTTTACATACTAATACTTATTATTGTTTGCAAGTTTGTGTATTTTTATGTTATATATATATATATATATATATATATATATATATATATATATATATATATATATATATATATATATATATCACATTCCTTTTTATATTTGCTCATTTTGATTGATTACTATTTTATGTGTTTTTATATTATAATATTTTTGGATTATTATATAGGATTTTTATGTTTTTATTTTTATATTTGATTTCAAATATAGTTATGATTTCCATTCAATTTATTGGTTGCATTTTAATTCTTGTATTGTTGTGTAACTTTGTTGTTTGGTTATTTACATTCCAATATGCATTTTTTTTCACATATATGAATGTAAATACTTTTTGTCTTGTGTCTTTTTTTGTCAATTTGTAGGGTGTTTTGGTTGTTTTATTTTAATGGTTTTGGTTTGGTAATTTTGGGGTTGGTGTTTTTGTAGTTGGTACTGTTTTGTTTTTGTATTGGTTTGATGTTGATTTAATTTTTGTGTTTTTTGAATTATTTTTAGATTTGTGGTCAATACTTAATCTTTATAATTTTTTATATTTTTATTATTCAATTTCTTATTTAGTTGAATTCAAATATATAATATACTTATATATATATATATATATATATATATATATATATATATATATATATATATATATATATATATATATATATATATATATATATATAAATGTATACAAATATATATTTTTGTATTGTGTTTATGTTTTTTGTAATTTGGTTAATTGCATTCCTTTATGCAATTGTTTTCATTTTATTAGTCTCTTGCTTTCCTTTGTGGGTGTTTTTTGGAATTTTATGCTTTCCTTTTTTAGGTTCTATAGTGTTTCTTCATCCTTTCAGCTTTTTTAACTTTTGTTTTATTTTATTCTCTTTTTCTCAATTGGCTAGTCCTTCTAGGTCCTCATGCCCCCTTATCTCCCCTCTCCATTGTGCTCTTTTTAAGTAGCTCTTGGTCTACAACTTTTCATTTTTATCCTTTAGCTCTACTCTTATCCTAATGATGGATCACGAAGTGTGATCTAAAATGTTGATGCAAAAAGTTCTCACACAATCAAAACCAGAAATCATTGCAAAGAATGTGAAAGAATTGCTAAAAAAATTTGGAATGGAAGATTCAAAGCCAATTGGTAAACCTATGGTGACCGGATGTAAGTTAATACAAGATGATGATTCTCCTAAAACAAATGAGACTAGATACAGATGCATGATTGGTGGATTTCTCTATTTGACTCAAACTAAACCTGATATCATGAATGTCATATGCATTATTGCAAGATTTCAAGCTAATCCTAAAGAATCTCATGTGACAATTGTAAAGGGGATTTTCAAGTACTTGAAGGAGACAATTGATTTTGGCATATGGTATCCTAGAGAAGATGACATTACTTTGAGTGCTTTTACTGATGTTGATTGGGCAGGAGATGTGAATGACAAAAAGAGTACTAGTGGAGGTGCATTTTTCTTGGGAAATAAGTTGATTTCATGGTTAAGTAAGAAGCATGATGCCATTTCTTTATCTACTACAAAGGCATAAAAAATTGTTGTTGCTAACAATTGTACTCAAGTATTGTGGATGAAGCATATGCTAAAAGATATCAAAGTTGTGTATGATGAACCTATTTCTATATTATGTGATAATTCAAGTGAAATTAACATTTCTAAGAATCTGGTGCTGCATTCAAAAACCAAGAATATATTTATCAAGCTTCACTTTTTGAGAGAGAAGGTGAGTGAAAAGGAAGTTAGATTGGAGTATGTGCCCACTAAGGAATAGATTGCAGATATCTTTACCAAGTGCTTTCTTAAGGATATTTTTGAATATCTCAGAGGGAAGCTAGGGGTGATTACCCCTCCTAATCAGAACTAAGATGCATTGACTTGCATCAGTTTTTGCATTTCATAGTCATATCTTGTGATCTAGATTAATGTTGTGGTGGCTGCTACACAGGGGGAGTAGTCAAATGTTCAGAAGTGTGGCTCAAATCTTGTGTGGAGAAAGATAATGTGTATCTTTTTCATTGATTTCAAAGGGGGAGAAGAGTCATGTGAAAAATTGTGAAAGAGTTAAGGAGAAAAGAGTCAAAATCTAAGGGGGAGAAAGTGATAAGAGAAAGTTGCGTTGATGGTGTTTTTCACATCATTTGTTACCATCAATTCCAAAGGGGGATATTGTTGGATATTTCTAATTTTTTGTTCTCATTGATGTCAACACTATTGGCATTAATGTCTTTAAGGTGGTATATGTCGAGGATATTGAGAAAATTGTAATAAAATAAGTTGCAGGTTGTCGGTGGTGCAGTGAAGTTTTGCATGGTGACTAGCTCAATATATTGATGATAAGATGTTGTGGATTAAAGGGTTTGTTCACAAGTATACCTATTTTATCCACATGAATTTTAAGAGGTTTGAATGAATATTTGATTGATTTATAGTATATGTGTTCTGTCAGTTGTTTTATTGCTTTAGTTGGTGTTCCTAAAAGAAGATAATGTGATTCTAGTGACTTAAGTTGTTGCAGATTCTTTTGTAGTGATTCATGATGCTTGTGGATGTTTCTATATTGTGCTCTATCTATCTTGTTGGTTTGCATTGATAGTTGTGTTCGCAATTGGTGATTTTATTTTGTGAGTTCATGTTTTTCATGATCGTGGCCGACAGGGTGATTGTAGCGTGTTGCAAATATTTGAGGCATAATTGTTTAAGGTGTTTTATGTTCAAGAGATGTTATTTTGGGTCCTTACTATGTTTTTTCCAACATTTTTTTGGTTTTCATTGTTAATTTTTTATTGATTTTGGCCGACAGTTTGTACACACTTTATATCTTGTTGGGTTGACATGTAGTTGATGTTATCTTTAGTTGCAGATATATATGATCAATTTTTTATACCATTTGAATGAGTGGTGTGTGAAGTATGTTAAGTGTTGTGTGTGAATAATGTTCTAATCTTTCAAAGGTAGAATTAAAGTGTGAAGAAGAGTGAGCAAAAGAAAGTGTTTATGTACTTAACCAAAACTGTAATTAGGCATTAGGAGATGTTATTTTCTTAGTTAAAAATCTTCTTGATGTAATCTGAATGTGACTGTAAGATAGTGTGTCTTCCTTTGGGAAGTAATCCTTTTTGTATTTGAGTAGTGAGCTCTAAGCAGTGTGCCTAAATGCATGTGCATTCCCCATTTATAATTTTTTTATACTCTTAACAAAGTATAATCTTGTGGATTAACCTCTACTGTGGCTTTTCCCCTAATAGGATTTCCACATAAAAAATCTTGGTGTTATGTGTGTTTTTGATGTGGTGATTGTTTATGCTTTCATGTTTATTTATCAGATCTAAGAATAAGTTTAATAAGTATAATTTCTGAGACAATTGATTCACCCCCCCTCTCAGTTGTTTTCCCTTGTGTTGCCAACATGAAGGGCATATTAATTTTATAAAGTAGACACTTCTCACTAAAGCTAGGATTACCCGTGTAATGGATTATGAAGAAGATATAATAATAAATTGCTTTACACCTAATAAAGTTTTACAGAGGAAGAGGAAGTCATAAATCATAAAGAGGCTTGAGTAGGAGAAGAAGAAAAGGGACATTGGATTCCAAGGATTCTATGTTGAAGAAAAGGATGCTATCAAAAGGATGAATCTAATAATTGGAAACTTTGAAAGATTATATGTTGAACCAGAAAAGAAACCTGAGGGTCAGTTCTCAAAACCCTCCAAGTTGCCCATCAAATCAAGTGGTATTGTAATCATAGAGCCCCTACCAGATGCTTACACAATACAATCAGAAGCATCCCCTAAGCTACCAAGTCCTAAAAGGAAGAAGACACATGGAGTGGCCCCCTTAGTGGCATATGAAATAAGTGAAGGAGTAGGGGATACTGAAGAGGTAACTGATGCAATTTTAAATTTTAAAGATGATGAAGTTGATCAGCCACAACCTAAGCTTGCAATTGATGCTCATAAACCAAAAGAAAAATTGGATGTACATGGGCATAATGATCAAGAAGTGCATGATGATGAAAGGGTGATTGTTGCCCTTGGATTTATTGAAGATGATGAATTTATTCAAACTCTTGAGTTTAAGGATTTTTAGTTTAAGATGAAAATGAAATAATTTGAGGAGAGACTCTGTAATGCCCCGTCGTGCAAACCCCAAAGGACAACTAAAGCAACAATTACTGCACAATTTTTTTTTTTAAGTAAAACTAACATACATGAAATGCACAATAAGTTATGACATGAAAATTCATTTAAACAAACCCAAAATCACTTACGTCCCTTGGGGTACACGAGGATACATTACGAAACTTAATTCCATGCATCAATGCTAAAGAATGAAAAGAAAATTTAATCCATGACAAATCATACATATAAACCATCAATAAGAAACCATTCACTTAAATAAATACAACACTTTGAATAACATCTGATATGGATCCATATCCACACAAGGTTTACCAATGATAAAATATTACATCACATCCTTTTCATTACTTTACACTATTCAAGTCTTACAATGATACAAACATGTTTCCAATATGGGTGGGAACCACATGACAAGATAGAATGATACAACTTTGGAGCCGTTGCAACAGCACCAATCCGCACCTCTCAATCCTTGACTGGGGATCCAATGGAGTTCTTAGCATGTTCCACCCAACCATGTGGGTCTGTAGACCCACCCCCATGCTAAGGAGCTGATAAGAAAGAGACCTCACCCAAGAACATCCAAACAGGGAACCAAAAGACAACATCATACAAAAGTATCATGAAACTCAAGGATTACAATGACATAATCAACAACATTCATGAGCCCACATAACAACTTAAAGTCATAAATCTCATCACATTAAACAAAGCAATAACTAGTAAACAAGTAACCAAAGGAGGATCATGAAACATTTCCAAATCAAACTGAAATAATAAACATAATACAATTCCAGAGGAAAAATGAAGCAAGACAAATGGATGTCAAGAGGAGAGTGTCATCGCATAGCTCTCATGGGATCTCCTGGCCCTTCCTCCAACTTGAGGCATCAGAACCCATCTATGGATCTCCTGGCTCTTCCTCCTACTTGAGGCACCGGCACCATAGGGTAGCTCATGCAAACATGATTCCAAAGGCAACAAGAAACAAGGTACAAGGGTGTCTAGTGGAGAGTGTCATCGCATAGCTCTCATGGGGTCTCCTAGCCCTTCCTCCAACTTGAGGCGCTGACACCCATCTATGGATTTCCTGGCTCTTCCTCCTACTTGAGGCACTGGCACCATAGGGTAGCTCATGTGGAGCCGATAATCTCTCATGAAGACGAGATTACGACTTTGCCAACCATGGCCTTCTCAGTCTATCATTAGTCTATGATAGCCCTAATGCATAGACAAGTTATCCAATATTTATTATCTTGTGTGTTTTACTACCCATCCCCTAAATTCTATTTTTAGGTTATCACTTGTTTAACTACTCTTACGTGGGTTCTCTTGTGCACTTCCTCTTACCCAAGGCACCGGCCCCCACAAAGAGCCACTCTCCCTAGAGACCCAACAAACATCAAACCAAAATCCAAGGGTTGTACAACATAACAAGAACATAAGATCACAATAGAGAAACATGCGATGCATTACCCATCTCGCTATAAACACATAATCAAAGTCTCAACAATTCTCGTACAACCCTTTCAAAATCTTGATACCAAAACACTTGCCACTTCAAGGGAACATAAAAGGATAAACATTGACCAACAATAAAAACAAGCCTCTGGAAGACTCTCAAAAAGTTTACACTAGGGTTTCCCCATCAAAGAACTGACAACAATAATTGCAAGGCCTCAAAGAACTATTTTCAATTCAAATATAATGAGTGAACACATCAAGACAAGATCAACAACTCCATTCAAACTACATCAACAACTACGATACGAACTAAAACGGAAATCCAAGGGAGACCTCTATTTCCTCCTCTCAGGATACCCATTACTCAAAGAACTTTCAATTCAACTCATTAACAACTCAATCAGAACCATCAACCATGACAACGATAGCATTAACTGATTTACCACTCAACTCAAAGAACACCCAATAAATCAGCATGAATAACCAAACCATAATCTTCCTAAGAAAACAATAACCATTTCAAGAAGAGTTCAACTTGCATAATAGCACCCCATTTAACCAACTTCACCCAAAATCCTATACTAAACACATTATTTAAAACATACCCAAAGTAAATTAACACACCATCTGATAAACAATTATATAAGAGGTCAACATTTAAAAGATAAACTAATTCCATCAACAACATGTTACTACACAAGTTTTCTTCATAACTATAACTATATCATTTCCATAATATTCTAAAGTTTACCAATTCTCATTATTTAATATAATCATTTAGTTTTAGAACCAAAGTGAACGTTCTACTCTAACGTTTGAAGTTTGGAAGCATATGAATAGATGGTGTCATAACATTCATATATTGATCTTTTTAAAAGATATAATCTTTCATTCCATGTAAGTATGCAAGCAATAGTTTAAAGAAGGTTTAACCCATGCATGAAGTATATACATATATATGTGATTGCTTCTCTTATAATTATAAGCTATCTTTTGATTAAGGTCAAATGATTTCATAAGGTAATTTTCTACTCTTCATTGTATGGAAACTAAATTGTCAAAAAGAGAAAATTGAATATAAGAAATTTAGTTAGATTGAATTAAGAATAATCAAAGACTAAGATTTAACTCAAGCATAAAGATAGGAAGGTAATAAGAATCCTATCCTATAACCTTTCAATTTATATTCTATAGTTAACTTAACATTTTCTTTCTAGACCACTAACTTTTCTACTAGAATTTAATTTCATATAACAAGCAACTTTAACTAAACAAACTTCATCTAAAATAAATATAAATAACCAAGAACCACATGTATACCACATACAAGTACTGCCACTTTGACAGATTGTGAATAGCATCAGAGAGTTTATTTAAATCTATACAACCTACCATGTTCAAGTGCGTTGTTGTGACAGGTTGCAATTAGAATATGAGAGTTAGTTTAAATATATACACCCTACCATGTTCCAGTGCACCGCTGTGATAGGTTGACAATGAAATCAGAGAGAGATTATTTAATTTACTACACTTTTCAAGTCTAAAAGTTGCAGCTATGATGGGTTGCTAATGGTTTCAAGGAGGCTACTTAATTCTATACAATGCCTCAACTCAAAACGCTGTAACAGTGACAGGTTGCCAAGAATATTTGAAAGTGAATATTGGAATTTGGAAATATCGCCATCTTCTTGCATTATTGTCAAATCCCAAATGTTATCCCCAAGACTAAAGGGAAAGAGAAAGGTGAGGTACAAATACGTGACTTAAGAGTAGGAGAAATAATGTACAACTTTTCTTTTTCAAACAAGATGCATTTCTGTTTAGTGGCGAGTTTCCAGAGACGCGCTCAAATTTGGAGTTTGGAAGTCAAACTTCACCATGATCAAGGTAATCTCTCTATTATGTTAGTACATTGACAAGATTTATTTTCAAGTGCTACAACTGCGATAGATTGTTAGAAGGATCAAGCAGGTTATTTAAATCTTTAAACTTCTTATTATGATCAAGTGCTATAGCTGAGATAGGAAACTATGTGCAAACTGCAACAACACAGATGAGGCTCATGAACTATTTGACAGATTCCCACAAAGAATTGTGAACTCCAAGACAAGGCGCGAAAACTGTTTGACATAATTCTTTAAATAAATATGCTCATAGGGGCAGTGATGATTGTCGGATATACATGGGATGGATTTGATGGATAGACCTTCAAAATTCTTTAAGCAAAAGCAATTGGCAGGTGTAAAACAAAGATTCATCAACTTTAGCAAGTATACTCCCAACTTGTGTGAAACTGGAAGCCAAGCCCCGAATAGCAGGTCAACAATATGGAGAGCGAAAAGAGGAGTGACAGAGGAGTCCTTTTAAAGATTGAAAGTATAAAATAAAAAAAAATGCTTAAGAAAAATCTTATTGGAAGTGCAAAGAGGAACGATGGACTGAGATAGCTCACGTTCTGACTAACTACCCCTTAAGGAAAACTCATTCATGTTATTATCTTGCATGATCATTTCTTAAAGAAAGTGATAAAGAATCATGTATGCAATGTGAAAGCATGGCCAAATGGCCCCCAAAATTATAGAATATAGTCGTCCATGGAAAAAGAATGCCAACAGCGATGATGGCAAATACAAAGGATTATTCAAGTTTTAGATTTGAAGAAAAAAGTCAAATGCCAGATGCTAAACTTAATACATAACCTTCTAGAAAAGAAAAATCAAGTACTCAATGCAAGATATCAAGTGCAGGACAAGAGTATCAAAATACTAAAGTACCCAATCTAAAGAAAAGATGACAAAGCCAAATATAAAATCTTAGACAGTCGAGTGAATCTCGAAATGATTCCAAGAGAATAACCACTACATACTTAAACTTCTATACTGCATTTTTCTTATTCTAATTAACTCCAAATAGAAAGAAATGGGATAAATTCAAAAGTATGAAACCTGGTTACAATGAATCCACAGCTGAAAATTGAAGCCCTTGGTTCTCATTCCTTGAATTCTGCAACTTTTACTCTATAGAAGAGTTTCTTCAGAAAACCCAATTTCCAATTTTAATGAAAGCTATCTTTTTTTAAGCTAGTAAAGAAAAGATAATTTGCAGAGAAAAATTATTATTTTTCCTTTCCCAAAATCTTTTCTCCCTCCTTCTAAATCCCTTCTCCCCCAAAAATAATTCTCTTTTTTTCCATTCTAAATTATTTTACTAAATTAATTATCTCATTACCAAAACAAAATTAGATAAATCTCAAAGGAATAGTAAGTTTCCTTTCTGCATTTAGTTCAAAACGAGTTTTGAGCTATGCATGCACACACTTTTGCCTTTT
The DNA here is from genome assembly GCA_007258455.2 of Sequoia sempervirens. Taxonomy (NCBI): domain Eukaryota; kingdom Viridiplantae; phylum Streptophyta; class Pinopsida; order Cupressales; family Cupressaceae; genus Sequoia; species Sequoia sempervirens. The sequence goes on along the minus strand of VDFB02058242.1, from coordinate 720,851,866 downwards.
TACCATAATTTTCCACCTTTGCTGGCTTTTCCCACTTAGGTTCAAAATCTAATCTCTTTATTTATCTTAAATCGCTAATTATAAGAATTATCTTTTCTTGTCTTATACACTTCAGTTTGCAAAATCTTATGTTTAAGATTTATTGCAAATCACGTTTACTTTCCACTTTTAATCTGTACTTTTAATATGATGTTTATCTTCATTTATTTATTTATTATTCGTAACATTCTTTTAAAATTTATTTCATTTTAAATCACATTATTTAATTTAAATAACTACTAACACTTTTATAAACATAGTTCTTTTAGTTATTATTTTAACTTAGTAATCTAGTATATCTATAATATCATTTCATAAACATAGTTCATTTAATTATTATTTCACTTCCTTATTAATTTAAGTGCCCTTTTAATCCTTCTTAATTTAATTAATTAAATTAATCAAAGCTAGACAATATTAACTAAATCACATAATTCTAAAAGAAATAAAGTCACAAAACTAACAAGACACCTCAAATTAACCAATCATACTTACACCAATAGACACTTTCTCAGTGACACTCTAACAAACAAAAATGACATGACTACCCAATAAACATCTTACTTGAATGCCAAGGATGATCAAAATGGAGGGCACTACAGACTCCAAATTAATAAGATGTGCACTGAGGATTCAAACATGACTAGATTTTTTCCCATACTTTTGAAGAACTCGGGATTAATAAAATTATTGTTAGCCCCCAAGAAGCAAGAAAATTGGTCTTAGAAAGAAATATACTAATTATTCTTGGGATGGAGTTAAAAAATATATTCTTGTTTGATTAAGTAAGAAGCCAAGAAGATCCCATGTTGGTTTCTAAATTCAATTCAGATGAGGGAATGAGTGGCACAAGTTACAATCCAAGACTTAAGACCCTAGCCTTTTGGACAAAGCAAAAAAGAATAGAAAAACCAAGATTGCTTGTTGTAAAATAAATGAGAGGGACTACCATGGTAAAGACACTTCAGGACACATCAGCATTGGAGATAGCTACTATGACAATGCACTCAACAATGTTTACTAGGGATGCGGTTAAAGCTATGGAGCTTAGATTGGTAGAATATGAGAAAGCACAGACTAATTTAAATAATGACTTGAATAGGTTATTCATAGAAAATGTGAAATTGAAAGAGTATTTGAAGGGAGTAGGTCCTTCCCAAAACACATAATTAACAGTATACCAGCCCCTTGTCATCCAGACTAATACATGTGCAATCACTGTTGAACAAGTAAACGTGCTAAAATAAGAAATTGAGAAGTTGAAAGACTAATGAAGAAACAAAGGAAAGAGAAAAGAGAGAAACCCTTAGGGTATTGGAATAGATCTTGGAGCATAGGGTTACACTAATTGTGGATAAATTGGAAAATGTGTATGAATTTTATGTCTCCTTGTCACAAGCAGTTGATTAGGTAAAGGCCCATGTACCTATATTGGACCTCTTATTCAAGAAATGGAAACTTGTACATCACACCTTAACAACTTTGTGCAAAATTTTACAAAGGATTGTTGAGGCCCATGTAGCTTTAAATCCTACTGAGCAAATGGTTTGAATGGTCACAAATGAATTTCAATACATATCTACAGAAGAGAAAAAGATCAAGGAAAGAATGGATTTATTTCACACACCAAAGCAGTGGTTTGTGCCAAGATACTAAGGGATGATGATAAAAAAAATGGCTCCAAGGATTGGATAGATGAGTTTATCAAAATTGTTCCCAACTGCCTCACTAATTTATAGAAGGATGGTGACATAAATATTCACCACATCAATTTAACCTTGGATGAAATAATTATACTGGATGTTGGATACTCAAAATTCATCACGGATAGCAAAGGGTTATTAGACAACAGATGGAAGAGTTACTTGGCCAACACACAAAAAATACAGGAGTACAAATGGCCTCATGATTACACAGTGTATCAATGGAAGAGACATATCTAGCTCCCTAGAAGAATAGGCCTTGCAGTGAAGTACCAAGCCTTACAAATACTATCATGGAGAGAGAACCTTTCCAAATCTGAATGATCACAGGTACCTCATGATGAGTAATGGACATTCATATCTTATGAGTGCTCTAGACTTCAACATCTAATCATTTCTCTTAATTTCTCATCTTTCATTACTTTTATGTAATCCTATGTAAATGATAATTAAGAATTTTTTATTTATGTTAAAAGTGGGTAACTGAAAAGACACTTTTTACATGTAAATCAGAATTTTTTTTTGAAATGTATTGTAAAATATTTTTGAATATCAATAGAATGAAGTTATAATTGGTGGCCAAATTTTTGTTTCAACTGTTTGTTGAAGCGAATTAATGAATGTTATCTTGTTGGCTCCAGTTTGATATTTCCTTGTTATTTAAATAAATATATCAAGGGTATATCCAGTTTATCAAAACACATTTGTTGTCAAACAATTCATTTTGTACTACATTTTGGTGTCAAATCTTTGGTATTTATGGTTAGTTTCATTACATTGAAATTCTGAATTCTGGGAAATTATATATAGTAAATAGATTGATGGCTATTTGAATAGTGAAATTAGCTCTCTTAGAAAGTAACTAAAATATATTGGCTTGAAATATCTAGAAGGATTAGTTTAATTAAATAGGATTTTGTGGTTATTATTCTAACAATGATTAACAATGATTTTACAGTGAAACTAGCTTGATATTTTCATTCAAGATATAAATCATGATCAAAGTCAAGCACATACCAAGAAGCTGGTACTCTACTTCAAACCCTCAACCTCACTTAGTTTAATCTATTTACATGGGGATATTAAGGAAGTTTCTAAGCAATTAATATATATCATTTGTTGTTTGTGAAGGGGAATCCAATGAGATCTAATATGGTAGTGGATCAATATTTGGTTTCTTAAGTAAAGATGATTTCACAGTTGGGAAACTTGTTGTGAAACATCAAGTTAGTAATTTTTGGATGTTAAGGCTTCCTTCTTGGATATCAAAGATCTTTTCTCATCAACTTAATTTGGAATTTATGTATAAAGGGATTCTTTCACGGTGCAGGTCTTTACTAAGACAGCACATGAACCAAGGTTGACATTTTTGTTGTCCAAGTCTAATGACATTCTTGGGCTTGGTTTCTAGGAAATTTCTATTGATAATGTTATTCTAGTTTGGTTAGTGTTGATAGCCTTCATTCTATAATGTCAACTTCGTTCTATAATCTAAGTGTATCACCTTTCTTAAATTTTGAACAAGGTTCTGAAATCAAGGGTTCAATATGCATATTTCAGGCCTATGTTGAACACTCTATTTAAGGCATTTGTTGACAAGGCTATAATTTTTTAATTGATTTATCTTTCTGCTATGTTTGGACTTACTTTTGTAAATTTGCAATATACAATGCACTTTTATTCTTTTTTAATTCATACTAATAGTAATTTTGTTGGATGTATTGAGGCACAACTTCATTCATGGAAAAAAAGGCAGTACCATGTTGCTCATATCAAATGGCACATTGCATATAAAGGAGGAAAGACTCTAGTTGGGTTGTTATTAACTGCATTAAAGGAGATAGCTTCATATATGGGACATGATCAACACTCTCCTTGGATTCTACATGTTACAACTTGCTCCAAGATGATTTCCCACATTGTAGAAGTTTTAAGAGATGAAAGGGGCATGTGTTTTGATCATTGTAGAATTTTTTTGGAGAAGTTTCTTTCTTGTAGTCATTTTTGTGCAATATTATAACTCAAATTTTCAATCATGTGACTAAAAATAATAATTTTAATAGTCTATTTCTAAGTCATAACTAGTACAACTTTCTTTTATTAATAAATTTCACTGATTTTTCCTTCTTAATGGTTGTCTTATTATGTGCAATTGATGATTGATGTGTATTTTTGTGTTTTATGCTTAAATCCTCAAATATCAATCAATTAAAATGACTAAATATACTACCAATTAACATCAATTAATACTTAAATTGACTAAATATACTATCAATTGGCATAAATCAGTGAACAATTAATAAATATGACTAGATATATGAACAGTGAAATTAGTGAATAAAAATGACTAAATAAGTGACTAGATTACAACAATCAATGAGTAAATCAATAACTAAATAAGTGACTAAATTATAGCAATCAATGACTAAATAAGTGACCAGATTGCAGCAACCAATGACTAAATATATTACCAAATCGATCAATCAAACAACCAATAAATGACTAAAAATGGGTTAGTTATCAATCTGGTTGCATTATAAATGATTGGAAATAAACTACTAATGGTCATGTGACCAAGTTCAGTCATTTATAAGCATTTTTTAGTAGTTTATTTTTATTTCTATACTAGTGTTCCAAGTGGCACCATGTTTGGAGGTTCGTGTGTCAATTTGAGGATGATTAGTTGGTGAATTTTTATGTTAGGTCACCAACGGTGCGGACCTAATATGTTTTGAGTTATACAGAGTTTAGATAAGTGTTGATTAGTTATATAGGAGCTATTATAGGTCCACCCTGACCTATTTGATGCGTTATAAGTTTTGATTTGTGGTGTGAAGCATGTTTTGGGCTGATAAGTCATATTATGCATAGTACATCTAATTAGTTTAACCTAATTGATATTGTAGGTTATTATGAATGTAATAGGTATAAATGTAAGATCATTTTTGGTGTTGAAGAGTGAATGTTGAATGTGTGTGAATTCCAAAGACGAGCATGTAAATTTTATGTGAATGTAGAGCATAACAGAGTGTTAGAGAAAAGTAATATAAAGTGTGTTGATTCAGTGTTTTGAGCTTCAATGGAACTATATTTCTAGCATATTGTAGATGCATTTATAGCAATTCAAATATTGGCATTGAGCCACCCCTCTCTTTTGTTTCTCTTATTCTTTTGATAGTGAGTCCACTGAATAATGATTCCACCTAGTAGTAAGCCTTTCTATAATATCTTATAACTGGGTATAATATGTTGTGAGCTAATCCTCATTGTGGTTTTTCCCTTTTTTGTGTTTTTCCACATAAAAATATAGTGTTCGTGTGTTATATGATTTGATGGTTTCTTTTATGGTTTTTTTCCTTACTGTAGTTTGAATATGATGTGTGGAATGAATGTTTAAATGGTTAAGTGGTATCAGAGCATAATAATTCACCCCCCTCTTAGTATTTTGGGTTTTCAACAGAACAATAATAAAATGGATGCATAAATAAGATATAAAATAAAATAAAAACATAGAAACACATATATATGTGTTCACCCAATAAGGGCTACATCCATGGAGAAATAGCTAGTCCTTTCCTTTATTTTGTCTAGCAAAATGAAGTGATACAACTTACATCACATCCACTATAAATTTCTCTTCTCTCTCTCTCTCAATCTCCTCACACAAAAACCCAATACACAACCATAATATAATTCCTTCATAAAAAAAAATCATTATAGGGAAAGAAAAAAATATATATTCTCTATTGTCATATTTTTGACCTAATGATGAACGATCCAAATTTACACTGAAAAATATATATAATGTGTCTTTTGAGGGTTCTTCCCCTAAAACCTCATTGGGGTGTGCATCCCCCAAGCCCCACAAGAAGGGGTACCCACCCCCTACATACCTTTCACTGAAATGGGCTCCAAAACCAATAAGATCAAGCTTCATAACCAACATTAACAAAGTAGTATTCAAGTTATGGTCTTATGAGAATAGAATTCATGGTAAGAATATTTGCAATTGATCTATATGTGTAGGTTGATATGGAGGGAATGTGTTGGGGAACAATGACATGGGTTGGGAAGATGTCAACCTTCCATTATAGATGACATCATTTTTAATTGTGAGACCCCACCTTTTGTAATCCTTGTTGACTCTATGTTTTTTTATTGATATTATGACTCTTTCTTGATGATATAATTTTTTTTCCTATGTTTTTACTCCATATAGGAGTGGATGATGGTTTTGTTTCATAGACAAAGTTGATGTTCTTATTCTTATATGGTTTTTCTTGGTTATCATGTGATATTTATTAGATGATGGATTTTAATTGATTATTTCTAGTTGTAGTTATATTGTGATTATCAAATGGATATCTTATGTGATTATGCAAGTAAATTTTATTGGGATGAGATTTAATAAGTTAAACATTCACTTATGATAGTTTAACCGAATATACAATTTCTATATGGTCTCCTAGATAACTATAGTAGATAAGGATTATTAAAAAAATTGATGATTGTTTATGTTACCTATGTTAGAAACCAAGATCAGATTTACAAACTAAAAAAACCTTCCACAGAAGAGAAAATCAGAAAAAGTGGAGAGGTTGCAAAAGAATGTGCAACATTATATTCAATAATTCAATAATTACAAGATATGATTTGCTTTATAAAAGAAAAGATGCATAACCCTAATCTTATCTTGAGCAACAAGATAGATCAAAAGATAAAGATGAGAATTAATTAACCTAGGAAATAAATAATACCTAAGTAAATTTATGCAAGTGTAATTAAATATTAATTACACTAACACCCCCCCATAAGTGCAACTTAGGGAAAAGTAGATTATTATGCAAATATGAGTCCTAGCAACAAGGCCTAATCAGGTACTCATTTACAAATGCAATGAATGAGGTAGAGAAGGAAAACCCAGTGGGACAAAACCCCCCTACAATAAGATGACTACTGCAAAGAAGCACTAGAAGAACACTATGGAGTAACACTAGAACCATAATCTGACAAGAAAGGAAAGATACCTCTGTCTCCAATTGAAACCAAAACTAGAATCATGATAATGTGACAGTAGACCTGATGCCATGAAACACCTGAAAACTCACAAACTGGAACAACCCTAGAATCAGTGAGGTAACAGTAGATGAGATGATGACATAATCTGGATACCATGTATCTTGATTCCAATGCCAAACTGTGACTACAACTCTTCCATGGGAAGGAGTACCAAAAATAGACTCTAGAACATTAACCATAAAACCATGGCCCTCAAACTGAGAAGAAATTGAACCAATTCGGATCAGGAAACATGAACTCTCAACTAAAGTGTGAACCAAATAATCTTATATGTGTCAAGCAATAGCAAAAATGTGGCCAAAATAAACTAAGAAACCAAATAGAATCATGCGATTTTCCATCAAATCAAGATGAAATATGGAGATCAAAGTGAAAAATACACTCTAATCAGATTTATTATACAAGAAACCCCCCTGAATGGAACTTTATCTCAGTTTGTTTATTACAATAACCCAATTATTTTAAAAGGAGAGAATACTAATGCATGCATAAATAGAAAAATAAAATAGACCTCAGATCTATGTAGAGGACTGAATCAACTTTCCAACACCGCAAGAATGATAAAAAAAACGGATCACCGAGTCAAAAGATATGCCCTCCAGAGTGAAAACAACAACATCTGAGTTCAAAGGCCTGAAAAATAAATCTAGAGAAAAATCAGAAGAATCCACATTCACCACTGGATTGGCATTGGAATCATCTTTCCAATGGTATCTCGTTTGTGAAAAAAGGACACCATATGCAAAAGATACACCCGATTTAGTGAAAACTGCTCCAAAAGATGAAAAACCAGTGAGCCATTAAATTTGACGGCCAAAAACCCATTGCAGGAAAACTACGAGTCTAAAATTGATGGCCAAACACCCGTCGATGTGTTTTCCCAATTTGCCTTATTTTTTAAAAAATTGTTTTTATGAAAAAAACAATAAAAAAATACATGTGATTTTTTTTTTCTTTTAATATTTTTTTAAGAAAATAAGTGGTGAGCGGGAATATGGGCCAACCCCCACCCCTCCATGAGGCATAGTATGCCTATGCAAGTTGTGCAGGTCCGTACCTATGCAATACCCTGTGCAGGTACCTCCCTGCGCAATACCCTATGCAGGGGTACAACCCTTACAATTTTTCAAAAAACTTTTTATTTTTTTCATTTTTATTTGATTTTTTTCTTTTCAAAAAAAAATTGTGAGATTTTTTTTTCATGCAGGCAAAAAAATAATAAAAAAACCTAGATTTTTTTGAAATGCGTGTACAGGCTGTATGACTTTGAAGCAAAAAAAAATTGCCTCAAAAGCCCTTGACGCTAAAATAGGGCATGTTATATGTCAATTTTTCATCTCTCGAATGCTCTGGATCTGATGGTGAGGTCCAATCTGCCTAAAAACGCACGAGAAGCTTCGTAACTCCCATATCTGGAAAATCTTTAAACCCTCATAACTCTGGCATAAAATGTCAGATTCAGACAAAACAAAAGTTGATCTTAACTTTTTCGATAGCCGTGAACTCGACTATGAGCTCAAATTTCCTCCAATGTGCACCAAAAGTAACTATGCAAGAGCACCCAAATAGAAAGACAAACTCAAGGTATGAAACCCTCGAGGAATCCTGAATGAACTCTGCACTAAATCTCTCCAGAAATCTAAGAAGGGGCAGCAAATCAAGGCTCTGATACCATGTTAGAAACCAAGATCAGATTTACAAACTAAAAAAACCTTCCACAAAAGAGAAAATTAGAAAAAGCAGAGAGATTGCAAAAGAATGTGCAACATTATATTCGAGAATTCAATAATTACAAGATATGATTTTCTTTATAAAATAAAATATGCATAACCCTAATCTTATCTTGAGCAACAAGATAGCTCAAAAGATAAAGATGAGAATTAATTAACCTAGGAAATAAATAATACCTAAGTAAATTTATGCAAGTGTAATTAAATATTAATTACACTAACAACCTATTTTTGTTACTAGCTCAAACAGGTAGAGCTAAAGTGATTGTAAATGAAAAGATAGGTATATTTTATTTCTACTATATTACATTCCATGTGCATAGAGAAATCAACAGTTTGGATTTGATCTAGAGAATGAACGGTTGAAGACGAAGAGGTTAGAGAGAAAAGGGGAGTGTGTTCCCTTTAGAAGAACAAACTACAAAGTTTGAAGAGGAATCAAATGAAGATGAAGGCCAAGTGTCCCAAATTGGTTAGAATTTGTTGAGAATAAATGCCAAATTAAATATTAGAAATATTTAATTTCTTGAGACACATGAGGTGGAAGGTGGAAAGAAGTTAGTAGAAATGTGCTCAAATTTGAATTAAGAATTCAAATTTAATGAGAGGAGGTTAATTAAATAAAACAAGCTAATTGAATTTGTTTATTTAATTAAGACATGAAGAAAATGATTTAGAATAGGAAGAATTCAAGAAAATGAACTATATAAATATTTTTTTCAATTTATTTATAAGTAGAAGAATTAAAGATTATTAATTGTATCAATGGGTTAATTTTTGTAAGGTTAGATTAGCATATAATGAAGCATATAAACCCAAAGAACTACAAAGTACATTGAAAACAAAAAAAAGAAATGATTATACCAGTAAATCACTAAAGTTTCCATGATTCATCTTTGTAGCACCTTCTAACTTGTTGATTGTTGCCCTCAGATCGAATGTACGAGCAACTTGATAACAAAGACTATGCCAAAGTCCTAAAAAAGATTTGAAGGATTTGAATGACCAAATTAAATCTAAATGCCTATGAATAAATGTGTATAATGTCTATGACTAGAATTAAGTATGCCAAAATACTAATAATAAAAATGCAAGTATATGAGTATGAGCGTGAGTAGTCCAAAATGTGAGCAAAATTGTCATTTTATAGAAAATACAATTTTGGATGGATGGACGAAATTGAAAGTTGACAAAAGCTTAAAATCAGAGGTCTAGATTTCATGTGACAATCCCTAATCAAGGTTAGGGAAAAATCATTAAATGAGTGGTCAAGATGTCATTTGAGAAGATCGGATTGATGGTCAAGAATAAATGAGATAATTAATTAAAAAGATAAAGATTTTTGAAAATCAAGAAGATAAAGACTGCTTGATTTGTGAGATTCAAAAAATCAATAAGATAAGAGTTGAACTAAAAAAGCAGATTTGGAAAAACAAGAATTTGCTCAATTGCTTGATTTTTAGAAGAAGATTACCATTTTGTGTGATAATAAATAATCGATTTTTAGAATATTTACTAAAATAAACTAACAGTCAAGAATGTGAGATCATTTTAAATAATTTCATATATTTAAAATGAGGAAAATGTTAAATTTGGCAATTAAATAATTAAAGATAATTATTTAATTTAGAGGATATGATTAATAATTAAATAAATTAATAAATTCATTTAATTTGAGCATTAGTGACATATTAAATAAATAAATAAAATTCATTTATTTAATAATCAGGAAGACAAGGAATTAAGGTAATTGAATAAATTAATAAATTTATTTAATTGTGAGAAGATTTAGATAATTAAAGACATATTAAATGAATAAATGTAATTTATTTATTTAATAATCATGAAGAATAAAAGAGATATGAATTAATTAAACAATTATGAATTATTTAATTAATATTCGAATATGGACCAAGGACATAATTAAATGTCATAATTATGCTCAGACAAAAGTGGTAAAAATAGAGCCTACAGGCCTAAGTCATTTTTATGTGTCTACATTTTTCCCCTCTTTGTCATAATGTAGCATGTCACATTGTGACAAAGAAAATAAGTTAAAGTCATGCCCCAGCAAAGGTATGGAGTATTGATGCCCCCTTGGGAAATTTTTCAAATTTTGGGCCAGCAATAGAAAAATTTAGAAAGTGTCTCAATAAGTCAATTTAATGGCCAAAAAAACAATGGTGCAAATGGTTTTGGATTATGACATGTTTAAAGCAGCCAAAGAGGGTCAAAGTTGGTCAAAAGGGCCTCTAGTAATAACCTAGTTGATAAATGTCATTTTGACTTTATAAATAGGTTGACAAAGGAGTAAAAGTCAATTCATTTTCACTATTTACTTTAGCAAATTTGAGAGCTTAGAGCAAGGAGGGCTTCAGCGAGGATGGTGATTCTAGTGACTGAGCATCGCAGTGAGATCATGTAGACCTATAGGTGGCCAGAGGGTTCAGAGCTAGTGGTATGTACCCCTAACCCACTTTGTCATTTTCTTGATTTGTGTGCCAAAATTAGGATTTTAGGGTGAACAATGAATGTGTTGTGATGCATATGTGTGTGTGTAAGCCACATTTGACCTCACATTTGATGCATTTGATGTGTCACGATGCCAGTGCAAGGGGTATTTAGGGAAGGCCAAGGATGTGTAACACATTTGTCATATCGAGTCGCATTCGAGAGTTATAGCGCTACATGTGTCATTTTGCGACACATTCATCAATTTGAGCGATGCGTTGGAATGAAGTGATGCATGTGCCATAAACCATGATGCAAATGCTCTAATGTGACACAATTGAATGACATAACGATGCAATTGATATGTCATGACGCATGTGAAGTACAAAATGATGCAACCATTTTTCTACGATGCAAGTGCAGTTAACGCAACACATTTGACATTGACTAGGGTTGGTTCTAATGCTTTTTAAATTTTAAATGCTTTTTAGTTATAATGATGATAATAATGATTGTCTAGAAGGTACTGACGTGTTGTTTGATGATGTGTAGAGACAACTAGTACCCATATATACATGAGAGAGTAGGCCATCGACCTTCCAGTTTGGTGATTAGCTGACTCAGTGGGGGCAATGATAGTTGATGCGGTAGGGCTTATATTATGTCGCCTATATGCCTATTATTCAGGACAATAAGGGTTTGCTCACTGCACTATGTGAGAGGTGGTGGTCAGAGACATGCTCATTCCACTTACCAATGGGAGAGGCCATAATGACGTTGGAGGATGTCTATCATATCTTACGTCTGCCAATCTGAGGAGAGCAGATTTTTTACGACCCTCGGCATGGGTATCAAAAATTCACAGTGTACTATCAGGATGAGGGAGTAGGACTTGGCATCAAGGGCTATGAGATTTGTTGGGAGTTTATGGCAGAGCATTATGCCTAGTTTGATCCATTTCTATAGACACTGATCGGTGAGATATTGATTCCTGACCGATGCAAGCATGGGTTTCCCATTGGTTGGGGAGATGTGATAGTGGGGATGAGGCGAGATAGGATAGTGTATGCCTGGGGGCCATTTTTGTTGGGCACACTCTACCATCAGCTTCATTAGGTGGCCTATAGGAGGGTGGAGAGAATTTCTTGTGGCACCACCCTTCTGATGATATGGGCCTGGGAGCATGTGGCAATATTCCAACCTCTTATCCAGAGACCACAACTAGACAAGGGGATGCCTTACACCTATTACTATGCCAGTGCTCTACAATAGATGCGGATGGGAGAGACAGGTTGGTGGCGAAATTATATTGACACCATGGTTTCATTAATCTGGAGGTTGTACAAAGACTACCAGCAATGGGATGATGAGGATGACCACCTGAGCTTTTGCAAATAGTATCATTATCTAATTGGTAGGATAGTGTAGATTCAACTCATTATAGAGATGTAACTGCCACAGTGTGTACTGAGACAGTTTGAGGACTAGTAAGGTGTACCAATAGGCATAGTTGAGTACACCAGATCTTCCAGGGAGTCAACTTGGGGGCCACCAATTTCTATAGCTTTTGCTGAGTAGTAGATTGATGGGCTAGTAGCCCAATAGTGGGGATGGAGAGGTGGAGCTGTAGATCTCGGGACTATAGGTGACTATGAATTATGGTGGCAGACACATCGACCAGTGCCACTAACAGATCTAGATGGGCCAATGCCAATTGACAAGAGGACAGTTATACCATGTGTACCAAGAGCTAGGTGAGGGGGTTGAGACGATGATAGATGTAGAGGTAGGGGGAGGGATGGCAATAGGGATGGAGGTAGAGGGAGGGAAGGAGGCAAGGGGATGGATGGAGGCCATGGTGGAGGGCAAGATAGGGGAAGGGATGGATGTTAGGGTGGAGATGATGGAGATGATGGGGACGATGGAGGAGATGACCGAAGATGGAGGAGAGATGGCCAGAGGTATGGTAGGATAGTGTGACCACATGTGGCCAAAGAAACATTGGATGTTATCCCAAAGGTGGCTAAGGAGGGGGAGAGAGAGGAGGAGCAGCAGTCGAGGTAGGATCAAGAGGAGGAGAGATAGGAGCAGCCAAGGTAGGATCAAGAGTAGGAGAGACAAGGGGAGTAGCCGAGGTAGGAGCTTCAGGAGAAGAGGTAGGAGCAGGAGCTTGAGGTCGATGTGGATGTGGATCTACCTTGGGATGAGGGAGTTGGTGGTGAGGAGGTCACAGAGGAGGATTATGATGGAGATGATGATGATGTTATGGATGAGGTCGAGAGGCTCTTGAGATTTAGGATGGTGGAGGGAGATGAGGAGATACCATCCAACTTGGTGCTACCCCAGGATGCCAAGACAGACCAGAGGGTGGCAGACCTTTAGAGGAGATTGGATGAGATTTTTACATAGGTTAGAGCACTACAGTCAAAGCTAGATGTGGCTTGGGTAGAGCGGGATCGGGCAGTGATCCATCAGTAGAAGTCAACACAATGGTATGTGTATTTTGTGGCATTATATTTAGGAACTTCAGGGGATATGGCTCATGATATTCCTAGGGTGAGCACTCATTATAGGAAGTACAGAACCCTCTATGAGTGGGCAGTGCCTCCTAAGTGACAAGATCCTATACTATCATGCTCACAGACGAGGATAGGAAATGACAGGAGTCACACTAGTGTAGGAGGGCCTACTTCGGTGGGGGACACATTAGGGCACAAGTCCCACCACTCACATAGGCATTCCTTAAGTCATCATTCAAGCCATAGTCATGGTTCTATCGGTTCAGATTAGAGGTCAGTACAGAGGCATCCACTAGTGATAGATCCTTCATCCTCTCAGATTTAGGCTACAGTGTCAGCACAGGTGCCATTAGTGTGAGTGCCATCAGACTCATAGATAGAGGTTGTTACTATTCCACCTATTACCTCAACGTCGGTCACAAGTCCTTAGACACCACACTCTTTTCCATTAGGGTATAATGAGAGTCTTTCCTAGGGACATGTTTGCTACATTTGCTTCTATGTTATGACACATTATGTATAGACCATTGAGCCTACAAGCTCTATTTTTGGGATATATATTGACTCTATCATGTGATGCTATATGGTGATGCAATTTTGATGTGGCCTACATGTGTGTTATGAAATGTTATTTGATTTATGCATTATGATATATGTGATGTGATGCTTATGTGAATTATATAGTTATGATGGATGATGATATTTATTTACTTATATGTCATGTCATGTATGTCTTATGATGGTTACTTATGATATGATGCCCTAATAATGCAATGCTTGTTCATATGCTATGTCGATGTTGTATCATGGATGATAATGATATGCATAATGTATTTATTTGAATGGATTCTATGTTTATGATTATGTTAATGCAATATGCAATGAAATGTATATTATTTAATGCTATGGATGATGTATGGATGGGATTAATGCAATGTCTATATGATTATGTATGCACTTATGTTTTTGTATGTCACAAGATATCATCGTGAGATGGACAAGAAAATATGAAGATACCGAAGGAGATGCATGTTAGTTCCTAGACCAAATCCTTCAAAACCTTTCCGTAGGACTTTACTATTTATTTATCTTAATCATCATTAGGCATATTGTCGTAATGGCCAACAAACACCATGATATGACATAGATCAAGGTGTACAAGGTCATACCATCACATAAGACAAAAAGTCACAGACAAGGATGATCATAACTTATACTAAGAGTGCAGTTTCCCTAGTATTTTTTTTCATAACTAACCACAAACAAAAAAGACAAAAGGGGCAAGTCATGAAATGCCATTGCTTCTCTAAATCCTATTTCTAGGACATCCTTGAGAAACTAGCAACATGATTGCCAATAGGAAAAAATAAAACCATGATCATGATATGCCGTTCTTTTTCTAAATACCAAAATCATGACCTCGCTAAGAAACTAGTAACATATGTGTCAAAATTCAAGACAAATGTCATGATACATCATTGCTTCTCTAAATCCTATTGTTGGGATCTCGCTGAAAACTAGTAACATGATGAAAAAGCTAAAGACAAGTTCCAAGTGTTTTCCAAGTGTGTTTGGATGCCAAGTGTCTTAATGTCAAGATTTCAAGTTTGATGATGTTGAGATTCCAGGGTGTCAAGGTTTTGACGATGCTAAGATGACGAATGTCAAAGTTTTCCAAATTTAGGAAGGACACATTCTGAATTGATGTTGAGAGGTTTGATCATTAAATGTCAAAAGGATCCCTCAAAATTCTAATTGATAGGGATGGTGATGATGCCTAGGAAGGCCACATCCTAAGGCATAAATGACATATTTTGTTCTTTAGGACACATATGAAGAATACTAATGTCGAGAGGAGTGATCCTTAGATGTCTAGAGGATCCCTCAAAAGTTGAATGACAGTGACGATGCCTAGGAAGGACACATCCTAAGGTATGAATGATAGAGGCTATTCTTCAGAAGGACACATCTGAAAGATAACCAAAAATTGATAGTTTGACAAGTTATGATCATTTGACTTTTTTTGGCTGAGTTTGACTTGTGTTGACCATATGTTGATTTCTTTGACATGCTGATGTGATTGTCATGTTTGAATAAATGATTGCCATACTCTGATTTAGGAGTTTTCCTATTTGGAAAATGATTTTTCTTGACTTGAAGACTTTTGACGTGTGTGCCAGTGTAATGCCATGAACCCTAATGGACTGACCCAGTGCGGCCTCTAGGGCTCATCAAGAGATGGCCTTGCTTATGTCATACACTCAAAGACCTCATAGTTTAACACAACCAATGAATTTGTCTTGATGACCAAAGATTGCATCATGATTTTATTTTGACAAGCCTAAAAGGACTGACCTAATGTCTCAGGGACTCGAAAATGAGTCTTGCCTACATAGCAAATGTGCAGAGACAACGTAGTTCAGACAAATGACAAAGACTAATTGATTTGAAGAACTTGACAAGGAAAGACTTTGTTTTTGTGATTTCAAGACAGTTTGACATTTGTTGTGATTTCTTCAGGATGTTTTTCAATTTTTAGGTTGTTCTTCAAGATGTTTAATAATTTTTTTGGTCTTTTTTAGGAATTTTTGCGATGTTTTTGGTCTTTCTTCAAGATAGTTTGTGATGTTTTTGGTATTTTTTAAGGACTTTTTGCAATTTTTTTGTCTTTTTTTAGGACTTTTACAATTTTTGATACCATGTGTGATATCCACTACAATCACATGATAAGAAATTTTCCCCTAGTCAAGTCCAAGACTTAGCCAAGTTTAAAGCATGTGAAAAGGATATGCATGGGGTGCCAAATGGACAGTATTGAGGACTTGATGTCAACCATTTTTCAACCATGAAAGGAAGGGTATGAGGTCATGGTAGATTTCATGGTGGTGATAGAAAATGTGTTTCATTATTGACCAAGATAGATAAAGTAATAATAGATGGCAGAGCAATGATTGATTATGCATGGCACTTGTTTGCCAGGTTTTCACCATGGTACTTATCCAAAGCGCCTATTTGCTAGGTTTTCACTATTGGATGAATTATTTATCTTTACTATTTTTGTCATTTTTTCATTTTTTTTTCCATATTTTCATCAAGGCAACAATTCTTTTACCATTTTTCAATTTTTTTGTATTTTTTTTAAGGTTTTCAACTTGACCTTTTAATGCTATGCATAGAACTTTTGGAGATGTAGAATATTGATAGGATTTTTTAGTTGTTCTCCATCAGGAGTTGCAAGTTGATAAGATCCAGAACCAAAGGAGGATATGATGACATAGGGACGTAGCCAATTTGGTTTAAATTTTCCAGGTTTTTCTCTATCAACTTGATTCTTAGGGTTCTGCATGAGGACTAGGTCACCAATGTCAAACTTCCTGACCATTACTCTCTTGTTGTAACTGCGATAGAGATAGTTCTGATATGCATGTAGATGGATCAGGAAATTATTCCTTCTTTCCTCGAACATCTCCAACTTGTGTAGATGTGATTATATATACTCTTCATCATTGGTCAAGCCCTTTAGGGAGACTTGTAAGGAAGGAATTTCAACCTCAATGGGAAATATGGCCTCAACTCCAAAGACTAGGGAAAATGGAGTGGCTCCCAAAGGCGTCCAAATGCTAGTGCAGTAAGCCCACATAGCAGGGTTGAGTTGAATATGCTAGTCATGGCCAGCATCATTGATAGTATTTTTAAGGATTTTAACAATGGTTTTATTTGATGCCTCAGCTTGACTGTTTCCTTGTGGGTAATACGAAGATGAAAAATGGTGTTGGATGTGAAATTTCTCACATAACTCAGGAACATCTTGGTTTTTAAATGGTCATCCATTATTAGTGATGATGGATTACAGAAGGCCATACCAGAAAATGATATAGTTAAGAATGAATTAGGATATTTGTTTGTCAATTATGTATGTCAGGGGGATGGCTTCTATCCAATTTGTAAAGTACTCAATGGTGGTTATGATGAATTTTTGGCCATTGGATGAGGTAGGATGGATCTTTCCCACAAGGTCGAGTCCCCATTATGTGAAGGGCCATGGAGACGTGATTGGCTGAATTTCTTGTGCTGGAGTGTGAATCAAATCACTGTGAATCTGGCATTGGCGACAAGTCTTCACATATTCTAATGCATCTTTCTCAATGGTTGGCCAATAGTACCCAAGTCTCATAATCTTCTTGGATAGAGTAGGACCACTCAATTGAGATCTGCATATACCCTCATGTACTTCACATAAGGTTTGCATGCTTCATTGGTGTCAATACATCTAAGGAGGGTGTCAACAAAGCTATGACAATAAAGGGTGTCACTGATGATGGTATATCTTGCGGCTTTTTGAATAAAATACTTATGGTTATTGGAAAGATTAGGGGGGAGAGTTTAAGACTTCAGGTATTCATGGATGTCTTGGTACCAAGGAGAATCAGGACCAAAAATCTCATAGACCATCTCCGATTTTGGAACAACATATGCGGGGACCAACAATTTTTCTATCAGGAATTCCAGTTGAGGAATATTGCTTGGAATGTCAAAGAGAGAGCCTATTGTAGCCATGGCATCTTCCGCTTGTTTTTTGTTCTCAGAACTTGTTCAAAAGTCACCATATGAAAGTACATTTGGAAACTGTCAACCATTTGTTTGTAGGGCATCAATTTCTCATCTTTTGTGTCATAGTCATCATTAACTTGGTTGATGACTAACTGAGAATCCCCATAGACATGCAATGCTTTGATTTTCCATTTTATTTCCCTTCTAAGTCTCATAACCAGTTTCTCATATTCCACCACATTATTTGTGCATGGGAAACTATGTAGAAATACTTGGGAATGGAATCTCCTTGAGTGGTGATAAACAATATCCCTGCCCCCGAGCCATGATTAGTATGCGATCTGTCAAAGTATAACCTCTAGGGATAATTTGGTTCTGCATGGAATATTAACTCATCTGGAAAATCTACCACTGAGGGATGATCACTTTGTATAGGCGTGTCTTCCAATTGGTCTACAATCACTTGTCCTTTGATCTCTTTTCTTTCTACATATTGAATGTTGTATTCGCTCATAATCATGACCCATTTTGCTAGACGTCCTGTCAATGTTGCATGACTCAATAGGCATTTGAGGGGGTCAATATTTGCTACCAACTATGTATGATGGCTCAACATATAATGTCTAAGCTTTTGAGTTGCAAATACAACTGCTAGACAAGCGTGTTCAATTGATGTGTAATTCAGTTCATACCTGACCAATGTCTGACTGATATAATATATTGCCCTTTATTTTTCTTCTTGGTTGTTTTATGCTAGTAATGCCCCTAGTTATGAAGTAGTGGTAGAGATGTATAAGATCAAGGGTTTTCCATGAATGGGTAGCATAAGGACTAGTGGTGACAGTAAGTAATCTTTTATTTTTTGAAAAGCTTATTGGCATTTATCTATCCACACTAAGGGGATTCTTTTGCACAAAATATATTGGAATGGTTGACACTTGTCATCCAATTGTGCTATAAAGCATTGGATAGATTGTACCCTACCCTATAACATCCTAAGTTCACTTATTCCTCTGGGAGGAGGAATGTCCATGATGGCTTTGAATTTTGTTGGATCAACTTCAATTCCTCTACGAGACACTATGTATCCCAAGATTTTTCCAGATGTTACGCCAAAGACACATTTCTTAGGATTCAGTCAGACTTTGTATTCTTCTAGTCTCTTGAAAATTGTGTCTAACACCTTCAAATGATCTTTTCTTGTTACTAATTTAGCCAAAAGATTGTCTACATAATACTCCATTATTTTATGCATCATGTCATAAAATATTATGGTCATATCCCTATGATATGTGGCACCTACATTTTTAAGACCAAATGGCATTACATTCCAACAATACATACCCCAAGGGAAAGTGAATGTTGTTTTATGTTGATCTTCAGGGGTGATACAAATTTGATTATAGCCGGAGAAACCATCCATGAGGGACAACATCTCGTATCCTTTCGTTAATTCCACTATGATATCAAAATTTGGCAAAGGAAAGTCATCTTTTGGGCATGCCTTGTTTAAGTCTCTAAAATATGTATGGAATCAGATCATTCCATTTGGCTTCGTTAATGGCACAAGGTTAGATATTGTTTCAGAATAATCAATAGACCATATGAAACCATCATCTAGAAGTTTCTTCAACTCAACCTTGACCAATAGAGTGACCTAAGGATGCATTTTGTGTAACTTATGTTTAATTGGTTTAGCATTGGGAAATAGTGGAAGATGGTGTGGGTCTAATCTTGGCATGTTGGCATAAGACCATGTGAAGTTGACTTTATGTTCTGCAAAGAATTTTTGAAATTTTGGTCTCTCTTCTTTAGTCAAGGATGCAGCAAAGAGGACCATTTTTGGATCTTCTTCTATTGATATGTTGTCTTCTATGGTGTCCTCTATGAGCATAGCTAATTTCTCTTGTGTTATGGGAAGAAAGTCCAATCCTCTATCTTTGGGTGCCTCAGAGAGGCTTTCACTCGTAGATATGTCCTTTTTTTTTACTTTTTTGTTGTCAGAAGGTTCCTTTAAGTTTTCACCTAAAGATGTTTCATTTTTTTTATTCTTATTTTAATTTTATGATTGGAGGATGGAGCAGTCTTGCCAAAGTAGGCTGCACAATCTAGGTCAATGGTGAATCCTACCTTGTGAGCACCACTGGCATGCCTTCACATAATCCCATTAATTTTGAAATGCCCTCATCATTCTAAAAGGTGTCCAAGATTAGCAGGCCTTGTTGGTCCCAATCGATTAATTGTGGATAGACTTGGGAAATGCCATCACCAACATTGGTGAATTGAGAGGAGGATGTGGAAAGCATGCAAACAGATTCAAAGATATTGTAGATGAAATTATCATCATCCAATTCCACATCGAACTCTATCCAATATTCCCCTTCACTCATTTCATATTCGTTGTCAAAGTAAGGGGTAAATGACTCAGAGTTGTGGTTGTTAGTGTTATCTAGCAACTCGGATGGATTTGACTAGTGGTTACAAGATTTAGGTGGTGGGTCTTGTGTGTCATGGGGAAGGGAAATGGAATTGTGACTATTTGGTGCCCGATCGATTTCGAATGTTTTCCAAAAATTTTGTTTAGAGGTAAGCTCCCCCATTTCAATGAACAAATCATCTAGGCAACAGTCACTTAAGGATCTTTGGGAACAAAATTCCCACTCCTAGGAGTCAGTTTCAGTAAAGGTTTACTTAGTGATCTTGACACTTTCTGAAGCATGCACACACTCACTCAAAAGTTCACTGGTACATTGGTCATCATTTTCGGGCACTCCATACCCTAATCCAAGATACTTTGGTATTTTGAAAGATTCTATGGGCTCTCTACGTCCAGTTTTATTTCTTCCTAGGCCACTAGTTCCATCATAGCCCTTAGCCTTCATCATGTCATATCCCTTGCCATATTTCTTAACTAGTAATGGGGGTAGGTTAGCCATTTATTTATAGATCCATCATGTAATATCGATAAGATCCTTGTTACTCATGTCTCCTCATTTTATGAAAACCATTTTTAGTGGAACTTTGAAAATTTCTTTGGATTCCATTCTAAAACATGGTCGACGATAGACCTTCAAAGACTTGGGTATTGTTGTGATGCTATATGTCGTATGTAGTTTGAATTCTCCATAGCCTAGGTCCTATATCTTGACATTGGGTTCATCCTTAGGAAGTTTGGATGGTGGCATGGTGGAAGATGTGGATAGAGTGGTCATGGAAGAAGATGTGAGTGTGGATGGGTCAATGTATTTAGAAGAAGAGGAACCAGGAGCTTCTCAGTTGATGGGCACTCGGTTTTAAGAAATACCCCCTAAGTTGGTACAATATTGAAAAGATTCAGGGTCTCGATATATAATGATTTCTATGCCGTCAAATGGGAATTTTAAGCATTGTTGATATGTGGATGGGATAGATTTTAAGGCATGAATCCATGGGCGTCCGAGAAAGATGTTGTAAGGTAGTTCCAGATCCAGGACCTGGCAAGTTGTATCCACAATGATTGGTCCCACTCTAATAGGAAGAGAAATAACGTATTGTGAAGAATGTTTTGCCATCATATGCTTTTATGACTATAATCTTTGTAGGGTCTATGCATGCATCATAAAATCCTAGAACCTTAACCAATTTCAAGGAGAATATGTTCAATCCTACTCCGCTATCTACTAAAACTCTTCTGACCTTGTGCTTATGGATGAAAGTTTCAATGTGTAATGAATTGTTATGGTTAGTCTTTGGTGACAAGTAGTCTTGATCAGAAAATGTGATGTGGTGAGGTGTACTAAGGTATCCCACCATGGTCTCAAATTGGTTGACATCAATATCCTTAGGTATGGATGACTTGTGTAGGGTTTTATCCAATATAGCCTTATGCATGGGAGAGATGCAAAGCAGCTCAAGTATGGAAATCTGCACAGGAGTTTTTCCAAGTTGGTCAATAAGGTTAAACTAACCCTTAGGTTGTCATTGCTTTATGGTCAAGGTGGGTTGTGACTACCTAGGAGATGGACCAGGTATGGTGATCTTAGGTTGCCTAATGGGAGGCAAACCAACTATGGTGACCTTTCCACTTCGAGTAGTGGCATTGCATTGGGGTGCTCTTTTGACTATGATGGTGTTGATGTATTCATCGTCAGCTCGGAAATTGTTTATAGTAGGTCCACCGAAATAGTCATACTTAGCGCGGGTGAAATTGGCTTGATTATTGTTTGTCTTAGGACCTAATGTGGAAGAATTATTGGAATCATGGTCTTGAAATGGGTTCTTATGAATGGTATGGTTAGAATTTGATGGGAATTGTGGCCCATCTAATTCAATTATTCGACTCTTAGTAAGGTCTTGCACAATATTTTTGAGTTGTCAACAGGATGATTTCTTGTGTCCTTAGCTTGGTGGTAAGCACTGAAGGAATTATCATCCCACCATGATGGTTTAAATTTCCCTAGGTCATACGGTTTTGGTTATTCAAGTGTGATGAGACTATTCTGAAGGAATTTCTTGAGGACTTCCTCCATGGTCTCACCCAAGGGAGTGTATGTGCGACCTCTGGGGAGTTGTCTCATCTGATGGTACTATCCTTGATTTTGACTATTTTGACCATTTTGGTAGTTTGGGATGGCATTGGTGGGGGGTGTTAGTATCATCATTGGATTGTTTTTCGATTGAACTCCTTTCATAGCCAATACAGGACCCATAGTGTTTACAACCTTGGGATCAACAACACCGTCGTTGGTAACATGTTTATTTTTTACCCAATACTTATTTTTTTCAGTGGGCATATTTTTATTTGTGTTTTTAGGACCATACTTTAGCTCTCCCTTTGCAATAAGGTTTTTCTCTATCTAGACACCTTTTTCAACTAGGTCCATGAAGGTTGTGCAACAATGTACTTGTAATGCATATTTTAAGGGTCCTAGAAGTGTTTGAACAAACATGTCAACCTTTTCCTTTTTAGGTACATTGATATGGAAATGACTAGATAGACTTCTTCATCTTTGAAAGAATGGGATGAATGTTTCACCAGTATCCTCTTGCGTGATATTGCATAAGCTAGTAATAGAGGTGTCCATGTCAATGTTGTACACGTAATTTTTTATGAATTTGTGTTTAAGTTCATCCCATGTTTGAATATCCTTTTGAGTGGAGAACCATTCAAGGGTAGGACTTGCAAGACTTTTAGAAAAGAGTCTCATCAAGTACATTTTTTCATAGGCAGCATCCATACAGTTGGTTGCAAATTCTCAGACATGTTTGATGGGATTTTTCTTTCCTCTATATTTGGTAAAATTAGGTGACACATATCCCAGAGGAGATGGTGGCATGCATAAGTTCATGTCGAAGGGATAAATGGATAGATCATATGACACTTCTGATTTCTTGTTGGTTATTTGTACATTTTATATGGTCTTCTCTAGACCCATCAGTTTTGCTTGCAAGCCATCAATTATAGGGTCATTTGTGGCCCCATATATCAGATTTATTGGTACGCCATATGTCCCCATTTTTTGTGAGTGGATGTTGGTGTGTTGTTGAGGTACATGTTGTTGTGACATGTGTGATGTGTTCTGATTTGTGTATTATTGGTATTGAAATTTTGGATTGGGGGTATGTTGGTGGGTATGAATATGGGATGAGTATGTTGGGATGTGTCCCTCAGCCATTTAGGTTGATATTTGGGGAATATGGTGACCATGAATATTTTTATGTGTGAATGATGCCATAAGTTGTGTGTTTTTATTTCCTTGTCCAAATTCTTGGGTTTGTATAATGGGAATGGTCATATTTTTTCCTTGGGAGGTGATGGAATTAGACTGTGTTGACACGTTAACATTTTGTTGTTGTCCTTGAATAAAGATATGTCATTTACCTTCACCCAAAGGATTTTGTGAGATACCAATGAGAGGATATGATGAATATTTACTCATGGTACTAGATGTGGTTGTCAATGGAGGATTTGTATGGCTTGATGTTGTCCCCATGGCATTTACCGTAGTGGTAAAGAGAGGATTTGAATAACTTGCCCACACTATCGAGGACCCAAAGTTGGTTTCAACTGATTGTGATGGTGTTGTGGATATTGTGGGCATTGTGATAGATTGTGATCCTCCAATGGATGTAGCATTTATTGAATTGGAGTTTTTTAGAATTTTGGAGGTAGCACTCATGGTTTTTGTGACATTTTGCGAGGTAGCATCAAAAAAGGTATTGCTTGTGGTGCTTGGAGGTTGACCACTATTTGACATGTTATGTGTATTGTTGATGTTATTATTAGGACATATCAATCTCAAGGTATCAATGACAAATCCACAAGGTAATTTAGCTCCTTGACTTAAAAGTATGGCCAAATATTTGTCTCTGTCATATAAGACCATTTGTTCTACAAAGTAGGCCGCCTTTGGATCTTATGCTGCTACCTCAAGGTTTTCCTCAAGTATTTGACCATAATGATCCTTACATAAGAATGTTTCAAAGGGGTTGTTTGATGAGGATGGTATGGTCATGAGAGGTTTAGTATTTGTGTTGCTAAATGGGTCATCAAAAGTCCAATTTGGGTCATAAGTGTGATTGGTGACATTGGAATTAGAATCTTGTCCAAAGTTTACCATTTTTATTTTCTTTCTTTGGAGTCTAGTTTCCACCATAAAAGGGAATTTCTCAAATGAGGGTAGTGAAAGTGATGATGAAATGCAAGGATGACACTAGCCTGTGTTTTTTTTTGCGTATTTTTCATAATGAGGGTTGACAATGCAAGGTGATGACTAAAGAAATGATTGATGCAAAATGACAAGGTTGTCAAATTCAAAGTGTCAAATGAGGACTAAGATGGTAATGTTGTCAAAGGACTAAGGTGATTAGTGCAAATTCTAGGTTCAAAATTAGGACTAGAGGTGGACAATGCAAAGTCTAGTTTAAAATGATGACTAAGTTTGGACAATGTTTGGAGAAAGGTTTTTCTAACCACTCTAAGCTTGACTTATGTCTCAATTTAAGTTATCAAAAGGACTTGCTAAAGGGACTAAATGAAAAGTTAAAAATGACGAGTGAGCCCTCCTAACTAGACTATTGAGTTGGAGGTTCTCACAAAAATGACAATGACTGAAAAGAGGAATAATGACTATGTCCCAAGATACCCTAATTTTGAAAACAATGGTGTTTGAAAAGTGTAGAGATTTTGCCTAATCCAAAGTCTTCCAAGATGAAACCTAAGAAAAAAATGACAATTATGATGCCTAAGGAATGCAACTAAAATATGGAAATTTTATACCTATGGTTAAAGTGCAAGCTAATGAATGCAAATGATGGATGTTTGAGAAACTTCGATTTTGGTTTCTGACAAATACTTTTGAAAAAGATGTTTGACAGTAGGCTAACATATCTGGACTCAGATTTTGGTTTGAAACTGGGTTTACTTTGTTGACAAGAAAATGCGTCATTACAGGCAGCAAATGCATTTCAGAGATCAAATGTGGCTCTGGGAATGGAAAATGTGGTTTAGTTTTGCAAATGCGGCTTTACAAAAGTCAAATGCAGTTCAATACTTCAGATGTAGATTTACAAAAGGAAAATGCATTTTAACACAGGAAAATGCAGTGTTTTGAGTAGCAAATGTGACTTATCAAAGAAAATGCATTGTGAATTTTGGAAAATGTGATGCGACAAAGCGATTGCGGTTTAACAAATGCATCTCAGGATGTAAAAAAATCATTTTTTTTTATGTTTTGGTTAAAAACCCAAATTGTTGAAAGTTTGAATGTCTTTTTTGAGATGTTTGAGTGTTGTTTGTTTTTTTTGAGTAACTAGCAAACACTTGGCAAGCACGATATTTCAACAGGTAAACAAGCACACAAGAGAACAAGTACGATCCTTAGTTAGGCTAGGACGGTATTTGCTAGACTCCACATGGGTTTTCCTAGCTACATATCAATAGTGTGTGAATCCAAAAGCTTGGTTGCACGGGCTCCCCCTTACAGTGCACTCTCTTCTTAGGCCAACCAAGCTTCCAACCCCTATGAAACTCCCATGGCAGATTGATCACCTCTACTAAAGCCAAGCTACCTCTGCACTCGTAATCTTAGGTTTTCCCTTAAGATTCACATTTATATATAGGTCAGGGGCAGCTTGGATTTAGCTTTGTTGCTCGTTTGAGTCGCATTGGGGTGATGAAATCCCTAGGTAGGCCCAATTTCTAGAGGCAATAATCATTTCTCTTACACCTAGGATTGCATTACTGCACAAAAGGAGAGGATACTTTGGTTATTGCATCAAGGTTACACAAGGATAAAGTGGGTTTGGCTTTTTGATCACCTAGTTTGCATAGGGTGACAACATACTCACCTACCACTTTCAAACACAATCAAAGAAAATGAAAGACATGTTTATTTTAAGTGCACTAAAAAATAAATGTGTTGTAATCTAAAAATAACAAGCACAATGTTTAGAATTGATTCTTCGACACTTGAACCTGAAAAACCAAAAGTTAGTAGTTTTCTTAAATCATCTTGGACTCACAAAATATAACTGCCACATGCTACAAATAAAAATTAGTAACACGAAAACCCTATGCTAGAAAAGAAAACCAGAATGCCAAGCAGAAAAGAATAGAAAACAAAAAGAAAAAATAGAATGCAAAAGGAGAATGACAGAAAATAGAAAAACCAGAATGCAAAAGGAAGAAAAAAATTTACTAGACAAATGCATCATAGTAGAGAAAATGTGTCTCGGTCTGACAGGTAGATGCGGCTTGTTTATGTCGAATGCAGCGTTTCATATGGCATATGCAACACCTTAGAGTGATTGTGTCTTTTTATCCTTCAATGCATCGCGACGCATCATATGCGGAATGATAAAAATAAAATGCAAATTTTTGTACCTATACCCACAAAAATGACATAAAACAACAACAAACCCGTATGGAACAAAAAATAAAGCAATTGAGTTCACCAATGTATCAATGGGTTAATTTTCGTAAGGTTAGATTAGCAAATAATAAAGCATATAAACCTAAATAACTATGAAGTGCATTGAAAACTAAAAGAAGAAATGATTATACCAGTCAATAATTGAAGCTTCCATGATTCATATTAATAGTGCCTTCTAACTTGTTCATTGTTGCCCTCAAATTGAACATACGAGCAACTTGATAACAAAGACTATGCCAAAGTCCTAAACAAGCTTTAACAGATTTGAATGACCAAATGAAATCTAAATGCCTATGAAGAAATGAGTATAATGTCTATGACTAGAATTAAGTATTCCAAAATCACTAATAATAAAAATGCAAGTATATGAGTATGAGTGTGAGTAGTCAAAAATGTGAGAAAAATTGTCATTTTATAGAAAATACAATTTTGGATGCATGAACGAGATTGAAAGTTGACGAAAGCCTAAAATTAGAGGTCCAGATTTCATGTGACAATCCCTAATTAGGGTTAGGGAAAACTCATTAAATGAGTGGTTAAGATGTCATTTGAGAAGATCAGATCAGCGGTCGAGAATAAATGAGATAATTAATCAAAAAGATAAAGATTTTTGAAAATCAAGAAGATAAAGACTGCTTGATTTTTGAGATTTGAAAAATCACTAAGATAAGAGTTGAACTAAAAAGAAGATTTGGAAAATCGAGAATTTGCTCAATTGCTTGATTTTTGGAAGAATATTTACCATTTTGAATTAAATTAATTCAAAATATGGATTTTGTGTGATAATAAATAATCGATTTTCAAATTATTTACTAAAATGAACTGACAATCAAGAATGTGAGATCATTTTAAATAATTTCATTTATTTAAAATGAAGAAAATGCTAAATTTGGCAATTAAATAATTAAAGATAACTATTTAATTTAGAGGATATGATTAATAATTAAATAAATTAATAAATTCATTTAATTATGAGCATTAGTGACATATTAAATAAATAAATAAAATTCACATATTTAATAATCAGGAAGACATAAGGAATTAAGTTAATTAATTAAATTAATAAATTTATTTAATTGTGAGAAGATTTAGACAATTAAAGACGTATTAAATGAATAAATATAATTTATTTATTTAATAATCATGAAGAATAAAAGAGATATGAATTAATTAAACAATTATGAATTATTTAATTAATAGTCGAATGTGGACCAAGGACATAATTAAATGTCATAATTATGCTAGGACGAAAGTGGTAAAAATAGAGCTTGTAGGCCTAGGTCATTTTTATGTGTCTACATTAATTAAATAACTTGTATTTAATTAATTGTCCAGACCAAATTTGAGTGTATACATTTTTCCCCTCTTTGAAGTGATGTGTTTGTGACACATTGCTTCAAGGAAAAATTTGTTAATAGTGCTATTAAAAATTTTCAATATGCACCAGATGTTGATTTTCGAGTGATAATGTCAGTATGCCCCCTCGGGAGATAAATCGGGATTTTTTTATGATTTTCTAATGATTTTTAAATTTTATGATGTTGACACGATTTATCTCCCAATAATGAAGAATGACCCTGCCAATTGATTAATTAATGCCTTGTTGAAAATAAAAATAATCCCACTTAAATACCCTCCATTTATTCCTTTAAATGGTAAAAAGGTGAAAAAGGAGCTCATTTGAATTCATTTGCAATTAGAGATTGAGCTGATTGAGTGATTTGAGAAAAATGGTGATCCCATACCACACAAACTGATTCAAGTGAGTTCAGTGACATATCTACCTTGTTGTGTATGGACCTTCGGTACATACACTGAGAAACCTCATTTGTGAAATTTGAATTTTCTTTTGGCACATTTTTCATTTTTTTGACATCTACATTGTACATTCTAGTGCATAGAGGACCTGATTTAGTGCATAGGTGAAATGTTTTAGTGCATCTAGGGTTTCATCGTATTTAGGTCATCAAGTAGCATATATGTTGTTTGATTTAGTGCATTTAGGGTTTTGATGCATCCAAGCTCTATTTTTGCGCATTGATGGGATTTTGTAGCGCATCCATTTTTTTAGTGCATAGATGTGTTGTTTTGGTGCATTGACACCAAAGGTGATGAAATGTTTATTTTATCCTTGCATTTGATGTTTGATGATCGTGTCAGCCGTTGTTTTGGTGATATTTGATAGAATAGATGATGATTTATCTCATGATAGGATAGATGATGATTGATCTCGTGATGAACGAGATTCAATAATAGACGCTCCATGAGATTTGATCAAACTCTCATTTGAGAAGATTAGATTGATTGATAGGTTGATTGATAAAATGTTGATTTGTGATATGTCATGATTATAGGAGGATTCAAGAGTTCTTATGTCATGGGAGCACTACTCAAAGACTTGGGATATGATTCCACATTTGGTGTAGGAAGATTTGGATATTATTGCACGATGTGGTTTGTCTTCCTTGCTTGATATGCCCCAGTATAGGATAAAAAGGGGATTTTTGACCACATTAGCTGAGAGGTGGAATAGTGACCACAACACATTCCATCTAGCTAATGGTGAGATGACAATTACTCCAAAGGATGTGTACTAGATATTGTGGATTCATGTGGTTAGAGAGCTGGTTATATATGATTATACAGAGAAGGGAGGTATAGAGGTGCTAAGGAGGATCTTTGTTGATGATGAAATTAGTGGGTATGAGATCCCATGGTAGGATATGGTTGATTCGTATGATCCATTACCATCTATTTTAGCTAGGTTTGTTGGAGGTTTCTTATGTCCTAACCATAGGTCAAAGGGACTATCTATTGGTTGGGGTAGGATACTGGCGAGTATGATCACTTAGGGGATCCGATATGCATGGGGTTCCTATATGTTAGCATATTTATATCATGATCTGCATCAAGTGGTATATCTAGGAGTAGCAAGTTTATCAGCTGGAGTGACACTACTTTAGATTTGGGCATGGGAGCATATGGCTATTACTCGGCCTATAGGAGAGAGAGATCATCCAGTTGGCAGACCATGTCTTCAAATACCATAACTTTAAGAAACCATCCCCTCGGTGAAGGTGTAAAATCCTCGTGGATCTTTCCTTTTATTTGAAAAAAAATATTAATTTTATTGGAAAATCTACGCACATTATTAAAAAAAATTATAAAATCTTGGTGAATCTTGATGAATAATTGGTAAAAATAATAATCATAGTGGTGAATCCTAGTGAATAATCACTAAAAAGATTAATTACAATGGAAAATCAACATGCAACCATCTGATTAAAGCGATAATCAATGATTTGATGGCAATAAATTAAAGCCCTATTCAAGGCTAAAATATCCCTAAAATTAAATGGTAATTTATAATTGTGGAGATGTTGCCCCAAAATTATTGATAGTAATATAATATTACTCGCGAATTTAATTAATATTTGTAATTATAGTATAAACTACTGGCGAATTGGTTCCAATGACGCATCATTTACATAGGTGAATTAATCGAGACAATTTTTTTTGGTAAAAACCTAGTGATTCAACATTTTTTTTAGTTTGTACTGTTTGTCATTTATGAAGGTCTCAATTTTAATTATTCACCTATTGGCAAAGATTCACCACTAAATTTTTCACTACTAGGAAAATTGGAGTATTGGCGGCAAGTTCTTGATGATTTAGGGACAATTACATGGTGACCATATTTAGATTGTGAGCAGTGGCCTGAGGATGATATGGAGATTCCATATGTTTGTACGTCAAGATATTTGATTGGATGGACCTGATTTGTGATTGAGAGATTCATGCTCATGAGGGTGCTTCGTTAGTATGGCCGAGTTTAGGGGATGCCCTACGGATTTGCATTGTATGCTTGGAGACAACAGGATATTCTAGAGTGGGGGCCCACCCTATCCTATGATGCAGCCTACGAGGAGTATTTTGGATTACAGGCACAGGGATGGGATTATTGTCTAGAGACCCCAACTAGTGTGATGACAGATGAGTATTCTTAGTATTTCTTTACACATGTTGTACCAAGGATATTGAGTCCTAATGAGCCAATACCAGCCTTTGATGATGATGAGAGAGCACCATCACATGCACCAAGATGGAGGATAGATGGGGGAGATGGTGATGAGGAGGGGGGAGATGCAGGGGATAGAGGGGATGATGGTAGGGATGGAGGAGATGGTGGAGATGCAAGTGGTGGCTAGATACTGGATTTTAGGTTTCCTTAGAGGAGATCCATGGTTCCCTTGGGAGAGCAGCAGGCCGGGCCATTTCATGTTCAGATTTGTGTTCCTTTCCATCAACAACAGGCACAGATTGATGGTCTACAATTACAAATGGAGAGCTTACAGGGGTAGTTAGCATAGGAATAGGCATAGATTGCCTCTTTGAAAGCAGAGAGAGAAGCCACAAGATAGCAATGTGAGCATACAGAGGCCTTAGCTAAGAGATTATAGAGAGTGTCTAAGGGTACTAGTGCAAGGGATATGCTTAGAGAGGTTAGAAATTCAGCTAGAGAGGTGGAGTACTATAGATTACAGTATTATCAAGTAGTTCTTGTAGAGCAGCATGCCCCTAGTTATGCACAGTCTTTTAGTTCTAGGTTAGGTCGGAGTCACATAGATCCATCAAGTAGAGATCTAGGTGCAGGTCCATCTAGTGGTGTAGCAATAGGCACAACAAGGCCTACATTGTTTGGTGGGAGCAACACGTAGCTCTTGTGTTCACATTTGATGTATTGAGACTTGATGTATTTACTGATTTAGTCATGGACTTTATGATTTTCTACAATTTCATTGATGTATCTCTCCACATTTTTTGATATCATTGTACAATTGACATTGATTATTTTGATATTATATGAGATGTAGCCGAGACTATTGATCTATATGTTGTCTACATGCTTTTATGATGAATGCTTTTAATTTCTATTCCATATTCTATGTGATGTCTATATGATTATTCCATGGTTGTGTATGGATGCAATAATGAAATGATGATGCATGGATTATTATTCTATATGGCTTTATGGATGATGTTTTATGATATGCAAATGGATTGGATCATGCAAATAAGATGTGATGCACATTATTTTTGTATTTTTCCAATGCAAATATATGATCTAATGCATGGATGGATAGCCTATGGTAATACTTTCCAATGTATGTATGATATGAAAATGATTATGAAAATACATGTGAATGATTTGTTTTTTATTAATTTCAGATGTACTCAATCCTTTAATGAGAGAGATAAAATCATTTTGAAATTTTCCAGCCTTGGAAAACCTAAAATGCATTTGTAAGACTAATATGGATGCAATTTATCTTAACCATGCAAATCTAATATGCAATGTTGTCATCTTGTCAGTCAATTTGTTGTGCTTGGTATCATCATTGAGCTTTTAATATGTTGAAAGTTAGTCTAAACGTCGATGGTATAATTAAACCATGATGACCTGAGTACAACTTCCATTAATTTTTGATATTCCAAGGTAATACAAGCATCTAGGCATAATTGAACTGAGATGACCTAAGTATTTCTTGCATAAAACAAATAGAAGTTAATCCTTTTCCTATGAAAATATGAAATGTCATCAATGATACTTTGTAGAGCACATCCCTCAACAAATTTACATAGTAGTAATGATCAACTCACAAACAACAAAAAAAGAAAAAATATCATACTCCTTCATAGCTTCTCTAGTCCATGACATCCTTGAGTTGCTCCAGAGAAATGATAATGAAAATCAAGATACAATAGTTGAACATTCACGCTAAAGTGATTAAACCATGATTCATAAGAATATCATCCAGTGAGATTTGATTTTGACAAATCTTGTTGATTTGGATGGTCAGTTTTCTAAAAATTGTGATTGATATTCAATGTTGAGTTTCCCTGTGATTGTTATGTTTACCATGTTGTCTTACTATTGTTTTTCTGTTGTGTTAAGCTCAAAGTAGATTGTTGCCAATGAGTTCAATATTTTTCCCCCAGTTAGAACCAACCATTTATTATGAATATGCACAATGATCGCCAAGCCAAGATGAAACACGACCGTGACACCCATATATTTACATGAGGTTTTGTATGATAGACAAGCATAATGATGGTGAAAAGTGGATGGATGACACATTCCAATAGATGGTGTAGACACGTAAAATGTACTAATTGACATTGTGCATCTAATCCTAACCACTAACATCGTTTTGTCCTAAATCATCCTTTGGTCTAACCATTTAATCAAATACCTTTATCCAATTAAATTCATCAATATTCCTCTCTTAATTAAATAAATCGATTATCTAATTAAGTCATCCTTTCTTGATAATGAAATTAACCTTTTTGATCTAATTATCTTATTTAATTAAATAATTAATTTTATTTGATTAAATATCTAAAGTCTATCTATTAAATTAAATAAATTAAAACCTTATTTAGTTTAATCTAACATCATCTCTTTTAATTAAATAAATCAAAATATTTATTTAATTAATCTCTTATCACATTCTTCTCATATTTGATTTAAATAAATCCACAAAATTAAGTCAAATAGGTCACATCATTTAATCCCTTCATTAAATTAATTAACATGATTAATTTAATCTCTTCTCATGTCCCATCCTCCATCTTTTACCACTTGCACATGAAAATAGAGTTATTTGATTTATTAAATCTCTATTTTCCTCAACAAGGCATCTTTTAAGGAATATTCCCCAAGTTTGAATTCAAAATCCAAGTGGGATGAGTCCTTCCAACAAGGAATTTACTCTCTCTTACATGTATTTTCCTTGATCCAAGTGGCATTCAATGCATTCTTCCTTCCCTCTTTCATGCCATTTCAACAATTTCAAATTTCAAATATATGCATTATTGACA
The DNA here is from genome assembly GCA_007258455.2 of Sequoia sempervirens. Lineage (NCBI taxonomy): Eukaryota > Viridiplantae > Streptophyta > Pinopsida > Cupressales > Cupressaceae > Sequoia > Sequoia sempervirens. The sequence goes on along the minus strand of VDFB02058242.1, from coordinate 720,818,000 downwards.
CATTCTTCAAAACTTGCACATCCCCCATCCACTCATAAGTTGACAAGTGACACTTTTCCATTGGCTAATTCTTAGTCCCACATTGATCTATTTTGGACATTCATCCATCTTCTCATTCTATAAATTAGAGGCTAAATCTCTTCATTTGATCATCCACAATTTGATTAAACTTACTATGCTCAAATCAATAGCAACTTCCATCCATCATTAGTGAGTTCATAGCTAGGTTATGCAGATTTTTCTATTGGAGTGCTCATCAAGCATCAACAAAGTGGATCACTCCTCATCACACATCAATATTTCATCATAGGAATTGGGAAAGGGCCAATTTTCACATCAAATTGGCACCAATTCCCCCATAGGATCAAGAGTTTACATTTGTTTTCAATAGGATTAGCTTGCTTTATGGTTCTTTCATCTCATTCTTGCTTTATTTCTTATTTGAAACTTTTCTAATGGATTTCATGGGGAATCCTTGTTCTTGCTTGCATTTCATCTTCTAATGTGTTTTTTCATTGTGTTTTGTAGGTGTTAGGATTGGGGTTTGAAATTTTGGCACTAGAAAGAGGGAAATCTCACCTTTTAATCACATTTTTTAATAAAAATTATGCATTTTTCTTTGTTTGAGCATTGTTGTTCAGCACCAAAGGTTCTCCAGCATCACTATATAGGACCGCTAATAACAATTCAAACTCTGATGCTTCAGTCTTCTCATTAGAAATTTGAATTCTAAGTTGCACTGTTGGACCAATCAGATCTGCAAGAATTTTTCAAAAAATTCAAACTGCACCATTGGGAAAAAGGGCGATGCATTCATTCTCATTGGCCTGACTATAGAGCAACACTGACTGGAAAGCGATTCTATACAACACCACTAGACAAATCAAACTACGATGCCTTCGCAGATTACACCACTAGAGGGGAGTATGAAGTGAAATTTAATTTACAAGACATGCTTTTTTTTCAAATTTTACTTCTTTTGTCTATTTTTTGTCTTTTTGACCTTTGTTTTGTAGAATATAACTAATTTTTCATGTAGGTTGGATCGATCAAAGATGAAAAGGAACATAAGCATGATGATGTCATTTCACAAAAATAAGTGTTTTTAAACACTTTAGTGTTTGTTTAACACTATTGGAGGATTCATTAGTCCTCTTAAGGAAAATTCATCATCTTTTATGCTTAGGATCCACTAATTTTGTTTGGGATTTTAAAAAATAAGGAACTTTTGAATTTTTGCTACAAAAAGCTTAAAATGAATATTAGGACTCAAATCTACTAAAGTTTTTTTTTGGGATTAAAAATTGAAGAAGGCAATTTTTCACACTTACTTTAGTGCTTTTAAAATGAACTCACAATTGCTTTGAAAGGTTAAAATGAACATGTACAACATTTTTTATGTGATTGCTTACTTAAACTAACATCATCAAAAAGGACGTATGTGCTTCTCTTGCGCTTTATAGAGATCTTGAGAATCAAAAGGCATTTTTTATGATCTTAGGTTGAGATAAAGTATTCACCTCCACACTTCATTTTGGGAAATAAAATTGAGCAAAACTTGCGAGTGTGAGTTAGGTATATTGCATAGGTTCTCCCTTTGTTTCTAAACAAAGGTTGATCGAACTACGGATGTGCTTGCTCGCTATTTTTTACCTTTAGAGGGGCTTTCCTAAGAGACACATCCGCAAGGAGAACTCGTAGGTGACTCCAATTGGTTTTTCATTCGGGTTGGTATATAAATGGATAAGACTAAACTGTCAAGTCCTCATGGTATGTAGGCATTAGCCATACAATGTCTTTCAAAACGGGGTACTACCATAAAAAGTATAAGATCCCCTAGTAGGATTGATTAAATCCTTTAGTGGCTTGTTGGATACTCAAAAGGTGCCATGTCCCTGATTTCCCATCACTAAGAACCTTGTTTGTAGTAGCCAATTGGTCCATCCAATGAGTTTATTGAAGTGGTGCATTGGAACTTAGATTCCAAGAAGTTACTTGCCATGTCTAATCTTGGTTAAAGTATAGAGGTTAAGACTTCATTCTTAACATACCTTTATACTCTTTCCTTGGTTGCATGTAAAATCATCTCTTCTGCTACGAAGGGCATGAGGCAAGCCCAGCAAGAAAAACATACCAATTGAGCTAGGATGTTATATTTCTTGTGAGTAAAAAAACTTTGCTTATTCGAAAAAATTGGGAAACAAACACTTACATCATCATCAAATTTTCAAACCCTTTAGGAGGTAAATAAAATTGACCAAGTTCACGTGTTATTCTTTCCCTTGGGATTTGCATCCTTAGATTTTTCTAAACACTTGAACTTACATCTCAATTTACCTACTAAAGATCAACAATAGATAACCCTTGCCTTGAATTCATCAAATTTCCACATAACATAATTTGTGGGATTTGAAGAAATTAAGACATTGGACATCTATTTTGGAAAACCTAATCCAAGAAGTGTTTGTGGTAAAATAAAGTCACTAAGAAAATATAACAAAATGGACTCTCACATGTGTTGAAACCTCATGATTTCCAAGAAAGTAAAAATCCCAAAATGAAATTCCTTGAGTCAAAGTTCAAAATCCAGAAATGTATGCTCAATTTGCACCACTTCTTAGTTATAGATGTCCATAGAAGCATTACATGTTCTTCAATACTGAGGTCTAGCAAAAAAAGTGTCTTTTTAGGTACATACTAGGATCAAAATCAAAATCTTTTTCATCCATCCTTCAAACATCAAACCAAAAAATCATCTCACCATCATCTTTTGAGAAATCTTGAAATTATCCTTCATGCTAGGATTTTTGGAAAAAATCAAAATCATCAAATCCTTGAGACAAAATCCTTGAAGTATTTATCCAATTATCTTTGGCTAGGTATGTGTAGATGCATCCTTTTGCATATGCTTAGTCAAAATTATCAAACCATCTTATTTATCTAGTTATATTTAGATGCATCCTTCTTCATATTCTTGGTTAAATTATCATCTTGTTTGAATAGGTGTGGGTAGATGCATCCTTCTCCCTACACATATTCAAATTATCGTCCTTTGAGAAAATCTATCCCTTAGATAATCATCCAACATCTTAGGGTCTATTTTTTCAATCAAAGCAAACCAAAAAATCAAATCAAGGACAATCCAAAAATCAAAATCAAAATCCAAAACATATCCAAAAGTCCTAAAAGTCTAGAATTCCCCTCAAGATTTTTCAAAAGATCAAACATCCACATCATACATCTCTTGCATCATCATCATATCACCTTTTGATCCTCAAGATATCCTAAAATTTTCTCTTTTGTGCCTAAAATTAGATCAATCCAAAGAACTATAGATTCAACTCCCATATTCTTGAAAATTGATCCTTGTTTTATGGTTCAAACTAGATCTCAATAGAAGAACATGGAAGTTGACAAAGAAAACCCGCTTCAAGTGACCTAAGCCAAACAAACGCTGAAATGAATCTTGTCGAATCAAGCAATCCTTTGACTATCTCATCATCACAAAATCCACAAGAGTAAATTCAAGAAGATATTACCTTTGGGATGTCGCATGAATAAATAACCGAAATGATCCAAAATTCGGAGAACCATAAGATCATCAATATCATGATGAGGCTTAACCCTTCACTATACATGCTCGAACTACCAAAACAAGGGTCCAAATTACCTTATGATTTCAATGTGATCTCTATAGTGGAACCACCTTTGGAGGTCATGCCTCTAATTTCATCCACACTCCCCATCTCATCTACACCCCCATCCCAAAGCATCACTCAAAACATTTTGCAAATCACTACATTTTTGCACCAACTCAACTAAATGTTAATAAGGGAAATGCATTTCTTAATGCCATTCAAACACACCCCCTTGTTAATAATCAAGACTTGGATTCAAATACCATTTTGGAACAAAACATACCCCAACATCCATTGCATAAATATTCCCCTCTCACTTTCCATGATCCTAATGATCCATCATCATCATCCTTCCACTCAACACCCCAAACCTCTCTCCTCATAACTTCACAAGGAGAAGGTGACATGTTCAAACCTAGGGGAATTTTTGACACCACGTCATTTTCTCAAGAGATCACGCCCCTCACATTTTTACCTCTTCCACCATTAGCACCATTATCCACACACCTACTTGGCTTGGGACTCCCACCTTTACTAAACATTAATCAAAATCAAACCAATATCCCAAACACCAATCAAAGCATCACACCAAACCCTCAAAACTTATCATCGATATCACAACAATAGATGACAACTACACAAGCAATCATGACATCATCAACTACTCCCATAACATCTCAAATCATGGGCTTTTAAGGACCAACCACATCCATAGCACCATCCACCACTCAAAACCACCAACAAGACATCACTGCTCACCACCACCACAAGCACCATTCTGAATCCACCACTACCCCCACCACCACCAAATTCTAATTATTCAAGCCAATATAGCATGGCATTGCAAGCTGCTCAACAAGCTACTTATCAAAATGAATTACTGCAAGTGAAAAAGAAAAAAATTGCACAAATAGCTGCCCAACAAGTTGCCCAAATTGCACAACAAGCGCAATAGGTTGCACAAGCCCAAGCCTTATTACAAAAACAACAACAATAACAACAAGCTGCACAATCTGCTCAAGCAGCCCAAGCCACATTACAAGCACAAAAGGTTGATCAAGCCCAAATTCTATTGCAACAACAAGCAACACAAGCACAAGCACAAGCCCAAGCTCAAGCTCAAGTGCATGCCCAATATCAAGCACAACAAGCACAAGCATAGTTTCTGGCACAAAAACAAGCAGCACAACTACAAGCATATCAACAAGAAGTAGCCCAATTGGTAGCCCAACAACAAGCATTGTTGGAACAAAAACAAGCACAACAGTAAGGTCAACAACAAGCAATCCTAGCACAACAACAACAAGCGTTGTTTATACAATAGCAAGTGCAAGAATACCTGGCTTGAAAAAATGCGAAAATACCATCAAACAACACACCAAACAACCCACCCATCCAACTAACAATTGAAACACCCCATAAAACCTTCATCCCACCCCCTGATCCGCAAAATGATGTAATGGCACAAATCAGATTGCTCTAGTCACAAGTGTTCAATCTTTAATCAGGGAAAACCATAAAAACACCAAGCAACTTGTGTCCCTATCCATTTGATAGGAGCCTTGTGATGAAACCATTCCCGAAGTGATTTGAGATCCCCAAGTTTGACAAATATCATGGGATGGGAAACCCTAGAGATCACATTAGGGAATTCTAGGTTCATTGCATGGAAGTTGCATATAATGATACCTATCTGATGCAACTATTTCCTAGGATTTTGGTAGGCCATGCTATGGAATGGTTCTCTCGCCTACCCATAGGCATGAGTACATTCCAAGAAATCATAGATGCATTCATTAAAAACTATGCATGCAATATCACCATGGATGTTAGTCTAGAGGAACTCTCAGCTCTGAAATAAGGTAAGAATGAATCATTCGCTTCATTCCTACAACGATGGCGATCCAAGGCCAATCGAATTAAATGGGTCATGCCCAAAGAACAACAAGTATGCACCATCATATCCAACCTTGAAGGCCTCTTCGCATTCCATCTCAAGGTCCAAGGGATCACCACATATGACCAGTTGATTTTTAAGGCACTCAGCATCGAACGAGCCCTTATGACACAACCCACGGGATCAACTTCATACCTTGAAAAAAAGACAACCACCCACCCACCAATTACAATGAAAAACCTCGCACATGGGAAAGAAACAAAAATGTTACCAATGATGTTGTCGATGCAAAAGTGGTCTTCAATGCTCCTTGCTAAAATACACCTGCACCACAAATCCAAATCCAACACCAAAACAATCATCAAGCAACACAACAACCAAACAACAATCAAGAAATTAACAATGTCAATGATCAAAGAGGACCACCCCAACGGAACAAGAACTACCCCAAGCAAAAGTACACTACTCTGGGGGAACCACTCGAAGTCATCATGAAGAAGTTGATAAATGAAAAACTCGTCAAAGCTCCTACCTATGAGAATTACAAAGAACCAGATGTGAAACCTCCTTGGTATAATAAGAATCAACTCTATGACTTCCATAAAATCAAAGGGCATACCACAAATAGTTGTATGAGGTTAAAAAACATAGTTCAAGATCTCATCAATCAAAGAATTATAAACGTGGAACAACCAACAGGAAACCAAAACGTTAAGATATACATGAATCTAATGCCTAACCATGGCAATAAAGGGAATAATAACATGGATAAGGGGAAAGAAACCTTCAAGAATGTAAATCATGTATATGACCATGTTGTTGCATCTCTAGATGACTATTGTGCTACCATCACTGTCAAAGGAGCCCATGTTGATTGTGGATTCACCATAAGGGGTGGAAAAGTTACCATCACATGATCATCCTAGCTAAACAGAGTCCTTGCACCTAGATCTATCCCCAATGGATATTGTAGACACATAAAAATGACTTAGGCCTGCAAGATCTATTTTTACCACTTTCGTCCTAGCATAATTATGACATCTTAATTATGTCATTGGTCCACATTCAACTATTAATTAAATAATTCATAATTATTTAATTAATTCATTCCTTTTATTCTTCATGATTATTAAATAAATAATTTGTATTTATTTATTTAATATGTCATTAATTGTCTAAGTCTTCCCCTAATTAAGTAAATTTCTTAATTTATTTAATTACCTTTATTCATTTATTCTTCCTGATTATTAAATAAATGAATTTCATTTATTTATTTAATATGTCACTAATTCTCATAATTAAATAAATTTATTAATTTATTTAATTATTAATCATATCCTCTAAATTAAATAATTATCTTTAATTATTTAATTGTCAAAATTAACAATTCCCTCATTTTAAATAAATGAAATTATTTAAAATGATCTTACATTCTTGACTGTCAGTTCATTTTAGTAAATAATTGGAAAATCGATTATTTACTATCACACAAAATCCATATTTTGAATTAATTTAATTCAAAATGGTAATATTCTTCCAAAAATCAAGCAATTGGGAAGATTCTTGATTTTCCAAATCCACTTTTCATTTCAACTCTTATTTTTTTTATTTTTTGAATCTCACAAATCAGGCAGTCTTTATCTTCTTGATTTCGAAAATTTTAATTTTTCTAACTAATTATCTAATTTATTCTCGATCGCCGATTCGACCTTCTTAGATGACATCTCGACCACTCATTTAATAATTTTTCCCTAACCCTAATTAGGATTTTTCACATTAAATCTCGTCCTCTAATTTTAGGCTTCTGTCAAAATTCAATCTCGTTTGTTTGTCCAAAATTGCATTTTCTATAAAATGCCAATTTTTCTCACAATTTCAATTACACTTAGACACTTAAAAATACTCACATACATATATGCTTGCAGTTTATTTGTGATTTTGGCATACTTGTCTTAGCATTATAGTCACTTCGTGAAAGGAATAGACACTTCATTTCATTTTAGACACTCCAAATCCTTCAAAGCTTGTCTAGGACTTAGTCTTTGTTTTCAAATTTCTCACACATTTGATCTGATGGAAACCATCAATAAGTTAGAAGGTTCTATGAAAGTAAATCATGGAAGATTTGACAAATGATAGGTATAATCGTTCTTGTTTTTAGTTTCCTTTTTTCTTGATAGCTTCTTTGGGTTTTATGCTTTATTGATTTGATAATCTAACAATCCAAAAATAACCCTTAGATACATTGGTGAACCCAACTGTTCTTTTTGTTTTGTATGGTTTTTTGTGTTTTCTATCTTTTTTTGTAGGTATAGGTACGAAATGATGCATTTGAGTTTTCCCATGCCGCATCGGATGTGTCACAACGCATTCAAATTATCAAATGACGCAATCGCTCTAAGGTGACGCACTCATAGTACGAAAAGCCGCATTTGAAAATAACGAGCCACATCTGACTATTAGGATATGATGCATTTGCTCTACTGCAACACATCTGCCTGGTGATTTTTTTATTCCTTGTGCATTCTATTTTTCTGATTTCTATTATTTTTCTTTTGCATTTTATTTTATGTTTTATGTTCTTTCCTATTTTGGCATTCTATTTTTCTTCTTTAGCATAAGTGTTTCATATTACTAATATTGGTTTACAGCATGTGGCATTAGCATTTTCATAGGTCAAAGGAATTTGATGAAACTACTGACATGATTTTGTAGGTATGTTTGTCGAAGATTTATTAGTCAAACCATTTGTTTGTGATTTTTATTTTAGGAACATTTATTTTTGGTACACTTAAAATAAACATGTCTTTCATTTCTGATTGTGTTTGAAAGTGGTAGTCGAGTATGCTCTCACCGTGTGAAAACTAGGTGATCAAAAAGGTAGACCCACTTTGTCCTTATGTAACCCTGATGCAATAACTAGAGTATCCTCTCCCCTTGCACAATAATGTGGTCATGGGTGTAAGATAAATGATTATTGCCTCTATAAATTGGGCTTGACTGGCGATTTCATCACCCCAATGCGACTCAAACTGGAAATGGAGCTAAATCCAAGATACCCTCGACTGGTATATAAATGTGAATCTTAAGGGAAAACCTAAGATTACAAGTACGGATGTGTCATACGAATAGAGTAGTAATCTTGTAAACCCTGTTGAGCTTAACCTCTTTAGGCTAGAGTGCCACCTAATCGGTGATGAATCTCTTTCCCCATGTATGGCCACTTGAATGGGGGTCCCGAATTAAAAATTATTGTGCAGTAAGCCCAAAATCTTCTATTTTCTAGTACAACACCGGTCGGTGTGAATCCTTCCACGTCTTCGCAGTCTTTAATAAAGGTGATCAATCTGCCATGGGAGTTTCATGGGGGTTGGAAGCTTAGTTGGCCTAAGAAGAGAGTGCACTATAAGGGGGATCCCATGCAACCAAGCTTCTGGATTCACATGCTAATGATATGCAATTGGCGAAACCCATGTGGAGTCTAGCGAATACTATCATGACCTAACCTAGGATCGTACTTGTTCTCTTGTGTGTTTTTTTAATTTTCAAAATATCATGCTTACAGACTGTTTGTTGGTTACTCAAAAAAGATAAACAAACACTCCAACATCTTGAAACAGACAGTCAAACTTTCAACAATTTGGGTTTTTAACCACAACATCAAAAAATTGACTTTTTAACATCCTGAGATGCATTTGTCAAACTGCATTTGCTCTGTCGCACCACATTTGCAAGACTTCACAATGCATCTGCTCTGTGAAACCGCATTTGCTGCTCCAAACACCGCATTTTCCTATCTAAAGTTGTATTATCCTTTTGTAAAGTCACATTCAAAAGACTGAACCACATTTTACTTCTTTAAAGCTACATTTGCAAAACTAAATTGCATTTTCCATTCCCAGGGCTACATTTGATTAATGCAATGCATTTGATGCCTATAATGACGCATTTCCCTATCAAAAAATTAAACCTTGTTTCAGACTAGAATCTGAGTTTAGACTTCTTAGCCCACTATTAAACATCTTTTTCAAAAGTATGTGAGAAACCATAATCGAAATTGCTCAAAAATTCCATCATTTCCATTCATTAGCTTGCACTTTAACCATAGGTTTAAAATTTCCATATTTGAGTTGCATTCCTTAGGTGTCATAATCGTCATTTTTTTCCTTAGGTTTCATCTTGGAAAACTTTGGATTAGGCCAAATCTCCTCACTTTGTAAAAACCATTGTTTTCAAAATTAGGGTATATTAGGACATAGTCATTATTCCTCTTTTCAGTCATTGTCATTTTTTGTGGGAACCTCCAAATCAACAATCTAGTTAGGTAGGCTCACTTGTCCTTTCAACCTTGTCATTTAGTCCCTTTAGCAATTCCTTTTGATAACCTAAATTGAGACATATGTCAAGCTTAGAGTGGTTAGACAAACCTTTCTCCAATCATTGTCCAAACTTAGTCATCATTTAACTTTGACTTTGCATTGTCGATCTCTAGTCCTCATTTTGAACCTAGAATTTGCATTAATCACCTTACTCCTTCTTTAGCATTACCATCTTAGTCCTCATTCAACACTTTGGCTTTAACAACCTTGTCATTTTGCATCAATCGTTTCCTTAGTCATCATCTTGCATTATCATACCTCAAAATACAAAAATACAAAAAAAAACCATAGGCTATTATCATTTGTGTATTTTTGTCATCATTTTCATTACCTCATTTGAGCAATTCCCTTTTATGGTGGAAACTAGACTCCAAAGAAAGAAAATAAAAATGGAAAACTTTAGAAAAGATTCTAATTCTAATGTCACCAATCACACTTATGACCCAAATTGGAATTTTGACGACCCATTCAACAACACGAATACTCAACCTCTTACGACCATAACATCCTCATCAAAAAAACCTTTTGAAGCATTCTTACATAAGGATAAATATGGAAAAATACTTGAGGAAAGCCTAGAGGTAGTAGCACAAGATCCAGAGGCAGCCTACTTTGTTGAACAAATGGTCTTATATGATAGAGACATATATTTAGCCATACTTCTAAGTCAAGGAGCCAAATTACCTCAGGGATTCAACATTGATACCTTGAGATTGACATCTCCTTCCAATAACATCAATCGTACACATAACATGTCAAATAATGTTCAACCTCCAAGCACCACAAGCAATACTTTCTTTGATGCTACCTCACAAAATGTCACAACGACCATGAGTGCTACCTCCAACATTCCAAGTGACTCCAATTCAATAAACGCTACATCCATTGGAGGATCACAATCCGTCATAGTGCCCACAATATCTACAACACTGTCACAATCGGTTGGAACCACCTTTGGTTCCTTGGTAGTGTGGGCAAGTTATTCCAATCCTCTCTTTACCACTATGGTAAATTTCATGGGGGAATCATCAAGCCATACAAATCCTCCATTGAAAACTACATCGAATACCTTGATTACATCCTCATCATACCCTCTCATTGGTATCTCACAAAATCCTTTGGGTGGAGGAAAATGATGTATCTTTATTCAAGGACAACAACAAAATGTTAACACATCAACATAGTCTAATTCCATCACCTCCCAAGGACAAAATATGACCATTCCCCTTGTACAAACCCAGCAATTTGGACAAAGCAGTCAACACACAAAACCTATGGCATCATTCATACATCAAAATATTCAAGGTCACCATATTCCCCAAATATTGACCCAAATGGTTGGGGGAAACATCCCAACATACTCATCCCATATTCATACCCACCAACATGCCCTTAATCCAAACTTTCAATACCAACAACACACAAATCAAAACACATCACACAAGTCACAACAATCCATCCCTCAACAATACACCAACATCCACGCACAAGAAATAGGAACCTATGGTATACCAATCAATCCTATGTATGGGACCACAAATGACCCTATAATCGATGCCTTACAAGCAAAAATGATGGGTCTAGAGAAGACCATAGAAAACATACAAATATCTAGAAAAATCAAAAGTGTCATATGATTTATCTATGTATCCCTTTGACATGAACTTATACATGTCACCATTTCCTCAAAGATATGTGTCACTTAATTTTACCAAATACAGAGGAAAGAAAAACCCCATCGAACATGTCCACAAATTTGCAATCAACTGTATGGACATCGCCTATGAACAAACATACTTAATGAGAATTTTTTCTAAAATTCTTGCAGGTCCTTCCCTTGAATGGTTCTCCACTCAAAAGGATATCCAAACATGGGATGAGCTTAAACACAAATTCATAAAAAATTATGTGTACAACATTGACATGGACACCTCTATTACTAGCTTATGCAATCTCACGCAAGAGGATGCTGATGAAACATTCATCCCATTCTTTCAAAAATTGAGAAGTCTAGCTAGTCATTGCCACATCGACATACTTGAAAAGGAAAAGGTGGACATGTTCATTCAAACACTTCTAGGACCCTTAAAATATGCATTACAAGTACATTGTTGCACAACCTTCACAGACCTAGTCGAAAAAGGTGTCCAATTTGAGAAAGCCCTTATTGCAAAGGGAGAGCTAAGATATGGTCCTAAAAACACAAATGAAAATCCTCCCATTGACAATAATAAGTATTGGGTCAAAAATAAACATGTTACCAATGACAGTATGTGGACGCCAAGGCTACAAACACTATGGGTCTTGTACTAGCTCTAAAATGGGTTGAACCACAAAAAAAGTCAACGACGATATTGACACCCCCTACCAATGTCCCCCCAAAAAACCAAAGCAACCAAAATAATCAAGGACAATACTGTTAGATGATACAATTCCCTAGGGGTCACACATACACTCCCTTGGGTGAACCCATTGAGGAATTCCTCAAGAAATGCCTTCAAAATGGGGTCATCACACTTCAAGAACCATAACCATATGACCGAGGACAATTCAAACCAGTATGGTGGGATGATAATACATTTTGTGATTATCATCAAGAAAAATGACATAAAAATTGTCGACAAATGAAAAATATTGTCCAAGACCTTATCGAGAATAGTATAATTGATGTAGGTGGACCACAATTTTCCTTTAATTCAAATAATACCATTCATAAGAACCCACTACAAGACCATGGTTCTAATAAGGCTTCCACGTCAAGTCTTAAGACAAACAATAATCAATCCAATTTTTCCTAAGCCAAGTATGACTATTCTGATGGAACTACTATAAACAATATCCAAACTGATAATGAATGTGCCAATACCATCACAGTCAAGAGAGCACCCCAATGCAATGCTACTACTCGAAGTGGCAAGGTCACCATAGTTGGTCCACCTCCTGTTAGGAAACCTAAGCTTACTATCCTAGTCCATCTCCTAGGTAATCACAATCCACCTCGACCACAAAGCAATTGCAACCCAAGAGTCAGTTTAACCTTATCAACTAGCATGGAAAAAATCTCGCTCAAATTTCTATACTCGAGTTGCTTCACATCCCTCCCAGGCATAAGCCTATACTAGATAAAAGCCTACAAGAGTCATTAGTCCCTAAGGATATTGATGTCAACCAATTTGAGACAATGGTGGGATACCTCACTACACCTCACCATGTCACCTTTTCTGATCAAGACTACTCTTCACCCAAGACTAACCATAATGATGCATTACAAATTGAAACTTTCATCCATAAGCACAAGTTCAGAAGAGTTTTACTAGATGGTGGAGCAGGATTGAACATATGCTCCTTGAAAATGGTTAAGGCTTTGGGATTTTCATATGCATGTGTGGACCCTACAAAGAGTATAGTCATAAAATCATATGATGACAAAGAACACTCTTCACGAGGCATTATTTCTCTTCCTATCAGAGTAGGACCCGTCATTGTGGATACAACTTTCCAAGTCCTAGATCTAGAATTACCTTACAACATCTTGCTTAGCCGCCCATGGATTCATGCCTTAAAATCCATTCCATCCACATATCACCAATGCTTAAAATTCCCATTTGACGGCACAAAAATCACCATATATGGAGACCCCAACGCTTTTCAATATAGTACCAACCTAAGGGGTATTTCTGCAAACCAATTTCCCATCAACCAAGAAGCTCCTGGCTCCTCTTCTTCTAAATACGTTGACACATCCACACTTGCATCATCTTCCACATCCACTCCATCCATATATTCCACTACACCACCATCTTCCACACTTCCTAAGGATGAACCCAATGTCAAAATCTAGGACCTAGGCTATGGATAATTCAAACTACATACGGTATATAGCATCACAACAATACCCAAGTCTCCGAAGGTCTATGGCCCACCATGTTTTAGAATGGAACCCAAAGAAATTTTCAAAGTTCCACCAAAAATGGTTTTCATAAAATGGGGAGACATGAGTAACAAGTACCTTATTGATATTACAGGATAGCTCTATAAACAAATGGTCGACCTACCCCCATTACTAGTTAAGAAATATGGAAAGGTATATGACATAATGAAGGCTAAGGGCTATGATGGAACTAGTGGCCTAGGCAAAAATAAAACTGGATGAAGAGAGCCCATAGAATCTTTCAAAATACCAAGGTATCTTGGATTAGGGTATGGATTTCCCAACAATGATGACCGACGTACCAGTGGGCTTTCGAGTGAGCGTGTGCATTCTTCATAAAGTGTCGAGACCACTAAGGAAACCTTCAATGAAACTGATCCCAAGAGTGGGAATTTGGCTCTCAAAGATCCTTAAGTGAATGTTGCCTCGATGATTTGTTTGTCGAAATGGAGGAGCTTACCTCTGAAAAAAAATTGGCAAAGATTTAAAATTGATCAGGCACCAAATATTCATAGTTCCCTTTCCCTTTCCCATGACATACAAGACCCACCACCTGAATCTAGTAACCAGCAGTTGAATCCATCTGAGTTGCTAAATAATGAGGAAAACCATGACTCTAAGCCCTTCACCCCTTACTTTGACAATGAATATGAAACAAGTGAAGGGGAATATTGGATAGAGTTTGATGTGGAATTTGATGATGATAATTTCATCTACAATATCTGTGAATCTGTCTGCATGCTTTTTGCATCGTCCCCTTAATTCACCAACGCTAACAGTGGAATTTGCTTAGTCTACCCACAATTAATCGATTGGGACCAATATGGACCACTAGTCCTAGACACCTTTCAGAATGATGAGACTATTGCAGAATTCATGGGATTACATGAGGGCATACCCAGTGGTGATCACAAGGTAGGATTCGCCATTGACCTAGATTATGCAACCTACTTTGGCGAGATTGCTCCATTCTCCAGTCGAAAAATTAAAAATAAAAATAAAATAAAAAATGAAATGTATTTAGGTGAAAACTAAAAGGCACCTCTTGATGAAAAAAAAGTAAAAACAAAGGATGTATCTATGGGTGAAAACCTCTCTGAGGCACCCAAAGATGGAGGAATGGACTTGTTGCTTGTAACACAAGAGAAATCAGCTATGCTCATAGAGGACACCATAGAATACAACATATCAACAATAGAAGATCCCAAAATGGTCCACTTTGATGCATCCTTGACTAAAGAAGAGAGACCGAAATTTCACAAATTCTTTACAGAACGAAAGTCAACTTTTCTTGGTCCTATGTTAAGATGTCTAGGTTAGACCCAGAACTAGTTCTACACCATCTGCCACTATTGCCTAATTCCAAACTAGTTAAACATAAGTTAAGAAAAATGCATCCTCAGGTCACTCTAGAAGCTAGATTCATATAGTCTATTGATTATGCTAAATGGATATCTAACCTTGTGCCAGTAACGAAGCCAAATGGAATGATCTAAATCTGCACATATTTTAGGGACTTAAACAAGGCATGCCCAAAATATGACTTTCCTTTGCTAAATATTGATATCATAGTTGACCTCACAACAAGATATGAGATGTCCCTCATGGATGGTTTCTCTAGCTCCAATCATATTCGTATTTCCCCTGAAGACCAGCATAAAACAACATTCACTTGCCCTTGGGGTACATGCTACTAGAATGTCATGCCATTTGGTCTTAAAAATGAAGGCGCCACATATCAGAGGGCTATGACCACAATCTTTCATGACATGATGCATAAAATAATGGAAGATTATGTAGATGACCTATTGGCTAAATCAGTAACAATAAAAGATCATCTGAAGGTGTTAGACACAATTTTCAGGAGACTAGAAGAATACAAAGTCTGACTGAATCCTAAGAAATGTGTCTTTGGTGTAACATTAGGTAAACTCTTGGGATACATAGTTTCTCAAAGAGGCATTGAATTTGATCTAGAAAAATTCAAAGCCATCATGGACATGCCTCCTCCCAAAGGAATAAGTGAACTCGAGACTCTATAGGTGAAGGTACAATCTATTTGGTGCTTTATAGCACAATTGCTTGGCAAGTGTCAACCATTCCAATATCTTTTGCACAAAGGCATCCCCTTTGTGTGGATAGATAAATGCCAAGAAGAATTTCAAAAAATAAAAAAATCCTTACTATCATCACCAGTCCTCATGTCGCTCATTCACAGAAAAACATTGATCCTATACATCTCTTCCACTAATTTAGCACCGGGGGAATTGCTAGCACAAAATGACCAAGAAGAAAAAGAAAGAGCCATATATTATATCAGTTGGACACTGGTCGGGGATCAACTGAATTACACATCAATTGAATGTTCTTGTCTAGCAGTTGTCTTTGCAGCGTAAAATCTAAGACATTATATGTTGAGCCATTAGACACAGTTGGTATCAAAATTGAACCCCTCAAATATCTATTGAGTTGTGTAGCATTGATAGAATGTCTAGAAAAATGGATCATGATTCCAAGCGAATACGACATTCAATATGTCAAAAGAAAAGTGATCAAAAGACAAGTGATTATAGACCAATTGGTATACGTGCCTATACAAAGTGATTATCCCTTAGTGGCAGATTTCTCAGATGAATCAATATTCCATATGGAACCAAAGTCTCCTTGGAGGCTATACTTTGATCGATCACATACTAATCATGGCTCAGGGGCAAGGATATTGTTAATCACCCCTCAAGGAGATTCCATTCCTAAGTCTTTCTACATATCTTTCCCATGCACAAATAATTTGGCAAAATATGAGGCACTAGTTACAGAACTTAGAATGGCAATAAAATAGAAAATTAGAATAGTGCATGTCCATGGGGATTCTCAGCTGGTCATCAACTAGGTTAATGATGACTACAACACAAAGGATGAGAAACTCATGCCTTACAAACAAATGGTTACCAATTTTCAAATGTATTTTCATATGGTGATTTTTGAACAAGTTTCGAGAGCATAGAACAAAGCGACAGATGAAATGGCTACAATAGGATCTCTCCTCGACATTCCAAGCAATATGCCTCTGCTAGAATTCCTAATAGAACAATTGTTGGTCCCCGCCTATGACATTCCATAGTTAGAGATGGTCTACAAACTTGTTGGTCCCGATTCCCCCTAGTACCAAGACATCCATGACTACCTTAAGTCCCAGACCCTTCCACCTAATATATCCAATAACCAGAGGAAGTCTTTTATCCAAAAATCCATAAGATATGCCATCGTTAGTGACACCCTTTACCTTCATAGCTTTGACGACACCCTCCTTAGATGTCTCAACACAAATGAAGCACGTGCAACCTTACGTGAAGTACATAAGGGTATATGTGGGTCTCATTTGAGTGGTCCTACTTTGGCCAAGAAGATTACAAGACTTGCATACTATTGGCCGGCCATTGAGAAAGATGTAATAGAATGTGTCAAGACTTGTTGCCAATGCTAGATTCATAGTGATTTGATTCATGCTCCAGAACAAGAACTTCAGCCAATCACGTCTCCATGGCCCTTTGCACAATGGGGACTTGACCTCAGGGGAAAGATCCATCCTACCTCATCCAATGGCCACAAATTTATCATAACCACCACTGAGTACTTATGAAGTGGATCGAATCCATCCCTCTAAAATACATAACAGACAAACAAATATCCAAATTCATTCTTAACTACATCATTTTTTGGTATGGCCTTCCACAACCCATCATCGCTGACAATGGACATCTATTTAAAAACCAAGATTTTCATGAGTTATGTGAGTGATTTCACATCCAACACCATTTTTCATCTCCATATTACCCACAAGGAAACAGTCAAGCTGAGGCATCAAATAAAACTATTTTTAAAATCCTTAAAAAGATTGACAATGATGTTGGTCATGACTAGAATATTCAACTCAACCTTACTCTACGGGCTTACCGCATTAGCATTCATACACCTATGGGAGCCACTTCTTTCACCCTGGTCTTTGGAGCTAAGGCCATCTTGCCCATTGAGGTTGAAATTCCTTCTTTACAAGTCTCCCTGAAGAGTCTAACTAATGATGAAGAGTATCGACAATCGCATCTACACGAGCTGGAGATGTTAGAAGAAAGAAGGCATAATTTCCTTAACCATTTGTAGGCATATCAAAACCATCTTTGTCATAGTTACAAAAAGAGAGTCATGGTCAAGAAGTTTGACATTGGTGACTTAGTCCTCATGTAGAACCCTAAGAATTAGGCTGACGGAGAAAAACCTAGCAAATTCAAACCAAATTGGCTAGGTCCCTATGTCATCATATCCTCCTTTGGTTATGGAACTTATCAACTAGCAACCCCAGACAGAGAACAACTGACAAAGCCTATAAATAGTCTACATCTCTAAAATTTCTATGTATAGCATCAAAAGGTCAGGCTGAAAACTTTAAAAAATAATAATAATAATAATAAAATAAAAATGGTTGCCTTGATGAAAACCTGGCAAATAGGCATCTTAGCGGCACAAAAAAAATGAGAAAATGACAAAAATAGTAAAGAAAAATATTTTTTCTAATAGTGAAAACCTAGAAAACAGGTGCTTTGGGTAAGTACCATGGTGAAAACCTAGAAAATACGTGTCATGTGTAATCAATCACAGCTATGCCATCTACTGTTACTTTGTCTATCTAGGCCTAGGATGAAATAAATTTTTCATCACCATCGCGACATCTTCCATGACAGCATACCCTTCCTTTCATGGTTGACAAAAGGTTGACATCAAGTCCTGAATACTATCCATCTGGCACCCCAGACACATCTTGTTCATGTCCTTTAAAAATTGGCTAAGTCTTGGACCTAACTAGAGGAAAAAACTTTATCATGTAACTGTAGTGGATATCAAACATGGTTTCAACAAAAAAATTATAAAAAGTCCTGAAAAAAGACAAAAAAATTATAAAAATTCCTAAAAAAAGACAAAAACATCATAAAATGTCCTAAAAAAAGACAAAAACACTGTAAAATGTCTTGAAGAAGGACCAAAAACATTGTAAAAAGTCCTGAAAAAAGACCAAAACATCATAAAATGTCTTGAAAAAAGGAAAAAAGCATGGAAAAATGTCCTAAAGAAGGACTAAAAACATTGCAAAATGTCCTAAAGAAAGACCTAAAGCATCACAAACTATCCTGAAGAAAGACCTAAAAAATTTGAAAAATGTCCTGAAGATACCCCAACAAGGTCAAAATGTCTAGAAAATGCAAAAAAAGAGTCATATCTGGTCAAGTCTATCATTTCAATCAATCATTCTTCGTCATTTGTCTGAACTACGTTGTCTCTGCTCATTTGCTACATAGGAAAGACTCGTTTTTTAGTCCCCTAGACACTAGGTCAGTCCTTTTAGGTTTGCCAAAATAAAAACATGACAGAATCTTTGGTCAACAATACAATGTCATTGGTTGTGTTGAACTACAAGGTCTCTGAGTGTATGACATAAGCAAGGCCATCTATCAATAAGCCCCGAGGTTGCACTAGGTTAGTCCATTAGGGTTCATGTCATTACATTGGCACACACGTCAAAATTCTTCAAGTCAGGACAAGCCATTTTCCAAATGGGAAAACTCCTAAAACACGGTATGACAATCATTTATTCAAACATGACAATCACATCATCATGTCAAAGGAAATTGACATATGGTCAACATAGGTCAAACTCAGTCAAAACAAGTCAAATGATCATAACTTGTCAAATTATCAACTCTTGGTTATCTCTCAGATGTGTCCTTCTCAAGAATAACCTTTTTCATTCATGCCTTAGGATGTTTCCTTCCTAGGCATCGTCATTGTCATTCAACATTTTGAGGGATCCTCTTAACATCTAAAGATCACTCCTCTCGATATTAGTATTCTTTAAATGTGTCCTTCTAAAGAGAAAACTCTATCATTTATGCCTTAGGATGTGTCATTCCTAAGCATTGTCACTATCCTATCACTGGCATTTCAAGGGATCCCTTTTGACATTTAGGGATCAAACCTCTTGACATCAACATTATTTAGGATGTGTCCTTCCTAAATTTGGGCAATCTTTGACATTCATCATCTTGGCATTTTCAAAACCTTGATACCCTGGCATCTTAACATCATCAAGCCTAACATCTTGACATTAAAACACTGGGTATCCAAACACACTTGGCAAACACTTGGAACTTGTCTTTGGATTTTTCATCATGTTACTAGTTTTTTAGTGAGATCCCAAAAACAGGATTTAGAGAAGCAATGATGTATCATGACGTTTGTCTTGACTTCTAACACACATGTTACTAGTTTCTCAGTGAGGTCCTGATTTCAGATTTAGAAAAATAGTGACATATCATGACAATGGCTTTATTTTGTATTTCGACAATCATTCTACTAGTTTCTCAAGGATGTCCTGGAAATAGGATTTAGAGAAGCAACAACATTTCATGAATTGTCCTTTTATTTTTATGCTTGTTGTTGTTTATGACAAAAAGACTGGGGTAATTGTGCTCTTAGTATGATTCATGATCATCCTTGTCTATGACTGCTTGTCTTACAGGTGATGGTATGGTCTTGCACACCTTGATCTATGCCATATCATGGTGTTTGTTGGCCATCACAATAGTCTGCCCAATGATGATTAAGAAAAATAAATATTAAAGTCCTATGGTAAAGTTTTGAAGGATTTGATCTAGGAACTAACATGCATCTCCTTCGATCTAGTCATCTTCTCTCGTCCATCTCATGATGATATCCTATGACATACAAAAACATAAGTGCATACATAATCATATAAACATTGCATTAGTTCCATACATACATCATCCATAACATTACATCATATACATTTCATGGCATATTGCATTAACATAATCATAAACATGACATCCATTCAAATAAATACATTATGTATATCATTATCATCATCATCACAAACTCAACATAACATGTAAATAAGCATTGCATCATCATGGCATCATATCATAAGTAAGCATCATAGGACATACATGAAAAGACATATAAATAGTACTATCATCCATCATAAATCAGCATCATACATAAAGAGTCACATCATATATATCATAATGCATAAATCAAATAGCATCACATAACACATATGTAGGTTGCATCAAAACTACATCATCATATAGCACCATCTCAAGAAATATACAATGTCACAGGATAGAGTCAAGAGATATCCCAAAAATAGAGCTCGCAGGCTCAATGGTTTATATATAATGTGTCATAACATGGAAACAAATGTAGCAAACATGTCTCTAAGAGAGACTCTCATCATCCCCTCATGGAAAATATTGTGGTGACTAAGGATCTATGACCTGCATTGAGATAACAGGTGGAACGGTAATGGCCTATGTCTATGAACCTAAGGGTATTGACCCTAATGGCACCTATGATGACATTGTAGCCTGACTCTATGACATTGAAGGATCTATCACTGGTGGTTACCTCTTTACTGACCTTTGCTCTAAACCAGTAGACCCATGACTATGGCTCAAATGATGACTTGAGGAATTCCTTTGAGAGTGGTGGGACCTTTTTCCCTGATGTGTGCCCTGATGAGGTAGACCCTCTTGCACTAGTGTGACTCTTGTTGCTTCTCCCACTCCCTAATCTATAACCACTTCTTGTCCTCATCTGTGAGCATGAAATTGTAGGATCTCATCACTCAGGAGGCACTTCCTACTCATATAGGTTCTTGTACTGCCAAAACCAAGTGCTCACCCTGGAAAGCTCACAAGCCATATCCCCTAAAGGTCCTGAACATAAAGCTGCAAAGTCCACACACCACTATTTTGATTCCTACTAGTGGATCATTACCTGATCCCACTCTACTTGAGCCACCTCTAGCTCTTCCTATAGTGCCCTAACATGTGCCACACTCTCATCTAGCCTCCTCTATAGATCTTCCACCCTTTGGTCTATCATGGCATCTGAGGGCAATGTCGAGGTAGATGATATCTCCTTTCCCTCCACCATCCTCCATCTCAAGAGTCTTTCAGCCTCATCCATGGCATCATCATCATCATCCTCCTCCTCTGCAACCTCCTTGCCACCAACTCCCTCATCCCAAAGCGCATCCACCTCCTCATCATTGACTCCCTTGTCCTAAGGCACATCTACCTCAGGCTCCTACTCTTGCCTCAGCTCCTCCTCCTACCTCAGCTACTCCTCTTGTCTCCCATCATCCTAATCCTACCTCAGCTCCTCCTCTCTTTCCCCCTCCTCGGCTACCTCTAGAATAACATCCAATGTTTCTCTATCCACACATATTTGCACTCTGCTACCCTATCTTTGGCCATCTTTCCTCCTTCTTTGGTTGTCTCCTCCATCATCCCCATCATCTCCACCCTGACGTCCATCCTTGCCCCCATATTTCCCTCCACCCTAACCTCCATCCCTCCCCCTACCTCTACCTTTATCACTATCTCTACCCCCAGGCCTAACTCTCGACACACATGGTATAACTAAACTCTTGTCAACAGGTGTTGGCCCATCTAGATCTGTCAGTGGCACTAGTCAATGTTCCTACCACCATAAGTCATATTTAGTGGTGGTCTCAAGATCTGCAATCCCACCTCTCCATCCCCACTATTGGGTTGATATCCCATCAATTTTTTGCTCAGCAAAAGCTACAGGAATCGTTGGCTCCCAACCTAACTCCCTAGAATATTGGGCATACTCAGTTGTGCCTGCAAGTACACCCTGTTGCTCTCCAAACTTCCTAAGGACCCTCTGTGGTAGGTACATCTCTATAATAAGTTGGCTCTACACTTTCCTTCCAATCAAGTAGCGATATTG
Source organism: Sequoia sempervirens (assembly GCA_007258455.2). Taxonomy (NCBI): domain Eukaryota; kingdom Viridiplantae; phylum Streptophyta; class Pinopsida; order Cupressales; family Cupressaceae; genus Sequoia; species Sequoia sempervirens. The sequence continues at coordinate 720,795,326 of VDFB02058242.1, read as the reverse complement.
TCTACATAGGCTCATGTGGTCATCCTCACGTCCCACTACTGGCAGTCTCTATATAGCCTCCAAATGAATGAAACCATGGTATCAATCTGATGGTGCCACCAACCCGCCTCTCCCATCTTAGTTTTTTGTAGTGAACTGGCATAATAATAAGTGTAAGGCATCCCCTTGGCTAGTTGTGATCTCAAGATAGGCAGTCAGAATATGGCCACATGCTCCCAAGCCCATATCATCAGAAGTGTAGTCCCACAGGAAATGCTCTTTTCCCTCCTATAAACCACCTCGTGAAGTTGATGGTAGTGTGCCCAAAAAACAAGGCCCCCATGCATACACTATCATGTCTTGCCTCATCCCCACTATCACTTCTTCCCAACCAATGGGAAATCCATGTCCGCGTCAATCAGGAATTAGTATCCCACCGATCAATGTCACTAGAAATGCATCAAACCAAGCATAATGCTCCACCATAAACTCCCAGTGGATCTCATAGCCTTGGATGTTGAGTCTTGCTCCCTCATCCTAATAGTATGTTGTGAAGGTCTGATATCCATGTCGAGGTTCATAAACAATCTACTCTCCATGGACCAACAGTTGTAAGATATGATAGACGTCCTCCACCATCACTATGGCCTCTCCTATTTTCAAGTGAAATGAGCATGTTTCTGAACACCACCTCTTGCATAATGTAGTCAGTAAACCCCTATTTTCTTGAATAATAGGCATATAGGTAGCATAATATAAGCCCAGCCGCATCAAATGTCATCGCTCATGTGGAGTCAGCTGATCACCAAACTAGAAGGTCGATGGCCTACTCTCTCACGTATATATGCATGAAAGCTATCTCTGCACAAAACCAAACAATGTGTCAATACCTTTTGGACAATCATCATTATCATCATTATAACTAAAAAGTATTTAAATTTTGAAAAGCATCAAAATCAGCCCTAGTCAAAGTCAAAATCAAATGTGTCTTGTTGACTGCACTTGCATCATGGAACAACGGTTGCATCGTTCTGTACTTCACATGTGTCATGACATATCGATTACGTCATTTTGTCACTCAATTGCATTGCATCAGAGCACTTACATCATAGTTTATGGCACATGCATCATTTCATTCGAATGCGTCGCTCAAATTGGCGAATGTGTCGCAAAATGACATATGCGGTGTTATAATTGTATTCAATGGAAAATTGGATAGGTTAGTTTATTAAATAATAAACATAAAAAATCCAAAGAGGCTATCAAGAACAATGGAAAATCAAAACAAAGAACAATTATACCTTCCTTTCCTTCCATGCTTCACCTTCATACCACCTTCTAGTTTGCAGCAAGTCAATGAGGCCCTCAGATTTCGAATTGAGCAACCTATAATAATGTCCAAGTCCTATGCAAATGTTGAAGGATTTATATAATTATGCCTATGTCTATGAGAATATGCTAAAAATGAAAAAATGACTACCAATGCCAAATGACTATAATGCCTATATTGAAAATGAAGTTGTCGGATCCTGAAATTATGAGCAAAATTGTCTTTTATAGAAAACACAACTTTGAGTGGATGGATGACCATGACCTCCAACAAGGTAAATAAAAGCCCCCACATTCCTGGCACATGTTTGCAAACTAATTCATAACCCCCTTTATGCTTTCAAAAGGTATTAAATCTTCAACCACACTCATAAAGGCCAAAAAAAAGGTACACACCCTATCTTTGCATAATAACACATGATTTAAATGATTTATAAGATCATCATAAAAATGATATGTTTTAAATTTATACTCCAATACAAGGAAAAAAGGTAGGCTATGGTTTTGGTTCTTTACATGGTCAAAGGTAATCAATAAGTCACAAGACTTAAGGAAAATTTCATGGCACATCATAGTTTTCAAACATTTTTTTTTTATTTTACCTAAGGCATAATACATATAGTCTTAGACCTCGATAGACATTAGTTAACCTTGTAATTTTTTAAAAATAAGGAAAAAAACATGATGCCATCAGTCTTTTAGATTTCACAAACCCTAAAATAAAAAGCAAGGAAAAAAAGAAACATTCATTTCATTTTGCACAAAGCTTTTGGAGGAAGCTTGGCTGCAGACAAGAGTTTCATCATGCACTTCCAAAAATTGCCATGGCAGATTTTGATTTCAGAGGCTTTTTGGCACTTTTTCCCTTCATGTTTCTTTCGATTCTCCTAGAGAATCACTAGTAAGTGCTTTTTTGGAAACAAAACTGAAAATTAACTCTTATTTAATTGATTAATGGGCCTTCAAGGCTGCGACCTTCATGGTTTCCTTGCTCATCTCATATGGTTTGATTTTCTTGTTGATTTTCTCTCACTCTAGTACCACCATGGAGACTATGTTTAAGCATCTTATTGGCCTCCTATAATGATTTAACAACTAAGCCCTTACAACCGTGATTCATAGATTGGACATCTAATCTGAATAGGTATCTTAATCATCATGAAGGTGCATTTAACTTGTCAACCCAAGGACGTAGACTTGAAATGGGTCAACACAATATGTGCACTAGGAATCCATAGTAGCCATATTCATCCTACAACTAAGAAAGACATAATGCTAAAAGTAAATTTCTTGGAAAGAAGTAATATAAGTGTTGAACATCAACCAACAACTATACTAAGTTGAAATGCATAACAAAAATGAAAATATGAGCAAACAGACAAGAAACTACTCTATTTTCTTTGGCTACAAGAACAGTCATAGAATGGAATTCTAGTGGCTATAGGAACAAACAGTGCCAAATTATTAACTAATTGCTGAAAAAAAGGTATTAACTAAACTAAAGGATGGGATGCTCACCAAATGGCCCCCCTTGGATGAGTATCCCTTAAGACAAATTTAAAATTAGATGCACAAACTTATAACTTCATTTATTCATTCAGAAAATAAGTACAATAGAGTAGCATAACTATATTACTTGAAAAACTAAGAATTCAAGTACATCATCCAACTAAACAACCTTTTGAGAAGGAGCATTCGAGTCTTATTTATAGGAAGAAAAGCTACTAACTAACTACCTAGCAAGGAGGTTAGCTCCAATAGATTAGGAGGACACCACTTTAGGGAAAGCATAAAAAGTGGAAAGGAGGTTATGCATGTGTGGAATCTGGTCAAGCATGTTTTCCTTAACACAAATACAGCACAACAATAACTCCTATATTCACTCAAAAAACAATTAAGACCAATTACAAGGTGGTTAAAATTCTTTGATTTAAACTAGGAATCTCCCTCCATTGAGAGTCTTCCCTCCATTAACCTTTGAATGATCACCTTGTTGACCTTCATGGCAAACGACCAGCTGGAAAAATCTTCCTCAATTTTGTAAGCTCTAATTATATCTGCATAACAATATTAGTACGCACAACAATTGCATATTTGTAACTATCTTAAAGTGTCATTCATTAATCCACATGTAAAATTAACATAAATAGTTCATATAGCATGTCAATGTCATTTAAAGGTTACAAAAATAAAATCATGCCCAAAGTCTATGGTTTTGAGGAAATATCATAAAAAGGTCAACATCCAAGTATCAAAGTCTATGACAACAACAACAAATGGATAATAAACTCTATCAAAATTGAACCATAAACTGGACTCATCACATCTATTACCAAACCCATGGGTTTCCTGATGAGTTTCTTCTACAACAAAAGTGGGTAAGTTCTTTCTTCTACATATACTTTTTTTCTGGAAACATTTTACACTTGAGATCAACCTCTGGGAAAAAAGAAAATAAAAGCTTTTATTCTCTATACTTTCTTTTTCTGGAATATTGCACCTCCATTTTTTGAAGATAGAAAAACCATTTATTTCAATGGTCATGGCCATACAGGCTGTAGATGTTTCCTTCATAGAAAAGATGTTCAAAATTTGTGGTTATTCCATTTACTATGAGGCCACAAGTCGTGGCTTCAATATACCTATATTCTTCTCTTTTACTTGTATACTAAAATGGAAGGATGGTTATTCACATGGCCGCATCCACATCTTTCTTGCAAGCCTTTGGGTTTTTGATATTTAAAAGCTTGGCTTTGTTCATGGCCTTTCATTCAATGGTTGAACCCTCATTTATTGTTTCTCTTTGTAAATTTCATTTTCTCAAAAAACCCCCAAATGGGTTTCAATGTATGTAAGAAAGAAATTCTCAGGCTACGACCATCATCTTTCTATAGGTGTTAAATTTTTTTTGGGTGACTAGAAAAACCAAACCCTCCATTGTTTACTGCAAATCTTCTATATTAAAATATGGCCATAATTTTTCCTTTGTTTGTGGGCTTTTTCAGAGATCTCCTTGAGCTAGGAACAAAACCTAGGCTTCACTCATTGAAGCCACACATTTTTCCTTTCATAATGCGCATTTTCTCTTTGAAACAAGAAAACATGGTCATCTTTTGATACTCCTTGTATACACTCAAATTTGGTCTGGACAATTAATTAAATAAAATTTATTTAATTAATAATCTTTAATTCTTCTACTTATAAATAAATTGAAAATTTTATTTATATAGTTTATTTTCTTTAATTCTTCCTATTCTAAATCATTTTCTTCATGTCTTAATTAAATGAACAAATTCAATTAGTCTTTTTTATTTAATTAACCTCCTCTCATTAAATTTGAATTCTTAATTGGAATTTGAGCACATTTCTACTAACTTCTTTCCACCTTCCACCTCATCATGTGTCTCAAGAAATTAAATATTTTTAATATTTAATTTGGCATTTACCCTCAACAAATTCTAACCAATTTGGGACACTTGGCCTTAATCTCCATTTGATTCCTCTTCACACTTGGTAGTTTGTTCTCCTAAAGGGAACACACTCCCCTTTTCTCTCTAACCTCTTCTTCTTCAATTGTTCATTCTTCAGATCAAATTTAGAAGGCTTGTAGTAGTGGGAAAAAGTACTCACCCTACGAGAATGACCTAAGTGGGAACAACTAAAGCCAAGCATTACAACCCACTATAATCAAACGTGATTGTGATGAAAGTCACATTCAACAGTAGTGTGAATTGATAACCATCCCCAAAGCCTTTTTTCTAAAGGTTGGGAGGTCTCCTGAGGGAGTTTATCATTTTTCCGCACCGAACATAAACCCTTACTAAGAACTTTAAGTATAGTAGCCAGCTGAGTCATTTCCCAAACATTATAATACTCACAGTGCAAGGGGAGGGAAGAATCCACCCCCAAGATACTCACCATATAACTACTAGGGATTTCTGGCCAAAAGTGAAGGAATTGAATTTTTGTTAAGACCCAAAAAAGGAAAAAACATGGGTGCCCTCTTGGGGGTGACAAGATGTGGGATGTGATGTTATTAATGACCCCTCACACTAGAAGAGTTTGACTAATCTGTTTCCTATTGTTTAATACCAGTGGAAATCAAAGGGATCAGACTAGCTCCTTGAACACACACATGATGTTTAGATTATAGGATGAAAAAACTATTTTACTACTTGCTTCTGTGTTTGAAATCACTGTTTAGAAGATCATCCATTAAAAACACTCCATTCACTGATTCAAAAGCAAGAAAACTAGACAAACCTTAAAAAATGATGACATTTATAGTTTAGTGCATAAGCTTTCTATTTTGGTACATGTATTCCATCTTTCAACACATAAGCTTCCTGTTGCAGCGCATTTGCCACATATTTCAATGATTAAGCCTTCTGTTCCAACATATTTTCCTCATCTTTGAGTGCAACAGCTCCCTGTTCTAGCACATTTAAGTGACAGTCTAACACATCTAGGCTCTATTTTAGCACATTTACCCCATATTTCAACACAATACTCCCTGTTCCAACACATTCACTTGATACCCAAATAGAGAGCTAAATTGAATGTCTATCAGACAAATTGAACCATATTTAGGGACCCTTTTCAGATCAGAGATCATTCCTCATTACAACATCAGTTTAAACTTGAAGAAACTAGCTTTTTCAATTGAAATCCCTTTAACTAAACTTGGATCAAACAACTTAAAGTGCCCAATCATCAATCTCATCTATGATTGTTAGTTGAGTTTCACTATCAGGATCTATCATCCTTCATCATGAAACAAAAATTGCACATCAGATTTAACCATAGTCTCATCAATAGGATCCATCATTCTATTTAACTTAGGTACTTCATTGGCACTTCTAAAACAAAGATAAAAGTATAGCAAACATTTATCATTTGCATGCCTATTTTAACAAGAGCCCAAAAACAAAAACTTAGAGAGAAGGGAATAGAAACTAAAACCATCATGGTATAAGGAGAAGAAAATCCCTTTCATAGATTTCATCAACCTAAAACAAGTGAGATAATTGATGAGGACATTCAACAAGCTCAACAAGACCCTAAATTTCACAAGTTCATGGAGAAAATTTTAGAAAAACATGGAGATAAATACTTTTTGATGTTGGAAAACCAAGGTGTGAAACTACCCAATGATTTTTATGTAAGCCAATTGAAGGGAGCTCCCAAGAAAATAGAATCTGACTCACGAAACATAGATCCAATGAATTCTTTAACTCAACAAATGCAAAAGATTCAACAAAAAATCCAAGACATGTAAAGAGGAACAACCAAAATATATTTAATGCAAGACATCTATCCTTATCCATTTGACATAAATCTAAACATGATTCCTTTTCCACCAACTTGTGATCTTCCAAAATATTACAAATACAATGGAAAAACTGATCCTCAAGATCATGTAAGAGAAATTTGCACCATGAGCTTGGAATTTGGACATGAAGAAACCTATCTAATAAAATTATTTCCATGAAATTTGGGTTGTCAATGCATGGAATGATTTTCAAAACTCCCACTAGGTATTAGATCATTTGAAGAGATGGTAAATAAGTTTATCACCCAATATTCATAGAACATTCAACATGAAATAACCATGAAGGATCTATGTAACACAAAACAGAAAAATGGTGAATCATTTCTTACATTCTTACAAAGATGGAGACAATTATTTGCTATATATGCCTATCATATACCTAAGAAAGAAAAGATGGAATATTCATTGATAATCTTAACAGTGAGATGAGCTATAGACTCCAATTGCAGTGTCCATCTAGCTTTGAAAAGATGATTGAAAATGGAATTATTATTGAGGAAAATTTAGTTAAAAGAGGAGTATTAAAAATATATAATGAAGGACCAAACACTACAAACTCTTCTAATCATCATAACAGTAATGAAAAATAAAAATTTTGGACAAGAAATAAAAATGCTAGTAATGATGGCACAACTGATACACATAACACAAAACTAGTCTTCATTTTATCAGGTATTACACCAAAAAAAATCAAAATAGCAATCAAAACAATAGTGAATCTAAACCAGCTCCACCATCACAATGTAGAAAATTTAAACCTTTGGGAAAATCACTTGAATCAAAATTAAAAGAATTTCTTGCAAAAAAACTCATAACATTACTAGAGGCATGCGATTTTGAACCAAAAGTCAAATCATCATGGTGGAATGATGTATATTATTATGATTTTCATAGAAACAAAGGTCATAAAATAAATGATTGTATGTAGCTAAAAAAATTTGTACAAGACTTGATAGATAGACATGAAATATCAGTAGAAGTACCCCAAAAAAATTTTGATCATGGAGCATTTAAAAACCCTCTACCCAACTATGAAAAAGGAGAATCCTCTTTGACAAACAAAGGGAAAAATGTGAACTATGTCTATGATTATACTATCCTTCACATTTTTGTAGTTGATAATCAAACCAATGACATGAAAATCAAAGATAAACAAGACATTTTTGCAACTGATAATCAAGTTAATGACATCAAAATCAAGGATAAAAAATACATTACTGTAGCTGATAATCAAATCGATGTCATCAAAATCAATGATAAAAAAGACAATCTTCCAGTAAATGTGACCACAAGGGGGCAATCCAAATTTGTATTGAAGGGAATTACATCTAAAACACCTACCACCTCTTCAAATTGATATAATATAGTAGATCAATTGCAAAAGATCCCAACACAGATATCCATACTGGAACTTATTAAAATTTCACCAACCCATAAGGATATTCTGGAAAAGGCTCTTGTAGACACCACTGTACCAACTAATTTAGAAGTTTGCCAATTCCAAGCCATGGTGGGACATTTTATTACATCCCATTGTTTATCATTCTCAAAAAATGATGATGCATCCCTCACTCATCCACACAACACACCACTCCATATTGAGGTTATAATCCATAAACATTGGGTCAAACATGTTTTAATAGATGAAGGAGCTGGTCTAAATATATGCACCTTAAAATGTATCCATGCATTGGGATTTTTAGAAAACACAATAGATTCCAGAAGAAATATCACCATAAAATATTATGATGATGAAGAAAGATCCTCTCAAGGCATATTTCCAATTCAAGTGGGATTGGCTCAAAAGGATATAATCTGCCAACTTTTAGAAAAATATTTGACTTATAACATACTCTTGGGTCAACCTTGGATCCATGAAATGCAAGAAGTGCCATCAACATACCATCAATGTTTGAAGTTCCCTTACAATGGACAAGAGATTATGATTTCAACAAATTCTAATAATCCTCAATACTGCAACACTCTCAAGACAGTCCAAGATGTTTTTTTACCACACAATAGAGAAGCTCACACTTCTATTTTCTCAAGTAATGAAATCCAAATGAATTATTTTTCAAAGAAAAAAGATCCAGTTGAAAGATAAAGGAATTGGTGATCCCATTTCCTCAAGTAATGGAGACCAATTTGATTCTTTGTCAAAATAGTTTGAGGAAAAGATTCAATTGAAAGATAAAGGCATGGGTGAATATTATTTTGAGCAGTCCTTATGTGTCTCTTAACTGCTACCTTCTCCAAAATCATATGGACAACCATCAACATCTAGACAATAATCTTCACAACCCATTACGATCTTTGATGGTAAATTTGTAAAAGTAGGCACTCTAGTTGATGAATTTGAGGAAAAAGACATTCTAAATTGGATTTACAAAGATGAAGAAACATCCAAAGCAACAACTTCCAGCATACCAACAAAGAAATATGGTAAAGGGTTTAAAATATTAGAAAATATGGGATATGAAGGAGAAGGTCCTATTGGAAAATGATAATAAGGTATTGTGGAACCAATTCAGCCTATCACAATCAATGCAAAAGACAAGACATGATTAGGATACAAAGAAGAGACAAAAGAAGAAACCACTCAACAGATTTGTGAGCAAATCCTCCAATTACATGCTAGTTCTAAAACAATCTAAAATGAATATGAATGGGATTCACTATCTGAAGAATCTTGTGAAGACAAAGAAATCAATGTGATAAAAATATATGCACCCATACGTATGGAGGGACAAAGTTCAGGGTCTATACCTTTTGAATTTGGATCATTACATATCAATGAATCTAGTGAGGACAATCAAACATCGACCGAGATAGATCATTCAAAGGAGAGTAACATTATAGACCTTGAAATTTCTATCAAACACCTTGAAATTTTTTCCATCATGACCCTTATCACCTTTGATCTTGACCAATCTAATGATTCCTTACCTTTGATACATCTCAAACTTATTGATTGGGAACAAACCAAGCTGCTTGATATCCCTATCTTTTTAGATGATGATTCCATTGTCAATTTCCTTTGTTTTGAACATCTAGAAACAAGTTCCACCAATGAATTTCATAACAAAGCTTCAAACTAAGGGAGTTCCAAATTTCTTAGCTACAAAATAAATAATACAAAAAATCAATCTAATGGTGAAAACCATGCAATGGTGGTATTAGATCATGACAAATTAAAAAGAAAGAGTGTATCCAATAGTGAAAACCTCTTTGAGGCACTTAAGGATGAGAGATTTGATACTCTTCCTGAGAATTATCAAGAAAGGTCTTTAGTATTGGTTGAGCCTACACAATCCATAAATATTGGTACTGTAGAAACAATAAAGACCATACACCTAGTGACATCAATGACAGAGCAAGAAAAGCCAAATTTCACCAAATTATTTGAAGAAATAAAAATACAATTTTTCTTGGTCCTATGCTGACATGCTAGGAATAGATCCAAATCTGCTAATGCATCATTTATCCATAACACCTAGAGTGAAGCCAATAAAGCAAAAATTGAGAAAAATGCATCCACACATCACCCTACTAGTGAAAGAAGAATTGAAGAAATTACTAGATGCAGGGTTCATGTAACCAATTGACTATGAAAAATGGATTTCAAACATTGTACCAGTCTCCAAACTAGACAACATCATCATAATATGCACAAATTTTAGAGATCTTAACAAGGCTTTTCTAAAGGATGGCTTTCCTTTTCCCAATATAGACATCATTGTGGATTTAACAGTAGGACATGCTATGCTATCACTCATGCATAGATTTTTAGGCTATAATCAGATCAAAATTGCACTAGAGGATCAAGGCAAAACAAATTTCACATTCCCGTGGGGTACATTTTGTTGGAATGTCATGCCTTTTGGATTAAAGAATGCAAGAGCCACCTATCAATGTGCAATGACAACAATATTTCATGACATGATGCACACATTCATGGACTATGTGGATGACCTATTAGAAAAATCATTCACTAGGGAAGGACATCTAGAAATCTTGGATAAAATATTTACTCGATTGGAAAAGTTATATGTGTGTTTAAATCCAAAGTAGTGTGTATTTGAAGTAACATCAACAAAATTATTAGGATACATAGTCTCAACTAAAGGTATAAAAGTAGATCCAACAAAAGTCAAATAAATTATGGAAATTACACCTCCTAAGAACATTATCCAACTAAGATCTCCACGAGAAAGATTCCAATCCATCAAAAGATTCATCGCACAATTGGTGGAAAAAAGTCACCCTTTTACTCATTTGTTACACAAATGTTTCTTTTATATGGGGTGAAAGATGTGAAGCTTCCTTTAATCAATTGAAAAAATATCTTATGAATCCACCTATATTGGTACCACCAATAGAGGGAAAACCACTTCTACTCTACATAGCAACTACCGAGGTATCTTTGGGATCTAGCACAAGAAGACTTTGCAGGAAAATTAAGGGCTATCTATTACATCAATAAAACACTGAATGGCTATGAAATTAACTATAAATTCATTGAAAAATATTGTTTGGAAGTGGTGTTTGATACTCAACAATTGCAACAATATATGTTAACACATACCGTCAAACTAATAGACAAAATAGATTCATTAAAATATCTAATCAGAAAATCCACTCTAACAGGAAGATTAGCAAAGTGGGTGATGATATTGAGTGAATTTGACATTCAATATGTGGATAGAAGAGAAATCAAGGGCCAAGCAATAGAAAATTAGTTAGCTGAAGCACTATTGCAAGATGACCATCCTATGCACATTGAATTCCTCGATGCAAATGTCCTCATAATGACAACACAACATTGGATATTATACTTTGATGGGTCTTACACTCAACATGGATAAGGTGCTAGAATCCTATTTGTTAATCCTCATTGACACACTATCCCAAAATCTTACAGGTTGATGTCCCCTTGCACAAAAAACATGGCTGAATATGAAGCACTAAGCATTGGTATCAAGGTAGTAGTGGAATGGAAAATCACATAATTACAAGTTTATGGAGATTCTTAATTAGTCATCAATCAGGTTAATGATGACTATCAAACAAAAGATGACAAGCTAACGCCATACAAGAGAATGGTATATGAATTCAAGAAATACTTTGTTGAGATCAAGTTTGAAAAAATTCCAAGAATAGACAAAAAATTTGTAGATGCCATGGCAACCATTGCTTCTCTTTTAAATTTTTTAGAAAAATAAAGTCGTTATGAATTCATGGTGGAACAATTGTTTAATCCTGCCTATGACAATCCTGAATACCAAGTCGTGTGCCATCTAGTTGATGTTGATTCCTCAATATATGGGAAGATTTATACCTATCTAAGAGACAATACCCTTCCACTTGATCTATCGTGAAACCAAAAATGCAACTTTATCCATCAAGCAGCTCGACACACCCTGATAGCTAATACACTTTATCAACAAGGTCTTGATTGTACTCTCCTCCAATGTCTTGAATGTGAAAAATCTGAAACTTCCTTATGAGAAGTTCATGAAGGATTTTTTGGTACTTATTCAAGTGGTCTTACTCTAGCTAAGAAACTCCTATGCTTGGGATATTATTGGACGAAAATGGAGAAAGAATATTTTTAATTTGTTAAGAAGTGCAAGAAGTGTCAAGTCCATGGAAATCTCATACATGCACTAGCATAGGAGTTGCAACCATTCACATCAACCTAGCCTTTATGTCAATGGATACTTGATCTTGTGGGTAAGATTCATCCATCTTCCTCTAATGGACATAAATTCATAATCACCACCATCAAGTATTTCACAAAGTGGATTGATCCCATTAACCACCATCACTAGTAAAAAAATTGCCTCTTTTATCCTGAACTGCATTGATTGTCAGTATGGCATCCCTAGCTCCATTGTCACTGACAATGGTAGACCCTTCAAAAACCAATATGTACAAGAACTTTGTGAAAAATTTCATATCCAACATCGATTTTACACACCGTATTACCCTCAATGGAATGGCCAAGCAGAAGCCTCAAATAAGACCATCTTGAAAATCCTGAAGAAAATTGTCAACGATGTTGGATGTGATTGGAATGTTCAACTAAAACCTACCTTGTGGGCATATTGTACTAGCATCTGCACCCCTACAGGAGACACTCCATATGCCCTTTTGTATGGATCATAAGCCATCTCGCCTATTGAGGTTGAGTTTCCTTCACTCTGAGTGTCATTGAAAGTAATCATTTCAGAGGAAGACTATCGAGTATTTAGATTATAGGAGTTGGAATTGTTAGATGAATGTCATCAACATGTTGTTGATCATTTGAAATCTTATCAAAAAATAATTTCAAGGAGATATAACCACAAGGTAAGACCAAAAACATTTTAGGTTGGTGACTTGGTACTAAAAGAGAATCCTCGCAATCAACAAGATCAAGAAAAGAAGGGAAAATTTGAACCTAATTGGCTAGGTCTTTTTCTCATTGTATTAGTATATGGATCTGGAGCCTATCAGTTATCTACACCTAAAGGGGACATGTTTGAAGAACCCATCAACAACATTCATTTCAAGAAGTTTTATAGATAACTCATCAAGTGCACGATTCAAAAAGTAGAAAAAAAAAAAATCAAAAAATCTAAAAAAAAGTAAAAAGTGGAAAATCCAAAAAAGGAAAATTAAGGAAAAATACTAAAAAAGTGAAAAATTAGAAAAAAATCAAAAAAATCATAAAATCATAAAAGTGCAATAAAAACAAGTAGTGAAAACCTGGCAACAAGCGCTATTTGTGATCGATTAGCTTTTCCATCTGTCAAACCCCAATCCTAATACCTGCAAAACATAATGAACAAACACATTAGAAGATGAAATGCAAGCAAGACCAAGGATTTCCCATGAAATCCATTAACAAAGTTTCAAATAAGAAATAAAGCAAGAATGAGATGAAAGAACCATAAAGCAAGCTAATCCTATTGAAATCAAATGCAAAATAGTGATCCCATGGGGGAATTGGTGCCAATTTGATGTGAAAATTGGCCCTTTCCCAATTCCTATGATGCAAGATTGATGTGTGATGAGGAGTGATCCACTTTGTTGATGCTTGATGCATGTTCCAATAAAAAATCTGCATAACTTAGCTATAAACTCACTAATGATGGATGAAAGTTGCTAATGATTTGAGCATAGTAAGTTTACTCAAATTGTGGATGATCAAATGAGGAGATTTGCCTCTTATTTATAGAATGAGAAGATGGATGAATTTACAAAATAGAGAAATTTGGGACTAAGAATTAGCCAATGGCAAAGTGCCACTTGTCAACTTATGAGTGGATGGAGGATGTGCAAGTTTTGAAGAATGTTCAATAAATGCATATATTTGAATTTTGAAATTGTTGAAATGACATGCAAGAGGGAAGGAAGAATGCATTGAATGCCACTTGGCTCAAGGAAAAGGAAATGTAAGAGAGAGTAAATGCCTTGTTGGAAGGACTCATCCCACTTGGATTTTGAATTCAAACTCGGAGAATATTCCTTAAAAGATTCCTTGTTGAGGAAAATAGAGATTTAATAAATCAAATAACTCTATTTTCATGTACCGCTTAGTGTCAAATTGTGCCACAGTGGTGGATTTTGGAGTTTGGAAAAAAACTCCAAACTCTGACATTGATGTGATGGCCCGCAGGGTCATTTCTAAAGTGCGACATGATGGTGCTCTACTAAACAGGAATCTTTCCAAACTGTGTCGCTCGGTAGAAAAGTGCATTGCAGCGGTGCGCTCTCGACATCTTGTGCTCCAACATCATAGTTTGAAAATTTTCCTTCACAGATAGCAATTTTGGGGTGATTTTTTGGATGCTCAGCATGAAATTTTTCAAAAAATTTAACACAACAACCCTTCTTGATGCAAGATACAACGAGGGAGTTCTATTCCTAAGAGCACAGGTCACGGGAGATCCTTGGTTACTTGCATGACCTCAGTGACAGAGAGGTAGGATCAATTACAAGACATGGGGTTGTGGCACATCACATATGCAGCGCCTATGCGTACCCACCTTGGGATGATGTTAGCGCTTGCTGAGAGATGGCACAATGAGACCTCGTCTTTCCACTCTCCTACCGGCAAGACCATCCTCACCTTGGAGGATGTGTGGCACATCCTAATATTTTTGATTCATGGTCGGTGCGTTATTTTTGATATGGATGTCGGGTGGGACACTTGTCACATAGTCCTCACTATAGATGATGTTATCTATTGCGAGGGTCAAATTGAGCTTGAGCGTCATAGGGATTTGGCCTCTCCCTTTCGCTTAATTGTTGTAGCTATCATTTCAGGTCTTGTTGCCCCAGATCAATGAGGTCAGTACTTTAGTCCTGGTTGGGGACTCTATTGGGAGCGCATGGTGATGCATGGTCCAAGCTAGTTCATTTTTCTTGGGGGCCTGTTCTTCTTGCTTCACTCTACAAATATTTACATGACTACGTCTACCTCGATGGCAGAGCACTTTGGGTAGGTGTTACAATTTTCCATGTATGGGCATGGGAGCACATCACTATTCTTAAACCACTAGTTGTTGTAATATTGATGGGGCCTGATGATCTCCTTGTGTGGCGCTACAGAGGTGGTGTGTCCTTTACACATATAGACGAGCACGAGATTCCTTACTGGAGGAGAGTCCTAGATGAAATGTAGGATTTTACACGGTGCCCATACCTTGGTCAACCTGGATGGGTTGACAATGCAAAGCAGATTTTCTTTTCCTATCAGGATTGGTTTATGTTGTGGTAGGAGCATACCATGATGGAGAGATACCTGCTCGGGCATGTTTAGTGCTAGTTCGGTGAGCCACAAGACCGACTAGATGATGATTACATGGCCATCTTTTCCTACACTATGTCACAGACTTCATGGGGTCGATACATTCCTTCTTCTAAGGCCGTTGACAACTTTATATAGTTGGTGGCTCAGCCATAGGTTTATGATTAGGGGTTTGCGGATCTAGGCATTACATAGGCATATAGAGACTGGTTCCAACCTCCCCTATGGTTGAAAGTTCTAGGAGAAGTCCTCACTCGTTGGAGGATGAGGGGTAGAGGGGGAGGATGAGGATGGAGAGACGATGCATGGCAGGATCAATCGGTCAAGGTTCCACCTCAGCCAGGTCAGGCTAATGTTTAGATGCAAGACCAGTAGTAGGTAACAGCTAGGTAGCAAGAGCAGGAAGGTGCACTGCCATGGGTCAAGGGTGAGGATCAGCCTCACATGTAGGCCACACGAGCATAGCTAGCAGGGTATCCAGATCCCAGAGATGCACTAATTGTACAATTTCAAGGTCAGGTTCAGTGTTTGATAGCGGAGAGGGATCAGGCCAAGGTCAAGAGAGATCAGATTAGGGCTGAGAGAGACCAAGTTGTTCTATAGAGGCAGGCCATAGAGCTACAGGTGGCCACAGAGATGGGTCAGAGACATCAGTTAGAGAGCATGGCAGCCTCCTCCTCTCAGAGCATAATGTCCCTTTGATCCTATAGGGAGGCTGTCCGGGAGGCAGATTATTACTGCATGCACTATCATCAGACTGTGCCTAGAGCAGAGTGGGCCCCAAATTATTCACAACAGACCAACCATAGACCAATAGAGGGTCATGATGAAAAGGCGAGGGTAGTAGACATGATGAGTAGACCTTGTTTTGATCAAGATGATACTTTTTGTGCCTTATGGGCTCCTTTTTGATAGCCCAATGGGATTTTTTGTACTTATTGACACATATGTACAGTGATTCGATTATTTTATACTATGACAGTTAATCGATGATATAAATGAGATGATGATTTTGATATGATGTTATGTGTATCATTTATTTATGCATTTTATTTATGGTTTTATTTCTATATGCTATGCAATAATTTTTATGATGTGATGCAATGGATGCATTTCTTTCTGATGATGTATGCATTATGACTAGATCTTATATTATGCTATTTTATTCATGATATGTAGATGGATTTATATGATATGTGATGTGAATGGATGATGATGTACATTTATAATCTATATATGATGATCTATTTATGTTGATGCAAATGATATGATATGTGAGATGAAATGTAATATGCAAAATGATATGGAGATAATCTATGGTGTATATACAAAATGATATGTGAACCATGATTATATAAAATGATTATGGATGGATGCATGCTTTTAATGTAATGTATTTTTATGTTCCTATTATGCTTATAATGGTATGGAATGATTTATGCAATGAAATACGAAAAATTATTGGTACATGGTTATTTATGAGGTGTTCTATATATTGATATGGATGATTAATGGATGATATAATGCAATGGTCGTGTTTTATATGATATATATTGATGATGTAAATGAGATGGTTTTTTAAGATGCTTGGAATAATAGATATATTATCCTAAGCATGTTGAATGTATGTGATGCATTTATTGTGATGTGATGATATGTTAATGAAAAGTGGTATGGTGATGTTTTATGCAAAATGAATGTAATTTGGGAGATGACTTTATGATGTTTATGTGATGTGAATATGCAATGGATTATCTATAATGTTCTTGTACCTATTATGTGTGGTTATGAAGTAGGTGGTGATGTGAAATGTTTATGAAATTTTTATGCAAATGAATGTTATGCGATGGTTCATGTAATGAATGCAATGTGATGGAAAAAATGGATGTAATGTGATAAAAATGGATGTGCTTATTTATGGAAAATTCTTATAATATCATGTTTATATGATGATGAGAATGCAATGCATGTGCTTCCTATATGATATGTTGATGCAATATGCTAATTATTTGTGGATGCAAGATCAATGATGATGATGATGATGATGATGATGAATTGTCATAGTACCTTGTTAGCGTGATGAGCAAGAAGGGATGAAAGAGAAGAAGACATTTCAACAAGACACGAGATGACGAATATGCAAATGATGATGACTACTTTATGAGGAATTTTGATTTTTAAAGGGCCAATTTTCTTATGTTTGATAACACACGTGGTACAATGCATCAAGGTATAGAGAACCAAGATGGCATTGTACCTAGTGTGATGGACTTTGACTTGAAAAAAAAATAGGAGTATTCTTGTTCACACCTGACATACAGAAACCTTGCTAGGATGCACTTTAGAAGTTTCAAACACCTCAGACCAAAACAAAAAAAGGTATAACCTATCAATGCAATAGTCAACAAGTTGCCCAAAATTTCCTCCATACATACCTAACAAAGCAAGTATTTTCCAAGGTTGTATTACAAGAATGTCCAGCAAGCACAAAAAATAAAAAGATAATAATCATTGCCCCATTCCTATCTCTCTAAATCCTCTTTTTGGATATCATCAAGAGGTCCTTGGAATGAGCGCAATAAGATAAGTCAAAAGAGAAAGAAAAAGTAAACAAACAATCCAATGTTCTTCAGTACCGCTAACCAAAAGGGAATGTGTTTTTAAGGATAGGGAGTGAAACTATTGCCAAAGGATAATGCCCATTGTAGGAAGGATACATCCTAGGACATGATAGTGGATGGTGGTACATCATTTCATTTATCCAAATATTTCTTTCAAATGATTGATATGGGACCAATTGGATGATAGGTTATCGACACAAAGAGTTGACCAACTTGCTTACATACTAACTTAGACCTGAGACTTGACGTTTTGAGTTTTCACTTTTTACTGGCTAGACTTGCTTTTGATTATCTTACCAAAGGTTGAGGATGACGATCGTTTATTATGAGTGATGTTATTGCGGGTGTAATCAAGATGAAACAGATAAATTTTTTCAAATATTTGGATGTTTTTGGAGTTTTTGTGATGTTCTGAGGCTGTTTTTTGTATTTTTGAGATTTTGCAAATGTTTTGATTTTTGATTTTCCAATGTTTTGGGGTTTTTCGAGATTTTTACCAAGAGACTAACCTAAAGACCTATCCTAGGGGCCTCAAGGGATGATCAATAGATTATCCTTGCATACGTTATACACACAAAGACCACGTAGTTTGACTGACGACTTGTTGATTCACAGATGAAGATATATATGATGAAATGTCAGTTTATTATGATAGACACCTAAAGGATTGACCTAAGTGTCTCAAGGGACAATAAAAGATCAACCTTACCTACATTCAAGGCTTAGAAACCCATAGTTCGACAAGACAACTTTGTTTGTGACTTTTTGACCTATTTTTTGGGATTTTGATATGTTTTGATGTTTTTGTATTTTCTGATATTTTTGGGATTTTTTGATTTTAGGACTTCAATAATATACGTGAATCCGATCCAATGAGAACATGCCCCCAACATGATGTAATAGACTACTCTGATAAAGGCAGGACAAATTGACCTTGAGGATGGGCCAAGTAGTACTAGGAAGGATCATGATGCGAAAACAGGACCAAGCTATGATATGGATGCGGGTGGATGAGTGATGGATGGAGATTTGAAAGCAATAGATGGTGGAAACATAATGGATGGATGATGCAAAACAAGCCGTAAAGATCTTGATGGATGGAAAGTACTTATTTACACAAGGTGCCTATTTCCCAGGTTTTCACCAAGGTACTTGTCCAAAGTGCCACCGAAGTGGTTTTCACTAGAGGATGATTTTTTTCTTTACTATTTTTTATCCTTTTTCTAATTTTTTTGGATTTTTTAATTTTTTTTTATCTTTTTGTTGTCACCAAGATGCCTATTTTCCAAGTTTTCACCAAGGTAACCATTTTTTTTATTTTTTATTTTTGGTTCTATATCTTAGGTATAATTTTTTTTGAGATGAGAGCTATTCATGGGATCTTGTAGAGGTTCCCATTTGACTATTGATAATTGATATGCCCCTGACTTATAGCTTGCTATGATGACAAATGATCCCAACCAATTGGGTTCAAATTTTTCTTTGCTATTTGGATTTGGGACATTCTTTTGATTCTCCTTTAGTACCCGTTCTCTGACTTGGAATGTTCTACTTTTGATTTTCTTGTTATAGCTCCTCTTGAGTCTATTCTAATAGACTTACAGATGATTTAAATAATCTATACATCGCTCATCTAGTAGCTCTAGCTCATTCAATGTTGATACTCAGTACTCTTCATCTGTGATGATGTTTTGCAGCGATATTTCTTAGTGACGAGAGCTTAATCTCAATGGGGAGTACTGCTTCTGATCTATAGACTAGGGAAAAGGGGGTGGCACCAGTGGGTGTGCAGATACTGGTTCGGTAGGCCCAGAGAGTAGGATTGAGCTATAGATGCCAATCACAACCTATTTCATTGACTTTTTTCTTGAGGATTTTCAAAATGGTTTTGTTTGTGGCTCCTACTTAGCCATTTCCTTGGGGATAGTATGGGGTGGAGAAGCGATGTTGGATTTTGAAATTTTCACATAATTCATGGACATCCTGATTCTTAAATGGTGTCCTATTATATTAGATAATGGCTTGTGGGACATCGTAGTGGAAAATGAGATAGTTCAAGATGAACTTTGATATTTGCTTCCCAGTTATATTTGTTATGGGTATGGTTTCTACCCACTTAGTAAAGTACTTCGTGGTGGTTATAATGAACATCTGGTTGTTAGATGAAGTGGGCATGATTTTTCTAATGAGATCGAGTCCCAACTGTGAAAGGGGCCATGGTGTGATGATGTGATGAAGTCCTTGAGCCGAAGCATGGATGAGGTCTCCATGCTCTTGACATTGTAGACACCTTTTGACATAGTCATGTGCCTCTCTTTCCATTGTAGACCAATAATACCCCATCCTCAATAGTTTCTTGGCTATGGTCATTCCACTTGAGTGTGAACCACATATACCGCTATGCACTTCAGTTAGAGCAGTTAATGCCTCCTCAACATTTAAGCAACATAGTAAGGTTCCTTCTATGCTCCTACGATACATGGTATCTCTTAGGATGATGAATCGGGATGACTTTGTGACAAAGGTTCATTTTAAGGTTGAGGGTAAGTCGGCAGGTATGACACCTATTCAAAGGTATGTATAAATGTTGTGGTACCAAGGATCACCAGGACCAACAATTTCACACAAAAATTCTAATTCTGGTGCCTCAAATGCGGGCACAAGAAGCTACTCTATCAAGAATTCATATTTTGGAATGTTGTGGGGGATGTCCAGTAAGGATATAATTGTTGCCATGGCATTTGCTACTCTATTGTTCACTCTAGGAATCTGCTCAACTGTGATTTTGCTGGACAATTCTTTGAGAGTTTCCACTAGTTTCTTGTATGGAGTGAGCTTGTCATCTTTAGTTTGGTATTCATCATTAACTTGGTTTATTATCAATTGAGAGTCTCCATATACTCTAAGAGCTATAATGTTCCACTACACTTCTATTTTGAGACCTATGGTTAAAGCCTCGTATTCTGCAATGTTATTGGTGTAGGGAAATGCTAGTTTGTAGGACCTTGGTATGCAGTCCCCTTGTGGGGCGATAAAGAAGACACCAACTCATGATCCATGCTGCATATATGAGCCATCAAAGTAAAGCTTCTAGTGGTTGGATATGTTGAGATTAAAAATAGATTCATCTAGAAACTCTAAGATGAGAGGATTCTCTGAATAGATTGGTGCTTTTGCAAGCTGATCTGTTTGATTTCTTTTTACTCCACATATTCAATGTCGTATTCTCAGAGTATCATCACCCATTTAGCCATTCTTCTAGTGAGCATTTCCTTTGATAGTAAGTGCTTGAGAGGATTGATTTTGGAAATGAGCTTGATTTTGTGTGCTAACATGTAATGTCTAAATTTTTGTGATGCAAATACTACTCTTAGGCATGCTTTCTCTATGAATGAGTAGTTTAGCTCATCCCAACCATTGTTATTCTGATGTAATAGATGGCCCTTTCTGTTCCATTTTCATCATACTGAGCTAGGAGAGCTCCAAGGGCTATTGCTATTGCTGATACATAGAGAATTAATGGTTTTCAAGATTGGTGGCATTAAGACTGGTGGTGTAAGTAGATATTCTTTCATTTTATTGAAGGATTATTCACACTTGTTATCCCATTTTTACGCTACTCCCTTGTGAAGTAGGTGAGAATATGGATTCTACTTATCTGCCAGTTGTGCTACGAACCTTCAAATTGATTGAAGCCTACCTTGGAGACCTCTCAATTGCTTTAATATTTTTGGTGCCTCCATCTCAAGGATTGCTTTTACCTTTTTTGGATCTACCTCAATACCTCTCATTGACACTATGTATCCTAGTAACTTTCCTAATTGTACATTGAATATGCACTTCTTTGGGTTTAATCAAACCTTGTACTCTTCTAGCCTATCAAAAATGGCACTTACGGTTGCTATGTGATCCTTTCTCCTATATTTGGATAGAATGTCATCAACATAATCTTTGACAGTATTATGGATCATGTCACGGAAGATTAATGTCATGGCCCTTTGGTATGTTTCTCTTGCAGTCTTCAAGCTGAATGACATCATATTCCAGCAGTAAGTGGACAAGTGAAGGCCGTTTTGTGTTGGTCTTCTTTGTAAATCGTTATCTGGTTATAACTTGAGAAACCATTTATTAAGAAAATCATTTCATGTCCCACCATCATTTCTATGATCATGTCAATATTGGGCAACGAGAAATCATCTTTTGGACATGCTTTGTTCAAGTCTCTGAAGTCTGTGTAGATTTTGATGCCCCCATCAGGTTTTGAGACGGGCACCAAGTTTGACACCCATTTTGGATAATCTATCGGTCGAATGAATCTTGCATCTAATAGCTTTTTTAATTTCATTTTTAGTAGCAGGGCAATTTGAGGGTGTATTTTCCTAAGGTTTTGTTTAACAGGCTTTTCTTCTAGGTGTACTGCTAAGTAGTGAACTACAATTTTTGGATCAAGCCCTAGCATGTTAGCATAGCTCCATGTGAATTTTATCTGTCTCTCTCTTAGGAAGGATACTAGGAGCTCTTGTTCCTCTCATAGTAATGAATCCACATAGAATGTGATGTGTGGGGTTTCCTCTATTCCTAGATTGATCAAATTGCATTTTTCTGCCAGGACTGCTGACTTTTCTTGATGAAGAGCTCTAAAAGGAAGATTGAATCCCCCATCCTCAGGCACCTCAGAGAGGTTTTCACCATTGGATGCATCCTTTATTTTTACTTTTTTCATGGCAGAGAGTGCCACAATGTGGTTTTCACTCAAGGACTTAGATATTGTTCTCAACTTTTCACTTTTGTGATTGAGGGATTCAATTTTTTCCCCATAATAGGCATGCATATCTAGCTCAATTATGAACCCTTATTTTTGATCCCCACATGGAATTTTATCCCATAGTCCCATGAATTTTGAGAGCACCTCATATTTTTTAAATTTATAAAGAATTGGTGCTCCTTGTTGGTCATAGTCAATGAGTTGGGGTATACTAGGTAGATTTCATGATTTTGATGGTCTGATTCAAAAGATAGGGTGCTAATAATGAAATGAGTGGTATCCTCAAATAGCCTAGGTAAGTTGGTCATGGGATTCTCATCATCACTACTACTATAGATGTCCATTATGTAAAATGTGAAGTTATCTATGCCGAGACCTGTAGATATTGGTAAGTGCAGTTCAACTGCAATTTGCTGAGGAGGATTTTTGACCTTTCTAACTAGAGGACCTCAACCACGTATGGTTATACTAGGAGGGGTACATCCAAGGCCAAGAATTCTCATTCCCATCTCTGGAATGATAGATATTATAAGCCCATTTTCATTTTTCCCAAGTCTTTGATTTATATCATAGCCCATTGTGAGTATCATTTGCAGACCCTTGCATCTATCATCCATTGGTAAATCAGCTACTGGTCTCTCATCTTGGCATAACATATGAGATGGATTTTCATCGATAAATTCTTGACTGAGATCTCCACAACTTGTAAAGTTGGGATAGTCTTCAGGAGACATTTGATATGTGGAGGTTTCATTTTCTTGTGGACATCCCCATGATCTAGGAGATTGTGGTAACTCTCCTACCACAAAAGAACTTTTAGGAAGCGTGTAGTTTCCACAACCATTATCTTGGATGATGACATTACTATTAGAGATGGTGGGAATGGTGGGAGTGGCGGGTGTTTGTGTTACAGAAGGGGAAGCGAGAGTGGCAATATCAATGTAGGGTGTAGATGGGCCCTCATCATTTTTTGGTACTTGGAGGATTTTATAGTACTTTTCCTCGAGGCTTTTGCAATAGGGAAATGGTTTAGGATCTCCATGGACGGTGAATTATAGTCCTTCAAATGTGAATTTGACACATTGATGGAAATTTGACGCTACTGCTTGCATTGCATGAATACATGGATGCCCTAGGAGGATGTTATAGGGGAAGTTGAGGTCCAGGACTTGACAAGTGGTTTCCATGATAGCTAGCCCTACTTAGATAGGGATTTTGATTGTGTCCTGGGACAATCTTTCTTGATCATCATATGCTCTTATTGTGATATCCTTTCCTTTGTCGATAGAATCCTTTGAGATTTTTTAATTGTTTGATGAGCCAAGAAAATATTGGTTAGAGAATGTGAGGATATTTGGTGTAATGATATTTCCAACCATAGCTTGGAACTATTCCACATCAAGATTTGTGGGGACAGTGGATGAAGCCAATGCTTCCTCAAGGATTTTCTTATGGGCAGATAAGATTTTTAGTAACTCCATGATGGAGATTTGTACTGGCATTCTTTTGAGCTGATCAAGGACATTATATATGTATCTAAGGGTTATTTTTGGATTGTTATATTATCAAATCAATAAAGCATAAAACCATAAGAAGCTATCAAGAATAAAGGATACTAAAAACATGAACAATTATACCTATCATTCATCGAATCTTCCATGATTTACCTTCATAGCACCTTCTAACTTGCTAATGGTTGCCTTAAGATTGAATGTGTGAGAAATTTGAAAATAAAGACTAAGTCCTACATAAGCTTTGAAGGATTTGGAGTGTCTAAAATGAAATGAAGTGTTTATGCCTATGACAAAATGACTATAATGCTAATACAAGTATGCCAAAATCACAAATAAACTACAAGAATATATGTATGTGAGTATCTGTAAGTGTCTAAGTGTAATTGAAATTGTGAGCAAAATTGGCATTTTATAGAAAATACAATTTTGGACAGATGGATGAGATTGAATTTTGATAGAAGCCTAAAATAAGAGGACGAGATTTAATGTGACAAATCCTAATTAGGGTTAGGGAAAAAATATTAAATGAGTGGTTGAGATGTCATCTAAGAAGGTTGAATCAGCGGTCGAGAAAAAATGAGATAATTAGTTCAAAAAATTAAGATTTTTAAAATCAAGAAGATAAAGATTGCCTGATTTGTGAGATTCAAAAAGTGGACTTGGAAAATCAAGAATCTGCCTGATTGCTTGATTTTTGGAAGAATATTACTGTAATCAAGGGAAAATCGGGTTTGTTAAAGGAGTTAGCACAATAACATTAAAATCCATTGAAGTAACAAAGCACAAAGGAAATAAATATGAAAACAAAAGGAACAAAGTTACCCTAAGTCCTCATCTTCCATGCTTCACCTTTGTTACACCTCCTAGCTTGCAGTAAATAGAGATGCCCTCACATTTCAAATGAGCAACGATGACTAATGACAAAGCCCTATGCAAGTGTTGAAGGATTTGTATAAAAGAAATGAACTCACAATAGACTAAAAATGACAATGACTGCAAATGACAATGACTGCAAAAATAATAATAGCCTAAGTTAAAATATGAGCATGAGAGAGGAAAATAAGAACAAAATTTCCATTTTATAAAAACTACAATTTTGAATGTGTGGCCAGGATGAGAAGATGACAAATACCCTAGAATCAAAGGTCAAGATTGAATGTTGTAGTATGGACTAGGGTTAGGTCAAAATTAGGGCAATGACAAGAAATGAAGGGTGAGATTGAATTATGAGATAATTCAATCAAGGGCCGAAATTAAATGAGATGTCAAGAGATAAGATTTGATTTGGAAGATAAGATTGGCACAGACAAAGAGGTTGCTGGAGAAATTAAATAATAAAATTATTTAATTTAGGTGACCAATGAATAATTAAATAATAAAGATATTATTTAATTATAGAGGAATGTGACAAAGGGAATCATTTTGAATTAAATAATGATTTAATTCAAAATTCAAGAGAGTGGACTAAATTAAATATATAAAATTTATTTAATTTAATGAAAGAAGAGGCTAATGAATAATTAAATAATAAAAATAATAATTCAATTATAGTGGAAAGTGGAAAAAAATTAAATAAATAAGAATTTATTTAATTTTTAGAAAGAAGGGAACCTAAATTAGTGACGTAATTAAATAAATAAAATTTATTTAATTAATCAAGAGGAAAATAAATGACAAAGGGAAATTAAATAAATTAAGACATTTATTTAATTAAAGGAAGACTTTAGACAATTAATGACGTATTTAATAAATAAATTAAAATTTATTTATTTAATAATCATGAAGAATAATTGACATGAATTAATTAAATAATTATGAATTATTTAATCAATAGTCGAATGTGGACCAAGGACATAATTAAATGGCTTAATTATGCTAGGACAAAAATGGTAAAATGAAGCTTGCAGGCCTAGGTCATTTTTAGGTGTCTACAATTACCATTTTGAATTAAATTAATTCAAAATATGGATTTTGTGTGATAATAAATAATCAATTTTCTAATTATTTACTAAAATGAACTGACAGTCAAGAATGTAAGATCATTTTAAATATTTTTTTTAATTTAAAATGAGGGAAATGTTAATTTTGAAAATTAAATAATTAAAGATAATTATTTGATTTAAAGGATATGATTAATAATTAAATAAATTAATAAATTTATTTAATTATGAGAATTAGTGACATATTAAATAAATAAATGAAATTGATTTATTTAATAATCAAGAAGAATAAATGAATAAAAGTAATTAAATAAATTAAGAAATTTACTTAATTAGGGGAAGACTTAGACAATTAATGATGAATTTAATAAATAAATAAAAATTATTTATTTAATAATCATGAAGAATAAAAGGACATGAATTATTTAATTAATAGTTGAATGTGGACCAAGGACATAATTAAGATGTCATAGTTATGCTAGGACGAAAGTGGTAAAAATAGAGCTTGTAGGGCTAGGTCATTTTTATATCTGTACATTTTCCCCCCCTTTGTCATAATGTATCATGTCACGTTGTGACAAAGAAAATAAGTTAAAGTTATGCCCCAATGAAGGTATGGAGTATCGATGCCCCCTTGGAAAAATTTTCAAATTTTGGGTCAGCAATAGAAAAATTTGGAAAGTGTCCCAATAAGTCAATTTAATTACTAGAAAAACAATGGCACTGACGGTTTCAAATTTTGACATGTTTAAAGCGACCAAAGGGGTGGTCAAAGTTGGTCAAAGGATCCTCCAGTAATAACCTAGTTGATAAATGTCATTTTGAATTTATAAATAGGTTGACAAAGGGGTAAAAGTAAATTCAGTTTCACTATTTACCTTAGCAAATTCGAGAGCTTAGAGCGAAGAGGACTTTTGTGACGATGGTGATTCTAGTGACTGAGCATAATGGTGAGATCATGTAGACCTACAGACGACTAGAGAGCTTAGAGCCAATGGTATGTACCCCTAACCCACTTTTTCATTAGGGTTTTAGGGCGAACAATGAATGTGTCGCAACGCATATGCGTGTGCCTAAGCCGCATTTGACTTCACATTTCATGCATTTTTTGCGTTGCAACGCAAGTGTAAGGGTATTTAGGGGAGGCCAAAGATGTGTAATGCATTTTCTAAAAAATGTGATGCATTCGCAATATCATGTCATATTCGAGAGTTATTGTAGACACCTAAAAATGACCTAGGCCTGCAAGCTTTATTTTTACCACTTTTGTCCTAGCATAATTATGACATTTAATTATGTCCTCAGTCTACATTCGACTATTGATTAAATAATTCATAATTATTTAATTAATTCATGTCCTTTTATTCTTCATGATTATTAAATAAATAAATTTTATTTGTTTATTAAATACGTCGTTAATTGTCTAAGTCTTCCCTTAATTAAATAAATTTCTTAATTTATTTAATTCCCCTTTGTCATATATTTCTTCCGATTATTAAATAAATCAATTACATTTATTTATTTAATATGTCACTAACTGTCATAATTAAATAAATTGATTAATTTATTTAGTTAATAATCTTATCTTCTAAATTAAATAATTAAATTTAATTATTTAATTTCCAATTTAATATTCCTCTCATTTTAAATAAATCAATTATTTAAAATGTCATCACAATCTTAATTGTTAGTCCATTTTGGAAAATAATCTAAAAAGATTATTTATTGTCTCATAAAATCCATAATTTGAATTAATTTAATTCAAATTAGTAACTAATCTTCCAAAAATCAAGTAATCGGGCAGATTCTTGATTTTCCAAATTTGATCTTCAGTTCAAATCTTATCTTCTTGATTTTTTGAATCTTGCAAATCGACAATCTTTATCTTCTTGATTTTCGAAAATCTTTATTTTCTAAATTAATTATTTCATTTATTCTCCACCACCGATCAGAGATATTATTTTGACCATTCAATTAAGGATTTTTCCCTAACCCTAATTAGGGATTCTCATATTTAATTTGGACCTCTCATTCTAGGTCTTTCTTAGAATTTAATCTCATCCATCCACTCAAAATTGTGTTTTCTATAAAAGACAATTTTGCTCATAATTTCAAAATCCGGCAACTTCATTTTCAATATAGGCATTATAGTCATTTGGCATTAGTAGTCATTTTTTTCATTTTTAGCATATTGTCATAGACATAGGCATAATTATATAAATCCTTCAACATTTGCATAGGACTTGGACATTATTATAGGTTGCTCAATTCAAAATCTAAGGGCCTCATTGACTTGCTGCAAACTGGAAGGTGGTATGAAGGTGAAGCATGGAATGAAAGGAAGGTATAATTGATCTTTGCTTTGATTTTCCATTGTTTTTTATGTTTATTATTTAATAAGCTAACCTATACAATTTTCCATTGACTACATTGGTGAACCCGACGTGAACACGACTCTGTTATTTGTTTTTATTTCCATACAGTTTTGCATTTTCTGCTATATTTGAAGGTACAGGTACGGAGCGACGCGATCATTTTTTTTAAATCGTGATGCATTTGATGCGTCGTGACGCATTAGCCAACACAAAAGTCACAATCGCTCTGATAATCCGCAATCAATATTTGGAATGACGCATCTAATCTGTCATGCCGCATTCAAGGTCCTAAATGACACATTTGCTTTGTCATGCTGCATTTGATTGGTAAAGAGTTTCTTTCATTTTTGGCATTCTGATTTTTAGATTTTAGGGTTTTCTGGTTGTTGGTTTCTTTCTAGTTTTTCTGGTCCTCTGATTTCCTGGTTTTTCATTTCTGCATGTTGGTTAACTTAGGGTTTTGTGTTACTAATCTCTGTTTGCAGCGTGTGGCGGTTACTATTCATGTGTCAAAGATCATTTAACATAGAAACTACTAATCTTTTGTATGCAGGTTTGAATGTCGAAGACAGAGTAAAGCAAACATTGTGCTTGTTTTTCATAGATTAGCAAACATTTAATTTTGGTGCACATAAAAAGAACATTCATGTCTTCATTGCTTGATTGTGTTTGCAAGATGGTAGGTGAGTATGCTCTCACTTGGTGAAAACCTCATGATAAGAAAACTAGACCCATCTTTATTTGTTATTACCCTGACTTGGTATATCGGAGTATCCTCTCCCCTCGTGCTTTTGGGCGATCTTGGGTGTAAGAGAAACAATTACCAACTCTAGAAATTGGGCTTGCCTGGGGATTTCATCACCCCAATGCGACTCAAACCAGAAATGGAGCTAAAGTCAAGCTACCCCGACCGGTATATAAATGTAAACTTTAAGGGAAAACCTAAGGTTGCTTGTGCGGATGTGTCATACAGACGGAGTTGTACTCCCTTAAACCCTGTTGAGCTTAACCTCTTCAGGCTGGAGTGCCACCTTAATGGTGATTAATCTCTTGCCCCATGTATGGCCACTCAAACGGGGGTCCCTAACTAAAAACTCTTGTATAGAAAGCGAAAATCCTTCTATTTGCTAGCGCAACACTGGTCAGTGTGAAGGCATCCACACTTTCGCAGTTTGTAGTAGATGTGATCAGCTCACCATGGGAGTTTCATGGGGGTTGGAAGCTTGGTTGGCCTGAGAAGATAGTGCACTATAAGGGGGAGCCTGTGCATCCAAGCTTCTGAATTCACACACTACAGATATGTGGTTGGGGAAACCCACGTGGAATCTAGTGAATATTGTCATGGCCTAACCTAGGATTGTGCTTATCTGATGTGTGTTTGGTTACTTTTCAAAAAACTATGTTTGTCAAGTGCTTTCTGGTTTTATCACAACTCCAAACAAAAAATTTAACACCAAACATATCAAACTTGCAATCAAAACGACAAGAAAATAAATTTGAAACAAAATTGTGTCGCATTTGTCGAATTGCAATTGATTTTCTGAACCGCAATTGCTCTGTTAAACCGCAATTGATACTCAGAATGCCACATCTGTATGCATTGTGATGCATCTGAACACTATAGAGCCACATGTGCAAAACTAAAATGCATCTAACTATCATTGAGTTGCATCTAATAAACTAAGTCGCACTTACCTGTTTCTGAGTGGCATATGCTAAACTTGAGCTGCATTTGCAAAACCATGATGCAACTAACATCTCAAATGACACATTTTCCTGTCACTGTTTAAAAATTTATCCAAAGTCAAATTTGAAGTCTTCGTCTTGTCAATAATTTTCCAAACACTATTTCCAAGAAGATTCTGTCAGAAACCAAACTTAAAATTGCTCAAAGTCTTGACCACTAGTTTGCATTCATTGCCATAGGTTGCATCCTTCATTATTTTTAGTTGCATACATTTGACGTTAGGTTGTCCCTAGGTTCACATTTTTGCATCTGTAGGATTAGGTAAACCTTAGTACAACTTGCAACATCATTGTTTTTGAAACTAGGCTCTTTTGGACTAAGTTATCAAATCCCTTTTCAGTCATTGTCCTCCTTTGCTGATTTTCCAACTCAAAATTCTAGTTAGGAAAATTCAATAGTTATTTTGACCTTGTCACCTTGTCATTTTCAACAAATTCCTCTAGTAACCAAAAATCGAAAACAAAGTTTGAGCTTAGAAATACTTAGATACCCTTGTCTTACATTGCATATTCTATGCACAAAAATCCAAAATATTAGTCATCCTAGTCATCATTTTGAACTTAGATCCTACATAATATCATCATTATTAGTTATCATTCCCATTTGAGCAATCTCATTTATGGTGGAAACCAAACTTCAAAAACAACAACGAAAAATGGAAAACTCTCGGCAAGACCCCATGTCTACTGTCGATAATCTAAACTGGACCTTTTACGATCCATTTTCCAATCCAAACGATCCACCTCTAGTAACAATGCAATCCTCATCAAACGGTACATTTGAACTTTCCTTGCAAAAAGATGAAAATGGTCAAATACTCGAGGAAAACTTAGAAGCAATAGCACAAAATCCAGAGGCCTCTCAATTCGTTGAAACAATGGTCCATTACGACAAAGACAGATTCTTGGTTATACTCTTGAGTGAAGGAGCCAAATTACCTCAAGGATTTGACATTAACACGATAAATGTGACACCTCATGACCCTAATAATAACAACGCACATAACATGTCACATAGTGGTCAACCTCTAAACACTATGAGTAATACTTCCTTTGACACCACAACGACAGTGCATACTACACCCAACAACCCAAACACCCCCAATATCTCAAACACCATAAATACCACAATAGAAAAGGCCACGACAGTAAATGCCACAGGGGCATCATCAAGTCATAAAAATTCCCCCTTGATAGCCCCATCTACTACCATGAGTACACCTTTGACATATCCGCTCACTGGTATTTCACAAAATCCTTTGGGAGCGGGCAAAGGATGCATTTTCATCCAAGGATAACAACCAAATGTTAAAATGACAACACAGTCACATGTCATTGCCTACCAAGGTATAAATACAAACATTCCCCTTGTGCAAAACCAACAATTCGCACAAGGTGGCCAAGTAACATAACCCTTGGCACCATTAACACATCATAACGTTCATGGTCATCACATTCCCCAAATAATGACACACATGACTGGGGGACACATCCCAACCTACTCATCTAACGTTCATACTCACCAACATGCATCCAATCATAACTTTCAACATCAACAACATGTCAATCCGCACGCATCATACATATCACAACAATCCACATCGCCACAATATACCAATATTCACGCACAACAAATAGGGACCTATGGTGTACCAGGAAATCTAATGTACCGAAACATAAATGACCCTGTTGTGGATGCTCTCCAAACAAGAATGATGGGTTTAGAAAAAACTATTCAAAACCTCTACATTTCAAGCCAGAAATCAGAAATATCATATGACCTAAATGTATACCCATTCGACATGAGCATATACATGCCTCCATTTCCCCTGGGATATGTGTCACCAAATTTTACAAAATACAGAGGCAAGACAAACTCCATTGAACATGTTCGCGAATTCGCAACCAATTGTATGGACATCGCCTATGAACAAACATACTTGATGAGACTTTTCTCTAAAATTTTGGTAGGTCAAGCTCTTAAATGGTTTTCCACACAAAAGGATATCAGAACATGGGACAAGTTTAAATGAAAATTCATCAAAAACTACGCATACAACATCGACATGGACACCTCCATCACTAGTTTGTGCAATCTCACACAAGAGGATGCTGGAGAGATATTTATCCCATTTTTTCAAAAATGGAGAAGCCTTGCTAGTCGATGTCACATTGACATCCCCGAAAGGGAGAAAGTCAACATGTTCGTCCAAACACTTCTGGGGCCCCTAAAATATGCATTGCAAGTACATTGTTGCACAAAATTCATAGACTTAGTTGAAAAAGGGGTCCAGATTGAGAAATCCCTTATCGCAAAGGGAGAATTGCGATATGGTTCCAAAAACACAAATGTCAATCCAACGATTGACAAAAAAAATTATTGGGTTAAAAACAAACACGTTACAAATGATGGCGTTGTTGATGCTAAGGCTACAAATGTTGTGGGTCCTATACTGGCCCTAAAGGGGGTTCAAAAACAAAACAAACCAATAACGACACTAACACCTCCCAATATTCCTTCAAATAACCTAAGTGGTCAAAACAATCAGGGACAATACCATCAGACGAGACAATTTCCCAAAGGTTGCACATACACTCCTTTGGGTGAACCCATTGAAGAAGTCCTAAAGAAATGTATCTAGAATGGGGTCATTACACTCCAAGAACCAAAACCGTATGATCTAGGACAATTCAAACCAGCATGGTGGAATGAAAATGCATTTTGTGAATGCCATCGAGGAAAAGGACATACAACCTCTAACTGTCGACAATTGAAAAACTTAATACAAGATCTTATCAAAAGTCACGTCATTGAAGTAGGTGGATCTCAATTTTCCTCCAATTCAGATCATAATATCCATAAGAATCCACTACAGGACCATGGTTCTCATAATGCTTCCATGTCAGGACCACAAAATCAAGCTAATTTCACCTGAGTCAAGTACGACTATTCTGATGGACCCATTCTAAACAATGTGTGAACTAATAATGAATACATCAATACCATTACGGTTAGGAGAGCACCCCAATGTAATGCTACTACTCGCAATGGAAAAGACACTATAGCTGGTCCACCTACCCCTAGGCAAGCCAAAATCACCATATCGGGCCCATCTGCTAAACAGTCACAACCTATCCCATCCGCTAAACAGTCACCACCTATCTCAACCACAAAGCAGTGGAAACCCAAAAGTTAGTTCAATCTCATTGACTAGTTAGGAAAGACTCCCACACAAATCTCTATACTCAAGTTGCTTCACATATCTCCTATGCACAAAGAAATCCTGGATAAAACCTTGCTTGAGCCGTCGATCCCCAAGGACATCAATGTCAATCAATTTGAAACCATGGTGGGGTATCTCACCATGCCTCACCACATCACCTTCTCAGATCAAGATTACTCATCACCTAAAACCAACCATAATGATGCATTGCACATAGAAACTTTTGTCTACAAGCACAAGGTTAGACAGGTTTTAGTAGATGGTGGAGCAGAATTGAATATATGTTCCCTCAAACTGGTTAAGGCTCTAGGGTTCTCTAATGCGTGCGTAGACCTAATGAAGAGTATAGTGATCAAAGCATACGATGATGAGGAATGCTCTTCATGGGGCATTATCTCTCTCCCAATTAGAGTGGGACCAGTCATTGTGGACACAACCTGCCAGGTCCTGAATTTGGAACTACCATATAACATCTTATTAGGCCATCCATGGATTCACACCTTAAAATTTTTTCTGTCCACATACCACCAATGCCTCAAGTTTCCATTTGACGGCATAGAAATAACCATATATGGAGACCCCGACCCTTTCCAATATTGTACAAACTTAAGGGGTATCTCTAAAAATCAAGTACCTATTAACTGAGAAGCATCTGGCTCCTCGTCATCCATATACGTCGACCCATCCACACTCATGCCATCTTCCACATCCGCTCCATCTACATCTTCCGCCATACCACCACCTTCCACTAGCCCTAAGATTGAATCCATTGTCAAAATCTAGGACCTTGGCTATGGAGAATTCAAACTGCACATAGCATACAGCATAACAACAATTCCTAGGTCTCCAAAGGACTATGGTCGGCCATGTTTTAGAATGGAACCTTAGGAGACTTTCAAAGTTCCACCGAAAACAATCTTTATCAAGTGGGGAGATATGAGTAAGGAAGACCTTACTAACATTATAGGCTAGATATATAAGGATACAGTCATATTACCCCGATTACCAGTTCAAAAATATGGCAAGGGTTTTGACATCATGAAGGCTAAAGGCTACGATGGTACTAGTGGCCTAGGAAGAGATAAAACTGGCTGAAGGGAACCCATAGAAACTTTTCAAATCCCAAAATATCTTGGATTAGGGTTTGGATCACCTGACAATGATGATTGATGTATCATTGGACTTTCGAATGAGCGAATACATGCTTCGGATAGTGTCGAGAATACTAGGAAAACCCTCACTGAAATTGGCTCCCACGAGTGGGAATTTGGCTTAGAACGATCCCTAAGTGACTGTTGTCTTGATGACTTGTTTGTTGAACCAAGGGAACTGACCTCTGAATAACGGTTTTGACAAACATTCAAAATTGAACAGAAACCAAATAGTCAAAGTCCCATTACCACTTCCCATGATGTCCAACATCCATCATCTAAGTCCATTCCATCCAATCCATCCAAAGTATCAGATGACATCAACAATCAGGGCTTTAGAACCTTCACTCCTTATTTTGACAACGAATATGACACTAGTGAAGGAGAATATTGGATGGAGTCTGATGTCGAGTTAGATGATGATAATCTCATCTATAACATTACTAAATACGTCTACATGTTGTTCGCATCTTCACCCCAATTCACTAACATCGACGATGGCATTTCCTTAGTTTACCTTGAGCTAGTCGATTGGGACCAACAAGGACCACCAGCCCTAGACACATTTCAGAATGATGAGGCAATTGCTAAATTTATGGGATTATGAGAAGGCATATCTAGTGGGGACCACAAATTAGGATTTTCCATTGATTTAGACTGCACGACATTCAGTGAGACTATTCAGTCCTCTATTCACAAAAGTAAAAGTAAGAATAAAACAAAAAGTGAAATGTCTCTAGGTGAAAACAGAAAGGCACCTCTTGATGATAAAATAGTAAAAATAAAGGATGTATCTACAGGTGAAAACCTCTCTAAGGCACCCAAAGATGGAGGACTGGACTTTCACCTAGTGCAATGGGAGAAATTGACCATGCTTATTGAGGACACAATAGAGGATAACATTTCAATTGCAGAGGATCCCAAGATGGTCCTCTTTGTTGCATCATTGACCGACGAAGAGAAACCAAAATTTCATAAATTCTTTGTAGGATAGAAAATTAACTTTGCATGGTCCTATGCTGACATGCCAGGATTGGACCCTGAACTGGTTCTACATCATCTGCCACTATTACCTAATGCCAAACCAGTCAAGCAGAAGTTGTGAAAAATGCACCCTCAAGTTGCTCTATTGGTCAAGGCCGAGTTAAAGAAATTACTGGATGCCAGATTCATAAGGTCTATAGATTATGCTGAATGAATTCCAAACCTAGTGCCGGTGAAAAATCCAAATGGGTTGATTCATATATGTACAGACTTTCGGATCTAAATAAAGCATGTCCAAAGGATGAATTTCCTTTGCCAAACATTAACATCATAGTTGACCTAACTGCAAGATATGAGATGCTATCCCTCATGGATGGTTTCTCCAGCTATAATCAAATTCGCATTGCTCCTGAAGATTAGCACAAAACAACATTTACTTGCCCATGGGGTACATATTGTTGGAACGTCATGCCATTTGGTCTCAAAAACGCAGGTGCCACATATCAAAGGGCTATGACCACGATCTTCCATGACATGATACACAAAATAATGGAAGATTATGTAGATGACCTATTGGCCAAATCAAAAACTAGGAAAGATCATCTGAAGGTACTCGACACAATTTTCAAGAGACTTGAAGAGTACAAAGTCCAACTAAATCCTAAGAAGTGTGTTCTCGGGGTCACATCAAGAAAACTCTTGGGATACATAGTTTCTCGAAGAGGTATAGAAGTTGATCTAGCAAAGGTCAAAGCTATCATTAACATGCCTCTTCCCAAAGGAATCAGTGAACTAAAAACTCTACAAGGCATAGTACAATCTATTTGGCGTTTTATAGCCCAATTGGCAAATAAGTGTCACCCATTCCAGTATCTGTTGCGCAAGGGTATCCCCTTTGTATGGACAGATAAATGTCAAGAAGCCTTTTAGAAAATCAAAGATTACCTACTATCAACACCAATCCTCATGCCTCCAATTCATGGAAAGCCATTGATCTTATACATCTCGACTACTAGTTCAGCACTAGGGGCATTACTAGCACAAAATGATCATGAAGGAAAAGAACGAGCCATTTACTACATCAGCTGCACACTAATAGGGTATGAGTTGAACTATACACACATTGAACGTGCATGCCTTGTTGTTGTCTTTGCATCCCAAAAATTAAGACACTATATGCTTAGTCATTAGACCCAGTTGGTTGCCAAGATTGATCCACTGAAATACCTCTTAAGTCGGGCGGCATTAATAGGGCAGTTCGCAAAATGGGTTATGATACTAAGCGAGTATGACATACAATATGTCGAGCATAAGGAAATAAAAGGATAGATAATAGCAGATCAATTGGAAGATGCACCAATTCAAGTCACTCATCCACTAGTAACTGATTTTCCTGATGAGTCCATTTTTCATGCGGAACCAGCAGTACCATGGAAACTATATTTTGATGGGTCTCATACTAGTCATGGCTCAAGTGCTGAATCTTGTTTATCACACCACAAGGGGATTCAATTCCTAAGGCATTCCGGATCGCTTTCCCTTGTACAAATAACATTGCTGAATATGAAGCACTAGTCATAGGTCTCAAAATGGCAATTAAATGGAAAATTCAAACATTGCATGTATTTGGGGATTCCTAGCTTGTTATCAATCAAGTGAATGATGACTATGAAACAAAGGATGAGAAGTTGCTTCTCTACAAGAGGATGGTCGATAGTTTCCTGACACACTTCCAATTGATTTCTTTTGAACAAATCCCCAGGGTATAGAATAAGGAAGCTGATGCAATGGCTACTATTGGTTCTCTCTTGGACATCCCTCAAAACATGTCACAATTTGAGTTCTTAGTAGAACAGCTTTTAATCCCGGCATATGATATCCCAGAATCAGAAATGGTTTGCGAACTTGTTGGTCCAAACTCTCCCTGGTATTAGGACATTTACGACTACCTAAAATCTCAAACCCTTCCACTGAACCTGTCCAATAACCAAAGGAAGTCCTTCATCCGAAAATCTGCCAAGTATGCCATTGTCAGTGACACCCTGTACCGCCGTAGTTTTGACGAAACCCTCCTTAGATGTCTCAACACCGACGAAGCGCGTATGACCTTATGCGAAGTGCACAATGGTATATGCAGATCTCATTTGAGTGGTCCTACTCTAGCTAAGAAGGTAACAAGATTTGGGTATTATTGGCCAACAATTGAAAATGATGCAACTGAATATGTGAGGATTTGCTGCAAATGTTAGATCCACAATGATTTGATCCATGCTCCAGCACAAGAACTGTGACCAATCACTTCTCCTTGGCCCTTCACTCAATGGGGACTCAACCTCATGGGTAAAATCCATCCAACCTCCTCCAACAGCCACAAATTCATTATCACTACCACTAAGTATTTTACAAAGTGGATTGAAGCCATCCCATTGACATATATTACCAGTAAAAAATATCAAATTTCATCCTTAACTACATCATTTGTCGGTATGGCCTTCCACAATCCATCATCATTGACAATGGACGTTCGTTTAAAAACCAAAATGTTCAGGAGTTATGTGATCGATTTCACATTCAACACCATTTTTCATCTCCATACTACCCACAAGGAAACGACCAAGCTGAGGCATCCAATAAAACTATTGTCAAAATTCTCAAAAAGACTATCAATGACGCTGGCCGTGATTGGCACATACAACTCAACCCTACTCATTGGGCTTACCGAACTAGCATTCGTACACCTACGGGAGCCACTCCATTTGCCCTAGTCTTTGGCGCTGAGGCCATTTTACCCATTGAGGTCAAAATTCCTTCATTACGAGTGTCCTTGAAGGGTCTAACCAATGAAGAGGAGTATCGACAGTCACGCTTGCATGAGTTGGAAATGCTAGAAGAAAGAAGGCAAAATTCACTAAACCATCTCCAAGCATATTAGAACCATCTTTGTCGCAGCTACAATAAGAAAGTTATGGTCAGAAATTTTGACATTGGTGACCTAGTTCTCATGTAGAATCCCAAGAATCAAGCCGACAGAGAAAAGTCAAGAAAATTTGAACTAAAATGGTTGGGTCCCTACACTATCATATCTTCTTTCGGTTCTAGAACCTATCAGCTAGCCACACCAGATGGAGAACAACTGACAGAGCCCATCAATAGTTTACATCTCTGAAGATTCTATGCATAGCATCAGAGGATCGAGTTGAAAAACCACAAAATACAAAAAAAATGAAAAATGATAAAAAATGGTTTCCTTGATGAAAACCTGGAAAACAGGCATCTTGGTGACACCAAAAAAAAAAATCAAAAATTCAAGAAAATAGTAAAGAGAAAAATGATTCATTCAATAGTGAAAACCTGACAAACAGGCACTTTGGAAAAGTACCATGGTGAAAACCTGGCAAACAGGTGCCATGTGTAATCAATCATTGCTCTGCCATCTACTATAACTTTGTATGCCTTAGCTTAGGATGAAGGGTATTATCGCCATTATTATACACACTGCCACCACATTTTACCCTACATGTCAGTGGATAAATGATTGACATCAAGTCCTGACGACTGTCCTTCTAGTAAGATAGCAGCATCTTGTCCATGTTCCCTAAAAATGGCTAAGTCTTGGACCTGACTGGGGGAAAAAAATTTATCATGAAACTGCAGTGGATGTCACACATGATCTTGGAAATTGGAAAAAAGTCTTGAAAAAAGACAAAAACATCACAAAAAGTCCTAAAAAAGACAAAAACATCGCAAAAAGTCCTAAAAAAAGACAAAAACATCATAAAATGTCTAGAAAAAAGACCTAAAAATCATAAAATGTCCTAAAGAAAACCACAAACAAAACATCAAATTGCTCGAAAATCACAAGCACATGGTCATCTCTTGTCATAGTCAATCATATCAATCATTCTTTGTCATTTGTCTGAACTACGTTGTCTCTGTGCATTTGCTACGTAGGCAAGACTCATATTTGAGTCCCCGAGACGTTAGGTCAATCCATTTAGGTTTGTTAGAATAAAATCATGATTCAAACTTTAGTCCTCTAGACAAAGTCATTGGTCGTGTTGAACTACGAGGTCTCTGAGTGTATGACATAGGCAAGGCCATCTGTCGATGAGCCTCTGAGGCCACACTAGGTCAGTCCATTAGGGTTCGTGACACTACATTGGCACACACGTCAAAATATCTTCAAGACAAAGCAAATCATTTTCCAGAAGGGAAAAATCCTAAAACAAAGTAAAACAATCATTTCTTCAGCATGACAATCTCCTCAACAGGTTAATCAGCTCATCATGACAATATCGACATATAGTCAACAACAGGTCAAACTCAGTCAAACTTTGGTCAAACTGGGTTAAAACAAGTCAAATCATCATAACCTGTCAAACTGTCAACTTTCGGTTGATCTTCGGATGTATCCTTCTAAACGATAACCTCTGTCATTCATGCCTTAGGATGTATCCTTCCTAGGCATCGCCACTGTCATTCAACATTTTGAGGGATCCTTTCGACATCTAAGGATTATTCCTCTTGACATCATTTTTGTTCTTCAGATATGTCTTTTTGAAGAACCAACTTTGTCATCTATGCCTCAGGATGTGTCCTTCCTAGGCATCATCATCATCACCAGCACATGGCATTTGGAGATTAATTCTCTTGGCATTCATATTATTCAGGATGTGTCCTTCTTGAATTTGGAAAATTTGGACATTTGTCGTTTGACCAGCATCAAAGCTTTAATACTCAGACATCTCATCATCATTAAACCTAACATCTTGACATCAGAACAATGGATATCCAGATGCACTTGGTAAACACTCAACAATTGTCTTTTAGTTTTTATCATGTTACTAGTTTTTCAGCAAGATCCCACTCGACAGAATTTCGAGAAGCAACAATGTATCATGACGATTGACACACATGACTACTAGTTTCTCAGCGAGGTCCTGACTTTTGGGATTTAGAAAAATGACATATCATGGTAAGGGCTTTATTGTTGTATTTTGACAATCATGCTGCTAGTTTCTCAAAGATCTCCTAGAAACAAGATTTAGAGAAGCAACGACGTTTCATGATTTGTCCTTTTTGTCTTTTTCTACATGTGGTTGATTATGACAAAAGACTGGGGAAATCACGCTCTTAGTATGAGTCATGATCATCCTTATCTATGACGGCTTGTCTTATGTGATGGTACGAACTTGCACACCTTGATCGATGTCATATCATGGTGTTTATTGGCCATTACAATAGTTCACCCAATGATGATTAAGAGCAATAAATATTAAAGTCCTATGGAAATGTTTTGAAGGATTTGGTCTAGGAACTAACATGCATCTTCTTTAGTCTTGTCATCTTCTCTCACTCATCTCATATAGGCATTGCATCCATATCATCATCCATATCTTTTGCACTAACATTTCTTTGTCTCTTCATATTCTAGTCTTCTCATCAATTTCGAGAGCACACCCATGTTCTTGAACCCCTGAGGGCATACCATAACCTCCTCATCATTCTTCTCATCTTATTTTGCACTAGGGCATATTTTTGACTTATTTTCTTTGTCACAATGCGACATGCTACATTATGACAAGAGGGCATAGACACCTAAAAATGGCTGCAAGCTTTTTTACCACTTTCATCTTTTAATTATGACATTTAATTGTGTCCTTAGTCCACATGACTATTAATTAAATAATTCATAATTATTTAATTAATTCATGTCCTTTATTCTTCATGATTATTAAATAAATAAATTTTATTTTTTTATTAAATACATCATTAATTGTCTAAGTCTTCCCTAATTAAATAAACTTCTTAATTTATTTAATTCCATCATATATTTCTTCCTGATTATTAAATAAATGAATTTATTTATTTAATATGTCACTAACTGTCATAATTAAATAAATTGATTAATTTATTTAATTAATTAATCTTATCTTCTAAATTAAATAATTAAATTTAATTATTTAATTGCCAATTTAATATTCCTCTCATTTTAAATAAATCAATTATTTAAAATGTCATCACAATCTTAACTGTTAGTCCATTTTGGTAAATAATCTAAAAAAGATTATTTGTTGTCTCATAAAATCCATAATTTGAATTAATTTAATTCAAATTAGTAACTAATCTTCCAAAAATCAAGTAATTGGCAGATTCTTGATTTTCCAAATCTGATCTTCAGTTCAAATCTTATCTTCTTGAGTTTTCGAATCTTGCAAATCAGACAATCTTTATCTTCTTGATTTTTGAAAATCTTTATTTTCTAAATTAATTATTTCATTTATTCTCCACCACCAATCAGAGATATTATTTTGACTGTTCGATTAAGGATTTTTCCCTAGCCCTAATTAGGGATTCTTAGATTTAATCTGGACCTCTCATTCTAGGTCTTTCTTAGAATTTAATCGAGATAATATAGGGTTGGTTTTTCATGCCTAGATGCTTGGCATGGTCAAACCTAACTTTTTCACACGTGGGAGCTCATTTTGAAGGGAAT
Organism: Sequoia sempervirens; assembly: GCA_007258455.2. Classification (NCBI taxonomy): domain Eukaryota; kingdom Viridiplantae; phylum Streptophyta; class Pinopsida; order Cupressales; family Cupressaceae; genus Sequoia; species Sequoia sempervirens. The sequence goes on along the minus strand of VDFB02058242.1, from coordinate 720,753,073 downwards.
CTAGTTGCTAGTTTTTAGGTTTTTTTGAGGCATCCAACCCAAGTCAGTTGGTGGTTTCTATTTTGGTGCAATTGCTTGGGGGTTGAGGGATATAATCACTTGAGTGACTCTTTTACACTCAATTCATATGATGCAATTTCTATAGTTAGTGATTTTCACAGTCCTTTCTTAGACTTGAGCATGCTTTGTAACTCTTTTGGGATATGAAATATAGATAACACCTTGGATACTATTGATTTAAGTTTTTCCTTCTTATTCTTACAGTATTGTGTACTATCAATGATTGATCAAGTTACTTGTGAGGTATTTTCATCTCCTTGTAGCTTGTCTCATTGTCTTCATGCCTTTTCTACAAAAGTATGTTTATGCAAGTTGCAAATTTTGTTTTAAAAGTTTGATATAGCTTTTAAATTATGAAATTTATCTTCCTTTTTGAAATTAAATGCATTCAAGCCTTTTTGTGAATTATTTATGCATAATCCTATAAAAACAAGTTGTTCAATTTATTTCTATCATTAGTGACCAAGTGTATAATTTGCAAGTCTGAATTTTCATAGTCCTTCTTAGTTTGGTGTATCACCCCTTCATTTTTAGTTTCAGTTTTCATTTTAAGTACTCCTCCCTTTTCCTCTATAAAATCATTAGTTTTTAGGTGATAACCAGCTAGGAGAAAACCATATCTGGAGATTCACTCTAAATTCTAGGTGACCCATATCCTAGGAGTGATTCCATGTTTCTCTAGAGTGCTAAGTTTTACAACTTAGCTAGGGTGCAACTTTAGTAGATAACAGTTTCAAAATTTTATTATTAATATATGTTATAATTAATAGGTATTGATGCTTCAACTATTATTAATTCTTATGATATACTATCTTCTATGATTGAGTGAGTAAGTACAATTGTCAATGGAATTCAAGGGTCACATAGTTATTTCCTTATGTATCATTCCTCATGACTACCAATTTTAATGCATACAGAATAATTAAGATCATGTGTTGTAATGTTTTGAATATGTTGTTTGTGTGGTTTAATGTGTTGTGATGTCATTTTTTATTAATCCACACTTTTGAATAGAGCTATCAACAGTGAGGCCACAAATGAGGAACCTCATCCCTAACATGAATGCAAGATAAAGCTCCTCCTACGAGCACAATAGCCAAGTGAGGGCACAAGACGCGTAAGCACACTAGCCCAGCGAGGGAGGAGCAGCAGTTCAAGTCCAAAGACTTGAACCCGAGTGGTCAAGGATACAACGATGACACTCTTACCAAAGCACTATAGGATCAACCTATATTGTGATATCATTTAATTGTGAGTTTTTTATTTTTATTATTCTTATGAAGTTATCGTATAGTATTTCTCTTTTGAGATTTATGTGACTTTTATGTGTATTGATTAATTATTTAAAATCTAAAAATGAAACTAGGTGATAGGTATAGGGTAATGGATTTATTCAACCTTAAAAATACCTTTTAATATGATTTTAACCACATTAAAATTCTCATTTCAAAAGGGCGGAGAAAATGGTAGTTAGTTGGTGTAGACACGTAAAATGTACCGATTGACATTGTGCATCTGATCCCGACTACTAACATTGTTTCATCTTGAATCATCCTTCGGTCTAACCATTTGATCAAATCCCCTTATCTGATTGAATTCATCAATATTCCTCTCTTAATTAAATAAATTAGTTATCTAATTAAGTCACCTCTTCTAGATAATTAAATTAATCATTTTGATCTAACTATCCTATTTAATTAAATAATTAATTTTATTTGTTTAAATATCTTAAGTCTATCTATTAAATTAAATAAATTAAAACCTTATTTAATTTAATCTAGCATCATCTCTTTTAATTAAATAAACCAAAATCTTTATTTAATTAGTCTCTTATCACATTCCTCTCATATTTGATTTAAATAAATCCAAAAATTTAAGTCAAATAAGTCACATCATTTAATCCCCTTCATTAAATTAATTAACTTTGATTAATTTAATCTCATATCATGTCCCATCCTCCATCTTTTACCACTTGTACATGAAAATAGATTTAATTGATTTATTAAATCCCTATTTTCCTCAACAAGGCATCTTTTTGGAATATTCTCCAAGTTTGAATTCAAAAATCTAAGTTGACATGTACATCCAACAAGGCATTTACTCCATCTTACATGTCCTTTGTCTTGAGCCAAGTGGTATTTAATGAAATTTTCCTTCCCTCTTGCATGTCATTTCAACAAATTCAAAATTCAAAAATAGGCATTTATTGGCACAATCCTCAAAACTTGCACATCCTCCATCCACTCATAGATTGGCAAGTGGCATCTTGCCATTGGTTGAATGTTAGTCACACATTTCTCAATTTTGGACATTCATCCTTCAATCTCATCTATAAATAAGAGGCTTCATTCCTCATTTGATCATCCACAATTTGAGTAAAGTTACTATGCTCAAATATTTATCCATTTCCATCCAATATCATTGAATCATAGCTAGGTTATGCAGGTTTTTCCATTGGATTACTCATCAAGCATCAACAAAGTGGATCACTCATCAACATTCATCAACATAATGTTTGGTAAAATCTAAATAAAGGTAATATGAAGGGAATAAATAGATTATCCTATGAAAAGAAAGGTTCAATAATAATCTAGATGGGTAAAATCTAAAGAAAGGTTTGGTTCATTCACTATTATGCCTTTATGTTCATAGGAAGGGAATAAATAGATTATCCTTTTATAGTGGACAAAGTATTATTTAATAATTGTTATTTAAGTGGAAGAAAAATCATAATGTGCTTTGGAAGAAACAAAAAAGTTTAATGATTCTATCTAGTGAAGTTAGATTGCATTGGGAAAAATTCCTTTCACTTTAACATTAAAGTTCATGTATTTGATTGTGAAAATGTGTACAATAAAAAAATATACTAATTTTTGAGATCATAATTCAAATTAAATGTGTTTTAAAAAAAAGATGAACATGTTTTTAATTTTGTAAAAATATTGCACAACTTTGCTTTTGTGCTCATCATAAATAAATAAATGAATAATATGCATTTAATTTAACACTAGTATATTTTAATAATCAAATAAATAAATATATAAATATATATATTTATTATATACTTATAAATTTAATTTATACTTATTTTTATAATTGGATCACCCACCGCACTATAAACCCCTGTAATGTCATAAAATTGCACCGCTTGAGATTTCACATATGTTTGTGTATCCACTTTAGTGTCCACTCCCTTAGCATTTGTGTAGGCTCATTTTAGCCCATGCATTAGCCATTTTCCCCTCTCAGGATGCTCAGGACCCCTTTCCAATAGTGACCTTAGTGCATCAACCTTGTGTTAAACCTTGTGTTTTTCTCATTCTCATCATTTTGTAGCATGATGTGTTCGGACACTAGCACACCGCGTAGATGTCCATGTGTTGTGCTAGTGTTGAAAATCTTCAATGTTCAAATGATTGTTATCAAACCTTTTTCCACTTGTCACTTATCTTTTGTTGGTAGTAACAACTCAAGACACCTTGTAATAGCTCAAGAAGATTCTTTTCCCTCCTATTATCTCTTTAAAAGTGGTATTTTCAATCCATTTGGTCTTCTTGGATTCTCTCTTGGATGCATTCCCTTTTCTTGCTCTTGCTACCTTTCTTGCACAACTCTCTACATATTTTTACAACAACACTCTCATGTTCTTACAACATTTTCCACAACTCTCTTGGCTCTCATAGCCTTTTTCTCTCTCTAAATATCTCTCTTTGACCTCCTCAATCCTTGCAGGTGATATCTATCTACTTATCTTGTTTCTTTGAGAATCTTGGGATTTCTCACATCCCTTTTCTATACATATTACCATCTTGTCTATTTATATTTTTGCCTATCTATTTCATGATACGAGTTCTCCTCCATAGCAAGGTTTGATTTTATCACTTATTGTGAACTTTGTGTCTTTATATTCTCTATCTATCTAGCTTTTGTGGAGGTGGAAATACCAAAACATGGACTTGACTAAGGCGAGTCTCCAAACAACCCCAACATTTTTCCTTGTTCTTATGTGTGCAAGTATTGAATATATTCATTTGTTGGAGGCTTCATTACTTGGGTTGTTGTGAGTGTTTTCTTTCTCCTCCTTAGTCTTATCATCTACATTTTATTTAAGCTATGATTTACTTAGTTTACTTTATTTTACTCTCTTTTTTTATTATATAAGCAACATTTTACTCTTTGTTATTTTCTCACACTTTAAGAATTCTTAACAGTTGAAAGAGAAGTAGTCACAAAGCTATTTTTTGAGATATTCTTGGTTTCTAGTCTATACGAGATGCCAACATACCTCTAGGACACTAGCATTCCACAATGTTGTTTGGGAGTCACATTGTCGTCCTTTGGTCAAGAGCTCATCACTTTGTCCAAAAAATATTTGTGATCTACTCATTTTTTATTTTGAAACTCTTGCTATGTTCCTTGAGGTAGTATGAGGTAGTTTAGGGTAATTCATTCCCCAGGACTCTCTTGAGAAAAAAAAAAGACTCATGATCAGTGAATCCACCTTTTCTATATTTTGGTGAACCTGGTGTTGAAACCCCTTTCAACAAAAAAAGAGACAAATCCAAGATTTATCCCCCAAGAAAAAAAAAATTAGGGTGTTTCCCTGAACCCCATTTCATGTTGTCAATAGCGATATATGCTGACCTTCGGCCAACTTGTTTATATTTCTATTTTAAATGGACTTTCTATATTTCTTCCTTCTATCTATTTCCAATTTTTTTAAGAAAATTCAAGAAGTCCTCTTACAAGCGTGTAAAAGTGAGTTATTTTCTCCTTTCTTATTATTCTTTGTTGATCCCTATCCTAAAATACCATCTAAGGATATTTTGGTGCAAGAGGATGAAATTGTTGATGATTTTCTTAACATCACTTTACCTTCTCTTCATTCTAATGCACTCATACATTACATTCATGAATGATGAATCTCATCTTCAATCCAATGCACTCTCTCCTAGAGACATTGCATTAGTGAATATTAAAGTTCCTCTCATATCAGATCCACCAAGGATAGATGTCGAGCATATTTCTTCAAATGATTCCTCTATAATTTGTAAGGAATTTTAAATGTCATCTATGTCTTTTCTGCCCCACATAGGCCTAAGAGATTGGTCATTTATCTAACCTTAGCTAGTCCTTCTTCTAAAAGAAATTTTTCAATTGTTCCATTTAATAATGATTCTCTTGATCTTTCTAAGGCTCCCTCTTATAGAGCAGAAGCACATACTTATAATACTAGAAAGAATAAATTAAATGTTAATTAACCTACTTATTTACCACCTTCCAAACCAAGTCTTCCTTTAGCACCTAAACCCATGACTAAATCACCTAAAGATTACTATCTTGTTGAGCAACTCTGTGTTACTCCAGCTAAGATCTCATTGTGGGACTTGCTTCAATTTGTTATGGTTTATCAAGGTATGCTTCAAGAAGGCTTAAAAAATATTCTCTTACCTTCTTCTACTAGGTCGATGGATGTTAATGTGTTGATGGCTCATATTTGTGTCGATTCGTTGAATATTCATTCTAGCAAGGACTCTCATCCTTGGAAGTATGGAAGCAAGCGGACCCTCTAATGATCATAGTTAGCATTAATAACATTAGAATTAGACGTTCTCTCATTGACATAGTTTTGTGCTCAATGTATGTAGCATTGATCTATTTCCTAAAATCAAAATTGATTCAACTTCTCTTGTCATTCATGGGTTCAATAATGTTAGGTGAAAAGCTCTAGGTACAATAGTACTACCTTTGTGGCTTGGACCCATTACCATACCCACCCTAGTATACATTATTCCAAGAAAATTACCATATAATCTACTTCTTAGTAGATCGTGGATTCATGTTATGGGTATAGTCCCATATACCTTGCATAAATCTATTTAGTTTATTCATAACAATCAAGTAGTCACAATCAGGGTTGACACTAATGTTGTACAATTACGTGAGATGGTAGATATTGGTCAGGATTCAATTGAACCTACCCTTACAAATTTCATTCCTTCATTATCTTTTGATGCATTTGCAGAAGAGCGGGATTCACTACTCACGAGTTCTCTTCATTTAGAGAGCCTCATGGGATGAACTTCCCTAAACTACCTTAATGGAATAGCGGCAAGAGTTTCAAAATCCAAAAGAGTAGGTCACAAATATTTTATGGACAAACTGATAGGCTCTCGGCCAAAGGACAATAGCACAGGAAATGGATGACAGCGTGATGCGCTAGTGTCTCAGAGGTGTGTTGGCATCTCGTACAGACCAAAAAGTGAGAATGTCATAGGAAATTTCCAAGCAATAGCTAGAAATCCAATTACTAATAACTTCTAGAATGTGAGAAAGCAACAAGAAGTAATAAGAATGAAATGAAGTGAAATAGAGATGACAAAGACAAGGAGAAGAAAGGAAATACTTACAACTACACTAGTGATGAAGCTTCCAGCTTGTGAGTGTCTTCAGTACCTGTACACAAGAGGGAGAGAGAAATTGTTGGGGCTGTATAGGGGCCTACCTTAGTTAGACCCTGTTTTGGTGTTCCCACCTCCACGGACATCCAAATAGATAGAGAGAAAGAGTGTGATGAACAAAGTGTGTGGTGAAAGAAAAACCCACTCAAGAGTAGAACTCGCACCACAAATAAGAGTGTGATAAAAGCAAACCTTGCTCAAGGAGGAGAACCTATATCACAAAAGAGGTGATAAAAGCAATCCTCGCTCAAGGAGGAGACACTGTATCACGTAGTAAAGATGTAAATGGTAAGGGATATGAAATCCCCAAGATTCTCACAAGCATGAAGCAAGGGAAGTAGAGCTGCAAAAGGTGTTGTAAGGGGAGCTTGAGAGAGCTTGAAGCTGCTACAACGAGTTGTATGAATTTGTGTAAGAAAGTGGTGGAGTGAGGCTAAAAGCTACAAGAAGTAAGAGAAGTCCCAACAAGACTTGGAAGAAGTTAGAAGCTGCAAATGGAGTGAAAAGAATGCTTTTAAGGAAGGATAAGAAGCTTCTCGAGCAGTTATAGAGAATCTCAAGCTATTTCCACTGACAAACTTAGCTAACAAGCAGAAAATATGTTGAAAAATAGTCATCTAAGTGTTGACACATCACAAGATGCTAGCACGACACACAGAAGTTCGCATGGCATGCTATTGTCTGAACACATCACACTACAAAACAACATAAACAGGAAAAACACAAAATTCAATGAAAAGATAACACGTGAGGGTGGTTGTTGAAAAGGGGTGTTGGAGCATCTTGAGAGGGGAAAAAGGCTGATGCAAGGGATAAAATGAGCCTACTCAAGATTCTAAGTGAGTTGGAACTAAAGCAGGTACAAAAATGTATGTGAAATTGTGAGGGTTGCAATTTTACTCTTATACAATGTTGACATCTACTCGAGTAGTACCTATTGCAAAGGATACTCTTGAGGAAAATTTCCCTTAAGAAGGTCCTTTTGAAGCGTGAGATCTTAAGTATACTAATTCTTCTTGAGAAAATGCATGTCTTGATGATGATTGGGGCTCCTTAGACTTTACAAAATCCTTCATTTGGGAATATAAAGTTGACTCGATCCACTTAGACATCCTGATTATATCATCCAAACCCGCTATCAAAGAAGGTTATTCTTTTGCATCGTGTGACGATGCAAACAACAATTGTAATGTCCTTAATGCTAATCCTCCCCCTTTTGAGGAAGATGATCACACCTCTATTAAAGAGGCTAATGTTTGAAATCCTATCAAGAAGGATGATGGCAATCCCATACAAGAGTATGATCCTCATTGCTAGAATAATGCTCTCTATGTAGATCCTCCTCCTTCTCAAGATTTTCAGATACATTATGGCCCTGGTTTTAAACTTTCCTCTAAATATGGTTATGGACGTAAAGGTTGTGGGCATAACAAACAAGTAATTTAGGTCCCTATATATTGTACAACTCATAAGCATAATTTGGGGCTTGGCTACTGGAATGAACAATCTAAACAAAAATAATGGTTGAATGTTGACATGATTTTGGCTCAACCTCATTCTCTTGAAGTGATTCATCCTCCATCATCTATTTTCTTTGTGTATTCTATTGGAAACTTGCATCCAATTAAAGATAATTTCCACATAACCCAAAAGAGATATCTATGCATCTAATTATTCATAATCCACATGCAAGAGAATAGACAACATACCCATGAAAATATGACACAATATTTACCATGGGAAACCCTTAAGAGGGAAAAACCCAACCTCCAAAATCATCCATCTCTCATGTATTATTCATCAATAAAGATTACAATACATCTTTAGAGTCTCCATAAACACCATTCAAGCAACAAGCCCTCTCCAAGCAATCCATGTGAATAAGCATGCAACCACACATCCCATGTCATGCTTCAAGCCCTCACAAATGCTAACTAGAGCTAACCTTCCAATTGACCAACCTTAAACAACCACCTTTTTGGTTGCTTTTATAGAAGCAAGCTCCCACAAAACCACCAAGTGGTATTACACAAAACTATGTGACTAAAACCATGAGATTACAAAACCATGTCCCCTTATCTAATATTGGGTACTTTATTTATTATTCTTCCCCAATATTAAATAATTACATTTTTACAACTTAACTTATGTCCCAATGTTATATGCAACATTAATTGGCCCCAAGAATAATTAAATTAAATTAATTATTGCAAGGTGTACAACACAAATTTTCCTAACATTCTCCCACTTATTGTATACATTTCATAAGGGGAAAAAGTAACCTCAAAACATGAATCAAATGAACAATCCATATAGCCACATATACCATCATGGAATGAAAGTGATCCATGTGCTCCATCAAAGATACCTGCAACAAGAATCAAAGTGACCACCATCCCAAGCATGAATGCTCTTGTCATCCATCATACCAATGCACAAAGATAAGAATTCATCCAATAGAGAAGCCACACAATCTATCACAATGAAGCATAAGTCCTACTTAATTGATATCCCAAACACAAATACTCAATCCAAAGGTATCAATATGCACCAGTAGCTATCAAGATACACAAACCCAAAGCTGAAATAACACCCACAACAAGTGCTAATACATCCAACTATCCATACCTTCAAGGTATACTAAACATAGAAAAATCATGCCATAAACATATGCACCTATAAACTATAATAATAAACTCCATGTGCATAACTTGTCAAAGAATGACATACACATCCAAGAACTCCCACTAGATGGGTAATGCAAATCTGAAAAAGATCAAGGCATATTTATTCTACCAATAGAATCATATAGAAAGTGTAAAAAACATCATGTAGAATGAAGGAATCATCCACAATGATATGCAAACCTATAAATCAATAACCTATAAGAAAAACTCTCACCACAAGTCTCCATAGCTCTCCCAAGTTCTCCACACCCAACAAAGGAGAAAGATAAAGGAACCTTCATATCATCACCCAAGAACATAAGTGAAAAGAAATGACCACAAGCTAGTGTTCATAATAGCTCCAACCAAACCTCAAACCAATGTAATGTGAAACCAAACATCCAAGAAGATAACCAAGACCAAAAGAGAGAAACTCTACACATCATATACCTATAGAAAAATCTCCTACATACACCTCTAAATTCCAACTGTGTCAAGTATGATCTCCTCCACAACACCCCAAAATAAAATCCATGACAACACCCAACCGTTCAATCACCAAGATCAAAAATAACATATGTATCATGTTATCAACATGGATGTAAGCCTCTTGTAACCAAATAAGATCAAACTAAATCCATTCCCAATGAAGGAAATAAGCCCAATACATCTCCTAAACTCAACATCAATGAATGTAATCACAATATATAAGGAGATAAACATTCCAACACTCCTCAAATGAACCCTCCAAAACCATATATCCATAGCTCAAGATCCATATGCATGAGAAGATAAAGCATAAAACATAAAGCACTTGAAAGTAACAATGAGAAATACCTCTCAATTGAAACCACCGAGAAAGCAAAGAGTGGGGAATGAGAATGCTCCTCCAAGACATCCAATTCATCATGACTCATCCAAGAACACTCTCCTCATATGTCCATGTTGAACTCACATCCAACCAAGGTGTAGGCTCCTCGGAGTTCCTGCTAGAATCTCATCAAGAGTAACCATCTCAACCCATGTATCTAATCACAAGAGAACTCAAGCCTCACTTATGTCTCCAAGTATCCATGAGTACTTGTAACCAACCAATCCATGCCAAACTCCAAATGCAACATAGCACCATCATGAAGTAATCAATCAAATGGTAGATGTAACCAATACCAAGAGAACCACGCAAGATAAATTTCAAAGCTCCAATCATGAATCAAGAACATAAACATGACAACATGATCTAACCATCTCCTACTAGGAGATCTCATACAACAATGCATACATCTTGGTCTCAAGATAACAAGTACCATGCAAAAAATCTAACATATGATCAAGAGTAAACCATGACATAATAACAAAACACTCTAAACCAAGAAAACATATGTAATCAATATGAATAAAACCATCCCTTGATAATGAAACCAAAGATGCCAATGAACCATCGCTACATAAAAGTAGAAACCAAGAGTCCATCCATGACACCAACAATCACTGCAAAAGACCATCCACCATCAAATGGTGAATCCACATCATTACAAACAACTCCCACTGAACTGTGATACCGAGTCACACATGGCATCATGACAACTATCCTCTCCATGAAGATCATTCAAGTCTACACACACAACTAAACTTTTAGTAACATAACAAGTAGAACCAAAATCCCCAAGCCAAGAAGATACCTACAACCATCAAACATCATAAACATATCCAACACCGCCAATCAATCACTATCAAAATCTCCCACTAAAAATTATAATCAAGCTATCCATGACATCATGATAAACCACATGCTACAAGCCCCAAAAACAATTGTCTAGGTACTATAATAAACATTCATCCTCTCATCTCTAAACACACATACCAATGTACAAATGACCAAAAACAAGGCCAATTATCAAATTCTACAACAACAAAGAATCAAACCTGGTGAATAAAGATAATCCACAACCAATCCATCCCACTACAAGTAAACGGGTAGTTAATCCACAACCTGCATGACTTATAGATCCAATCATTGAAACATGCAAACTCATCATCACATCAGTAAACTACAAACTAAGATATCTAAGAGAATAACCATATAAATCAAATGACTTAAACACCAAATCAACCTCTGATCTAATTTTCCAAACATGTCCATATTCAAGTACCAAAGTTAAGGAACCAAACACACCACCACAATGCACCTGCATAAACCATCATGAGATGCCAAAATATCTAATGAATAAGAAACATCCATAACACCATGATCAACACAAAATGTACCAATAACTCAACCCAACCATGTCCACATATCTACATAACATAGTCAACTACATAGATCTCACATCATGACTATACCTAGTAATACCATCTCACCTCCTCAACATGACATCAAAACTAGCAAACCAAGTGACTAAACCAAGCCACCAAAACTAAACATGCATCAACATTGAAATATCAATGGGAAAATACAACCCTTGTCCAATTCATAAATGCAACATGTAAGTTTAGACCACCTACAACATTGCACAACTTGTAGATACAAAAATGCAACATACAAATCTAACTATATACTGATAACCATGTAAAATGAGAGAATAATTTTATATGTACAACTGAGCATACAATGAATTCAACATCAAATCTCCAAGATCCAATCATCCCTAAACTCATAGTATCACCATAGTCAAAGTAACCCATCAACAACTCAGATAAGGAACACAACAAATAAACCATGCCAAAATAACTCCAAACCTGATCCACTATGTAGTTCTCTGAACAAGATTTCCATCGACTATTTGAAGTCCAAAATTTGACTCTGTATGCACCCGATATCACCTCTCAAAGCTCAAAAAAAAACCTGAATTCTAACTAACAAAACACTATCAAACTATAAAATATCATAAAATCATTGTCACCACATTGTAGAGCATTGAATCAGCTTTCCAATGAGTCCAAGAAGTCAAAAATTGGACACCCCGGGCGAAAGTTATGCCCCTCAAAAGAAAAACAACAGTTTGCACCTGAGACAAAAAAATTTAGCCACCCTTGGTGGTTGGACAGTGGCCCCACCTAGGTGGTGCCGCTCCTTGGGTGGTGGACCCAAAATGAAATTTCAATTTATTTTAATTTCCATTCAATAAAAAAAAATCCATCAGGCTTTATGCATGAAATGACGAACTTTAAATAGGCGAAAGAATTTAATAAAAAAAATTTGTTTTAAAAAATTCAAACCCCAAGGAGGGGTGGTGGTACACCTAGCCTATCGGCCAACTGTTGCCAACAATGGTACCTGCTAGTACCGCCAGCAGTGGGTACCATAGGTACCACTGCCTATAGTACGACGCGGTAGTGGGGGGGTCTAACCCCCACCAAAAAAAAACTTTTATATTTTCTTTTAACTTTTTTCCATAAAAAAAAAATTCATCAGGCTTTTTCTATTTATTTTTTCTTTTTTTTTTGCAAGTACAAAACTTTAATGGAAACATGAAAAAAATAAAATTCTTCTTCAATTTTTAATTTTTTCGAATAAAATATTTGATGCCCATACAATGCAAAAATGGGGATTTTACAAAAAAAGGGAATTTTTTTCCACTTCTCCAATATAGGTTGAGTTATGTATTAAAATGAGTCTCTCGGCCAACCTAGATCCAACCATGAGGTTTGTTTTTGGCCAGGAGATCATTTATGAAAGCTCACCCCCAAAACCCCCATTTGAATACAAAACCAAGAAACCCATTTCACCCAAAATTTCTCACACCCTAAATCTGTAAACAACCCATCAAAATAGAAAACCCAAAACCCTCAGATCTACAATAAATAACCTGCAAAGCCCTCATATCTTGCATGTCTTTTATTCTTACATACAATGCATAGATTCAAACTTAAACAAGATTTTTCGCAACCAAGGGTTATACAACCACAACCATGGCTCTAATACCACTTGTTGGAAACTTGCAGCCAATTAAAGATAATTTCCACATAACCCAAAAGAGATATCTATGCATCTAAGTATTCATAATCCACATGCAAGAGAATAGACAACATACCCATGAAAATATGACACAAGATATACCCTAGGAATCCCTTAAGAGGGAAAAACCCAGTCTCAAAAAGCAACCATCTCTCATGATTATTCATCAATAAAGATTGCAATATATCTTCAGAGTCTCTGTGAACACCATTGAAGCAACAAGCCCTCTCCAAGCAATCCATGCGAACAAGCATGCAACCACATATCCCATGCCATGCTTCAAAAACTACCTTCATGGTTGCTTTTATAGAAGCAAGCTCCCACAAAACCACCAACTGGTATTACACAAAACTATGTGACTAAAACCATGAGATTACAAAACCATGTCCCCTTATTTAATATTGGGTAGTTTATTTATTATTTTTCCCCAATATTAAATAATTACATTTTTACAACTTAACTTATTTCCCAATGTTACATGCAACATTAAGTGGCCCCAAGAATAATTAAATTAAATACATTATTGCAAGGTGTACAACACACCTTTTCCTAACATCTTCTTCTTGTGAGAAGTCAAACTTTTCTCCACAAGAGAAAGGGTTGCTTCCTACTCCTCATTCTTTGTCTAAGCAAGAGCATATTTTTTTTAGGCTTCTTAAAGCCCACTTAATTACTCTTCCTCCTCCTACACTTAAGAAATTTCATAAGCATGAGAAATAAAAACATTCTTTCTATGCATACCATCAAGCGCTCAGCCATTCCACTAGTGAATGTAAGGCCTTGAAGGATAAAATACAACTTCTTGATTCTGGTGTCATCACTCTTCCAAATTTTGATGTACCCATCTCTTCTTCACATGACAAGTGATATTGAGGTCTACCTCTATCCTATCTATTCTAAGCATCTTCTTGTGAGATTCTTACACCTCCCACCTATTGTGTTGTTGCCTGTTATGTGAAATTTATAGCTTTAATTTCTCATTTCCATTCATGGTTGTACATTATTGTGTGCAACCATACTCTTTATGTGGTAGTGACAAAATAGTATCTTGCATGATTATCCTCCCCTATATGTTGGGGGAAGTGATAACTTGTTCTAGAGATGTGCATCCTCCTTCAAGACCCCTTCTCTTCTCTATACCTTTCAATTGGAGTGTTCCTTTGAATGGTCCCCTTAGTGTCTTGAATGGTTCCTCGCCGAAGGAACCCCTTTTTAAATCCTTCTTCTCAAGAGAATTCTCGAGTGTCTTGCAATAACTAATATTTTATGTCACTGTGCCTAGTTTGGGGGTAGCCCAACTAGAACTATCGTATATCCTCGTGTCTAGCTTGGGGTTAGCCTAACTAGACCTATCTTTTCTATGACTATCCTATAATGCAATTTATAGCAACCACAAGATTATCTTATTATTCTTGCTCTATAGAACCGAGAACCTGTTGAGCTCCTTTGCAACAAGCTTTCTTGGCAAGACCAATCACCTCATCAAGCTTTCCTTACAAGAATGAGAGCCTGTAAGGATATTCACATCAAACTTTGCAGTACGGACAACCTATAGAGATATTTCATGTTAGGATTTAATAGGACCAAGAACTTGTGAAGCTCCCTCTTTGTAGGACCAAGAACTTGTAGAGCCCATCTCAAATTTTGTAGGATTGAGAACCTATAGAATGCATGAAAAACTTTGTAGGATTGTGAACTTGTAAAGCCATCTCTCTTCTCTCTTAGCTCAATTTTATGTATACACTGGATCAAAGACTTGCATCTTCTTCATCTTGAGTATATAATTCTTTCTCTCATTGGCATTGGTTGGTTCCCCACATTTTGTATGCAATCTTCTCTTGAAGAAATCAATCCTTACATTCTTCTCTCCATTTAAGAATTCGTCTGTGTTATTTCCTAATCTGGAGACATCACATAGTACCAAGAAAACCTTCTACATCAAGGTCTCTTTCACTTTGTTGACTCAAAGCCTTTATTTTTTTATGTTTCTTTGTGTGTGTGTTATTCATGTATATATTCTAACCCTTTGGTGTAATGGATTTTTATGTTTTAACCTTGTTGTCATGTGTAGATCTTCCTTGTCTAATGAATTTTTTTTGTAGGTCTTTAGCATGGGGCATACTTCCTTGGTTTGAAGAGTTGTTTAATTCCTTTGTAGTATCCTTTTGGCATCATGATATTATTTATGTTTAGTATATTTTCTTTAGTGTTCATATTAGTGTAGATTCATATGCTCGCTAAAGTGGGGGGAAAATGTAATGTCATAAAATTGTACCCCTTCCAATTTCACATATATTTTTGTATCCAATTTAGTGTCCACTCCATTGGCATTTTTATAGGCTCATTTTAGCCCGTTCATCAATATTTTTCCCCTCTAAGGATGCTCAGGACCCCTTTCTAGCAGCTACCTTCATGCGTCAGACTTGCGTCAAACCTTATGCTTTTCTCATTCTCATCATTGTGTAGCATGATATGTTCAAACACTAGAGTGTTGCATAGAAATTCACATGTCACGCAAACATCCATGTGTCGCGCTAGCATCCCACAACACTTCAACATTCAAACGGTCATTCTCAAACCTTTTTCCACTTGTCACTTATCTTTTGTCAATGGTAACATCTCAAGACACCCTGTAATAGCTTGAGAAGCTCCTTTTCCCTCTTATTCTCTCTTTAAAAGTGGATTTTTCAATCCATTTGGTCTTATTGGCTTCTCTCTTGGAAATTTTCTTGTCTTTCTCTTGTTACATTTCTTGTGTAGCTCTCTAAAACTTGTTACAACAACACTCTCACATTCTTACAACATTGTCCATAACTCTCTTGGCTCTCATATCCTTTTTTCTCTCTCTCTCTAAATACTTTTTTTTGCTTCATCAAGACTTGTAGGAGATATCTATCTACTTATCTTGTGTCTTTGAGAATCTTGGGATTTCTCACATCCCTTGTCTATACATATTATCATCTTTTCTATTTATATTTATGCCTATCTATTTTGTGATATGGGCTCTCCTCCATAGCGGGTTTTCTTTTATCAGTCATTGTGTACTTTGTGTCTTTACATTCTCTATCTCTATCTAGTTGTTGTGGAGGTGGAAATGCCAAAATAAGGACTTGACTAAGGTAAGTCTCAAAACAGCCCCAACATTTTTCCTCGGTCTTATGTGTGTAGGTATTGAAGATATTCATTTGTTGGAGGCTTCATTGCTTGGGTTGTTGTGAGTGTTTTCTTTCTCCTCTTTAGTCTTATCATCCACATTTTATTTAAGATATGTTTTACTTAGTTTACTTTATTTTACTCTTTGTTATTTTCCCACACTTTAATAATTCTTAGCGGTCAAAATAGAAGTAGTCATAAAGTTATTTTTTGAGATATTCTCAGTTTCTAGTCTATACGAGACACTAGCACACCTCTAGTATGACAGTGTGTCATGCTATCATTTGTTTGTCGTGCTTCCATCCTTTGGTAAAGATCTCGTTAGTTTGTCCAGAAATCCTCTCTTACCTACTCATTTTGATTCTAAAACTTTCACTCTATTCCTTGAGGTAGTCTAAGGTAGTTTAGGGTAGTTCATTCCCTAGGACTCTCTTGAGAACAAAGAGACTCTTGAGCAACGAATTCCCCTTCTCTACGACTCCATTTGATGCTTTAAAATTTTAAAAAAAACTTATTCAACTATTTCAAAGTTCCATTAACTTACCAAAACCAAAGATTGTTAAAAATAAATATATACCTTCAATTTTATTTTGGTAATTATACTAGTAATTCAACCCATAGCATAAACAGTGAGATTGGGAAACCTCTATAAACTTTCCAATCCGTGACTTCAAAACCTAAAACATACATTTACAAATATTCAGATATGCACCTAACCAAAAATCAATCAATTTGAGAACAATCAATCAATCAAATCAAAAGAAAACAAATGGACAATGAAATTAAAAATGAAAACCAACTTGAATTTACAAACGGAAATGACAAATCAAGTGATGGTATCATTATTTTAAAAATATTATGAACTAGTTGTGAGTTAGTTTTGATTAGGAATTAGTTCTTGTTATATTATTTAATAATTTTATAAATTATCTGCAATTTCAATATAGAATTAACATTTATTTTTTTTAATGTAATTTAATTCTTGAGGATTGTAAACTATAATCACATTGGAATATTTTGGAATAAACAACTAGAACAATAGAGACAATTATGATTCACAATCAACTTAAAAAAATTCAATATCTTTCAAACTCCCTTAATAAACTTATTCAACCTTAAATTATAAAAAATAATATCATAGTCAAATAATCAAGTTAAAATTAATTGTAGTTTAGATTATTGAACCTTGTTGTCACTAATTTCTTTCTTTATTAAATTAGTTATTATTAATCAATATCAAAATCCAATAGATACATTTGGTTATAATATTTTTTAATTGTTATTTTAATTTAATTATTTAGAGTATTGTGATCGATCGTTGTGTTTAACTTTTATTGGCTTTAGACGTATGATTCTCAACTAAAAATTTTAATTCAACTATTGTTAAGAAATTGTTTAAGAATATATAACTTTTTCTTTCACAAACTTTAGATTAAATAATAGAACCTTGGACTTAAACTTCACTAACTCAAAAAAAAAATCAATGAATATATATTTCCTTTCAGATATGTCTTATATAGACACCCAAATCAAATAGGTTTACATTGAGAATTGGATGTAATATAGAGTTTCCTTATTCAATTTGTGTCAAATCCTTCCTCACACTATGTGTGGAGCACTTAGGATGGCATCATAAATATGATGTCATCAGATGTGCAAAGAAAATTCCTTAAATTTAGTCTTGCTTTCTGTTGTATGGGACAAAAAAAATAACTTTTTTTAAACAAAAGTAGTGAGCCACTATAATATATTATATATAAATAAATAGATATATATAATCTTGGTTTAGAGGGCATACCAGCAAGAAAGAACCAAGAAGAAAACCTTTGGTTATAGCCCAAAACATTTCAAAATGTGTTTCAAAACATTACAAAAGATTACAAAATTGTCCCACATGTAGGGAACCATAATAGATTTTCAAAAAACTAGCTATAGTACCACCACCCTAAATTTTCCCAACTAATAACCTATTACAAAAGTAATACAAAAGTAAGGAATGAATTTTTCATTCAAAACATCCTTAGAGATAAAATAGCTACACCAAAAAACTATTAACTGTCAAAATCTTTAGCAAACTCTACTCTTCCATACGCTCTACACATTTGGAGTTTTGATCTTGCACCTCCACTTGAAGGTCCTACAATTCAGCTTACCTAGGAAGAGGAGTTTCATGAGCAAAGAATTCATAGCCAGCAAAGGGTATAATTGCCTCTTCTGTTTGATCCACAACTTCAATTTGGGCCCTTGCCACTAAACCCTTATCCGAGGCTTTTGAGCACTCTACTAGCAGGAATTCATGAAATTCTCTTAATGATTCAGTTTGCACTTTCTCTTTTTTACCAACAAAAAAATTGAGAAACTGTGTTGCACATGGTCATGAAGAAAAGAGATGGCATAAAAATTTTCTTTAATCTCAAATTCCATAGATGCACAGATACTTTTAGCATGTTTCTTTAGAGCTGATAAAAGGACATAATCATTTCTAAATTGAAGACCCAATCTGAAGACTTCAAATATTTCCTCAACCTTTGCTCGTTCCTTGACTAATTCATGGGGGAATAAACCTCCAATATAAACCTCCCTAGAAAATAGATTATAATTTTGCACAAAAGAAAGTGCGCCATTCTTATCAATAAACTGGGGATTGACAAATTTTACAACTATTAATTCCAATTCCTTCAGTGATAGGAGTAAATCCAAAGCATTTGATAAAAAAAACTGATAAAACCTAGGAGGGGAAAATTAATTGTAGAAGGCATGACATCAAAAATGATAATATCATAGAATCTAAAAGATATTTTTTCCCTTTAAAATTAACCATCATAAAAATCTCAAAATCTATAGCCTTAAAATATTAATGTATATTATACTTGATGGAGGACAAACCTATATAAGAACCCACTACCAAATTTTTTGGAACTTTTGTTAAAATCTTCTATCATTTCCATTGGATCCCTTTTCACAATTGAGTTCTTCTAGCAACAAGGTAGTGTCTCCATTTTATTTTAACTTATTAATCAATGTGTTGGTACAATTGATCTCAATCCACTATTAACAAAGGATCTAAGGATTAGTACCATTCAAGTGGCTTTCCTTTGAATGAAGTGAGAAGTAGTTTGGATGTGATGATTTCCCCTCCAATGGTTTGAACCGTGTAATAGTTCAAAATGTCATGCAAATGTTATATAGGGGTGGCCTAAGTATTTAACTATGAATTGTGGAAGGGAGACAATGTAGCATCTAGGACACTTCCCATATAATGGGTAGGACTACATGAATAAGTGGACCTCTTGTGTTCCATACTAAGAATATTCTTAGAGATCCTTAAGAACCCTTTGTTGGATTAACATTTTATGTTTCAGTTTGTGATTTCTATATGGTTTGAGTTCTTCTTGAAATAAGCACAAGAGGTTGTACCAAGATATGAAAATTATCTCTTGTAGTAGACCTTATGGTGGTTCTTGGGGTCATAGAAATTTTAGGTTTCTCATAGTGTGAATTCCATAAAGTCGCCAAGTGATAAATAGAACTAAGCAACCAAATTCTCACCTAACTTGGTATAGTGTAGTTTGATACTTAGGATAAGGAAAAATCTTTAAAAGGGCTTGGGTAACTCCAATCATGCCAAAAGGACTATTGTTTCAATCTTTTTTCTTGATATAGTTTAATACGTTGCACATGTCCATCAACAATTGGAACTTGACTAGCTAGGAATGACCAACAAATCAATCTCTAGGATTAAAAGGTCACCCAGTTATCTATCTTAAGCTAAGCCTAAAATGAATGCAAGTAAAAGAGATGAGATTGCAAAAAATAATTATAAAAGATGTGTATTCCAAATAGATGTACCCTTATAACTAGAGAAAATATTAATATTCCACAATAAAATAATCAAAAAACAAGCATGCACATATAATATTTAATAAATGAACAAAGATAATTCTTAGAATCACTAAAAAAATAGCTTTATTCTTATATTAAGTTCACTAGCCACTTACCAATTACATGAATACAACTCCTATGGAAACACGCATAGATTCTCCCCTATATAACTCTAAGGAGGTAAAGAACAAGATGAAGAATTAGGCTCAAAATATTAGCTACCATTCACTCAATCAAAGACTTACTTGTACATCAAGTTCAATAACTGAAGTATAGAAAATTGCATCTAACATTAAATGGGTGTGCATGCTAGTTTTATAGATAAATTACACTATCAGTAATATATTTTCCCCAAAAAATAAGAAGTAAAATTATGTGGGCCAATTGAGGAGCCGTACAAAAATTCAAAACCATAAATTCTCCTATTGGTGATTGGATTTTAGTGTGCAGAATTTTGGTACAAAATCCATTCAACTTGGTCTTGTAAGGAAACCCAAGTACGGAAACAACTTTCCTAACATCAAAACCACAGGGAAGAATGCAAACAGTAATTTTAATTTCCAAATTACAATCCAATTAAGACACACATGAAAGATTTACAAAATAGAAAAAATACACAAAGATAAATGAACACTAGATTTACATGGGAAACCCTTTTGAGAAAAAACCCGCCACACCAAGCCAAAACTCTTTGTATTTTAGTAACCAACAAACTACATACAATTCAAAGACAAAACTCTCTGGTATCAGTTTTTCAGTTGCTTCATTCACTATTCAAACTATTACAGAAATGCTCTTGCAAATTTGATGCCAATCCAACTCAGAATGATTTCTTTGAATCTTACCAGACTTTGATTTTATCCTTTGTTTATCCTCATTTGCAATTACCCATTGTAGAAAGTTTTCATTCTAGTGTAGAATTTTCCTTGTAGACAGTTCAAATCCAACGTTGCAACTGTTGCAAAAATCCAACTGCCAACCATTTGAATTTTGCTTCCTCTGATTGGTCCATGAGACACCTAGAATAGTCATCACTCAGTCAAGGGAATTCAAAACGTATTCACATGTCGGTGAGACACAAGCAGTGTCTCCCTGATGCTCAAAGGCTTCATAGTCTATATCGCCAAGAATCCTTACTATCGGCAAGAGGTTACACCAAGTCCAGAAAGCTATCACTAAGACTTCACCTTGTCGCCAAGACCTCATACCAATGATCATCACTTGTATCACTATCACTAGGACTTATCGCTATCAGTGAAACATCATACCGAAGCTCCAAAGTCACATAGACAATAGAGTTCTCATTGGCAAGACTATCGTCCTTCACTGAGCAATTATACCAAGCTCTTTATGTTATACCGAAAACATCCAACAATCAAAAAGACTTCGTTTGTTGCTAAGACTTCACACCAAAGCCTCTAGGTTACCCCGAGACCACCTTTCACCAGGATTCATAGCAAACACATCCCACAACATTGGTGAGACAAATGCCCATCGCTAAGAGTTCTTATTGAACCCTTTCATTACCCCAATGACTCCAAATGAATGATATTGGCAAGACTTCTATTGTCGGTATGAGACATACCAAATGTCCAAGACTCTCCCCAAAGACTTCGAGTGAAACACTGTCGGTGAGACACTCCTCCATCATTGAGAGTTCTTCCCAAGTGTTCAAGTCACCCCGAAATCGCTTGTCACCCAGAGTCTCCTCGATATCTGATAAGAGTGGCCTGTCGGCCAAAGATCTGCATTCAGTAGAAGGTTACAGTGAATGCCACAAGTCACAATGATAGATCCATTCGACATGATTGAAGCAAGGTTGCAATGACTAGAACTGTTCAACAAGGTTTCAACTACTAGTCAGCCAGACAATAAAGATGTCACACCAACATGGATCTCTTAGAGGTTTCAGCCCGTGAGATTGAGGTACACATTTCCAACAATCACCCACTTGACAAAGATCACACAGGCACCTCCAGAGCACAACCAAACTATTGAAATTCATGGGCACTGAGTCCCATCAAATTAGCACACCACTTGAACTTGTATGTGCCCACTGGCTTCATTAATGCATCTACAACATTCTCCAGAGTATCCACTTTTTCCAAAATTACCTTTCCATCCTCCACCATATCTCATACAAAATGGTACTATACATCTATATGTTTTGTCCTGGCATGGAAAGTAGGATTTTTTGTCAAACATATAGCACTCTGACTGTCACAATAAATAGTAATTTTTCCTGCATCAAAACCAATGTTAGAACACAAATTTTTTAACCAGATTGCTTCTTTACAGGCATGTGTAGCTTCCATGTATTCTACCTTTGTAGTGGACAAAGTGACTACAGCTTGTCGCTTTCTCATCCAACTCACTGCACCACCATTCATCATAAAAATATATCCACTAGTGGATCTCCTGTTGTCAATGTCCCCTACCCAATCAGAATCCACATAACCTCAAATGTTGAGATTCTTATATGATTCAACCAAGTTTCCATGGTAACACAAAGCATAGTCTAAAGTGCCCTTTAGATATCTAAACACTCTCTTCACAACATCCCAATGTGTCCTTCCAAGATTAGCCATAAACCGACTAAGTACTCCCACTGCTTGGGCAATGTCTGGGCTTGTACAGACCATTGCATACATAAGACTTCCAACCACACTATCATAAGGTACACTAGTCATGTCTTCCATCTTAGTAGGAGATTTTGGATAGTCTTCAACAAATAGCTTTGTTGCCTGCAAGCCTAGAACAACTAGCTACTTGCAATCATTCATGCAAAATCTCTCTAGAACATTCCTAATATACTTACTCTAACTGAGCCAAAGTTTTCTATTTATCATATCCCTGGTTGTTTCTATTCCCATAATATACCTTGTTCCACCAAGATCTTTTATTTCAAACTTTTTAGACAATTGAGACTTAAGATCAGAAACCATTAGCTTAATATTGCCTATGAACAGTATATCATCAACATAGAGAGCAATAATAAGGACTTGATCACTTTCAGCTTTTTAATATACACAATGATCATATTTTGATCTTACAAATCCCAATGACAAAAAAAATGTGTCGAAATTTTGGCACCACATTCTAGGAGACTGTTTTAACCCATACAGAGATTTCTTCAACTTGCAAACCAGTCTTTCTTTACCTTTTTCCACAAAGTGCTTTGGCTGGGACATATAAATTTCTTCTTCAAGATACCATGAAGAAACGTTGTCTTCACATCCATCTGTTCAATCTCTAAGTCATACGTTGCTGCAAGTGACAAAAGAAATCTAATAGATGCCAGCTTAGCTATAGGAGAAAAGATTTCTCCATAATCAATTCCCTCTACCTGAGAATAACCCTTCACAACCAACCTCACCTTGTACTTTTCCACACTACCATCCAGACCAATTTTCTTTTTAAATACCCATTTGCAGCCCACTACTTTTCTACCTTTAGGAAATGGCACCAAACTCCAGGTATGATTCTTCTCTAATGATGCCATTTCTTCATTCATGGCTTCCAACCAAGAGTTTGAATCAGACATTTTAAATGCCTCTTTCACAGTCCTAGGTTCATCAGTGCTAGAAATTAAAGCATAGGCACAAGTAGACTCTATCAAAGAAAACCCATACCTATTAGGTTGCTATCTTTCATGAGTTGACCTCCTCACAAGCTAAGGCTGAGGTGGTTCTTCATCTTCTTCAAAACTTTTAGAGCTACTTAAGCTCTCCTCATTTTTAGGTACATTTTGAATTTTCAATTCCTCTTTCTCTGGTGTCGAAGGAATTACAACTACATCCTTATTGTTTTCAAACTTTGTCTCTAACTATAGATCCAAGGTGGAAGGCTTTAGCTCATGAAAGATTACACTTCTACTGTACAGAACCTTCTCCATATCAGGATTCCAAAGCTTGTATCCTTTTATGCCAGCACTATAGCTAATAAAAAAACACTTTATAGCTTTTTTTTCCAACTTAGATCTTTTTTCAAATGGCACATATGAATATGCCTCACAACCAAAGACACGAATATGTCTCAGAGAGGGCTTATTTTCAGACCATGCTTCCAAAGGCATCTTCTCAACAAGAGCAGAGTTAGGAGAACGATTTACCAAGTAACATGTTGTAGAAACTACTTCAGCCCAGAACTTCTCCTCCAAGCTAGCACTACTCTGCATACTTCGTGCTCTTTCCATTACTGTCATGTTGAACCTTTCAACAACTCCATTTTGTTGTGGAGTGTAAGGTGTAGACTTATGTCTTTTAATCCCATGATCTTTACAGTACCTTTCAAATTCATCTGAACAAAACTCACCACCATTTTCAGTCCTTAAACATTTTATTTTCCTACCACTATGATTTTCAACAAGGTTTTTAAATTCCTTAAACCAACTAAACACTTTTGATTTACTTTTCAGAAAATATACAAATGATCTTCTTGAATAATCATCAATAAATGACACATAGTATCTTGATTTAGATAAAAAAGGAACATTCACTGGACCAAACACATCAAAATGTATATAATTAAGCAAACCAGAAGATTTTTGAGGACTGGAATAAAATGAAACACGGTGTTGTTTACCATATATACAATGTTCACAAAATTCAAATTCAAGGTTACAATCATCAAGCCCCTCAACCAAGTTTTTATTCTTCAAGGTTTTTAAACCCTTCTCTTCAATGTGGCCTAGCCTATGATGCCAGAGCATAGTCTTTTCTACTAGAAGTTTAACTTCCATAGATTTTATACAATTAGGAACATTTCCCTCTTTTCCTCCATGAGTAGCTTTGTGTGACTTCATAGAGACACTATTGCTTTGAATAGATTTTGCATCCAGCTTATACAAGGTACCAATATGAGCACCCCTTGCTAGCACCATAGAGCCTCTAGTCATCTTGCAGCCATTTCTAGAGAATGTGACTTGCACTCCAATATCATTCAGCTTACTTAGAGAAAGTAAATTATGATTCAGACCTGGTATATGCATCACATCATTGATTCCCTTCACTCTTCCATTAGGGAATTGAATTCTAACTCTTCCACAGCCAACAATTTCTAAAGATGAATCACTTTCCAAATACACCTTTCCACCATCATAGTTTTCATACTTCGTGAACCAAACTCTATGAGATGTCATGTGGAAAGATGCTCCAAAATCAATTAGCTAGACATCATCAAATGCCTGTATAGCCAAGGCTGCAATGAAGGCGTTTGCATCAATCTGAGAAGAATCATTTTCGGAAGATCCCTTCTTCTTCTTATTTTTCTCCTCTTTACAATCCTTTTGGATATGACCAAGTTGCCCACAATTCCAGCACTTCACCTTGGACTTCTTTCCAGGAGACTTTGATCTCCCTTCTAATTTTGATCTGGATTTCTTGTCCTTCTTGCCTTTCTCCTTTGATCTACCTCTGATAGCAAGAGCCTCCTTTTCCATCTCAGAAGGTTTCCTTCTCATCTCTTCTGATAACAGAGAAGCAACAACATCTTCCATCTTGAATGTGGATGTTGTACTCCCAATTGCCATCACCAGATGATCCCAAGAATCAGGAAAAGAGCATAGTAGCAACATGCAGTAATCTTCTTCATCTATCTTCACACCAACAGATGCTAACTAAGAAATTAGCATGTTGAAAGCATTCAAGTGATCAGCAACAATAGCTCCATCTTGCATCTTCAAAGAGTACAGCTTCTTCCTCAAGAACAACTTGTTCACCAAGGACTTCCCCTAATAAATGGATTCCAATATTTTCCACAAGGAAGATGTAGTCTTCTCTTCATGCACATTCAGAAGAATGGAGTCTGCTAAACAGAGCCTTATCATCCCCTTAGACTTTCTATCTGCAAGGTCCCAATCTTCTTGCTTCATGACTATAGGTTTCATTCCAGACACAGCAATCCAAAGATCATGATCCACTAATAGATCTTCCATTTTGATTTTCCAAAACTCAAAATTGCTGCCATTGAATTTCTCTATTTCAATCTTTCTTGACATGCTAGTCATCTCAATCTGTAATTTGAATTAACAAACTTCTACAAGACTCTCACTAAACAGAAATTGACTCAAAAAAGTCCAACATACCCACAAGGATAACACAACTGGCCAGGGTATGATACCACTTGTAAGGAAAGCCAAGATGCAGAAATAACTTTCATAATGTCAAAACCATAGGGAAGAATATAGACAGTACTTTTAATTTCCAAATTACAATCCAATTAAGACACACATGAAAGATTTATAGAAACAGAAAAACTACACAAAGAAAAATGAACACCAGATTTACATGGGAAACCCTTTTGGGAAAAAACCCACCACACCAAGCTGAATCTCTTTGTATTTTAGTAACCATCAAATTACATACAATGTAGAGATACATCTCTTTGGTATCAATTTTTTAGTTGCTTCATTCACTGTTCAACCTATTATAGAAATGCTCTCGCAGATTTGATGTCAATCCAACTCAGAATTATTTCTTTGAATCTTACCAGACTTTTATTTTATCCTCTATTTATCCTTATCTGCAATTACCCATCATAGAAATTTTCCATTCCAATGTAGATTTTTCCTTGCAGATAGTTTAGATACAATGTTACAACTATTGCAAAAATCCAACTGCCAACCATTTGAATTTCGCTTCCTCTGATTGGTCCATGAGACACCACATAGGATAGTCATCACTAGGTCAAGGGTGTTCAAAATGTATTCACATTTCAGTGAGACACAAGCAGTGTCTCCTCGATGCTCAAAGGCTTCATAGTCGATATTGCCAAGAGTCCTTACTATCGGCAAGAGGTTACACCAAGTCCAGAAAGCTATTGCTAAGACTTCGCCTTGTCACCAAGACCTCATACCGATGATCATCACTTGTATCACTATCTCCAAGACTTATCACTGTCAGTGAAACATCATACTGAAGCTCCAAAGTCACATAGACAATAGAGTTCTCATCAGCAAGACTATCGTCCTTTGTTGAGAGATTATATCAAGCTCTTTATGTTATACTGAAAACATCCAACATTTGGCAAGACTTCGTTCATCACTAAGACTTCACACTGAAGCCTCCAGGTTACCTCGAGACCACCTTTCACCAGGATTCATACTAAACACATCCCACAACATCAATGAGACAAATTCCCATTGCTAAGAGTTCTTACCAAACCCTTTCGTTACCCTGATGACTCCAAATGAATGCTATCATCGAGACTTCTATTATCAGTATGAGACATACCTAATGTCCAAGACTCTCCTCGAAGACTTCAAGTGAAACACTGTCAGCGAGACACTCCTCCATCACTAAGATTTCTTCCCAAGTGTTCAAGTCACCCTGAAATTGCTTGTCGCCCAGAGTCTCCTCGATATCTGATAAGAGTGGCCTGTTGGCCAGAGATCTCCATTCAATAGAAGGTTACAGTGAATGCCACAAGTCACAGGGATATATCCATTCGGCATGACTGAAGCAAGGTCACAGTGACCAGAACTGTTCGACAAGGTTTCAACTGCTAGTTGGCTAGACAATAAAGATGTCACACCGACATGGCTCTCTTAGAGGTTTCAACCTGTGAGATTGAGGCACACATTTCCAACAAATCTCATAGTATATCATTGTGAATTGCTAGGTGGGTGGGTTTTCATCACCATGTGTTATACATGATAGAATTCATTGGCTATGAATGTAATATTGGTCATTTTAGATGATATTAATTTTGGCATAGTGGATCCCACCAAGAGGTTAACAAGTTGAGGAATAGTGATGCATGCCACAAGGAAGCCAAAAATTGAAGATAATGCAATTTTATAATTCTTGCAAGGAATATTTGTATAAGGATGAAGGATTGATGCATGTCTCATGGATCATTAGATCGTCATATGATGGTAGATTAAATCATGCATACATGTTTGGAGGAATATTCACCCTTTGTATAGCCTTAAGAACACCATGTGGAATTAATGGTAAATAGCTTAATATGTATTGTGCACTTTAATAAAGTTGGGGTCTAGCACATAACATAGCATTATTCCAATAAAAAGGATCATTCCCACTTGTGTGTACTAATGGTGGTACCTTATATGCAATTCCTTCCTAAAATTAATGGGAAGTCTTACAAACTATCGGATCAGTTTGATTGAGAGATCAATGGCACACACATGATGTAACTTGAACTCTTCACCAAGCAAAGTAAGAAGCATCTAAAACCTAAAAATGGTTGACAAAGTAAATCTACGAATACCATGGGGCATCAATATTTCACCATGAATGAGGTAAAGTGAATAATGTCACCTGTAGTGAAGAATTATACTACACCCACCATGGTTCCCATCAATTATTTCAAGTATTCAAGATTAGGAAATATATGAATCTAGCTAAATGCTACACTTTTTAAAAATTATGTGAATGATGTCCTTAGCTTAATGACAATGAAATGGGGACCATCACTCTCAAGAGGGATGAATGATTTGAGTGCAACCTCATGCATCCTCTTCATCAACATCATCTATGTGCTCAACATCCCTCAATGTGTGTCGTATGGTACTCATACATCCATGCACAACATTATCTTAATACATTCCCAGATGTTTATCTCATGTCATTGTGTAGCACTACTCATGCACATATTGTATCCCTATAAATGGTTGCACATTCCAATTTCCAATCAAACCATACATGTTCAACACTTATACATCCAAATATTATGATTTTAAACATATGCACCACTTGGTAGACTCCACCGCAAAACATGATCATCTAGTTAGTGCAATATGCATCTAACACATGGTGGTTTTCATGCCACATATCACTAAAATACAACTAGTATAATATGAATTTGGAATTTTTTATCACCATGTACACATAATTGGCACACCATACACATGTGACACTTGTCAACATATATTTGGATCCTGGTTGATAGCCTATTTATATAAATACATGATTTTTACATCTTTTAAATACAAGAGGCATATAAAATTATCATCTTAATTCCCTATATATTTATCCTATTCAATTGGGATATATATCATAATCCTTCCACATATAATTGTGTTTTTATTTACATATCTATTTAGCTTAATATACTACAAGATATTGTTGAATAACTAGCTAATCTATAGGATTGTTCCCCAATTCACCCTAGGAATTAGATCTCTCAATTTCTCCCTTGGTGCTCCTTCATGTACTTTAATCCTTCCCTAGTCTATACAAATATTCCCTCTATGATGGATTTGATTTGATGTCTTTAGGGATTATTTCACATTTTTCAATCAATATTTTTTTGGAAAATTGGTTGTGTTCTCCATCTCTCTCAAGGGACAGCCACTATTGAGGGTTCTAATATCATAGTGAAATAAAAAATGTAAAATATTTATGCATG